>OX359274.1:10032758-10660258 GCA_947179155.2 Hedera helix
ATTTAATACATGGAAATAAAAGGCACGTCTTATGAGTAAGGAAGAAACAATATTATTATCGAGAATCAAATAATGATAATCCCTTACCATAGTATGTTTGAATAATGGAAGATGAAAAAGATGGTATCCCTTACCGTAACACGTGACTGGATATTGATTTAAATGAGGTTGATTAACTTGAACAGTACACGTATACTTATAGATCTTCACAAATACTCAAGATGACTTAAGCACACTTAGAGAGAACTTTCACAAGAAGTATTTAGAGAGAGAAAGAAAGAACAAGTAAGGAAGTTTATGAAAAATCCTTAAGTTAAGGCTTCTATTTATAGCCAAAAATCTTATCATTCATTTAATCTAAACCATTCATTTAAAGATCACCTTTTAATCTACACCATCCATTTCAAATATTATATTATCTTTAATCTACACCATTCATTTCATATCACCTAATAATCACCTAACTTTATATTATAAACAAATCAATTTAATTATTCAACAATAATTCACACTTTAATCTACACCATTCATTTCATATCACCTAATAATCACCTAACTTTATATTATAAACAAATCAATTCAATTATTCAACTTTAATCTACACCATTCATTTCATATCACCTAATAATCACCTAACTTTATATTATAAACAAATAACTTTATCAATTCAATTATTATGACTAATTGTTATAAATACAGTATAGTTAGCTCTTAGATATCAAGTCAATAAATTAATGAAATACAACTGTTTAAATAACATCATAATAGAGATAACAATAATGTAAAATAAAGCATAAGTTACTGTGTAATGACAATTATTGATTCAATAATGTGAATTACTGTGCATATGTTACTGTGACAATTATTAGGTTCAATAATTTTAAAAACAGTGCAACAACAATTATTGACTCAATGATATAAAATACAGTGTAATGACAATTATTAAATCAATAATGCAAAATACTGTGTAACAACAATTATTGAATTGATAATATAAAATATTATGCAGTGACAATTATCGAGGAAATGATGCGTAACAGTTACGGTGTCAATTATCAGACCAATAATATGAGACACTATGCAATACCGTGTGTTACTGTAGAGTACCGTGTGCTACAGAAAATACCATAAACTACCGTATGCTACTATTCTTTTATCACCGGTATTTTAACAGTTCCGTTGACTATTTTTATTTAAAAGGTTACTTCTGTCGTTTTCTATATCCGACAAATATTCCGTTGTGGGGTCCACCAATAATTTATTATTTCGGCGCCGTCGTACGGCACGAATATTCCCCGACCAAACGAATATTCCTCGACAAAGCAAATATTGTCCGACAAAATAAAATTTGCACATAACATCCTTAACTTTCAATTTTGTTAATTTAACCACTTACTGTTTCAAAAAAAATATATATGAAGAAAAATTAAATTTTGTATTTCATAAAATTCGGGGTCTTACAACCTCCCCTCCTTATGAAATTTCGTCCCCGAAATTGACGTACCTGACATATCGAAAAGGTAAGGATACTTAGATTTCATCTCAGATTCTAGCTCCCAGGTCATTTCCTCAGTATCTTGGTTCCTCCATAAAACCTTAACTTGAGGTATAACCTTTGAGCGTAGGATCTGCTCCTTCTTATCCAGGATCTTAACAGGTACCTCCTCGTATGTTAAATCCTCTGCTATAACGTCTGGTTCTAACTCAATGACGTGGTTTGGGTCCTTCACATATTTACGTAACATAGATATATGAAAAACGTTATGGATGCGAGACATACTTGGTGGTAGGGCTAGTCTGTAGGCTACGGTTCCTATTCGATCAAGGATTTCAAATGGCCAATAAATCGAGGGTTGAGCTTTCCTCTCTTTCCGAATCTCGTAACCCCTTTCCATGGAGAAACACGTAAGAATACATGATCTCCGACGTTGAAACTTTCGTCTCTCCGATGAAGATCAGCATAACTCTTTTGTCGTTCTTGTGCGGTCTGTATTCGTTGTCGGATCATTTAGATCTTTTCGGTCGTCAAGCGTACCAACTCGGGTCCCAACAATTTTGCTTCTCCTACCTCATTCCAACATATTGGAGAGCGACACTTCCTTCCATATAATGCCTCGAATGGAGCCATGCCTATGCTTGCTTGGTAACTGTTGTTGTAAGAAAATTCCACCAACGGCAAGTACTTATCCCAACTTCCTTTGAAGTCTAATACACAAAGTCTCAAAAGATCTTCGAGGGTCTGGATCGTCCTTTCCGATTGTCCGTCCGTTTGAGGATGGTATGCAGAACTAAAACGTAGTTCAGTGCCCATAGCTTTTTGTAGACTGATCCAAAAGCGTGAAGTGAATCTAGGATCTCGATCAGAAACTATGGAAACTGGCATGCCATGCAATCTCACGATCTCATTTATGTACATACCGGCAAGACGTTCAAGTGAAAAGTTTTCTCGTATAGGCAAGAAATGAGCAGATTTGGTCAATCTATCTACGATGACCCAAATTGCATCTAAGCCTTGAGAAACTTTTGGAAGACCCGTCACGAAGTCCATATTGATGTGTTCCCACTTCCATTCGGGAACTTCAAGTGATTGTAATGGACCTTTAGGAACTTGATGCTCTGCCTTGACACGTTGACAAGTTAGGCACCTTGAGATAAACTCCGCAATCTCTCTTTTCATATTGTTCCACCAAAATGTATGTCGAAGATCTCGATACATCTTGGTACCTCCTGGGTGGATTGCAAACGGCGTATTGTGTGCCTCCATCATGATTTTATGCTTTAATTCAGGATCGTTAGGAACACAGAGTCGAGAGTTGACTCGAAGTATTCCTTTCTCGTCGATTCTTGCTTCGGGAATGGCACCTTCTTGTACTTTCTTTATCATGTTTATCAGTTCCGGATCGGTAGCTTGAGCAGCTTTAATTTTATCGATTAAAGCTGGTTCTACTCGCACGTGAGCAATCTTCGAGTGGGTCCCTGGTGTCTTTAGCTCTATCTCCATCTTTTGCAAGTCGTACAAAATACACTTTTGTGTTGTCAGCAGTGCACTTGTACTTGCATAAGATTTTCTGCTCAAAGCGTCAGCTACAACGTTCGCCTTTCCCGGGTGATACTGGATTGTGTGGTCATAATCCTTTATCAGCTCAAGCCAACGTCGTTGTCGCATGTTGAGTTCCTTCTGGTGAAGAAATACTTGAGACTTTTATGATCCGTATAGATATCCACTTTTTCTCCGTACAAGTAGTGTCTCCAGATCTTCAACGCGAAAACGACTGCTGCCAACTCTAGATCATGAGTAGGATAATTTTTCTCATAATCTTTGAGTTGTCGAGAGGCATAGGCTATAACCTTTCCATGTTGCATAAGGACACAGCCTAGACCTTTGCCAGAAGCATCGCTGTAGATAACAAATTCTCCTGATCCTGATGGTATGGTTAGAACAGGAGCTGAAATAAGTCTCCTCTTGAGTTCTTGAAAACTCTTCTCGCATTACTCGCTCGATATAAGTTTTGTACTAGAATGAATGATACCGATATCTAGTAATTAAACTTTCAACTCTTGGTGTTCTATGGGAGCCATTTGGTATGGGACTTTAAAAATGGGCTTAGTGCCGGGTTCAAGATCGATACAGAATTCAATTTCACGGTTTGGGGTAAGCCAGAAAGTTCCTCAGAAAAACGTCAGGAAACTCATTAACAATGGGAATATCATTCAAGTTTGACGTGTTTTTGTTCAAATCAGTGACATGAGCTAAAAAGGCTTGACATCCGTTTTTCAATAAACGAATGGTTTTATGGCTAGAAATAACAGTTATAGATTTCAATGGTTTAGTTGCTTGAATTTGCATGACAGGTTGATTAGGAATATGAAAACTAATAATCTTATGAAAACAATTAATTTTAGCATGATGGGTAGTCAACCAATCAATTCCTAAAATCACATCAAATTCACGCATCTCCAAAGAAATAAGGTCAACAGGTAATGTGAGGTTGTTGATTTGAACTAGGCAAGATTTATAGATAGTAAATGTAATAGGTATTTCTCCCAATGAGGTTTCAACTGATAAGACAAGATTTAAGTTTTCAATAGTCAAATTTAAACGTTGAGTACATATAGGTGAGATAAAAGAGTGGATAGAGCCAGTATCTAATATGGTATAGACTTCACGAGAATTTATGAATAGCTTACCGGTTATCACCTCATTCGGTTTCTTGACTGTTATCGTCAAATCGAATCCCGAATACTTCATTCGGATCTTCACGTATTTCAACCATGGGAATACCACTGAATAATTTTCTAGCAAACTGTTTCTCGGGTTCATCAACTTCATCAGTAGTAAGGTACCAATGATTTCCATTAAAATAGTATTTTCGATAGACTGCAGTTTCCACGATAGTGACTAACTTAACCTGAATTCCTCTAAATTGTAACGCCCAAAAGTATAGAAACATCATTTTTAAATAATCTTGAAAATCATAGCTGGAACACCATAAATCCCAAAGACTAATATGAAAAGTCCATATATTCTGATCCTTTGTTATAGAGCATAACCAGGTGATATCACTCTCCCAATTAGTGAGTAAATTAAAGGCAATAATTTCCGCAAGTTCGTTACTTCCTTTAATTGCTTCTAAGAATGGATCTGGAACGACTGTAGCAGAGCTTTCACCTTCATCCTTACTGGATAGAACACGCATAATTTTTGCCTTAGGCAAATGATTCAACTCTGAGTTTGTAGGAAGATTATTCGTCGTCTCTTGATTCGCAGGTACATTTGTTTCGGGCACTCCATTGTTAATTTCCTGATTTTCATATGCCATAGTCAACTGTAGTCACAAAATAATTGTTAGTTCAAACAAACTGACTCATCTCTTCATGTTCCTACATTTAAATCGATTCATTAGATAACAAAATCTAATTAGGTAGGACACACTAGTGATTGATTCTATTCGTCTCTCCCCTCCTAGTTCTAACCCCAGATCTCCATTAAAGACCATATCCCTAAGCTCTGATGCCAACTGTGACGCCCCCAAATCTGGGCCCACACAGCCCAAACTTGAGTCGTCAAAATACTACAACAAAATTATTACAACAAAGCACAACGTACAACAATACAGTGTATAATAATACACAACTAAGTCTTCACTATTATTGCCACACTATTTTACAAAACGTGAAGACTATGATAACTATTCCTCGGACCCTCACTCCATTCCCCGGCTAGACCCTGTTATGTTTTCATCTCCTGTTGAAAAACAATGGAACAAAAGAAAGGGTGAGCTCAAATAGCCTAGTAAAGAATATCATGACTAAGATAATGATGAATAAATTATCATTAGTCTTCAACAGTTGAGTTCTTGATAGAATACAATAGACTACAAGGTTTATATCAAAAACTGCAGTTAAATTCTTAAACAACGTTCAGATCAATAATAGCAGCGGAATGAGTAATCTATTAGAAGAATAATGCAGACTATAATGTCCACTCGGTTCTCTTTTTAGGAAAAACATCATCAACTTTTATCATCTGAAATATCATTAGTCAAGATAATACAAATTCACAGTTCCTGATCATAATCATGCAGATCAACAGTTCATCTTTGCACTACGGGCCAAAGACATTCAATATAACACCAACGGTCATGATTATACCAGATTCAGCCTTTGGTCATAATCATACCAAACAACAGTTCATCTTTGCACTACGGGCCAAAGAGAACATTCACCACGTGCCATAAAAGACACCGAACAGATGTATCGCCTTTAACCTATTATATCGCCTTTAACCTATCATCTGTTCAACAAATATATCACATCTGTGCCCCCGGCCACAGATATTCACAACAGCTTGATTTTTGGATGATTAGAATGATATAAATGATGAACAGAAGAAATAGGATAACAATAAGTATCGGAAGTTTACTTTGTACAGATTCAAATAATGTCCAAATTGTCAACATGATGTGGAGTGAAATTCAAGATCCACAGTTCAGAATAACGGTTACAATTCAATAGAAAGGTTCACGTAAATAGGAAGGTTCAGTTGAAATAATGAAGTTCAACTATTATGGAACATATAATATTTTTAGGAATTATAGAAGCAATAGTTCCATAATAAATTTCGATTTAGGAGTATGAAAGAAAATAATATCCCTTACCGTAGCAGGTTTGATTAACAAAAGGTGAAGGAAATTAATACAAAGGGTTATTCACCAACAGGCAGCAATCCGCTCCGTAAGGTTATTCCCACAATTTAATAGAATTTGAGTACAAAGAGTTATTCACCAAACAGGCGGCAATCCGCTCCGTAAGGTTATTCTCAGAGATTAATAATGAATGAATACGAAAGGTTATTCACCAACAGGCGGCAATCCGCTCCGTAAGGTTATTCCCACAATTTAATAGAATTTGAGTACAAAGAGTTATTCACCAAACAGGCGGCAATCCGCTCCGTAAGGTTATTCTCAGAGATTAATAATGAATGAATACGAAAGGTTATTCACCAACAGGCGGCAATCCGCTCCGTAAGGTTATTCCCACAATTTAATACATGGAAATAAAAGGCACGTCTTATGAGTAAGGAAGAAACAATATTATTATCGAGAATCAAATAATGATAATCCCTTACCATAGTATGTTTGAATAATGGAAGATGAAAAAGATGGTATCCCTTACCGTAACACGTGACTGGATATTGATTTAAATGAGGTTGATTAACTTGAACAGTACACGTATACTTATAGATCTTCACAAATACTCAAGATGACTTAAGCACACTTAGAGAGAACTTTCACAAGAAGTATTTAGAGAGAGAAAGAAAGAACAAGTAAGGAAGTTTATGAAAAATCCTTAAGTTAAGGCTTCTATTTATAGCCAAAAATCTTATCATTCATTTAATCTAAACCATTCATTTAAAGATCACCTTTTAATCTACACCATCCATTTCAAATATTATATTATCTTTAATCTACACCATTCATTTCATATCACCTAATAATCACCTAACTTTATATTATAAACAAATCAATTTAATTATTCAACAATAATTCACACTTTAATCTACACCATTCATTTCATATCACCTAATAATCACCTAACTTTATATTATAAACAAATCAATTCAATTATTCAACTTTAATCTACACCATTCATTTCATATCACCTAATAATCACCTAACTTTATATTATAAACAAATAACTTTATCAATTCAATTATTATGACTAATTGTTATAAATACAGTATAGTTAGCTCTTAGATATCAAGTCAATAAATTAATGAAATACAACTGTTTAAATAACATCATAATAGAGATAACAATAATGTAAAATAAAGCATACGTTACTGTGTAATGACAATTATTGATTCAATAATGTGAATTACTGTGCATATGTTACTGTGACAATTATTAGGTTCAATAATTTTAAAAACAGTGCAACAACAATTATTGACTCAATGATATAAAATACAGTGTAATGACAATTATTAAATCAATAATGCAAAATACTGTGTAACAACAATTATTGAATTGATAATATAAAATATTATGCAGTGACAATTATCGATGAAATGATGCGTAACAGTTACGGTGTCAATTATCAGACCAATAATATGAGACACTATGCAATACCGTGTGTTACTGTAGAGTACCGTGTGCTACAGAAAATACCATAAACTACCGTATGCTACTATTCTTTTATCACCGGTATTTTAACAGTTCCGTTGACTATTTTTATTTAAAAGGTTACTTCTGTCGTTTTCTATATCCGACAAATATTCCGTTGTGGGGTCCACCAATAATTTATTATTTCGGCGCCGTCGTACGGCACGAATATTCCCCGACCAAACGAATATTCCTCGACAAAGCAAATATTGTCCAACAAAATAAAATTTGCACATAACATCCTTAACTTTCAATTTTGTTAATTTAACCACTTACTGTTTCAAAAAAAATATATATGAAGAAAAATTAAATTTTGTATTTCATAAAATTCGGGGTCTTACAATTATTATTGTTGTTGTTGTTGTTATTATTATTATTATCATTATCATTATTGTTATTATTATTACTACTATTATATTATTATTATTATTATTATTATTATTATTATTATTATTATTATTATTATTATTACTACTACTATTATTATATTACTTATTAATATTTTTATTTTTATTATTATTATTATTATTATTATTATTATTATTACTTTATTATTATTATTACTATTATTATTATTATTACTATTATTATATTAATTAATATTATTATCCTAGTTATTATTACTTAATTATTATTATTATTATTATTATTATTATTATTATTATTATTATTATTATATTATAGTTTTGAATTCGACTTGAGTGGGAGGTGTGAGTGGGTAGATTTTTGAAAGTTAGAATTTGAATTGGGGGGGAAATGAGAGATAGATTAGTGACCGTTGGATGTTGAAGCCTTAAAAGATTTTAGACCGTTGGATGTTGAAGCTTAAATTGATTTGAGATCGTTGGATATTGAAGTATTGGGATTAGAGCTGCTCTGTTTTATATAATAGATATATATATTAGTACTGGACCGCCTTCTGCCTAGCTTCCACTACAAGTTCCAAATAATAAATAAATCAAAAAGTGAGCCTTCAATCAAATGAGCTCCACAAACTTGCTCTTTTGATTCCAATTCTTGAATTCAATAATAACCTCTTTATTTCTCTACTTTAACTCTTGTTTTCTCCCTCATAAAATATAGGTATATATAGAAACAGGAACAGAAGGCTTATAGTTTACACCCTATACAGCTTGTGCTAAATTGAGCTCACCAAATACAAGACATGATTCCTAGTTCCTACTAAACTAACTTAAATTTCAGCTGAATTTAGCACCAGTTCCTATTCCTAATCCGCCTTTGACTATATATAGTACTATAGCATTTTATAATTATTACAACTGATAAATATTATCCTTCAATATGCTACCTAATTATTATCCTTGCATCATTCTGTCTCTTGTATCTTTCCAAGATTAGCTGTCCTTTCTTGAAACTTTTTCCCTCTGATCGTTTGTGTGTTGCTTTTCTTCAGTTGTACTTGTCCACCACATCAATATATTCCTTCCACGTTAAACATACTCCAAGTAATCCAAAGTTAGAGATACATTTTGATCGAAATTCAAAATTTCAAAATTGATATCAATTCTTTGAAGTTTTGAAAGCAAAATATGCTAATCAGTAACACTTTTTACTTAGTTTATAATAGATTGTAGTAAAACCAAATAAATTCAAATCAATTTGAAAACTAGGATTTCGCAAGTTGATTTAAAAAGTCAAAATATATCTCTAATTTCGGTACAAATTAATTGTTTATCGTTAGTTCCAGTTGCGTAGCTTCTCTTCTCTACCTGAAGGTTCCTCCAAATGTTGGTGTCCAGAAATCAGCAGTAGTCTCGGCAGCAACTGGGAAGGTGCTCGATATTGGCACGAGGCAAAGTCCTCTTGTTCTCAACTCTCGACTAATGACCCCTTCTGCGCCTTTCGGTTTATTAAGGGTCTGCAAAAAGAACTGATTATAATTAATTCACATTATCTTGAAAAGTATTGAAACTTGAAAGAAAATAAATATTTAGAAGAATA
This sequence comes from Hedera helix, assembly GCA_947179155.2. NCBI lineage: Eukaryota > Viridiplantae > Streptophyta > Magnoliopsida > Apiales > Araliaceae > Hedera > Hedera helix. The sequence goes on from OX359274.1 coordinate 10,042,382, forward strand.
AGATAGCCCGTTACCTGCTCGCGTTGATTGGGAGCTCCATTTTTCATATATGGAGTACTTAAAACCTGAAATTTTGTAAAGAAAAGGTAACAAACATTAGAACTAAAAGTTCTATCTAGTACACAAGAATTCTACAAATAATAGCAAAGGTCATATATATATATACGTTGCCTTGAATAAAAAATAATTAGAATTAGTTTGCAGAAAATTAGAGTAATATTAATGAGGTTTATTATAGCAAGAGCCAAAAAGAAAATGATGGAACATACATTGACTTGATCATGAAGGAGCTTGATGTACTCGATAGCTTCGTGGAGAACTGATGCTGTATCAGTCTGAAACAACATATGCAATGATCAAATTGAAGCCAATTAGAGAAGTTATACATTGAAAAGTATAGAAGGGGAAAAATAAAAAAATAAAGAAAAAGTTACCTTTCCAAAAGGCGAAACCAATTGCTGGAGGGCAGTAATTCGGTCCCCAAGCTTTTCTTTCCTTACCTAATAATTTTAAGCTAGAAGTTATCATCCGATTCTTTGATTAAATCCATATTCATATTATTCAAAGAGCAAAAAAAACTTTAACTCCATTTTGTTCAATGCTCGATCAATCTACCTACCTTAAAAGTTGGTAATGGTGATGGTGTTTCAATTCGCACTCTTTTAAATGATGGTTTGCTACTGCTGCTGCTTTTCTTCACCACTGAGCTCAAGTCCCTAACTCTTTCATTATTAGGCTGAAATTGTAATAGTAAAATTCAACATTTAAACCCTAAACCTTAATTACTATAAATAGCTTTTAGCTAATTAACATGAAAAAAATATAACAAGACTCTTCATACTAATTACCTTCGCGGAGAGGTTGGGGAAATTGGGCTTTTCTTCAAATGTTGGTGAAATAAATTTAGATTGCGGTGGACTGAAAATGCTAGCTCGAACATCATTCGTAGCTGCAGCCGAAGCATTCCAAAAGGGGGTTTTGTTTGATAACTGAAAATGACTAAAAGGTGCTTGTTTTGGCTGTGAAGGTTTTGGCAAGGATGATAATTTAGGCAAAGGAGGAGATGAAAATTCATTCAACTTTTTGCGACAATTATTTGTAGTAGACGATGCATAGGCAATCGACATATTACCTAATAGATAATCTTGAGATTGAAAATTAGTATCAAATAGGGTTTGCAACAAGGAAGAAGGGTAACCATACGAGGATGAACTCACTGGAAAACCTTGAGGCTTCAAAACGGAAGAGTCTTCATCGGTCATAGGAAAGTTTTTTGTACTCCAATCTTTCTTGATTTGGGAATAATCCAGTGAGGAATCTTGTTGATAACTTAAGCTTGAATTCATGTCCTCTTGTAGAATAGGCTGATAATTGCAATAGTTCCTTTCGCTACCATCACTAAATAATGACAAGAAGAAAACGGATCATTTCACCTTGCTTTTTCCATAAGATTACAAAGAAATAAGTCTCAAAATTTGCAACTTGTATTGCAAGGCTGTAAAGTTTGGACCATGAGTAAGTTTATTACGAATTAAAGTTGAACAATAATTGAGATCAAAAGAGAAAAATAAAATAAAATAGTTTCTATAGTTGTTACATAAAATATACTACATGTGACCTCAAAATTGAATTATACTTACAATAAAGTTTGATTCCAATCTGTTGTTAGTGATGAAGAAAGGGCACTACCCATCATTTCCAAAGTTGAAACCATCGATAAGTTGCCGCCGCCTCCACAAACTGAGTCTTGATTTATAGGTTTTTGTATATCTTGAAAAATTATAGACCCTTCAGAATTAGCTGAACAAGATTCATCACTTGATTTTGCCTTCGTTTCCATCAAATCAGCTGGCCAGCCAAAGCTTTCCATATCATTAATCATCACTGGAGAACAAAGTGATGATCCGAAGGCTCTTTGTGTTGGATTCCACCAGTTTCCTCCACAAACCCCAGCTTGGAATTCATCTGCCATGGCTAAAAATATTTGCTATTCTCTTTTCTTGTTCTAGATTTTTCTTCCTTTTCCTTTGGTTTCTCTAGTTGAGTTTTTTTTTTATATGAAAGTGAGTTCTATACTTCGGTCTAAAATATATATACCCACAAATGTGTGAAGCTGTTGGGATGGAAATTACAGGAATCTAGTTGACATTTTGGGAGTTGATGATTAGATAAAACATAAGGGCATTAAAAAGAGTGAAAAATAAATTAGCAGAAAATAAAAAAGAGTGAAAAATAAAAAATAAGAAAGGAATTTTGAATCGAATTTTCTTTATACATGTTATATTTATTCTTAGTTCCTACTTTAGTTTTAATATATAAATTTCTTGCTTCAGTTAAAAAAGATAGACTTATTGTTGCTTTACTTGCTTATAAACAAAGGGATGTGTTCTGATGATGAAGTTTGATATGTGGATGCCTATGTCACGGTTTTGGACGAATATTTTACCTTTTTGTCCTTGTTAAATTCAACGGCTGAAATTGTTTTCCCTTAATTTCGGGACCATTTGAACCTTCACTTTTACATTTAACTATATACAATTGTGTTGGATAATCTCTCTCTCTCTCTCTCTCTCTCTATATATATATATATATAAAGTAAAATGTGGATAATCTCAACATAATTAAGTAATAAAATAAATTAAAATGACTGATAATTTTAGAAGTATTAAGCATGTTAATTGTTTTGTTGCATGATACCTATATATGTGAACTCGAAAAAAAGAAAAGAAAAAAAAAGAGCTAATGCTTAACATATAAAAGGTGAGTTATTACAAGTTGTATGCGTGAAAATTTGAATAGTAACAGAGAGAGAGAGAGAGAGTAACTTCACAGTCAAAAGTTGATAACCTAAATTAGCAAGTGTTCATAATTGACTTTGACATGGCAGACTTCCAAGTCAAGCTGGGTCAGTTCCATGAAAATGTGTGGACTGTAATATATTATTGACTTTAATTTAGTTCCTCTAGTCTCACAAACATGTATCACTCCCTTGGCATATTCTATTGCATGATTCAGAGTAAAAATAATTTTGAACAATAAATAACGTTAAAAATATTAAATATTGTTATAATAATTAAAACATATTATTAAATATATATTTGCATATAGATAATATAAATTATAGAACGGCTAAAATACTTTGTGAGTTGTGGCTTGCGGCCATAGGCCTCCCTCCTAAAGAGAGAAAGAAAGATGGTGCTATTGACGGGTGGTGATAGACACTACTCTTGTGAGTCAAAGGTTTGGGTCCACGCGGCACGCGCGTGCGATAAAAACGCGTGGGACATGAATATGGTCGAAAGAATCAAAACCCCGTTTTTAAGGACATCAGCCACCACCACTAAAAATCTTAAGCATCTATTGGATTAATTATGATTCCAACGCCCTAATAGAAACGTTTGACTTAGTCTTAAATTTTAATTTGTGAAACATAAAAGTAATAATGCTGAGTTGTGATTTATTGGACCTTATATTTTAATTTTGGATTAAGGGTTATTTTATATGAGAAATAGACTGAATCGTTTTTATCTATCTTGATGAGTTTAGCTGGAGGATGGCCTATTCTAGTGCCCCTATCAATTGGATCGTTTGGGATGAATGGATAAAAATGTTATGTTTCCACTCGTAAAGGGATGATAGGACTTCTAACGGTACATGGATATATAAACAATCTCCCAAATAAACAAGATAATGTTTTTTTACATGCAAAGAGAAAGCTATCAAATATCTTATATTCATTTCTAGCATATATTTTGATTCTCCACTGTGACGTTAATCGCCTGTACTTATCTTCAAACCGAAACATTTTCGGACAGTCTAAGTCGCGACTGTTCTGTGGAATATTTAACGATTTATTAAGTGTGTATGTATTTTATTGACGAGTAATTTCGATAAGAAAAAGAATTTAGCGTCAACACCTAATGTAAATAATAAAAAAGGTAAATATCTGAAAATAAAATTTTAAAAATATTATCAGTTATTAAGATGCTAACTCAGCTTTTAAAGTAACAAAAGCATATATGTTGTTTAGTATCTTTATTAATAAAATCTTCAGCTTTTGATAATCGTCTATGGTGATATCGAGTCAAAAATTAATATAAAAAGATAAAAATTAAAATTAAAATTAAGAATGTTGATATATGTACACCTAGTATTAATAATTACACATCCAAAAGTAAGAAAATAACTAATTTATCCTTATTAATTTACTATCTACCCATGTTATCCTTAAGCCTCTCACACACAATAAGTACAAGATAAAACAAAACTTGATTTTATAATTTTTTTTAAATAAAAAATAGTTGCTAGTATTTTTAATATAAATTCTAAAAACTTGGCACACACAGTGCATGTGACCAAAAAGTATTTTATAATTAAAAATTGTTGTTATTTATAAATAGTATTATTTAAAAATAAACAAACATTAAAAAAAATATAATCAAAGATGGAAAGATTATTGTAATAAGAAAAAATTCTAATAATCAATTGATAGAAATTTGCAATAAATCACTGTATCATACAAAAATAAAGCTTGATAGTTTAAAGATTCTAGCGTAATTAGCAGCGCTACAAGGTTTTGGCTGATTTTTTTCACATCACTAAAATAAAATTTACATCCCAATTTTTTCGAAAATCAATTTGCGCCCTAAATTATTTTTTGATTAAATACATCTTAAACTTAATCCCAAAAAATTATTTGTACAGGCCCTCCGCTCTTTTTTCGGCCAAATATTCACCGGATAGTAGCAAGCGATGTGAGGCAAGAGGGGTATTTCGATAGAAAACTGATATTTTTGCAATATTTTTTTAATTATTTTTTGTATGTGGATCTCATTTTTTACTTATAGCGACGGTTTTAAAATCGTCGCTATAGACTTATGACAATACTTTTCATATGTAAAGTATTGCAATAGGTCTATAACGACAGTTTTAACATGTAAAGTGTAGTCATAGGTATATAGCGACGGTTTTAAAACCGTCACCATAGGTTAAAAATGGGACCCACATGCTGAAATAAAAAATTTCACTGTGGACATAATAGTTGTGACACCCTCAAATCCGGGTCCCTTGAACCTTGGGTTCAATGCTCACTATTTATCACTTAACAAACATTTATAAACTAAATCTTTAATAACTTGCAAAAAATATACATAAATTTATTACAAAACGTACCATCAATCCTATGTTTCACTAACTTTAAATACATCACTATTACCTTATAATACAAAAGGTTTACAACATAAAATAAAACTAATTACTTCTACTCAGTCACCTTTCCTTTGTCTTTGTACTCCTTAGATGTGACGCCCCCAAATCTGGGCCCACACAGCCCAAACTTGAGTCGTCAAAAGACTACAACAAAATTATTACAACAAAGCACAACGTACAACAATACAGTGTATAATAATACACAACTAAGTCTTCACTATTATTGCCACACTATTTTACAAAACGTGAAGACTATGATAACTATTCCTCGGACCCTCATTCCATTCCCCGGCTAGACCCTGTTATGTTTTCATCTCCTGTTGAAAAACAATAGAACAAAAGAAAGGGTGAGCTCAAATAGCCCAGTAAGAAATATCATGACTAAGATAATGACGAATAAATTATCATTAGCCTTCAACAGTTGAGTTCTTGATAGAATACAATAGACTACAATGTTTATATCAAAAACTGTAGTTAAATTCTTAAACAATGTTCAGATCAATAATAGCAGCGGAATGAGCAATCTATTAGAAAAATAATGCAGACTACAATGTCCACTCGCTTCTCTTTTTCGTAAAAACATCATCAACTTTTATCATCTGAAATACCATTAGTCATGATAATATAAATTCATAGTTCCTGATCATAATCATGCACATCAACAGTTCATCTTTGCACTACGGGCCAAAGATATTCAATATAGCACCAACGGTCATGATTATACCAGATTCAGCCTTTGGTCATAATCATACCAAACAACAGTTCATCTTTGCACTACGGGCCAAAGAGAACATTCACCACGTGCCATAAAAGACACCGAACAGATGTATCGCCTTTAACCTATTATATCGCCTTTAACCTATCATCTGTTCAACAAATATATCACATCTGTGCCCCCGGCCACAGATATTCACAACAGCTTGATTTTTGGATGATTAGAATGATATAAATGATGAACAGAAGAAATAGGATAACAATAAGTATCGGAAGTTTACTTTGTACAGATTCAAATAATGTCCAAATTGTCAACATGATGTGGAGTGAAATTTAAAAATGATATTCAAGATCCACAGTTCAGAATAACGGTTACAATTCAATAGAAAGGTTCACGTAAATAGGAAGGTTCAGTTGAAATAATGAAGTTCAACTATTATGGGACATATAATATTTTCAAGAATTATAGAAGCAATAGTTCCATAATAAATTTCGATTTAGGAGTATGAAAGAAAATAACATCCCTTACCGTAGCAGGTTTGATTAACAAAAGGTGAAGGAAATTAATACAAAGAGTTATTCACCAACAGGCGGCAATCCGCTCCGTAAGGTTATTCCCACAATTTAATAGAATTTGAGTACAAAGAGTTATTCACCAAACAGGCGGCAATCCGCTCCGTAAGGTTATTCTCAGAGATTAATAATGAATGAATACGAAAGGTTATTCACCAACAGGCGGCAATCCGCTCCGTAAGGTTATTCCCACAATTTAATACATGGAAATAAAAGACACGTCTTATGAGTAAGGAAGAAACAATATTATTATCGAGAATCAAATAATGATAATCCCTTACCATAGTATGTTTGAATAATGGAAGATGAAAAAGATGGTATCCCTTACCTCAACACGTGACTGGATATTGATTTAAATGAGGTTGATTAACTTGAACAGTACACGTATACTTATAGATATTCACAAATACTCAAAATGACTTAAGCACACTTAGAGAGAACTTTCACAAGAAGTATTTAGAGAGAGAAAGAAAGAAAAAGTAAGGAAGTTTATGAAAAATCCTTAAGTTAAGGCTTCTATTTATAGCCAAAAATCTTATCATTCATTTAATCTAAACCATTCATTTAAAGATCATCTTTTAATCTACACCATCCATTTCAAATATTATATTATCTTTAATCTACACCATTCATTTCATATCACCTAATAATCACCTAACTTTATATTATAAACAAATCAATTTAATTATTCAACAATAATTCACACTTTAATCTACACCATTCATTTCATATCACCTAATAATCACCTAACTTTATATTATAAACAAATCAATTCAATTATTCAACAATAATTCACACTTTAATCTACACCATTCATTTCATATCACCTAATAATCACCTAACTTTATATTATAAACAAATAACTTTATCAATTCAATTATTATGACTAATTGTTATAAATACAGTATAGTTAGTTCTTAGATATCAAGTCAATAAATTAATGAAATACAACTGTTTAAATAACATCATAATAGAGATAACAATAATGTAAAATAAAGCACACGTTATTGTGTAATGACAATTATTGATTCAATAATGTGAATTACTGTGCATATGTTACTGTGACAATTATTAGGTTCAATAATTTTAAAAACAGTGCAACAACAATTATTGACTCAATGATATAAAATACAGTGTAATGACAATTATTAAATCAATAATGCAAAATACTGTGTAACAACAATTATTGAATTGATAATATAAAATATTATGCAGTGACAATTATCGATGAAATGATGCGTAACAGTTACGGTGTCAATTATCAGACCAACAATATGAGACACTATGCAATACCGCGTGTTACTGTAGAGTACCGAGTGCTACAGAAAATACCAATAACTACCGTATGCTACTATTCTTTTATCACCGGTATTTTAACAGTTCCGTTGACTATTTTTATTTAAAAAGGTTATTTCTGTCGTTTTCTATATCCGACAAATATTCTGTTGTGGGGTCCACCAATAATTTGTTATTTCGGCGCCGTCGGACCAAACGAATATTCCCCGACCAAACGAATATTCCCCGACAAAACGAATATTGTCCGACAAAATAAAATTTGCACATAACATCCTTAACTTTTAACTTTATCGATTTAACCACTTACTGTTTCAAAAAATATATATATGAAGAAAAATTAAATTTTGTATTTCATAAAATTCGGGGTCTTACAACCTCCCCTCCTTATGAAATTTCGTCCCCGAAATTGACGTACCTGACATATCGAAGAGGTAAGGATACTTAGATTTCATCTCAGATTCTAGCTCGCAGGTCATTTCCTCAGTATCTTGGTTCCTCCATAAAACCTTAACTTGAGGTATAACCTTTGAGCGTAGGATCTGCTCCTTCTTATCCAGGATCTTAACAGGTACCTCCTCGTATGTTAAATCCTCTGCTATAACGTCTGGTTCTAACTCAATGACGTGGTTTGGGTCCTTCACATATTTACGTAACATAGATATGTGAAAAACGTTATGGATGCGAGACATACTTGGTGGTAGGGCTAGTCTGTAGGCTACGGTTCCTATTCGATCGAGGATTTCAAATGGGCCAATAAATCGAGGGTTGAGCTTTCATTTCTTTCCGAATCTCGTAACCCCTTTCCATGGAGAAACACGTAAGAATACATGATCTCCGACGTTGAAAATTTCGTCTCTCCGATGAAGATCATCATAACTCTTTTGTCGTTCTTGTGCGGTCTGTATTCGTTGTCGGATCATTTGGATCTTTTCGGTAGTCAAGCGTACCAACTCGGGTCCCAACAATTTTGCTTCTCCTACCTCATTCCAACATATTGGAGAGCGACACTTCCTTCCATACAATGCCTCGAATGGAGCCATGCCTATGCTTGCTTGGTAACTGTTGTTGTAAGAAAATTCCACCAACGGCAAGTACTTATCCCAACTTCCTTTGAAGTCTAATACACAAAGTCTCAAAAGATCTTCGAGGGTCTGGATCGTCCTTTCCGATTGTCCGTCCGTTTGAGGATGGTATGCAGAACTAAAACGTAGTTCAGTGCCCATAGCTTTTTGTAGACTGATCCAAAAGCGTGAAGTGAATCTAGGATCTCGATCAGAAACTATGGAAACTGGCATGCCATGCAATCTCACGATCTCATTTATGTACATACCGGCAAGACGTTCAAGTGAAAAGTTTTCTCGTATAGGCAAGAAATGAGCGGATTTGGTCAATCTATCTACGATGACCCAAATTGCATCTAAGCCTTGAGAAACTTTGGGAAGACCCGTCACGAAATCCATATTGATATATTCCCACTTCCATTCAGGAACTTCAAGTGGTTGTAATGGACCCTTAGGTACTTGATGCTCTGCCTTGACACGTTGACAAGTTAGGCACCTTGAGATAAACTCTGCAATTTCCATTTTTATATTGTTCCACCAAAATGTATGTCGAAGATCACGATACATCTTGGTACCTCCTGGGTGGATTGCAAACGGCGTGTTGTGTGCCTCCATCATGATTTTATGCTTCAATTCAGGATCGTTAGGAACACAGAGTCGAGAGTTGACTCGAAGTATTCCTTTCTCGTCGATTATTGCCTCAGGAATAACACCTTCTTGTACTTTCTTCATCATATTCATCAACTCCGGATCGGTAGCTTGAACAACTTTAATTTTATCGATTAAAGTTGGTTCTACTCGTACGTGCGCAATCTTCAAGTGGGTCATTGGTGTTTTTAGCTCTATCCCTATCTTTTGCAAGTCGTACAAAATACGCTTTTGTGTTGTCAGTAGTGCACTTATACTCACATAATATCTTCTGCTCAAAGCGTCAGCTACAACGTTCGCCTTTCCCGGGTGATACTGGATTGTGTGGTCATAATCCTTCAACAGCTCAAGCCAACGTCGTTGTCGCATGTTGAGTTCCTTCTGGGTGAAGAAATACTTGAGACTTTTATGATCCGTATAGATATCCACTTTTTCTCCGTACAAGTAGTGTCTCCAGATCTTTAACGCGAAAACGACTGCTGCCAACTCTAGATCATGAGTAGGATAATTTTTCTCATAATCTTTGAGTTGTCGAGAGGCATAGGCTATAACCTTTCCATGTTGCATAAGGACACAGCCTAGACCTTTGCCAGAAGCATCGCTGTAGATAACAAATTCTCCTGATCCTGATGGTATGGTCAGAACAGGAGCTGAAACAAGTCTCCTCTTGAGTTCTTGGAAACTCTTCTTGCATTCCTCGCTCGATATAAGTTTTGTACTAGAACGAATGATACCGATATCTAATAATTAAACTTTTAACTCTTGGCGTTCTATTAGAGCCATTCGGTATGGGGCTTTGGAAATGGGCTTGGTACCGAGTTCAAGATCAATACAAAATTCATTTTCACGGTTTGGGGTAAGCTAGGAAGTTCTTCAGGAAAAACGTCAGGAAACTCATTAACAATGGGAATATCATTCAAGTTTGACGTATTTTTGTTCAAATCAGTGACATGAGCTAAAAAGGCTTGACATCCGTTTTTCAATAAACGAATGACTTTATGGCTAGAAATAACAGTTATAGATTTCAATGGTTTAGTTGCTTGAACTTGTATGACAGGTTGATTAGGAATATGAAAACTAATAATCTTATGAAAACAATCAATTTTTTTGCATGATGGGTAGTCAACCAATCTATTCCTAAAATCACATCAAATTCATGCATCTCCAAAGAAATAAGGTCAACAGGTAATGTGAGGTTGTTGATTTGAACTAGGCAAATTTATAGATAGTAGATGTGATAGATATTTCTCCCAATGAGGTTTCAACTGATAAGTCAAAGTAAAAGTTTTCAGAAGTCAAATTTAAACGTTGAGCACACGTATGTGAGATAAAAGAATGGGTAGAGCAAGTATCTAACATGGCATAAACTTCACAAGAATTTATAAATAGCTTACCGGTTATCACCTCATTCGGTTTCTTGACTGTTATCGTCAAATCGAATCCCGAATACTTCATTCGGATCTTCACGTATTTCAACCATGGGAATACCACTGAATAATTTTCTAGCAAACTGTTTCTCGGGTTCATCAACTTCATCAGTAGTAAGGTACCAATGATTTCCATTAAAATAGTATTTTCGATAGACTGCAGTTTCCACGATAGTGACTAACTTAACCTGAATTCCTCTAAATTGTAACGCCCAAAAGTATAGAAACATCATTTTTAAATAATCTTGAAAATCATAGCTGGAACACCATAAATCCCAAAGACTAATATGAAAAGTCCATATATTCTGATCCTTTGTTATAGAGCATAACCAGGTGATATCACTCTCCCAATTAGTGAGTAAATTAAAGGCAATAATTTCCGCAAGTTCGTTACTTCCTTTAATTGCTTCTAAGAATGGATCTGGAACGACTGTAGCAGAGCTTTCACCTTCATCCTTACTGGATAGAACACGCATAATTTTTGCCTTAGGCAAATGATTCAACTCTGAGTTTGTAAGAAGATTATTCGTCGCCTCTTGTTTTGCAGCTACATTTGTTTCGGTAATTTCATAGTTAACCTCCTGATTTCCAGATGCCATAATTAACTGTGGTCACAAAATAAATGTTAGTTCAAATAAACTGACTCATCTCTTCATGTTCCTACATTCAAATCGATTCATTAGATAAAAAAATAAATCTAATTTAGGTAGGACACACTAGTGATTGATTCTATTCGTCTCTCCCCTCCTAGTTCTAACCCCAGATCTCCATTAAAGACCATATCCCTAAGCTCTGATGCCAACTGTGACGCCCCCAAATCTGGGCCCACACAGCCCAAACTTGAGTCGTCAAAAGACTACAACAAAATTATTACAACAAAGCACAACGTACAACAATACAGTGTATAATAATACACAACTAAGTCTTCACTATTATTGCCACACTATTTTACAAAACGTGAAGACTATGATAACTATTCCTCGGACCCTCATTCCATTCCCCGGCTAGACCCTGTTATGTTTTCATCTCCTGTTGAAAAACAATGGAACAAAAGAAAGGGTGAGCTCAAATAGCCCAGTAAGAAATATCATGACTAAGATAATGACGAATAAATTATCATTAGCCTTCAACAGTTGAGTTCTTGATAGAATACAATAGACTACAAGGTTTATATAAAAAACTGTAGTTAAATTCTTAAACAATGTTCAGATCAATAATAGCAGCGGAATGAGCAATCTATTAGAAGAATAATGCAGACTACAATGTCCACTCGCTTCTCTTTTTCGTAAAAACATCATCAACTTTTATCATCTGAAATACCATTAGTCATGATAATATAAATTCACAGTTCCTGATCATAATCATGCACATCAACAGTTCATCTTTGCACTACGGGCCAAAGATATTCAATATAGCACCAACGGTCATGATTATACCAGATTCAGCCTTTGGTCATAATCATACCAAACAACAGTTCATCTTTGCACTACGGGCCAAAGAGAACATTCACCACGTGCCATAAAAGACACCGAACAGATGTATCGCCTTTAACCTATTATATCGCCTTTAACCTATCATCTGTTCAACAAATATATCACATCTGTGCCCCCGGCCACAGATATTCACAACAGCTTGATTTTTGGATGATTAGAATGATATAAATGATGAACAGAAGAAATAGGATAACAATAAGTATCGGAAGTTTACTTTGTACAGATTCAAATAATGTCCAAATTGTCAACATGATGTGGAGTGAAATTCAAGATCCACAGTTCAGAATAACGGTTACAATTCAATAGAAAGGTTCACGTAAATAGGAAGGTTCAGTTGAAATAATGAAGTTCAACTATTATGGAACATATAATATTTTCAGGAATTATAGAAGCAATAGTTCCATAATAAATTTCGATTTAGGAGTATGAAAGAAAATAATATCCCTTACCGTAGCAGGTTTGATTAACAAAAGGTGAAGGAAATTAATACAAAGGGTTATTCACCAACAGGCGGCAATCCGCTCCGTAAGGTTATTCCCACAATTTAATAGAATTTGAGTACAAAGAGTTATTCACCAAACAGGCGGCAATCCGCTCCGTAAGGTTATTCTCAGAGATTAATAATGAATGAATACGAAAGGTTATTCACCAACAGGCGGCAATCCGCTCCGTAAGGTTATTCCCACAATTTAATAGAATTTGAGTACAAAGAGTTATTCACCAAACAGGCGGCAATCCGCTCCGTAAGGTTATTCTCAGAGATTAATAATGAATGAATACGAAAGGTTATTCACCAACAGGCGGCAATCCGCTCCGTAAGGTTATTCCCACAATTTAATACATGGAAATAAAATGCACGTCTTATGAGTAAGGAAGAAACAATATTATTATCGAGAATCAAATAATGATAATCCCTTACCATAGTATGTTTGAATAATGGAAGATGAAAAAGATGGTATCCCTTACCTCAACACGTGACTGAATATTGATTTAAATGAGGTTGATTAACTTGAACAGTACACGTATACTTATAGATCTTCACAAATACTCAAAATGACTTAAGCACACTTAGAGAGAACTTTCACAAGAAGTATTTAGAGAGAGAAAGAAAGAACAAGTAAGGAAGTTTATGAAAAATCCTTAAGTTAAGGCTTCTATTTATAGCCAAAAATCTTATCATTCATTTAATCTAAACCATTCATTTAAAGATCATCTTTTAATCTACACCATCCATTTCAAATATTATATTATCTTTAATCTACACCATTCATTTCATATCACCTAATAATCACCTAACTTTATATTATAAACAAATCAATTTAATTATTCAACAATAATTCACACTTTAATCTACACCATTCATTTCATATCACCTAATAATCACATAACTTTATATTATAAACAAATCAATTCAATTATTCAACAATAATTCACACTTTAATCTACACCATTCATTTCATATCACCTAATAATCACCTAACTTTATATTATAAACAAATAACTTTATCAATTCAATTATTATGACTAATTGTTATAAATACAGTATAGTTAGTTCTTAGATATCAAGTCAATAAATTAATGAAATACAACTGTTTAAATAACATCATAATAGAGATAACAATAATGTAAAATAAAGCATACGTTACTGTGTAATGACAATTATTGATTCAATAATGTGAATTACTGTGCATATGTTACTGTGACAATTATTAGGTTCAATAATTTTAAAAACAGTGCAACAACAATTATTGACTCAATGATATAAAATACGGTGTAATGACAATTATTAAATCAATAATGCAAAATACTGTGTAACAACAATTATTGAATTGATAATATAAAATATTATGCAGTGACAATTATCGATGAAATGATGCGTAACAGTTACGGTGTCAATTATCAGACCAATAATATGAGACACTATGCAATACCGCGTGTTACTGTAGAGTACCGAGTGCTACAGAAAATACCAATAACTACCGTATGCTACTATTCTTTTATCACCGGTATTTTAACAGTTCCGTTGACTATTTTTATTTAAAAAGGTTATTTCTGTCGTTTTCTATATCCGACAAATATTCTGTTGTGGGGTCCACCAATAATTTGTTATTTCGGCGCCGTCGGACCAAACGAATATTCCCCGACCAAACGAATATTCCCCGACAAAGCGAATATTGTCCGACAAAATAAAATTTGCACATAACATCCTTAACTTTTAACTTTATCGATTTAACCACTTACTGTTTCAAAAAATATATATATGAAGAAAAATTAAATTTTGTATTTCATAAAATTCGGGGTCTTACATTAGATATCTCGGGCTTAGCTGAAAAATAGTTTATGATATAGCAAAGGTGAACAATTACTTTGCTCAGCAAATTTAAATAAACAATACAGGATATATCATGAATGAAAAGGAATTAACTCTTAGAACTTCAACAATATACAATATTTGTGAAGACATGCAACTTTGAATAATAACTTTCAATTGATTTAACATACTGTTTCTTCATGCTGAAAGGTCACAAGACCGTGAACATACGTTTTGAGTATTTATAATACCATGTAGATATAAGATTGTCATTTCGTTTTGAATATTAACAATTATTTCAATTGCAATATCCGAAGATGGGTACTCTAGGTGATCAGCCTATTATATGTTTATATTATGCACATTATAATCATCCAATTTCGTTTTGACCGAAATTATTCCATCCTACCGTAATTTGATTCTCTCATAATGATTTGTTCATTTCAGCTTTTTCTATCAAATTTCGCACCATAACAATATAGTTTGGACTAGTTTTAACAATATTCAGATTTATGAATTTAATACATACATGGTCTAGCCTAAACAATTGGCATAAATCTTTCTTTTTAAATAATTCATAATAAGAACAATCATAATAACGCATGTAATATCTAGCCGGAACAAATAGCATAGATATATCCCATTAAATAGTTCATTTTTTTAGAACTCGTCATTATAATTCATGCAATATCTAGCCGATACAATTGACATAGATCTTTTTCTTTAAATAGTTCATAACGTGAACAATCATGCAAATGCACATAAGTGCGATTATCAATAAAAACAGAGATAAGAAATAATTCTTTATAATTATTTCATCATGTACTACGAAACTAATTTCAACTTGTAGATACTTAATATAATAGAAACAAGTATATGAAACTTGCATAATAATAATTTGAGTAGGGTTAGAGAACTTGCATCAGTTGTCGATTACTGCTTATGCGACTTAAATTATTGTCCTTGAAAGACCTAGTATTAAATAGGTTCATCTTTCAATTAGAATAACACATACGAGTCCATATATCACTATCAAACAGACTACCATTTAAGCACATTCTTTCCTATTTAACAGTACATAGCTTACGCGACAATATTGTCACCCTTGGGTAATATTTTAATTACCAATTTATCTTATTATCAATTTAATAAGACTTGATTTATTTATTTAAACAGTTTAAACAATTCACTTTAATTGATTTAAGTACCTTATTTCTCTCTAATTATTATCTAATATCATTTAAATAATAGTTAGTAAATTAGTTATCATTATCTATTATTTAATATTAATTAAATAATAAATAAATAATATATAAACTTTATTACCCTTTAATTATTATTTAATACCATTTAAATAATTAATTAATTATCCTTATTTATTACTCAATATTAATTAAATAATAAACAATGATTTTTATTAATCTCACTTCCCTTTAATTATTATTTAATATCATTTAAATAATAATTAATTAATTAATTATCTTTATTTATTATTCAGTAATAAATAATTAGTTTATTAGTCTTACTTTCCTTTAATTATTATTTGATATTATTTGAATAATAATTAATTAATTATCCTTATTTATTATTTATTCTTAAATAATAAATAATTATTTGTTAACTTTATATTACCCTTTATTTATTATTTAATAATAAATAATTAGTCATTATCTCTTTTTATTTTAATTATTATTTTATATTGATTAAATAGTAATTAATCACCTTAATGAATTTTCTTTACCTTAGTTATTATTTAATAACCAAATAATAAATAATTATATTTTTCTTTCCTTTTTATTGGGTCCCAAATTAAGTGTATTAATTTTAAATCATTTTTACCCATTTTGGACTTAATTGATCCGACCCGACCCGGTTCAAAAAATACACTGTCCATGAATAGTGTATAGGGCCCCGACCCATAGTTGGCAGAATCTGCAGGTTTGCCATTTTCAGATTTTTTATCTTTTGTTCTTTTGATTAAAACTTGAATAAAATAAAATTTACAAGTTCAAATAATCTCAAATTGCTATCGATGGATTCGTATCTTCTTAAACTACAATATTTCATCATTGGATCTAAGTTTTGGAAAAATTTTGGTTATTAAAAATAGCCACAAAGTGGGCTACTTGTACATTAGGTTTTTAAAATGACATGTTTTGCGGTAAAAGCCATATCTTCTCTATTTTTTCATATTTTTGAGAGATTCAAGTTGGGTTATCTTTACAACACATAGACCTATCATTCAAGACTCATAGATCATAAAAATATCTTCCACATCTCAAATCATAAATCATCAACCTAGACATTTAACTAGGGTTTTAAAATAAAGTATACCCATACAACCTTTTCTTCCATTGTTTTCTATACAAAATATGTTAGAATACATATCTGGCATATTTAATCATAAACCTTCATAAATATTCAAGATCTAACACCACATAGATTTTTCTTTCCCACAACTAACATATAAAACTAAATAACAAGCTAAGGCTCAAAGAAACTTTTAAACCTTTAATGGAGACTTCTTCTTAGAAATGGTTGGAACTCCTTCTTGATCTTCTTGTATGGACCAAAAATCATGCACATTTAGTAACACTCAAAGTGTTTGCTTCTCTAGAACTTTCACAAATGCTTTAGCTTCTCTTTACAACTTTATATGTCTAAAATTTTAGTGAATTGAACAAATGAACCAACATTTGCATAAGTGTTTGACATCTTTATTTATAGAACTCTAGTCTTGCTTATTATTGCTTTGAATGACCATTTGAGTGACATTTTGAATAACCATACGAATGACTAGGGTTGGTGAGGAGTTGTTATGCAACTTTGTACCCAAAATCACCAAACATGCAAGCTTTCCACCCATGTGGGGCCCAAAATTCGGGAATAAAATTATAATTATTCAAATTTGGCTGTATTTTTATGTCCTATATAATTATATAAACATCCATATATATATACACCAATATATGTATCCATATTCACCTATACTTGTACATTGGGCTCCACTTTGGACCTTTGAATTAATTATATTTGGACTTAGAATTATAATTGTTTGAGCTTAACAATTTAATTTATTTGGCTACTACATTTATTCATTTAAGTCATCAACACTTGGGCTCTCAACAATTAAATCAATTGGGCTATCTATGACACTTGAAATAAAAGCAAGTATTTGGCTAGTTTAAATTAATTTGGACTCAGCATATATTTTATATATGGTTCATTAATTAAATCCTATAATGCTACAACATTGGGCTCATTAAATAAACACAATAATTTAATTACATAATCCAATTAGAATTTCTATTTATAAGTCCATTGGACTATTTAATTGAGTTAGCTTACAAAACACTATTACTTACAAATTCTTGGGTTTATTTTAATGAAACCCTAATACATATTAATGCAAGTTGGGTTTATAATATAGTTACCCATACACATACAGTTATTCCCACATTAGGTTATCTTTAATAATTCACTTATTTCTTCTTTGTCATTATTCATACAAGTAATTCACTTGTTCATTATTAATCTTCTTAGTTGTCATTCAAGGCCAACATTCAAGCTTTGTGTTTTCATCACATAAGTTATTCTTGCATTCCTTTTCCTTCTTTAGTTAATTCAAATAAATTTAATTAACTAACTTACTACATCTCATCATACAACATAAACGCATACACACATACTTCATACATCATATATTTTTCATGAATATAAATAAATAAATAAAAATTTAAGTTCGTAATTTTCTTTGGTTATTACAACATTTCTTATTATGATAAATTAGCACCCTTCCCTGCCATTAAAACATATTACCATCGACTCTCTCTCTCTAAAAATTGATTTGTAGCAACTCTCTCTAAAAATTGATATGCCCCCAAATGGATTGATTATACTATTTTAAGAAGCCGTTGGTGATGAAATGTGCTTGAAAAACACACAATGCAGGGAGAAGATTCATTGGTTGCGTTGATTGGCAGGTATTTTTCTAAAATTTTGTCTTTAATGGTACGTATGTTTTACAATTGACATCGTAAATCGTTTTGTAGGACGAAATATGTGTTATAAGTGGATGCAATTTCTTCGAATGGATCGATCCCCGATTGTATGACCCTGCAAGAGCGTTGATTTTAAGATTAATTGGGAGATTGGAGACAAAAAATGAAGAATTGCACACAAAGAGGACAAAGGTTGAAAAACTCAAAGTTGAGTTAAACAAAACCAAGTTAAAAGAGAAAATATCATTGTTGATTTGCTCAATGTTATTTTTAGACATTTTTCTGCTGAAATGATTAGGAATGGTTAATTTGCATTGCATAATATTTTTTTTTGTAATGAAGATGTTTGAAGTGGATTGATATGTATTAAAGATTGGTCAATGAATGAAACTTTTGTTTTACTCTCCCTGTGTTGTTTGATTTTTATTACATGCATTCTCTCTATAATTTTGAACAAAACAATGTATGTTTCACATTTGGTAAATATGAAATCAAGTGTGTATACATCCACAAAGTGAATTGACCAAAACAAATCCATCTACAAAGTGAATTCACCAAAACAAGTCCTAAAACAAATCTATCCACAAAGTCAAATACAACTAGTGAATTTAACCAACCATGTTTGTGAAATACAATATATATACATCCCAATAAACATCCATCCAAATTCAACCATGTTTGTAGACTACAATTTACATCCATCCCAATAAACATCCATCCAAATTAAATTATGTTTGTGGACTCATATATAAACATAGACAATGTGCCAAAAATATACGTGGACTCATAAATAATCAACTAAAAAATTAGTCCCAAAATATATCCAGTAGAACGAAATTCATAAATTATCCCCCCAATTGACCTACTTTCTTTTTCCTCTCAGTTCTTCCAAACCCTGTTTAATAATACATGTTCTTCCCCTCTAGGTAAATGTAGATCCACTACTCATTTCTTAACTTGAAGTATATATGTGAACTATACCTTGTCATTCCTTCTGTCCCACTGGAATGTTTGGCATTGTAGGAGTCTATATTTCTAATGTTACTGCAACTAAAGTCTTTTCATGCGTAATGGGCCTTTTTTTTCTATACAACAATGTAGTGCAAAATGAGGGAATAACAAGTCAATTCAAGTAAAATTAAAGACAATCAAATTTTAATTAATTCACTTGAGGTAGTCTTTGGCTTAGGAGCAGTTTGGCTGACTTGGTTGGGTTGGCTAATTGGGAGCTGTGAACCAGTTTGTGTTTGAGAAACTTGTGGCTCAACATTGTTAGGGTCAACATTGGCTCCCTCAACATTGGTTCCATCAGCACCTCCAAATTCATTTTACCCAATTTTTTTCTGCACATTGGTAAAAGTTATAACATTATACAAATAATGTGATATCCCGGATATTTACGAGACTAGTAAATATAATTTTAAATGATAAAAATGTTGGAGAATAAGAAATGATATAATTTTGAGGAATGAAGTCTTACAACTAGGAAAAAATGCTATATTATACAACATTAAAGAGTTACGATTATTCTTAAAGGTTGAAGTGTAGACTCTAGTCTCGAGGAAGGCCAATGTGCAAAAGTAATTGAACATTTTAAACTTAACCAGTGCGTTAGGATTTAAATGTGCCAAATTATTTGATATGAGGTTTAGAACCTGTAATAGATTTACTAAATATACGTTGAGGTATATTATGAGTTAAGTGTTTATACTACATATCAATAAGAGAAATCGATTTGCAAATATGATTAGAATACAAGAAGAACACGCGTATAATACAAATTATTATACGTATTTAAAATGGAGTTATACGAATATTTTAAGTGACTGTTGGATTTTTTTATATAAAAATCCTATTTATCTATTTATTTAATGCTTATTAATGTTGGACATTTATTATTAATAAAAGTACATTATTTGTCATTCATTAAATGATCATTTATTATGTTTAATATAAATCTCTAAATTTATATATATTATGATTTATGTGTATAAATAAGTATTATACACAATATATAAATCATATGTAATATATATAAATAAAGATATAATAGTTTATAACTTATGATAATTTGGAGATATTGTCATGTAGGTTATAATACTTTAATATAGATAATTTATATTGATCATGGAAGTTGGACTTCTAATTAAAGTACTAGTGCATTAACGGTGTGCATTAAACGGATCATGTGATAATATTTTATTTATAAAATATTTTCACATAAATACTAATTTGTTAATGTTTCTTAATTTTGAAATAATAATGGACTTAATATTGTTAAATATATTAGTTTAATATTTCAACAAGTGAAATTACATTGTGTTAATTAATACCTCGGAATGTTAATTAATATATTTAATTAATACTAGGAATATTATTATTGTCAAAACATCTATAAGATTTTTAATAAGATAATTTATTATTGATTATAGAATCTTGGCCAAGTCTTTTAATATTTATTATTAAAAGGATTGATTTAATTGTTAAATCATTTTTGATCAAATGAAGATAAATTATGGACTTATGAAATTATTTTAAATATATTAGGATTATATTTAATTCTGAAATATTTATGTGCATCTATATATGAAATATTTACAGTTAATTAGTAAAGAGTTTATTTTATTTAATTCTTGGACTGAAGTGCAATTACAATTATTTAGTGGAATTAATTGTAATTAATATTTATTTAGTATATTATTATTAGATAATAATATATGAATAAGTATTGGAGTCAGAATAAGAATCCTTTAGGATCCCCATCCTAGCCTAATATGATTCAGTTTCATAAGAGAGACCATGATCAATAATGATATAAATATATCATTGATAAGATACATAAATTAAGGTTATTATTTCAAATCAGATGAAAGATCAAATAGCGTATACTCTCTCTCTCTCTTCTCCTAGGAAAAACACGTAAAGTATTTTTTCAGAATGGTGCTTTGGAGACCACATTTTAGATTTAGTATAAGGTCATAGGAAGGAAGATCTTGAAGATACTCGAAGATTGAAACGTGCTAATTCAACCAAGCACTAGGTAACAATTTATACTATATATATATATATATATATATATATATATATATATATATATAATTATTGTTTTGTATAAAACCATAAAGATAATCCCGTTTTATTAAATTTTTAGAACTACTTTTCGGAGAATTTTCCTAACAATAACAATTTTATTTAATGAGAGGAAGTTAATTAAAATTGTTGTGGGATGATGTGGTGGATGAATATTCATATATGAGTATATTTGTTTATTCATTTTAAATGGAACAAAAAGGAAAGCCAACATGACTTAAAATTTATTAATATGATAGATAAGATAATGAGAAGCGTTATCTAATTTATCAAATGAATTGATTTAATTCGGGGGAATAAAAAAGAAGGGAAGACTGTGAATTAAATTATGAAAGTTATTTCTTAAGTTATAAACTAAATTTGGGTCAATTGATGAAATAACTCAAATATGGGCTTTTAAAGGCTAGGGCAATGTGTTAATTAATTAAATAATAAGTTTAATTAATATTGTGATAATACTTTATATTTATTTGTAGGACCTAAATTATTGATTTACAATTTAGGTTATACATTATGGTGACAATTAAATCTAGTAAATATGTATGTGCGGGTAACCAATTTTAGCGAACCTAATCCATTACCCCATGTTAATATTGTACATTAAGCCAAAGACTTTGATTATTACTAAAGCAAATTGGCTAACCTTATTGTTCCTTTCAAGTCCAAGTCGGTAGGCCAAGGTGAGACTCCAAGTGAGAAAATCTTACAGCCCAAAGTCATCCATATTACCCTTTGTCCAGCCCACAATTCCGGCAGCCCTTTATTTGTTTAACCCAAATTTTAAGCAAGCCCAAACCTGATCCATATAAGTCACAAAATGATTAACTGAGGCACTTAACTTGGGACAAATTCTGGGGGGGGGGGGGGGGGGTACAGGGAGCTTAACATGGTAGTAGGAAGTGTTGGAGGATGACATTTAGGCAGCTCAAGGTAGCAGCCTTGATACAAGTCATCCATAAGTGACCTTGTAGGATGATTAGGGGTTGAGTAGGGTTCATTCTATGTGCCAATGTGGCTGGTTTAATTTCAGTTATAAGAAGGAGGGAGTATACTCTTTTATATAGAGAAAATAATAAGCCAACTAAAACTTAGCAATTCATGCTCAAATTGCCCATTAAGAGGGAGGAGAGAAATTTGGCAGGAAGAACAAAGAAGAAGAAGAATCCAGCAGCCTCTAATGATCCATCTAAACCAATTAAGATTTATATTCTCATTAAGTGGGCTGTAAAAAGGTATATTTCTACTCAAAACTCTAAGTTAGACTTAAGAGTTATTATTTGGTCTTGGTTAATATTGGGTGTTTGTGGGAGTTATGTGTGAAATTGAGGATCATGTAGGATCCATGGAGTGATAAGGAGGATTGTGGCTGGTGTTTTATGAATTTATGTGAATTACATGTTTGTGTGTTCGTAACTTAATGACAATGAAGGTATACATATGAGGTGTTCGATAAAATGCACAAAGGGCTAATTTTGCTAAGTGTTTTGTTTAAGGGGTTGTTTGAGGCGAAATGGTAAAATGGGTTTCAAAACCTTAGTTGTCATGTGTGTTTCCAACCGAAAGGAAGGAACAAATGATATTTTCACACTGAAAAAGAGTAATAACATATGATTTTGAATTCTTGAAACTCAAGCTTTAAAATAAGAATCTATAACAAAGTATAATAGTATGTGTTATATGGGTTTCGGTCGGATCGGTTGTGCCCGGGGGTCTTACGTTTTTAAAATCTTTAAAGTTAGTTATCGAAGCTATTGGAGGATTTAGATTTACTGGTTCAAGATTCTTTCCCTAAAAAGCACCTTTTAACAACTCTACCAATCTCTGCATCGGGTCTCTCTGACCTCCCTCGTTGTTTACGGATTCTTCCTGAGTAGATTGTACTGGTTGTCTACGTCGTAGCTGCATTTTCTGTATATTAAATAAAAATTAATATTTTTCTTATGTCATTATATTATTTAAAATATTTATCTTTAATGCAACATTGAATATACACATAACACATTTTATAAAAGCATTTATATTCATATGTCATCGATTAGTACATCATATATGAACATCCTATAGCATACTACTATAAACGTTAACATATATCCCCTAATATGTGAAAAGGTGGGGATCTACTAACATACTACTACGCTATTAAGTAAAAAAGTTGGGGTTTACACATATTATCCCATATAAGAGTTCGGGATTTACAATACATCATAAACAAATGTAGAGACCATCCTAATATATATACATAAAGACACTGAATACAAAATAATTAACTAACTACACCATCAGTGCATGTCGTGCTCTATAGCACTCTTATACTCAATCTGACCCATATAGATCACCAAATCCCTGCTAATAGTATGGTGAGTCTGCCCTACCTCTACTGGGTAATGACGAATATTGTTCATCCATCTCTCAAATGCTGTGTTAAAAGCATAACCCATCGTGTTCATCTTTCTTCTTTTACCTCTCACCTCATCCTCAAGGTCACCAACTCTCTTTCTGATGTCCTCCGATATCTCCTCTTACTGAATCTGATCAGTTACCTCTGTCCCTAGTTGTGCTCGTAGAGCCTTTCCTTCTCGGCTCTCTCATTCTGTATTTTATGTTCTGTCTACTCTAACTTCTCTACCAACTCCACATTGTGGGTCCACAAATACAGTAGCGTGACCCCAATTTATGCCCCAGCCTCTTGGCGCCCCTACACCTCGGCCTCCAACTCTTGGATCCTATACTCCATCTCTATGATGCGATCAGCATACTCTCCTAAAAATCCTCTCCAAAGGTGTGAAACACTAGAGACCCTCAATTGGACTCCTCAACGGTATCCTCCTCCTGAACTGACTCCTCATTTAGAACTATCTCCTCCTCTGGTTCTGACTCTATAGCCATAATGGGCTCCACTATGGGAAGTTGACTCTAGATCTATAGGGATGTCGTTCGGCTCATCTTCCATGGTATGACTCGACTCTCCTAACTCTGGCATCCTATAACCACAAACACCAAACAAATAAACTCTATCTGTATCCTGAATAAAATATAAATTCATTGTATGGAATAAAAGTTTATTTCATAACACTACTGATGCCTAAACTCTACAAAAGTTTTATCTCTTTTTATTATAACTCTATCTTCTAAGGTTATAGCCTGAAGATTCTCTTTCTTAAGGTTTATAATCTACAGATCTGATACCAACTTGTGACGCCCCCAAATTTAGATACCAATACCTCGAATCTGGTGCTTCACGATCCAACTCATACAGTCAACTAATAACATCTCAATGTGAAAATTAGAAATATTTACATTGATATAACATAAATATTTGTGTCCCAAGTCTCGCAACCATTACTAATACATGACATCACTTAAAATAATAAATTCTAACATAAGTCTTAATACAATACCAAATAAAATTGACTACTGCGTCTCGATAAGGCTACTCATGATCAACAACTTTCCCTTTGCCTTTGTCCTTTCCTGAACTAATGCATTGGTCAGTCTTAACTGTAATATATAGGGAAAGCAAGAATGAGCAACGAGTTTGCTCAGCAAGTATAAATACAATAAAAGTAAGTGTCCATGTGTAGGGATTCATATTTAAAGGTATGTAACAATAATTAATAGCTCAGGAATTAAGTAAATGAATTATGAATAATGTAAGTGTCAACAGTTTTCATATCTGATCATTTCTAAATTTGAAAAGTCACCATGGACCAAAGGATTTTAAAATAGAATCAAAGATTCAATGATTCCAAGTTAATGAATAATCAAACTGAGTGGTCACTATGGACCGTGAACACATTGAGGATTAACAGTATTTTACTGACAATCATAGTATAAACGAAGTACAATAGGTGATTAGCCTAAAGTACCCTATGTTATGCATAACACTCAGACATGTTAGTCGCACGCGTGTTGGTTCCCCGAAGTAAAATAATTGTTCCCCTCAACATAAAAGTCCGCACCAAGGCAATTGGTTTGGATAACTTTCTCAAAGAAATATGATTGATTAACAATCAGTCTTACCATTGGTCTAGTTGATACAAATGGTATAGATGTACTACTTCTTAACACAATTAAAAATAATTGATACGTTCAATGTTCGTAACTAGGGTTCGAATAATCATTCAAGGATATAATTGCGATATTAGATCAAGTTTCAGAGTTAATAATTTAATCTTCACAATATAGATAAATAGAAATTAATCCATCAATTAATTTTACGTGTACGAATTGATAAAAGTACAAATTAAAGTACTTGCCTTAATCGTCGACTATATCTGACTGTAAGTCATTATCCTTTGAACAATCTATATTCAACATATTCATCTAACGGTTAATCTCTATAGCATTCACATAATAATCTAGTAGATTTAACTTACTAGTTCTATATAAGTAGGACTCTCAAATCATTACACATATAATTTTAAATAAAATATTTGTTTGTACATTATTGTCTCTCACTTCCCTTATTTAATTCATTCATTAATTATTACAAATAAAATAACACTTAGTATTATTCTATTTGTTTTATCATCCTTTATCATCTTTTAATGATTCACAAATAAAATGTTCTCACTCTATTTGTTTACAACTTATTATTATTTAATTATTACATTTTTTTATCACACTTTCTTAATCCACAAATAAAATAATTTAAGTTATCATTTTATTTGTTTAATTTTCAATTAGAGTAAGCTTTACCCTTATTTAAATTTAATTATGCTCTATTAGTACACAATTAAAATAACCCTTAATAATATTTTAATTGCTTATGTATTATAAATTTACAATTAAATTAATTTTTTAATATTATTTTAATTGCTTAAAGAAATATTTAATGTTAATTAAATAATCTTTATTATTAACTCACAAATAAAATAATTTTATTTATTATTTTAGTTGTTAATATTATTTTAATTAACTCACAAATAAAATAATTTTAAATTATTATTTTATTTATTTAATATTTGTTTTAATCAACTTATAAATAAAATAATTTTTAATAATATTATTTGTTTATTATTATTATTATTAAAAATAAAGTTTTTTTTCCCGAATCGGGTCGAGTCGGATTGACCAACCACTACAAGAAAAACAGTCAATTCTGACGAAATATTATGTCGGATATAGTGTTATTCCGTCAGCAATAACGTAAATCCGGTGAAAATTTCAGTCGGCAATACGGTCGAAAATAAGCACGTCGAGATTATTTTCGTTGGCAGTTCAATCGAAAATCATTAGTGACTACGGAATTTTTTTTGTCGATAATTTCGTCGATATTAGATTAATTACCACGGAATAGTTTTCGTTGAAAATAAATATTTTGTTGGCCATAACCCTTTTTTTGCGACGAGAATTCCGTCGAAATAATTTTAATCCGTTAAAATAACATTTTAATTCCGATGAAAGTTCCGTTGAAAATAAGTTCTTCCGTCAGAAATAATCATTTTCCCCCATTTTTTTATTTTTAAATACTACTTTAATTCCGACGAAATTTTCGTCAAAAATACACTATTCCGTCGAAAATAAGTGCATTTTATTTGTATATACTTTTTGTTTTTCAGTACCTGGTTTTAAAAATCATATTTTTGTACTTGCAAACCTGCTTTATCCTAATAACACAACAACAATCCATTTCTTTATGTTCATGCATAACATAAAAACATATTTGAATTATAATAAATATAAATTACGACACATTATAAAATAAATCACCGTTTAAAAGTACAATACTTTACAAAACTCAACAAAAGTACAACGAATTACAATCAATTAAGCTAAATTAAAGTAAATACAACTAAATTATAATCTACAAAACTAAATGAAACTAGTACTACCAGCTGTCTATAAAAAATCATCGACTGGGGATCGACGGTTCTGCTGTGGTATATGAAAATCATCGTCGTCACACCCCCTACGCTCACAAACGGCATCGCCAACATGCTCTGAATCGTCACCCTGTTAATACAGTTACAAATATCAGTCATTAGTCCTTACTTGAGATAAAAATTCATAGCTAAATAATAATTAAAGAACATGCAGAATATATGACAACTTAAATTGAATAAAATACCTGTGTAGTCGGGCATTGACTTAGCATCAGGCCAAAAGCTTCCAACAGTAGGGTACTCACCATCCGAGTCACCTCGTCTCATATTGAGGTGAACTGTTCCGAAGATATGCCCGTACTCTCGACGCTGACCCTTACTACAACGTCCTAAGCAAGTTGGTGAAGATGAGCACTGATAGGTAGGCTCTGACTACGGAATATCGGATCCGTACGAAACGTCTCCGACACCTCTGCCATAACCCGCTGGAACAATGCGTCGTCCAATCCAACGCTCATATAAGATTGTCCAACAGGTGCTCTGGAACGCTGGCTAGAACCTACAAAATTAAATATAACATCAAAAAAATCCAAAATCATTATAAATTTTGAATCAACGAGCAATATAGTAAAATAAATACCTCCGGTTAGTGTATAGGCTGGTACCATCGGTAGTCCCAACACTCGATACTTGCTCGTAGTGCTACTAGGGGGATCCTGAGTCGCAACCTAAAGAGCCATCTCTCCATCCTTGGATAAGTTAATGTAGGACAGAGGGATAGTGGAATCTCGCATAGCAGCCTACAACTTAGCTACATACTAGTCCCGAAGGCTCTAAAATTGGTCCTGCAATTTATTATGTATATGGTACTTTATTGAATAATTTTATTAAGTATATGATATACTAGTCATCTACAAACCCACGCGAATACAAGTCATACTTAATGTTATCGACTTTCTTCCAAATCAGGTTTTTACATTCAAAACACGGACATCTCATCTTTCCGTTCGAATTATCAACATGTTCATTGGAAAAATTCAAAAATTTGGACACCTCATCAAGGTATTCAGACAATAATCCTCTACTATTAACTGGTATTCTACGGTACATCGAGCTCCGGTCATCTAACATATTTAACTGAGTAATATGATGTATCAAATTAATTAGGGTGATTAGCGTATGTGGTGTATGTATGATTCCTGCATATCTTCAACGTCTAAGTATAGGGGTTAGGCTTCTATCCTGTTCCTAGACGCGTCTCATCACTTGTGCCAACACTTTGAGCACGTTTCTTTTGTTTCAAGAAAAGTTTGACAGCACCTCCCATGGTCTCTAAGTACACGAAATAGACCACATCAACGTAGGCTAAGTATGCACTCAGAGAACATGTAGAGATATCAGCGAAAAGTTTCCAAAACAAATAAAACATACTCAAATTGTTGGCACGAACCTAAGTGAGAGACATAACATTTAGCAACAGTCCCAGACGGAGGACTATTCGACATTCACTCTTAGTGAGTGAATGTCAAACGGGTTTCTAAGTCCCTAAACAAAGTACATGCACAAGTGATTAGAAGTAATTAAATTAAGAAAGATTATTGAATTTATTAGACGAATTTTTACATACAACACAATTGAATTTCTAAAATCCTAACCAAACTACATGTACAAGTGATTTGATTAAATTTGGATTATTCGATATTCACTCGTTACGAGTGAATATCGAAAGAGTAATGTTATACGGAAATTAATATCTAGTTAGGAGTGTAAATAAATAATTAAAGAGTAATTTGGTGAATTCCAATTAATTTAATTTAATTTGATTTAATTCAAAATAAATAAATTTAAATTTAAATTAACTATATTAAATTAATTAAATTAAATTTTATTTTATTTTACATAATTTAATTTAATTTAATTTAACTTAATTTAACTATATTAAATTAATTTAATTATATTAAATTATATTTTATTTTACTTAATTTAATTTATTTTAAATATGTTCAATTTAACTTAATTTAATTTAATATAATTTAATTTATTTTAACTATATTTAATTTAACTTTATTTTATTTTATTTTATTTTATTTTATTAATTAATTTTAATTATATTGAATTTAATATAATTTTATTATCATTAATTTAATTTAATTTTATGTAATTATATTTAATTAATCTTATTTATTTTATTTTTATTTTATTATATTAATAATTAAATAATTTTTATATAGTTTAATTATTAATATATTTTATTTTATTTTAATTATATTTATTTAATTTTATTTAATTTTATTTTTTTATAATAAATTTATTTTATTTTACTTAATTTATTTTAGTTATATTATTTTATTATATTAATAATTAGATAATTTGTATTATACTATATTATATTATATTATTTAATGTAATATAATTTAATTTAATTATTTTATTTTATGTAATTTATTTTTTACCTTTTTTTTTTGTTAGTTCATTTCATTTTATTTTATTACTAGAAAACTAAGTAAATATTGGAAAACTAATAAAATACATAAATACATGTAGGGCCCACAAATGTTGTAATTGAAGAATTTTGACAGAAAATTCGTCGAGAATTCCGTCAAAAGTAGCAAATATTTTAACAAACATACAAAACATATAATTAGTCTACAAAATCATTCCCAAAATCAGTCCCAAAATATCAATTCATTAAGCCATTCCATCAAAATTCATATCAGTGTGTTGAATCAATTAACAAATTCATATATGACAAAATCAACAACAAATATCAATATTGTATCAGCGTTGAATTCATTTAAGTTGGGCATATATATGTTCAATTAAATTTTCAGATGATACAAACCCTAGCTAAAAATCCCAATTAAACCAACTAAACCCTAACCAAATAAATTATACCAGCGAAATTGGGGATCGCCGCAACAAAGCCCCGCCGCCGCAACAAAGCCCTGCCGCCGTACCACGGTTTCTACCACGCCGTGAGTGAGGGGGAGCAACGCCGTGAGTGATAAAGAGATCAAGGTGGGGAAGAGAGAGAGAGAGAGAGAGAGATGCAACGAATTTGGGGAAGAGAGAGAGAGAGAGAGAGAGAGAGAGAGAGTAAAATGAACTGATCGGTCTCTGCCTAAGATGAAAAAGAATTATTTTTGACGAAATTCCGTAAAAAAAAAGTCCCTCGTAAATAAAATATTTTCGACGGATATTCTGTTGACATTAATCACATCCGTCGAGAATAATATTGTGCGTTGGCGGGAACATTGCCGCCAAACAAGTCCTTGCAATTCCTAACGGAATTTCATCGATTATAATTTACTTACGATGGACTTAGTCTTGACAGAATATTCCGTCGATATAAAGGTAATTACGACGGAATATAATCCGTCGAAAGTAATTCTGTCGAAATTGACCATATTATTTGTAGTGAACCCAACTGGTTTGACCGGCCCGATCAACCAGACTTTTTGACCGGCATTGCAGCGGCCCTTGGCAAAATAAGATTTTCAGATTTTGTTTTTCTACCCCTTTTGATTAAATCCTTCATATCTTGCTCATTTTATTTCCAAATAAGTTCAAATCAATTTTGTTATTTTGCAAACTCATAACTCTACAATATTTCAATTTTTAAATTATTTTAAAAATTATTTATTTAACAAAAATTATTGGTTGTTCAAGCTAGGGTTTCCGTTTGACATGTTTTACAAGAAAAATCACTATAAATCCATTTTAGCTCCATTTTTGTTTGTTCTACTTGAAATATTTTTGTATCTTATAGATCTACACCATAAAAATTTTAGATCATACAAATAGCTTACACATTTTATTTTATTTTGTACCAAATCTCATCTTTTCACTATGATATTTAGGATTTTCATGTTCATATGCATCCTTGTTGTTCATTTTAACATGAAACATATATAAACACCTACAAATCACATATCTTCTTCACAAATCCATCATTATATCTTCGGAATCTACCATGATTTTCACACAAAAAATCCTCCTACAACCAAACATATAATACCCTATTACATGACTAGATCATGCCATAACATAAAAAATAAACCAATTAGGGTTAAGAAATATATTTATACCTCCTCAAATCCTTCTTTCTCTTAGAGAGGAACTCCAAGTAGCTCTCCACTTTGTTCTCCCTTGATAGACCTTACTTGATCCACCAAAAGGCAAGATATTCCCTTGTTTTTCTTATTTTTCTCTCCACTCACTCTATTTCTCTCTACAATTCTCTCTAACTCATCAATTTGGCAAATGGATTAAAATGAATTTGGGAGAGTCCTATTTATAGGCCTCCTCCATAGACACATACTCTTCCTATACATGTATTCATACATGTATTTAACCCACACATCTTTGCATTAACCTTTAGATAAATAATAGTTGGTGAATATAATTCACCAACTCCCACTTTTCTCCATTCCTAAGTTAATCATGGCCCTAATTGCAAAATAAATAAAAAATTATATATAGGATACATAGGTCATGATGGGAGTACTTTCATTATTTATTTATTTATTTTTATGTAAGTATTCTAGAAAATGAGTCATTAATTTAGGCCATTTAATTAGATCATGATTTAGTCTTCTTATTGGACTTATAATACCCAGCCTTGGGCTAAGTTATTAGACCATCAATAATTCTCTACAATCCATTTAGTGGACTTAATAACAATTCAAGTATTAGTCCCATTATCTCACTTTACATACACATATATTGGGCTAATTAATATTAATTGCACACTAAACATATTCTCTTAATAGATAAATTTTATTATTAAACTTAATTTATATTTTACTTCATTATGATATTAAATTTATTTTAATCATCTTCCATGAATTAATTAAACACTTAATTAATTCATTACCACAATTATGTCACACTAGTCTTAATTCATAAGCTTGGTCAATTATAACCTAAGCTCATTCACCATCATCACTTGATTTCTTACTTGTCACATAATTAATTCAATTTACTTGAATTATTAATTCCATAACACATGTAGACACATAAGTGCACAAAATTATTTTTAAATAATTTTTTATTTCCATTAATTCTATTAGTTATAAATTCACGGTTATTACATTTTCAATCTAAAACGAGTTTCTACAATGAATGACAATATGTACCTTGTCATTTCATGAAATTTAAGAAAATCAACACCTATCAAACCAATAATTTATATGTGAAAAAGTTGTTGTCTAAAGCTCTTATAGGTGAGGTATTATTTTAAGAACTTAAACTTAGTCGAACATATTGTGTGAGATGTTCAATGATGGATGGTTAGATTGTGAATAAGTATTGCAATCATATTGAAAATACATTACATAGTTGTATATTTAAGTGATATAATAAGCCTGCAACCTGGTATGCTAATAACCACGAAGGATCTGCAGTTAAAAAATACAATAGAAAGCAGAACTGGCTATTGCAGGGCAGCGCCCCAGGGCTGCCACTCAGGTCATTCTCGGCGCCCCAAAGCCCGACTACAGAAACTTCAGAAAATTGTCGTTCTTTCACTATTTAAATAAGATCAAAGTTATGACATGATAAATGATGTAATGGTTCCAAAATAAATGTTTTGATGCATTAAGAAATATATATAAGTTAGGATGAACTTAAATATAAATACGCTAATGTACACGTATAGGAAATTCAAAACCGTCGAGGTATTTATTAAACTAACCTAAATAAACAACTTGTTTGTTAAGTGTTATGTGTGTACGCAAGATAATATGATTTAATGATGGATGTGAAATTTATTTAGGGTTATGAGAATAACCTAAATAATATGATTAAGGAACATGGAACTCAAGCTTATATTTTAAGGAATTAGTTTGATAAACTAATTTGAATAAAATGGTTTGAAACTTGAAAGGTATATGTAAACTCCAATTATTATGGACATGTGTAGGCCATAAACAACTAAATGTGTTATATGGTATACTAGATTTCAAACATGTATTAGTATTTGAATCTAGTACATGAAATGAATCAAATGGAAAGGGATAATATTTGCATTAACAACTAAAATGTGATATAGAATGTATGTTATGTGTAATATATGTATTAGTGTATAAAACCAATACACGACATGAATTAGATGAAAATAGTTAATAGTAATAGTTATTACTAATGGTTAATGTATATTACAAATAATGTAAGAGTACATTATATATAAGGTAAATGAAAAGAACTAAATCAAGAAGTGCTTAAAGATATTAATAACTTAGTATTATTTTCATAAACTAAGTTAAATAAACCTAATTGGGTAATATGAAACCAATGTAGTTTATCGTATTGTGTACACACAGTGAGTTACTAGTGCGACAAGCTAGTACATGGATTAATGTAAAGTTTAAAAATAAAAATGGTTAATAGTTATAAGTAACCCATTAGAAGCCGATGTTGTTTAACATAAAGTGTGACGCCCCCAAATCTGGGCCCACACAGCCCAAACTTGAGTCGTCAAAAGACTACAACAAAATTATTACAACAAAGCACAACGCACAACAATACAGTGTATAATAATACACAACTAAGTCTTCACTATTATTGCCACACTATTTTACAAAACGTGAAGACTATGATAACTATTCCTCAGACCCTCACTCCATTCCCCGGCTAGACCCTGTTATGTTTTCATCTCCTGTTGAAAAACAATGGAACAAAAGAAAGGGTGAGCTCAAATAGCCCAGTAAAGAATATCATGACTAAGATAATGACGAATAAATTATCATTAGTCTTCAACAGCTGAGTTCTTGATAGAATACAATAGACTACAAGGTTTATATCAAAAACTGCAGTTAAATTCTTAAACAACGTTCAGATCAATAATAGCAGCGGAATGAGTAATCTATTAGAAGAATAATGCAGACTATAATGTCCACTCGGTTCTCTTTTTAGGAAAAACATCATCAACTTTTATCATCTGAAATATCATTAGTCAAGATAATACAAATTCACAGTTCCTGATCATAATCATGCAGATCAACAGTTCATCTTTGCACTACGGGCCAAAGACATTCAATATAACACCAACGGTCATGATTATACCAGATTCAGCCTTTGGTCATAATCATACCAAACAACAGTTCATCTTTGCACTACGGGCCAAAGAGAACATTCACCACGTGCCATAAAAGACACCGAACAGATGTATCGCCTTTAACCTATTATATCGCCTTTAACCTATCATCTGTTCAACAAATATATCACATCTGTGCCCCCGGCCACAGATATTCACAACAGCTTGATTTTTGGATGATTAGAATGATATAAATGATGAACAGAAGAAATAGGATAACAATAAGTATCGGAAGTTTACTTTGTACAGATTCAAATAATGTCCAAATTGTCAACATGATGTGGAGTGAAATTCAAGATCCACAGTTCAGAATAACGGTTACAATTCAATAGAAAGGTTCACGTAAATAGGAAGGTTCAGTTGAAATAATGAAGTTCAACTATTATGGAACATATAATATTTTCAGGAATTATAGAAGCAATAGTTCCATAATAAATTTCGATTTAGGAGTATGAAAGAAAATAATATCCCTTACCGTAGAAGGTTTGATTAACAAAAGGTGAAGGAAATTAATACAAAGGGTTATTCACCAACAGGCGGCAATCCGCTCCGTAAGGTTATTCCCACAATTTAATAGAATTTGAGTACAAAGAGTTATTCACCAAACAGGCGGCAATCCGCTCCGTAAGGTTATTCTCAGAGATTAATAATGAATGAATACGAAAGGTTATTCACCAACAGGCGGCAATCCGCTCCGTAAGGTTATTCCCACAATTTAATAGAATTTGAGTACAAAGAGTTATTCACCAAACAGGCGGCAATCCGCTCCGTAAGGTTATTCTCAGAGATTAATAATGAATGAATACGAAAGGTTATTCACCAACAGGCGGCAATCCGCTCCGTAAGGTTATTCCCACAATTTAATAGAATTTGAGTACAAAGAGTTATTCACCAAACAGGCGGCAATCCGCTCCGTAAGGTTATTCTCAGAGATTAA
This sequence comes from Hedera helix, assembly GCA_947179155.2. Taxonomy (NCBI): domain Eukaryota; kingdom Viridiplantae; phylum Streptophyta; class Magnoliopsida; order Apiales; family Araliaceae; genus Hedera; species Hedera helix. The sequence goes on from OX359274.1 coordinate 10,078,062, forward strand.
TAATGAATGAATACGAAAGGTTATTCACCAACAGGCGGCAATCCGCTCCGTAAGGTTATTCCCACAATTTAATACATGGAAATAAAAGGCACGTCTTATGAGTAAGGAAGAAACAATATTATTATCGAGAATCAAATAATGATAATCCCTTACCATAGTATGTTTGAATAATGGAAGATGAAAAAGATGGTATCCCTTACCGTAACACGTGACTGGATATTGATTTAAATGAGGTTGATTAACTTGAACAGTACACGTATACTTATAGATCTTCACAAATACTCAAGATGACTTAAGCACACTTAGAGAGAACTTTCACAAGAAGTATTTAGAGAGAGAAAGAAAGAACAAGTAAGGAAGTTTATGAAAAATCCTTAAGTTAAGGCTTCTATTTATAGCCAAAAATCTTATCATTCATTTAATCTAAACCATTCATTTAAAGATCACCTTTTAATCTACACCATCCATTTCAAATATTATATTATCTTTAATCTACACCATTCATTTCATATCACCTAATAATCACCTAACTTTATATTATAAACAAATCAATTTAATTATTCAACAATAATTCACACTTTAATCTACACCATTCATTTCATATCACCTAATAATCACCTAACTTTATATTATAAACAAATCAATTCAATTATTCAACAGTAATTCACACTTTAATCTACACCATTCTTTTATCACCGGTATTTTAACAGTTCCGTTGACTATTTTTATTTAAAAAGGTTACTTCTGTCGTTTTCTATATCCGACAAATATTCCGTTGTGGGGTCCACCAATAATTTATTATTTCGGCGCCGTCGTACGGCACGAATATTCCCCGACCAAACGAATATTTCCCGACAAAGCGAATATTGTCCGACAAAATAAAATTTGCACATAACATCCTTAACTTTCAATTTTGTTAATTTAACCACTTACTGTTTCAAAAAAAAATATATATATATGAAGAAAAATTAAATTTTGTATTTCATAAAATTCGGGGTCTTACAACCTCCCCTCCTTATGAAATTTCGTCCCCGAAATTGACGTACCTGACATATCGAAGAGGTAAGGATACTTAGATTTCATCTCAGATTCTAGCTCCCAGGTCATTTCCTCAGTATCTTGGTTCCTCCATAAAACCTTAACTTGAGGTATAACCTTTGAGCGTAGGATCTGCTCCTTCTTATCCAGGATCTTAACAGGTACTTCCTCGTATGTTAAATCCTCTGCTATAACGTCTGGTTCTAACTCAATGACGTGGTTTGGGTCCTTCACATATTTACGTAACATAGATATGTGAAAAACGTTATGGATGCGAGACATACTTGGTGGTAGGGCTAGTCTGTAGGCTACGGTTCCTATTCGATCAAGGATTTCAAATGGCCAATAAATCGAGGGTTGAGCTTTCCTCTCTTTCCGAATCTCGTAACCCCTTTCCATGGAGAAACACGTAAGAATACATGATCTCCGACGTTGAAACTTTCGTCTCTCCGATGAAGATCAGCATAACTCTTTTGTCGTTCTTGTGCGGTCTGTATTCGTTGTCGGATCATTTAGATCTTTTCGGTCGTCAAGCGTACCAACTCGGGTCCCAACAATTTTGCTTCTCCTACCTCATTCCAACATATTGGAGAGCGACACTTCCTTCCATATAATGCCTCGAATGGAGCCATGCCTATGCTTGCTTGGTAACTGTTGTTGTAAGAAAATTCCACCAACGGCAAGTACTTATCCCAACTTCCTTTGAAGTCTAATACACAAAGTCTCAAAAGATCTTCGAGGGTCTGGATCGTCCTTTCCGATTGTCCGTCCGTTTGAGGATGGTATGCAGAACTAAAACGTAGTTCAGTGCCCATAGCTTTTTGTAGACTGATCCAAAAGCGTGAAGTGAATCTAGGATCTCGATCAGAAACTATGGAAACTGGCATGCCATGCAATCTCACGATCTCATTTATGTACATACCGGCAAGACGTTCAAGTGAAAAGTTTTCTCGTATAGGCAAGAAATGAGCAGATTTGGTCAATCTATCTACGATCACCCAAATTGCATCTAAGCCTTGAGAAACTTTTGGAAGACCCGTCACGAAGTCCATATTGATGTGTTCCCACTTCCATTCGGGAACTTCAAGTGATTGTAATGGACCTTTAGGAACTTGATGCTCTGCCTTGACACGTTGACAAGTTAGGCACCTTGAGATAAACTCCGCAATCTCTCTTTTCATATTGTTCCACCAAAATGTATGTCGAAGATCTCGATACATCTTGGTACCTCCTGGGTGGATTGCAAACGGCGTATTGTGTGCCTCCATCATGATTTTATGCTTTAATTCAGGATCGTTAGGAACACAGAGTCGAGAGTTGACTCGAAGTATTCCTTTCTCGTCGATTCTTGCTTCGGGAATGGCACCTTCTTGTACTTTCTTTATCATGTTTATCAGTTCCGGATCGGTAGCTTGAGCAGCTTTAATTTTATCGATTAAAGTTGGTTCTACTTGCACGTGAGCAATCTTCGAGTGGGTCCCTGGTGTCTTTAGCTCTATCTCCATCTTTTGCAAGTCGTACAAAATACACTTTTGTGTTGTCAGCAGTGCACTTGTACTTGCATAAGATTTTCTGCTCAAAGCGTCAGCTACAACGTTCGCCTTTCCCGGGTGATACTGGATTGTGTGGTCATAATCTTTTATCAGCTCAAGCCAACGTCGTTGTCGCATGTTGAGTTCCTTCTGGTGAAGAAATACTTGAGACTTTTATGATCCGTATAGATATCCACTTTTTCTCCGTACAAGTAGTGTCTCCAGATCTTCAACGCGAAAACGACTGCTGCCAACTCTAGATCATGAGTAGGATAATTTTTCTCATAATCTTTGAGTTGTCAAGAGGCATAGGCTATAACCTTTCCATGTTGCATAAGGACACAGCCTAGACCTTTGCCAGAAGCATCGCTGTAGATAACAAATTCTCCTGATCCTGATGGTATGGTTAGAACAGGAGCTGAAATAAGTCTCCTCTTGAGTTCTTGAAAACTCTTCTCGCATTACTCGCTCGATATAAGTTTTGTACTAGAATGAATGATACCGATATCTAGTAATTAAACTTTCAACTCTTGGTGTTCTATGGGAGCCATTTGGTATGGGACTTTAAAAATGGGCTTAGTGCCGGGTTCAAGATCGATACAGAATTCAATTTCACGGTTTGGGGTAAGCCAGAAAGTTCCTCAGAAAAACGTCAGGAAACTCATTAACAATGGGAATATCATTCAAGTTTGACGTGTTTTTGTTCAAATCAGTGACATGAGCTAAAAAGGCTTGACATCCGTTTTTCAATAAACGAATGGTTTTATGGCTAGAAATAACAGTTATAGATTTCAATGGTTTAGTTGCTTGAATTTGCATGACAGGTTGATTAGGAATATGAAAACTAATAATCTTATGAAAACAATTAATTTTAGCATGATGGGTAGTCAACCAATCAATTCCTAAAATCACATCAAATTCACGCATCTCCAAAGAAATAAGGTCAACAGGTAATGTGAGGTTGTTGATTTGAACTAGGCAAGATTTATAGATAGTAAATGTAATAGGTATTTCTCCCAATGAGGTTTCAACTGATAAGACAAGATTTAAGTTTTCAATAGTCAAATTTAAACGTTGAGTACATATAGGTGAGATAAAAGAGTGGATAGAGCCAGTATCTAATATGGTATAGACTTCACGAGAATTTATGAATAGCTTACCGGTTATCACCTCATTCGGTTTCTTGACTGTTATCGTCAAATCGAATCCCGAATACTTCATTCGGATCTTCACGTATTTCAACCATGGGAATACCACTGAATAATTTTCTAGCAAACTGTTTCTCGGGTTCATCAACTTCATCAGTAGTAAGGTACCAATGATTTCCATTAAAATAGTATTTTCGATAGACTGCAGTTTCCACGATAGTGACTAACTTAACCTGAATTCCTCTAAATTGTAACGCCCAAAAGTATAGAAACATCATTTTTAAATAATCTTGAAAATCATAGCTGGAACACCATAAATCCCAAAGACTAATATGAAAAGTCCATATATTCTGATCCTTTGTTATAGAGCATAACCAGGTGATATCACTCTCCCAATTAGTGAGTAAATTAAAGGCAATAATTTTCGCAAGTTCGTTACTTCCTTTAATTGCTTCTAAGAATGGATCTGGAACGACTGTAGCAGAGCTTTCACCTTCATCCTTACTGGATAGAACACGCATAATTTTTGCCTTAGGCAAATGATTCAACTCTGAGTTTGTAGGAAGATTATTCGTCGTCTCTTGATTCGCAGGTACATTTGTTTCGGGCACTCCATTGTTAATTTCCTGATTTTCATATGCCATAGTCAACTGTAGTCACAAAATAATTGTTAGTTCAAACAAACTGACTCATCTCTTCATGTTCCTACATTTAAATCGATTCATTAGATAACAAAATCTAATTAGGTAGGACACACTAGTGATTGATTCTATTCGTCTCTCCCCTCCTAGTTCTAACCCCAGATCTCCATTAAAGACCATATCCCTAAGCTCTGATGCCAACTGTGACGCCCCCAAATCTGGGCCCACACAGCCCAAACTTGAGTCGTCAAAAGACTACAACAAAATTATTACAACAAAGCACAACGCACAACAATACAGTGTATAATAATACACAACTAAGTCTTCACTATTATTGCCACACTATTTTACAAAACGTGAAGACTATGATAACTATTCCTCAGACCCTCACTCCATTCCCCGGCTAGACCCTGTTATGTTTTCATCTCCTGTTGAAAAACAATGGAACAAAAGAAAGGGTGAGCTCAAATAGCCCAGTAAAGAATATCATGACTAAGATAATGACGAATAAATTATCATTAGTCTTCAACAGCTGAGTTCTTGATAGAATACAATAGACTACAAGGTTTATATCAAAAACTGCAGTTAAATTCTTAAACAACGTTCAGATCAATAATAGCAGCGGAATGAGTAATCTATTAGAAGAATAATGCAGACTATAATGTCCACTCGGTTCTCTTTTTAGGAAAAACATCATCAACTTTTATCATCTGAAATATCATTAGTCAAGATAATACAAATTCACAGTTCCTGATCATAATCATGCAGATCAACAGTTCATCTTTGCACTACGGGCCAAAGACATTCAATATAACACCAACGGTCATGATTATACCAGATTCAGCCTTTGGTCATAATCATACCAAACAACAGTTCATCTTTGCACTACGGGCCAAAGAGAACATTCACCACGTGCCATAAAAGACACCGAACAGATGTATCGCCTTTAACCTATTATATCGCCTTTAACCTATCATCTGTTCAACAAATATATCACATCTGTGCCCCCGGCCACAGATATTCACAACAGCTTGATTTTTGGATGATTAGAATGATATAAATGATGAACAGAAGAAATAGGATAACAATAAGTATCGGAAGTTTACTTTGTACAGATTCAAATAATGTCCAAATTGTCAACATGATGTGGAGTGAAATTCAAGATCCACAGTTCAGAATAACGGTTACAATTCAATAGAAAGGTTCACGTAAATAGGAAGGTTCAGTTGAAATAATGAAGTTCAACTATTATGGAACATATAATATTTTCAGGAATTATAGAAGCAATAGTTCCATAATAAATTTCGATTTAGGAGTATGAAAGAAAATAATATCCCTTACCGTAGAAGGTTTGATTAACAAAAGGTGAAGGAAATTAATACAAAGGGTTATTCACCAACAGGCGGCAATCCGCTCCGTAAGGTTATTCCCACAATTTAATAGAATTTGAGTACAAAGAGTTATTCACCAAACAGGCGGCAATCCGCTCCGTAAGGTTATTCTCAGAGATTAATAATGAATGAATACGAAAGGTTATTCACCAACAGGCGGCAATCCGCTCCGTAAGGTTATTCCCACAATTTAATAGAATTTGAGTACAAAGAGTTATTCACCAAACAGGCGGCAATCCGCTCCGTAAGGTTATTCTCAGAGATTAATAATGAATGAATACGAAAGGTTATTCACCAACAGGCGGCAATCCGCTCCGTAAGGTTATTCCCACAATTTAATACATGGAAATAAAAGGCACGTCTTATGAGTAAGGAAGAAACAATATTATTATCGAGAATCAAATAATGATAATCCCTTACCATAGTATGTTTGAATAATGGAAGATGAAAAAGATGGTATCCCTTACCGTAACACGTGACTGGATATTGATTTAAATGAGGTTGATTAACTTGAACAGTACACGTATACTTATAGATCTTCACAAATACTCAAGATGACTTAAGCACACTTAGAGAGAACTTTCACAAGAAGTATTTAGAGAGAGAAAGAAAGAACAAGTAAGGAAGTTTATGAAAAATCCTTAAGTTAAGGCTTCTATTTATAGCCAAAAATCTTATCATTCATTTAATCTAAACCATTCATTTAAAGATCACCTTTTAATCTACACCATCCATTTCAAATATTATATTATCTTTAATCTACACCATTCATTTCATATCACCTAATAATCACCTAACTTTATATTATAAACAAATCAATTTAATTATTCAACAATAATTCACACTTTAATCTACACCATTCATTTCATATCACCTAATAATCACCTAACTTTATATTATAAACAAATCAATTCAATTATTCAACAGTAATTCACACTTTAATCTACACCATTCTTTTATCACCGGTATTTTAACAGTTCCGTTGACTATTTTTATTTAAAAAGGTTACTTCTGTCGTTTTCTATATCCGACAAATATTCCGTTGTGGGGTCCACCAATAATTTATTATTTCGGCGCCGTCGTACGGCACGAATATTCCCCGACCAAACGAATATTTCCCGACAAAGCGAATATTGTCCGACAAAATAAAATTTGCACATAACATCCTTAACTTTCAATTTTGTTAATTTAACCACTTACTGTTTCAAAAAAAAATATATATATATGAAGAAAAATTAAATTTTGTATTTCATAAAATTCGGGGTCTTACATAAAGTCAATATAAATGACGATAAAGTAAAATTCGAATCTTATTATAAGACTAAGTTAGAGTCAAGTTTTGACTAATAATGTGTATTGTTGATCAAACATACTGTTTAGGTATTGCGTGGGATGGGAAAGTTTAACGTATTGGTAAAACGCAGGTAAAGGAAATTTTTTCATAACTTACTCCTATATGTGAACTGTATTTATGTGCAAACCTGTGTCATGTGCTTTTATGCCATAATGCGCTATGAACTGTTATTGTTCAACTGTTAAATTATGTTTTTAACTGTTCTTTTTCAACTGTATGACTTTTGAAAAAGAAAAGCATGATAATATTAATCATTAATTATGTTTTAATATTTCCACATGTATAAAATATCATACATAGATATATTGCTAAGCATGCATAATACGTGAATTATATGTGGTGTGAAAACTGTTAAACTTGCTGAGCCTTCATGCTTATTCTTGTTTAAAATTAACCATTTAAGCTAAGTATGATGTATTTGAGGATTTTAGTAAAGACCAAGGAACAAGATATGTATAACGACTTTGACTAGATCAAAGTTATGTCTGATAGTAATATCTCGATGTCGGTAGTATTGTACTTTTAATAAAACCCTTTTTGAGGGTAAATAATGTTGCAAGATGGACCGAGTTAAAGCATAATAATGATCGTATAACATTCAACTACGTTAGACGCTTGTATTATTTATACAAGTCTTGTTTTATAGTTAAGTTAAAGAACATGTATTAGATTAATGTCAGAGTATTTACATACTTATTATAATAAACTAGGTCATGATTCATATGATCTAAGTTGTATAAAATTTATGTAAAGATTGCGATTCAAGGAACAAAGATGTTACAAAAGCTTTAAAATAAACTAGTCATATCAATTATTTTATTAATGGGCATTGTGGATTCAAGAACAAGGTTATACAATAATGCACCAGGTCACCTGCAGCAAGTAAATGGATTTTTGAGGCATTACAAATAACATGACAAATTGGTAAAAAATACATAATATTATCCATACCTTATAACAAGTCCTTGTATTGTGTCCCTAGTCCTTAATTATAAAAACCACACCTTAGTGATTTTCCAATCCTTTTGATCGAGTTTTGTTGTAGCACCTTCAATTGGGGTTATTTCAAAGGAAATATCATTAGTATTTTTTCTGACATTTTTAGGTTTGCCAATATGAGTTGAGATTATAAGTGGTTTGATTAGCTCAAGCCCAGTTTTTGGCCAATATTCAACTAGTGGCTCAATGAAGTGCTCATAGACCTTCAAATACATTTATATAGTGTAGCATTTGTGTACATATTCTAAAGAATTTTGTTGTTAATTAAAAATACATGCCACAACATGAAAGCAAGGTATCATGCCAGTCAAGTCTCATTGCCTACAGTCACATGTCTTGCTCTTCAAATCAACTACAAGTTCATGACCCCCTGAAGTAGTTGTTACCCCATATTTATCCCCACTCCATTAATTAAGGAATTGCTCTTGATCACTTCTCAACTGTCTTTTTAATTTTTTTCAAGGGTCTGGGGGGCATAAGAATGTGTTCCTAGCCAACTGTTTGGAGTATCTTTTTTGAATCTAAAACCATATAATATCTTCAAATGATTTCAAGATATGTTATTATAGATTTATCTCTAGCCTTACCTATATTGCTATTGAAAACCTCACAATGGTTATTCACAAACGTGTTTGACAATGTAGTAGTTCTAAAAAAAAAGCAATACTCCAATGTAGAGTAGATCTCTCAGTCACCCAATCATGTGCCTCTTTGTTTGTATCACACAATTTCTTTATAGCTCTTTTGAACATAAAATTGTTACTAGCCCTAACAAAATCCCATAGAAGAAGCCTTAAACCCGTGCCCTTATAATTTTTTCCTAAGTTCTTGTACATATGCATAACACAAAATCGATGCTCAGCATTTGATGGCGTGTGTGACAAAAAAAATATTTAATACTTTAAATTTGATATTATTTAAAAATTAGAAAAAATTATAATCAAAGATAGAAATCTAATTATAATAAGAAGAATTGTGGCAATCCACTGATAAATGAACACTGCGCGCAAAACAATAGGAAAAAGACAATAAACTATTTTATCCGTCATCGCGATGATATTATTTTTATAAAAAAAAATTATCAGTTGTCTTATTTAAAAAAAATATAAAGAAGTAATTATAATTGTAAATTCAACTTATGTTTTATCCAATACTTATTATGTTTAATAGGTTTAAGGGTAAAATAGATATATTATAATTAAGTGATTTGAGATCTTATTTATTAAAGATAAATTAGTCATTTTCCTGTCTTAAGGTATGCAATTATAAATTTAGGTTGTGCCTATATCAACACTCAAAATTAATTTATATCTATACATTATTCTACTTCCACTTACTTGATTAGAGCCCCCCCCCCCCCCCCCCCCCCCCCCCCCCCCCCCCCCCCCCCCCCCCCCCCCCCCCCCCCCCAAACCCCCATTTTACTTCATTTACCCACTTATCTATTTCCATATATTTCTCTTTTCATTATTCCAAATTTCATTTATTAGTTATTATTAGTTAATAATATTTATAAAAAAATTACACTTGTGAGAATATGCCCAACAAACTACTACATGTATAAGTAGTTTTTTCTTATCATATTTCTAATCTAAAACAAAACGTGGGCAAAAAAAAAATGCGTGCATATGATACAAATTTAACTACTAGATATTTAATTAGATTGAATATATATTCTGACATAGTAAAAGTCCAATTTTTAAACTAGCTAGTTCCAAATGTATAAAGTAACTTGTTACTAAAACATAGTTTACGTGTACAAGTAAATAATTTGTTCCTTTTTTTTTGTTGTTGCAAAAATAAATTTATTTTTATTGCTAAAACTTAAGACTTGCAATAGAGACGGCATAACCCAAAAGATCAATGCAGCACACTCCTAAGGCATGCATAGATTGAAATGATTGAACATGCCGCACAATATTGAAACTCACTTATCACCACAATTTAAAATATAAATAAAGGCATCAATATTGATCCATGACGACATCTACATATCCAAGAAGGCAATGCTTTGATCCCAGAAGGAAATGTTGAGCATTTAGGCACAATATTTCACTAATATCAAATAATTGTAATACAAAATTAACAAATCCAAAAGATTTCGATTAGGCCACAAATTGCTTACAAAACACCTTCCATAAGTGAACATAAAAAAATAAAAAACGAATTACGGCCAAATTTGAAACCCCTGTGCAATCTTTTACTTCTACCCCACAATTTTCTCACCATCATATGCAAGAGAAAACCGAAAGTTGGAGCTGCACCTTAGAACGCCTTTGCATATCTTCAAAAAACAGTAATTGATATGGATAAGAGATCAGTCCCCATGCAACTAAAAACGTACGTGAGGAATAATACCTCATTGTATTCACATAAAATCTTTCTAACCTTAACCTTGAACTATCCAGCTGAAATCAAAACTGAAACAAATTCATCATCTAAGATGACAAATTGTTGAAAAGAACTCCCTCAGTTTGTTGTTCCAAACACCACACAATAGAAAAATACCAAATAGCAAAAAACAAGAAACACAATACTTCAACAGTTCAACGCTATATTTGTTATGACCTTCTCCTGAATCTCCTTTCTTGGCTCTTTTTGTTATTTGGTTGTATTTTAAATGATTTTTTTTTAATGAATGAGTTCATTATCATCTTGTTGGGATATGATTATTTGGGTTTAAGTTTGGATCAACCCATATTATTTTTGGATTGGATCTGTTTATTATTTAGATTGGGCCATAGGATGGTCGGCTCATTCTTATCTATATTGAAAGCGGCATAGGATTGAGGGTGTCCATATACCTCTTGGATTTTACTTCCTTATTTAGCTGAAATAAGATGATTGTTATGAAAATGATTCCATAATGCTGTAAAGGGAACCATAAGTTAATTTGGAAGTGGACATCCTATTCCTAATTCGATTTCGAAGATCTTGACATCTATATAAGCAGTCAAGTAGCTCATAATCATGGTACACACTTTCTTATTCATAGAATCTTATTATTCCAGCATAACTTAGTTCTCCTTAAATAACGTTTTTGGTCTGTAGTTACTCTCACACCGGAGCATTCCCGGACAGCCCCAAGTCGTCTCCTGTTTAAGGGGTGTCTAACAGTTTTTCTTAGGTGTAGGTGTTCGTGCTTTTGGTGATTTTCAGCGGGCTTACAAAGTTTGGCATTAACATTGGCGCTAAAAGGAGGGCCTGAGATTTTGTTTGAAGGAAAATCATAAGGTGGTAGGTTATTTGATTGGCTCTTGGTTGATTGGATTTACGACAAAACACACTCATAGTTATGGTGAATCTTGGTGAGCCATTAAGGGAGGAGGTTGGTTCCTCGAGGGAGCCTTCTTCTTGATGCACGAGAGGTTCGGTGATGGATAGATTGAGACATTCTAGCAAGAGGGTCAGTTCGGCGGCTACACAACCAGTCCCGGCAAAACACAGGCTGTTTTCTACTTCTGATGGAGGGGACTCTAGCTTACTCAGGAGCAATCAGGGCAAAGGTCATACCAGTCACTATGAAAGAGAGACAATCAGGGAAAGGAAAATTTAGGAGACAGAAGATGCTATGAAGGCCTTGCAGTTACAACAATGGGAGTCGGACAAGTAGCTGTCAGAACTAAGGGGAGACGGTGATCGTACGACTAGGGGATCAAGAGGGTCAACTCCACAGAGTTGGCACCAGAAGAGGAGAGTTAACGATCCCCTTACGTCCCAACTGAGCGGACTACCTAGAGGATACTACGAGGAGGTAAAACCAAATCAAAACTGACGTGGAAACAGAGGGCAGACTTCGTGTCATGATGGAGAACATGTTCATCCGAGCCCAACTCGACGAGGTCGGTCTCGGTCACCTCGGGTGACACAGAACGATGAGCGTACTGATATAAGGTCAAAGGATAGACGCACTACTGAATGACAGAATGACAGGTGTGCTGATATGAGGTCGGAGGATAAACGCACTGATGTGTACGGAATGACGGGCGTTGATAAGTATATTTTATTCCTATTTATTAGGTATTTTTATGCTTAATTATTTATGAGTTTTTAAGTATTTTTAGTGTTTTAGGTAATTTATTTAATTTTATGCATTATTATTGTTTTTAGTATTTTTATTTTTTAATTTTTAATTTTTGTTTTTTAGGAAATTAATTACTGATGGCATTTCGGTAAATTTTCTGGTAAGACAAGGATCCGCGCAATGCGCGGCGGCTAAGTAATGTTCAGCAGCTAATACCAGACGGCGCCGTTTTGGCTGATGAAGAGTGAGGTCCACGCCATGCGCGGGCGGCTGGAAAATTGCCGAATACTACGTCGTTTTGATGAGCGGCCATCAGTTATGTTAATACAAAGCGCGCCATGCGCGGATTAGGTGGTTGTTGTGCAATGTTGTCATCACTGAGGCGCGTTTGACCAGTCAATAGCGTGTTAAGGCTGTGTTAATTTGATTCCAAATTGGATATCTTTTCCACTAATGCTTAGGATTATTAGTTTCATGCAAGGATATAAATATATATTGATTGATTGATCTAATTAATTATAAGGGTAAGAATGAACTGAATAACTGGATATTTTAATTTATTGATTAATCTTATTAATTTATTTTTGTTTATTTAGTCAATTATAGTTAATTCAAAAATTCCCTTATTTACTTATTGTTATTTAGAAATATAAAATATTATAATTTATTGAAGCAATATCACTCTTTGTGGGTTCAACCCTTACTTGCTATTATACTGATTTTGTGATTAAAAGTAAGGATTAATTTTGGAGTGTTAACGACGGCTTCTAAATTTTGGTGCCGTTGTCGGGGAGTGTTTAATTGTTTTTATCTATTCTTTATTTTCTTTGTAGTGTATAACTCGATCTTCTCAATCTAGTGAATTGAATTTTGATCCAGAAATAGAGAAGACTGCGAAAAGGATAAGGAAAGAGACTCGTCAATTTAGGAGAACAACCGCAAACTTAGAAGAAGTTTTTGTACCATCACTGGGCCTCAACGTAGTACTTGAACTACTGTCAAATAGTTCATCAAGTGATTTTGAAGAAGAAAAAATGGCTGCCCTTAATAATAGGACTATGAGGGAGTTGTCTACTACTAATTTACACCAACAACCATTATGCATAGAATATCCTTCTTTGGATGCGGCTTTTGAACTTAAATCTGGACTAATCCATCTTTTGCCTACCTTCTGTGTTCTTACAAGTGAAGATCCATACAAGCATCTAAAAGAGTTCCATGTGGTATGCTCTACCATGAAGCCACAAGGAGTAATTGAAGAGCAGATTAAGCTTCGAGCATTCCCATTCTCCATGCCAAACTTCGCAAATGATTGGTTGTATTATCTTCCCTCCAGTTCGATACAATCATGGAATGATATGAAAAGGTTATTCTTGGAGAAGTATTTTCCTGCTTCAAGAGTCGCCAACATAAGGAATGAGATATGCGCCATAACACAGTTCAGTGGACAAACTCTTTACGAGTATTGGGAAAGATTCAAGAAGTTATGCTCGAGTTGTCCATCACACCAAATTGATGATCAACACCTTATTCAATACTTCCATGAGGGATTGCTACAAATGGATAGGAGTATGCTCGATGCTGCAAGTGGAGGAGCATTAGTCGATAACACTCTAGAAATGAATGGGATGGAGTATAAAATGCACTCATTTAAAAGAAAGAGAAAAAAATAAAAAAAAAGTACTTAAAAAAAATTGATATTAATAATCCTAGTGAGTTTATTAAGATTAAAAACATTTTGATCTTCTAGTTATATTTGTTTATATTAGCTTTAAGTGATGTGAAAAGTAAGAGTATAGAGTTTTGTTGTTAAACTAATCATCTTTTATGACACATTTAATTATGTGAGCGGATCTAAGTTTTTTTTTACTAGTTTGATACATTTGGATTCACACACACACGAAGGGTCTTGAGTAAGTAAGATTAATAAATATGTTGAATTTTGGATTTTGCATGATGTTGAAATTTTCTTTAAGTTATTATTTTAAAAATCTTTGAGGCTAATGTTAACATTAATATTGATTTGTTGTTCAAATAAGTTGTTTGGTTATTAGTTTTATTTTATAATTTTTATTTTTGTTTTGCTTGAGGACAAGCAAAGATTTAAGTGTGGGGGTGTTTGATAAGTAGATTTTATTCCTATTTATTAGGTATTTTTATGCTTAATTATTTGTGAGCTTTTAAGTATTTTTAGTGTTTTAGGTAGTTTATTTAATTTTATGCATTATAATTATTTTTAGTATTTTTATATTATTTTTATTTTTGTTTTGTAGGAAATTAATTACTGATGGCATTTCTATAAATTTCCTGGTAAGACAAGGATCCGCGCAATGCGCGACGGCTAAGGAATGTTCAGCAGCTAACACCAGAAGGTGCCGTTTTGGCTGATGAACAGTGAGGTCTGCCCCATGCGCGGGCTTATGGAAAATTGCCGAATATTACATCTTTTTGATGAGCGACCATCAGTTATGTTAATACAAAGCGCGCCATGTGCGGATTAGGCGGTTATTACGTAATGCTGACATCACCGAGGCGTGTTTGACCGGTCAATAACGTGTTAAGGTTGTGTTTGGCAATGCGATTTTTCTGGGAAACATTATTATTCGGGATTTAAAGCATTAATTTGATTCCAAATTGGATTTCTTTTCCACTAATGCTTAGGATTATTAGTTTCATGAAAGAATATAAATATATATTAATTGATTGATCTAATTAATTGTAAGGGTGAGAATGAACTAAAGAACTAGATATTTTAATTTATTGATTAATCTTATTAATTTATTTTTGTTTATTTAGTTAATTATAGTTAATTAAAAAATCCCCTTATTTATTTATTGTTATTTAGAAATAGAAAATATTAGAATTTATTGAAACAATATCACTCTCTGTGGGTTCGACCCTTGCTTGCTATTATACTGATTTTGTGATTAAAAGTAAGGATTAATTTTGGAGTGTTAACGACAGCTTTTAGGCATGCTGATATAAGGTCGAAGGATAAATGCATCGATGGCCGGCTGGAAGACAGATGCGCTGATTACAAGGTTAGAAGATAGACATCTCGATACGGGTCTGACCAATTGTCCTGGTGAAATAAGGTGGGAGGAGGGCGACCTTGTCATAAAAAGAATGGCCGAACTGGAAAGACAACTGGCGGAATTTAAAGCAGGTCTGAAGCTGGTGGACAGTAATCCCCTTTCTCATCAATCATCAATCAGGAGACGGCGGACCCAAAGATGAAGCTTCCACCATTAGAATCATTTGATGGCACAGGAGACCCCTACGACCATACCAATTCATACGAAATTGTCATGAGGTACTATAACCACTCAGGGGCAGGGATTTGTAAAATTTTTGTAACAACATTGAAGAAGACAGCGAAACAATGGATCGTTTCCTTGCCCCCGAGGAGTGTTAATTCATGGAAGGAACTTTCAGACAAATTCCACGATCGATTCAGCAGCAACAAGAAGAGGGGTAAGCTCACGGCTTCGCTCATGCAAGTTGAGCAGAGGAGCAACAAAACTCTGGCACAATATGTACAGAGATTCAGGGATGCGGTCGGTGTGATCTCTAATTTGAATATAACCTAAGCCTTGGGATTCTTCACTATCGGGTTGGACATCGACAGATCAAAGAAGCTCATGAAGGATATTATGTTCAAACCCCCAAAAGATCTGTCGGATGCCTACGAGAGAGTTGAGAAATTTGTTACCATAGAAGAGGCGATGAACACTTTGAATCTGCATTCGAAGACTGCTGACAAAACTAAAAATGGGGACACCAAGTAGTCAGACATATGGGACAGGATTGAATCAAAGGTCACTCCGCAGTTAGACAAGCAGACTGTCTGACCAAGGCATGACAATAAGGTGTACATGCCCTTGAACATAGATAGGGTACAAGTTCTAAACTATATAAGGGATAAGGCGTTTTATGAACCACCTCCGAGGATGTTAAGAAGGAAGGACCACCGGGATCACTGCGAGTATCATCAGTCTATAGGAGATTCAACTGGAAGATGTGTAGACTTGAGAAACCTCATTGAGAAGAACATTCAGAAGGGGGAACTTATCCAATATATGGCAGGTCAGCGTCCAACGGTGCAGGCTAACCCTAAATTAGAATACCATTAGGAAGGTTGGAGTGAGGGTCCGAGAATAGTTGTGGATGTCATCATCGGAGGAACGTTAAAGAAATAAACTGGGAAGTGCCGGCGGTCAAATTTAGAGATAGTGATAGCTTTATCAGAATAGACAGCACGATAAAAGTGTCCTTTTCCAAATATCGTGATCCCTTTTTTGGAATAAGACTATCCACTCGACACGATAGAACCACATGAGGGGGCTCTAGTAATCACTGCCAAGGTTAGACCAGTGGACATGAGGCGAGTGATGATTGACAATGGTTCTTCAATTGACGTTCTATACAACCATGCATATCAGAGGATGGATTTGAAAGGAGTTAAGATGGAAGTTGGACAAAAGGCACCTTTATTCGGGTTTGGCAATGAGTTGGTTCCAATACTCGACACAATCGAGTTACCAGTTGTGTTCGGGACAACCCCTCGACAGACTCAAATAGATGTCAAGCTTTTCATAGTGCAAGTGGATTCTGCTACAACGCGATATAGGGAAGACCTACCATCTCAGCCCTTCATGTGGTAACCTCAATTCCACACTTCAAAATGAAATTCCTGATGGACAATGGATTTGGGGAAGTGAAATGAGATCTAGACATAGCGAGGAGATATTTTCGCCATACAATGACTTCATCGTCAGTTGGGTTAGCAAGCAAAAGCAGACAATGTTGATGGACCTTGAGCCTTTTACCGAAAGATTGACCGAACCGTTAGCTCTTCTTGCATAGGAAGTAGAAGACATTGAGCTTATACCAGGGAACACTCAGAAGATTGTAAAGATCGGTGTCGAGTTGCAAGATGCAATCAGAAAGGGGTTGGTAGAATTGCTTTGGACATACACATACATCTTCGCCTGGAAACCACACGACATGCCCAAAATAGCAGAAGACGTGGTTGTTCATAGGTTGTCAGTTAACCCAGAAAGGAAACCAGTGCATCAAAAACGTCGATTTTTTGCTCCAGAAAAACAAAGGATCATCGACGAGGAGGTCAAAATATTACTAGATGCCAAAATTATTGAAGAGATCGAATACCCGGAGTGGTTGGCTAATGTGGTGCTAGTTTGGAAGCAGAACGAGAAGTGGAGGGTCTGCATAGACTATATCGACCTCAATAAAGCATGTCCGAAGGACTTTTACCCGCTCCCACACACAAACCAGTTGATTGATGCTACATCAAGAAATGTCATACTTAGCTTCTTAGATGCTTTCTTGGGTTACAAACATATCTTAATGGCGAAGGAAGATATTTCGTAGACGACCTTTATCACCCACAGGGCGATCTATGCTTACGACCGTATGACATTTGGACTCATCAATGCGGGAGCAACTTATCAGAGGATGATGAACCAGGTATTTCGAAAATAACTCAGTAGGAATATGGAGGTATACGTTGATGATATGATTGTTCAGAGTCGGAGAGTGTCCGATCACTTCCAAGACTTGGAAGAGTGTTTCCAAATAATGCATCATCATAATATGCGTCTTAACCTGACCAAGTACACTTTCGGGCTCGGTTCTGGGAAATTCCTTCGGTATCTGGTTTGCAAAAGGGGGATAGAAGCAAATTCAGAAAAGATCAGAGCCATACTAGATATGAGGTCTCTATAGACCTTCAAAGATGTTCAGCGGCTGATAGATCGAGTGACTGCACTGCGAAAGTTCATGTCCAAGTTAGCAGGAAGGTGCTTACCATTCTTCGACACATTGAACAGGCCCAAGAATGAGAAGACGTTTCAATGGACGTCAGAATGTGAGGATGCATTTCAGGGGATAAAAAGGTATCTATCTACGGCCCCTTTATTGCAAAAGCCTGAGCCGAGGGAGCCGCTCTACTTATATTTGGCTGTTAGTTCGCTGGCTGTAGGGGTAGTGTTGGTTCGAGAGGAAGGAGGAAGGTAGAGGCCGATCTACTATATCAGTCATGCTCTAAGAGATGCCGAGATGAGGTACCCTAATCTGTAGAAGTACGCATATGCCTTGGTGGTTGCTAGTAGAAAACTAAGGCACTATATTCAGGGTCAGGTGATAGTCATCTATACGGATCAACCGCTGAAGAAAGTCTTGCATAAGCCTGATTCCTCTGGAAGGATGGTTTCTTGGGCGATAGAGCTTAGTAAGTCTAATATGGAGTACAAGTTAAGGACAGCGATAAAAGTTCAGACACTTGTAGACTTTTATGATCGAATGTATGTTCTCCGAAAAAGACACAAGACTTGTTCCCGAGGGTGAAGTTGAACTAATAATTAAGGGACAGACAACTTTATCTTCTACTTGGACCATGTATGTGGATGGCTCATCTACAATTGATGTTAGTGGTGCAGGTATTATCTTGACTAGCCCAGATGACTTTAAGGTTCAGCAAGCGATCAATTTCAAGGCCACTAATAACGAAAAAGAGTATGAGATGATTTTGGCAGGGTTAAGGTTAGCCCGAAGCTTAGAGGCTCGGAGTGTCCTCATCTTTAGTGACTCTCAAATGGTGGTAAAGCAGATCCAGGGTGAATATGATGCTCGGGGGGCGAGGATGGTAAAGTACTTAGTCGAGGTAAAGATGTTGCTACTTCGGTTCGAGTCCAATTCTCTTCAGGGTGTAAAAAGTGATGATCTCAAAACTAGCTGCTACACATGAAGAGTCTTTTAGAGGTTCTGTTTATTTGGAGGTCCTGAATGAACCCAGCATTTTTAAGAGGGAGGTAAAGTGTTTGGAAAGATCGAATTATTGGCTTACACCTTACTTGGATTATTTAGCGGATGGAAAGTTACCTACGGATAAGTTGTTAACAAAGCAAATCAAGTATAGGAGTGTTTACTTATGTCTTATTGATGGGGATCTCTACCGGCGGACATACTCTGGTCCGATGGTGAAATGCTTGGTCCCATCCGAGGCAGCTTATGCCCTTCGGGAAGTATATAAAGGCATCTGTGGATATCACATGGGCGCAAAGTCACTTGCTTATAAGTTGGTTCGACAAGGTTATTATTGGCCAACTATGTTCCAAGAAGCTAAGGGGGTACGTTCAAAAGTGTCCTAAGTGCTAATTAAATAGTTCTATCACACACCATCCCCCAAAAGAGTTGTCGTCGGTATTATCGACCATTCATTTTGCAGTTTAGAGAGTCGATCTGTTGGGGCCTATGCTGAAAGGAAAGGATCAGGTTGCCTATCGTATTATGGTGATCGATTACAGGACGAAGTGGGTTGAGGAAAAACCGTTGCGGCATATTACTGAACAAGATTGCATCCGGTTCTTGAAGGAGTGTGTGGTATTTCGCTTTGAGATTCCTAGGGTACGGGTGTTAGACAATGGCTTGGAATTTATGGATGCGGAGTTCAAAAGGTTTTTATCCTATTTAGGAATCTAGCATCGGAGGGTGTCTGTGGCTCATCCCCAGGCTAATGGGCAAGTGGAGGTAACTAATCGCACTTTGCTCAATAGGATTAAAAGAAGACTTGATGATGCAAAGGGAAGGTGGCCTGAGGAGCTTCCTAGTGTACTTTGGGCATATAGAACTACGCCTTAGACAACAACTGGTGATTCCCTATTTCGACTAGCCTATGGTATTAAAGCGTTAGTTTTAGTGGAAATTGGGTCCCCTTCGTTCCGGGTGGTGAACTTCCAAGAGGCCTACAATGATCAAGGGTTGAGACTGAACTTGGACTTATTATATGAGGTCTGAAACACTACAATGCTGAAGTTGGCTATCTATCAGCAGAAAATGGCTCAACATTATAAAAGAAGGGTCAAATAGCGAAGATTTGAAGTTAGTAATTTAGTTCTTCAGGAAGTAGAGACCTTAACTATACAGAACACATGAAAGCTGATGCCAAATTGGGAAGGTTCGTATGAAGTGATAGAGATCGTCAAGCCAGGCACTTATCGGCTTCGGGACATGTCAGGTTCTGAGATTAATAATTATTGGCATGCTACTAAGTTGAAGAAATATTATCAGTAGTTACATTGTTATTGGTTTATTTTTTGTACTTAGTCATATTTTTTATAGTCGGATTAGGAGGGAAGGTCAGAAGGAATGAGTTTACAATATGTAATATTTTAAGGAGCAATCAATAAGATAAAATTCATTTTTCTTTCATTCATGCTTTGGTTTATACTAAGAAATTTGAATATGTACAAGTCAAGTTCGAGGGTCTCGGGGGGTTGGTTGGCTTTGGGGTTCTTCTTCTTTATCTGTGTCTTCGTCCAAAGAGAAACCTAGGGTGATGGGGTTTACTTCGGCTTTAGCCACCATGTTTTTGACAAAGACATATCCTTTGTTATATTGATTTATGATGGCGTCAGTTAACTCTTTGGATCACTTGTAGTCTTCAATGATCCTGAAGCAGTTGTCTTCAATTAGTGTTGCAGCCTGGATTTTTAGTTTCTGGTTTTTCTCATCTAGCATTTTGTTGGCGACGACGGACAAATGAAGAGCCTCGGTCTTTTCCTTAGTGTCCTTCATCAGATTATCAATTTGTATAAGGAGTTCGACCTTCTCTTTTTTAAGATCTTCCATTGTGTTGGTACGCTCTGTTCGTTCCTCTAGGAGGGTAGTTCTTTCTTTTACCACATCGGCCAATTTCCCTTCTAGGGTTTGATTTTATGCTTTTATTTTCGGCTAGTTGAGCTTGTAGGGACCGGATGAGGGCATCAGTGGCGTTGCTTTGCGTATGGAGGATGGAGTGATCATGTTGAAGTTGGGAATGTTCTTTATGAAGCTAGGAGTATTCTTTATAGAGCTGGACATAGTCAGATTGTAGTTGTTGAAGCTCGACTCGAATCTAATGAATGGTGTCGACTTGCTCCTTATTTTTCCCCTGAAAGTTCATGCTGCAGCTAAAGCTTCCCAAAGCCTTGTTAAGATAAACATGTGTTAGTCTCAACCTTCTTAAAAATAAAAACGTGAAAGGAGAAGAAGCTGAAGTTAAGGCATACATACATGTCCAAGGTGCAAACTAGTTGTGGTCAGCAAACTATCAAGTTCTGATGAGTTGTAGTGAGGTTCTTTGGTAAGAAGGTGGAAAAAATTATAAAGATCTTTAGGGATGTATGAGTTGGGTTCGGTTATAAAGAAGGATAGTTGGGCAAATATGGATATCGGTATCGAGGGGAAGGACTTGGCTAGGAAGGTTTGGGGTTTTGATGTCATGGGTTCGGCATTCGGGATTGTATCGAAGGGGCGCTGATATGGCGAGGGTTCAGCATCTTTGTATATTACTGAAGGGGAGTTTAGGGGTAAGGGTTTCTATTTGGGTTGAGGGGATATATCTTTATCCCCTATATCTAGCAAAAGGGATGTAGGGGGAAGGTGGAAGGGGTCGGATGAAGGATATCGGTTCGACGAGGATAGGTTAAGAATGATCTTGGGGTTCTCTGAAGCCTTGACCAATCTGCGATGTTTCTTTTTGTAGAGTTGTTGCTTTTCAAGGTCGGTTAGGTCTAGAGCGTTCTTTTTAGGAGAAGGGTGTTCGGAGGGTATAGGTTGGGTTGATGATTGGGTTTTTGTAGGGGGTCTGGTTTGTTCTGAGGAGGGCTGAGGGGCAAGCCGAATGCTTAGTTGAGATTTAGAGATGTTTGGCTGGGTCTTGTAAACCACTATTGGAACACAAAAAAGAAGAGGGGATTAAGATAAATGGAATCAATAAAGAAGGAGAGAAGTTTGGAAGATGAAGGATTGAGAACTTACATCCGTGATCATGCAATCACTAAAGGTTCGAGAGGAGGCTTATATCCCATGGTTCTGTAGGGATGGATTGGTAGAATCGTTCGAACTCATCCCTTCTGTCATTAGCAATTGGGTCGATGATCAATTTTTTTGAATTGCCCCAGGGTTGCAGAAGGTGGGTGTCCAAACTAGACACGTAGAACCAGTTACTGTGCCAGCCCTTGTTATTGGATAGAGGAAGCATCCAGGCCTTCTGATTGCGAAGACGGTTGAGGGCTTGGAATCTTTGTTCTTTGGTCTTGGTTAGGGTGAAGATATGGAAGAAGTAGTCCAGGCTTGGTTTGATGCCGAATTGTTTGCAAGTGCCAATGAAATAGACCGCGTGTATGTACAAGTTGGGGACCAGTTGGGCGAGTCCGATTTCGACGAAGTCATAAAAATCAGAAATGAAGGGGTGAATGGGGAATCTAATTTCTGAGTACTTGGGTCGGTAATGCGAGCTGAGGGCGGGTAGGTCATCAGTACACCTTCTCGTTCGGACTGAGGCCTTTAGGGTATATTCTTTAGGAAAATGGAATTCGGGTCTATAGCCTTCAATAGCTTCGTTGTTGACGGTGAATTGTGTGTTAGCGTGAGAATATGTGTTTGTGTTTTCCAATATCTTTCTGATTTCGAGTTCCATTTCTTTGATTTTGGATCCTGAGGAGTTGGGAACAAGAACGGTTGAGGGAACTGGGTTGGCTATGTTCATCTCGAAAGTAGAGGAGGATGTGGCTGTTGCGGTGGTGGTGCTGGGTTTAGAATCCATGGCAGATCTATTGAAGGTGGGATGATTTTTGGGGATATAAGGGTTTGGGGGTGGTGGAGATTGGGTTTTAGAGGTTTGATGCGGAATAGTGGTGAGAATGTTTACCGATTATCTATATAGCTATGACTAAGGAACAACAAGTTTTCTGGTTTCCATAGGAAAGAGAAAATGGAGTTTGAAATGGGTTTTTAGGGAAGAATACTATTAATATAGCGAGTGATTTGAAAGGAAAGGTTTTTTTATCGGGGGTGCAGAACTCTAAATTGGTGATTTAACGCGTGTGGCTGTTGGGGTGACGTCATAGCTGTTTGGCAGTTGAGTAAGGGTTTAAATTTAATAATTTCACGAGATGTAAGGATGTTACTCTCCTATTTTGGTTTAACAGTAGGAGAGCGGGGGCAATGTTGAGATATGATTATTTGGATTTAAGTTTGGATCAGCCCATATTATTTTTGGATTGGATCTGTTGATTATTTAGATTAGACCATAGGATGGTCGGCACATTCTTATCCATATTGAAGGCGGCTTAGGGTTGAGGATGTGACGCCCCCAAATCGGGGCCACACCACCCAATTTGTTCAGTACAATAATGCACAACTAAATCTTCACAAAATTATTACAATACACTGTTCAATACCCAATAATACACAACTAAGTCTTCACAATTGTTACTATTCTACAATACAGTGAAGAATACTATAGCAACTGTCTCGGACCACTACTCCATTCCTCTTTTCTCCCCGCTAGTCCCGGCTACGCTCTCATTTCCTTAACAATTGAACAAAAAGGAAAGGGTGAGCTCAAATAGCCTAGTAAGGAATATCATAACTAAGATGATAAAAAATGTATTATTCTTAGCCTTCAATAGTTGAGTTCTTAATTGAATATAATAGACAACAAGTTTTAAATCAACAACTGCAGTTGAGTTGTTAATAGAGTAATATAAACAGCAACATTTAAATCAATAACAACAGTTAAGTTCTTAAACAAAGTTCAATTGCAGTGAAATAATCACCACTAAGAGAATCAAGTAGATCATGATGTCTACTAGCCTCTCTTTTTAAGAAAACCATCATCAACTTTTATTATTTGAAACACCACTGGCCATGATCATGCCAAACAACAGTTCTTCTTTGCCCCCGGCAAAAGAGAACATTCATCACGTCTCTTTGTCATCCGACCAAAGATACCCAACAATTATATCGCCTTTATCCTATATCGCCTTTAACTTATCATTTGTGCCCCAGTCCACAGATATTCAGAACAACCTGATACTTGATGATTAAAATAACAACATAGATGTAAATAATGAACAGAAGAAACAGGATAATCAATAACATTAAGAGTTAGCAAATTTTACTTTGTCCAGATTAAAATAATATCCAAATTGTCAACATGATGTATAGGAAAAATTATCCAAGTCCAGTAATAATGTCCAACATCCATAGCAAAAAAGTTCAACGGTAAGGGTTACGGTACAAGGAATTAGTCAAAAATATTCACAGTTCAAATAAATGTCCACAATTCAAAAGTTCAACGTCTATGAGTTCACAGTTCAAATATGACGATGGAAATTTAATAGGATGTTCTTGTCAAAGGGTATTAGATGAATTGCAAACTATTAAGGGAATATTAAAGAATTATTAATTCAAGAATTTTCATCGTTTAATAATATTAAAGGTGTAAATGAGATACTCTCTTACCGTAGTAAGCTTAAATGATAGAAGATGAAAAAGAAGGTGTCCCTTATAAGAAAGAAAATGATATCCATTTATGATGATGAAAATAATAATACCCCTTACCATAATAAGTTTAAGAGTTTGAAGAAAATAATATATTTTACCTTATCTCGTGACTAAATACAGCTTTTATGAGGTTGATCAACCTATATATTCATAATTTAATTAGTAAGCAACGCATACCAATTTTATGTATATAAAATCATTAAAGTGATTATATAATATAAATATATATCAAAATAATTTTTAAAGAAAATAATTTTTCAAAGTAAAATATTTTAAATGAAGTTTTTTAAAATAAATCTTCTAATACAAGAGTCTTCTAAAGGAAGAGTTGTAAACTGATGCGTGTGTGAGTGTTTATATAACTTTTATAAAAACTTTCTTGAATCTAAACTTTTTCACACACACGTTACACATTTTAATCTCATCTTTTAATCTAAACTATTCATCAACCAACACACGTTTCACACTTTAATCTGTATCATTCGTTGACTAACACGAGTTTCACGCCTACACGTGTTACACATTTACACGCATTACAGATTTAAGTGTATTACACACTTACGCGTGTTACACACTTACACATATTACACACTTTCATATTATTTTATTGATTTAATATCTCAATTATTAAACATATAGTGTTTTCAAATAATAAATCTGTCTAACTGTTTAATATCCGTGACTACTACTGTAATAATTATTGGCCCAATAATGCAAGATATTGTGCATTATGACAATTATTGATTCAATAATATGGAACGTTGTGTAATTAATAATGTAAAATATTGTGTAATGACAATTATTGATTCAATAATGTAAAATATTGTGTAATGACAATTATTGATGAAATATTGTGCAATAGACACTTTATTAATTTAATAATTTAAACATTGTGTAATATCGTGTGCTGCTATGCAATACAATGTGCTACTGTAACATATAGTGTGTTACAGTAAAATACCATATGTTACCATACATTTATCACTGGGTATTTTAACAGTTAAAAGTGATAATACCGTTGACCATTTTTATTTAAAAAGGCTACTGCTGTCATTTTCTACATCCGACAATATTTTGTTGTGGGGTCCACCCATATCTGAATATTTCGGCACCGTCATACAAATATTTCTCGACAGAACGAATATTCCCCGACCAATCGAATATTGTCCGACATAAAAAATTTGCACATAACATTCTTAACCTTAATTTTTATTAATTTAACACCTTACTGTTAAGCATAAAATTATGAGAAAATTTTGAAATCTATTTATTAAAATTCGGGGTCCTACATCTTCCTCTCCTAATGAAATTTCATCCTTGAAATTTACATGCCTGGCATTTTGAAGAGATCAGGATACTTAGCTCTCATTTCAGATTCCAACTCCAATGTCATTTCTTCAGTATCTTGATTTCTCCATAAAATCTTAACTTAAGGTATAATCTTTGAGCGTAAGATATGCTCCTTCCTATTTAAGATCTTGACAGGTATCTCCTCATACGTTAAATATTTCGCTATCTCATCTGGCTCTAACTCAATAATGTGATTCAGGTCATTCACATATTTACGTAACATTGATATGTGAAAAACATTATGAATGCGGGACATGTTTGGTTGTAGAGCTAGTTATTAGGCCACAGTTCCTATTCGATCAAGGATTTCAAATGGACCAATAAATTTAGGATTGAGCTTTCCTCTCTTTCCAAATCTTGTAATTCCTTTTCATGGGGAAACATGTAAGAATACATGATCTCCAACGTTGAAACTTTCGTCCTTTCGATGAAGATCATCATAACTCTTTTGTTGTTCTTGTGCAGCTTGTATTCGTCGTCTGATCATTTAGATCTTTTTTGTTGTCATGCACACTAGCTCAGGTCCCAACAATTTTGCTTCTCCCACCTCATTCCAACATACTGGAGAGCGACACTTTCATCTATACAAAGCTTCAAATGGAGTCATTCATATACTTGTTTGATAACTGTTATTGTGGGAGAATTCAACCAATGAAAAATACTTGTCCCAACTTCCTTTGAAGTCTAGCACACAAAGCCTTAATAAATCTTCAAGAGTCTGAATTATCCTTTCTGATTGTCTATTTGTTTGGGATGATAAGCAGAACTAAATCGTAGTTTGGTGCCAATAGCTTTTTGTAAATTGATCCAAAATCGTGAAGTGAATCTAGGGTCCCGATCAGAAACTATGGATACTGGCATGCCATGCATTCTCACAATCTCACTTATGTACATATTAGCTAGACGCTCAATTGAATAGTTTTCTCGTATAGGCAAGAAATGAGCAGACTTGGTTAATCTATCTATAATGACCCAAATCGCATCCGAGCCTTGAGAAACTTTGGGAAGACCCGTCACAAAATTTATATTGATGTGTTCTCACTTCCATTCGGGAACATCAAGTGGTTGCAATGGACCCTTAGGCACTTGATGCTCTGCCTTGACACGTTAAACACCTTAAGACAAACTCAGTGATCTCCTTCTTCATATTACTCCACCAAAATGTATGTCAAAGGTCACGATACATTTTGGTACTTCCAAGATGAATTACAAATGGTGTATTGTGTGCCTCCATCTTGATTTTATACTTCAATTCAGGGTCGTTAGGTACACAGAGTTTAGAGTTGACTTGAATTATCCCTTTCTCATCGTTTCTTACTTCTGAAATAGCACATTCTTGTACTTTCCTCATCATATTGATCAGTTCTGGATCAGTAGCTTGAGCAACTTTGCCTTTATCGATTAAAGCTAGTTCTACTCGTATGTGCGCGCTCCTCTTCTAGGTTCCTAGTGACTTTAGCTCTATCTCCATCTTTTATAAATCGTACAAAATGCGCCTTTATGTTGTTAGTATTACAATCGTACTCGCATATGATCTTATACTCAATGCATCAGCTACCACGTTCGCCTGTTCTGGGTGGTACTGGATAGTGTAGTCATAATCCTTTAAAAGCTCAAGCCAGAGTTGCTATCGCATGTTGAGTTCCTTTTGGGTGAAGAAATACTTGAGACTTTTATAATCTATAAAGATCTCCACCTTTTTCCCATACAAGTAGTGTCTCTAGATCTTCAATGCGAAAATGACCACTGCTAACTCTAGATCATGAGTAGGATAATTTTTCTCATAATCTTTAAGTTGTCGAGAGGCATAAGCTAGAACTTTCCCGTGTTGCATAAGAATGCATCCTAGACCACAACTCGAAGCATCGCTGTAGATAACAAATTCTCCTGATCCTAATGGTATAGTCAAAACAGGGGCTAAAACGAGTCTCCTCTTGAGTTCTTGAAAGCTTTTCTCACATTCCTTACTCCATTCGAATTTTGTGTTTTTCCGAGTTAGCTGAGTTAGTAGAGTGACAATTCGAGAAAAACCTTTTACAAATCTCTGATAATAACTAGCTAAACCCAGAAAACTTCGTACTTCAGTTACTGTCTTAGGTTGTTCCCAGTTTAAAATTACTTTAATTTTCGCAGGATCAACCGATATTCTTTGTGTAGAAATCACATACCCAAGGAATGTTACTTTCTCAAGCCAAAACTCTCATTTCTTCAGCTTAGCATATAACTTATTCTCATGTAACTTTTGGAGTATCAATCGCAAGTGATGTTCATGATCCTCACAACTCTTGGAGTATATAAGGATGTCATCAATAAAGACAATCACAAAATGATCCAAATATTCTTTGAATATTTGGTATTCCAAAAGGCATGACTAAGAACTCATAATGCCCATAGCGAGTTCTGAATGTAGTCTTTGGAACGTCATCAGCTTTAACCTTCAACTGATGAAAACCAGATCGGAGATTGATCTTTGAAAAATACTGAACACCTTGTAATTGATCAAACAAGTCATCAATTCGAGATAATGGATACCTATTCTTGATGGTGACATGATTCAACTCTCGATAGTTAATGCACAATCTCATGCTCCCATCCTTCTTCTTTACAAATAGAACAGGGACACCCCAAGGTGATGTACTTGGTCGTATGAAACCGGTATCTAGGAGTTCCTGAAGTTGGACTTTCAACTCTTGAAGTTCTATAGGAGTCATTCGGTATGGGGCTTTAGAAATAGGTTTAGTACCAGGTTCAAGGTCAATACAGAATTTAATTTCACGGTCTGGGGGTAGGCCATGAAGTTCTTTGGGAAATACATCAGGGAATTCATTAACAATAGAAATATTGTTCAAGTTTACCGAGTTTTTATTTAGATTAGTGATATGACATAAGAAGGCTTGACATCCATTTTTTAATAAACGAATGGCTTTATGACTAGAAATAACAGTTACAGATTTCAAAGGTTTGGTTGCTTGAATTTGCATGATAGGTTGGTCAGGAATATGAAAGCTAATGAGCTTATGGAAGCAATCAATTTTAGCATGATGGGTAGTCAACCAGTCAATTCCTAAAATCACATCAAATTCATGCATTTCCAAAGAGATAAGGTCAACGGGTAGGGTAAGGTTATTGATTTGAACCAAGCAAGATTTATAAACAGTAGATGTAACGGTTATTTCCCCTAATGGGGTTTCAACACATAAGTCAAAGTCTAAATTTTCAGGAATCAAATTTAAACGTTGAGCACATGCATGTGAGATAAAAGAATGAGTAAAACCAATATCTAATAGGGCATAGACTTCACAAGAGTTTATGAATAGCTTACTGGTTATCACCTCGTTTAGGTTCCATGCCTTCTGAGATGTTATAACAAAAGTCATCACTTGGACTACAGATTTTCCCTTGCCCATGCTAACCTTTGGAGCCATCATCGCTGCCCTTGAAACTATTACGGGTGGTTGATCTCCTCCCCTTGAAACTATTACCGGTGCTGATGTAGGTGCTGGCACCTTTCCGTGATCATTGTGGGATCTCTTTCTCTTAAAATTATTCCCACTTGTTTCTCCCCTTTTGTTATCTGGACTGGAATTACTACCGAAGTGGTTACTATTTCTGAAATGATGATTACCGCCTCTACGGTTCTCATTCTGGTAATTATTTTTGTTATTTCTTCCTCTTAGTTGGTCATTGGCTCTTGGTTGCAATATCTCATCTTCTTGTTTGACCCTTTGAGTCTTATCCACCACATCCGAATATAGACAAAGTTTGTGAGAGATGAGGTGTCAACGAATTTTGGGTCTCAAGCCTCGTAAGAACATGCGAGCCATTCGGGCTTCATCATCCACTAAATGAGGTGCGAATCGAGATAACTCCGCAAACTTGACTTCGTATTGAGAAACAGTCATGTTCCCTTGTTCTAGTTTAATAAATTCCACCTCTTTCATATGGCGGACACTTTTTAGAAAATACTTTTCATTAAATAAATCCTAAAACTCCGTCCAGGACATCTCAAGTGTTGATTAATGGGTACGCTTTATCGATTCCCACCAATGGCCTGCTTCTCCTCTTAGCATGAAGGTAGCAAATGGAACTTTCTGATCATCAGTGCAGCGCAGAACATCAAATATCTTTGTCATCTGCTTTAGCTATGACTATGCCTTAAGTGGGTCCGGCTTTTTGAAAAATTCGGGTGGTCCCAACTCCTTAAACTGCTTCGCAACCTCGAATCACCAGCATTTCCACCGATGGGAGTTCCCCTCACTTGATTTTGCATGAATTGCATAAAGTATCTAAAGAAACCATCATAATTCACATGGCCACTTGCATTATTTCCTGAAGTTGTAGGAGGATTATTTGTAGCCTCTTGATTTTCTGTGGTATAATTTATCCATTGGTTTTCAGATGTCATTCTGAAATATGGTCACAAAACAAATGTTAGTTTAAACAAACTAACTTGTCACTTTTGTCGCTTCATTAAAGCCAACTATCTAAATTTAACTTAGGTAGGAAACACAAGCGAAGGATTTTAATCGTCTCTCCCCTCCTAGTTCTAGTCCCAGATATTTGAAAAACTTTGCTCAGATTCGGCCCGACTCGAATTTTCGTTACTCGAATTCGATTTGACTCGGATCGAATTATATTCAAATTACTCGCGAATTTCAAATTCAAACTCGAATTCGAATCTTCACATAGTAACTAGTTTTATAATACATATAATTATTAATTGAACTTATTATTTTACTTAAAAATGAAAAAAAATATAATTATAATTACACTTTAAGTATATAAAATTATAATTAAAGTACAAAATAAAATAATAATAACTAATTATTCAAAATTTGTTTAATTGTGTATATATTATAAAAGAATGTATCGAGTATCTATTTGAATATGTATCAATCGATTATGTATCGTATTATGATTAAAAATTTGAGTAGTTTGAATCATAAACGAGTCGAGTATAAACTTATTCAGATTCTACTCGTATTTTTATTTGGACTATTTTTTATGCTCAGATTTAGTTCATATTATTAATGAATTCGAGTCTCACTCACATTTTTTCGAGTCGAACTAGAATCGAGCCTGGACTGTTTGGTTCGATTTGCAGCTTTAGCAACAATCTAAAAACAAAATAATTTTAACTATTTCATTAATAATAGCTTTTTTTATTTATTAATAACAACTTTTTAAATATTTTATTACTCAAACTACGTGGTTTTGGTCTATTAGAAAAGTGTATTTCAATCATAACCACACTTTTTCCCTATATATATATGATCACTAATATAATGCTCAGGTCATGGCTAAAGACTATTCCTACCTTTACCTAATTCAAATAAATATAACAAATTAATTATGACATCTTTGGAAACATAATTAAGCACGAAAAATAATACATAATATTATTTGTTTATGTAGGTGCACTGAATTCAATATATAAAAAAAAATATACTAGTGAATGTGACGACCCCGAATCCGGGTTCCTCGAACCTTGGATCCGGTTCAACACGAGTACAACCTTTTCCTTATCTTTCGTGAATTTTAACAATATTATAATTGCTAAATAATCATTTATTTACAATTATATAACATCTCCTTCTATTCCAGAATCGAAATCTTTATACATTCCTAGTATGTCTCAATATCATACATGATACGACATTCTATTACAATCAATTTGAGTATTTAATACTCATATAACATACCAACTAAGTCTTATGCTACAGAATCATTTACCTGTCCAATTCGGACTGATATCTACAATAGATATTTAGATCTTCAATGGAAGTAATATATTTTCCTGTTCCTTGTTCTTTATCGAGAACTTCAGGTAACTAGCCTTATCTGAAAATGTTGGTTTAGGCAAGAGTGAGCACGACGGCTCAACAAGTTCAACAGCTACACATAACACATTACATGCTTCACATAAAATTTACAATTTATACTAACATCATGTTTTTCATGCATTTCAGTTTATGACATACTACTCATGCATATCATGCCTCGCATTTAATCTATACTTCATGTCTAACCTCTATCATGACATATAGTTCAATGCAGAACAATTGTCTTAAATCAACTACCGCATATCAACAGTTCAAATCAACTTATTGCACAAAGGCACATTAAAACATCTTTGCACATAACCACGTATGAGCACATCTCAGTTTAATAACAAACTTATAATTCATGCACATAATACAACACGTTCTGAAAAACTTGCCTGGACTTGTATAACCAGCTTACGTTAATCTTTCACGTTCCTTGCACCACCTACACGGTATGTGATATCAACGGTGCACAATATCAGTTAATTTCATATTTTAGTCTCTCTTTGACTTTACTCAGTGTTTTATATTCAACACCATAAATCTTTTGTTCGAAACTATGCAATTCTGACATTTATTAATGTCACTGCATTAAAACTTGGACCCTATATTTATTTAGGTCGATCCACCAATTAATCACTAATGGACCATACCCTTGGTTTAACTTAATCACATCATTTATCTCGATACCTATCATAATATTACCCACCTTGGATAATATTTTAAATTTTACTATCAATTAGTAATAACTTATAATGTTATTTAATTGTTAAATAACACTTTAAATAATAATTACTATTATTAATTTATTTTTAATAATAGTTTACCTTAATCATTATTATTAATCTTGTAATAATAATTTAATTGCTTGCTAATATTATTACCCTTTAATAATATTTTAATTGACTTCTCATTATTATCAATCATTTTAATGACAATTTAATTGTTCATCAATATTATCAATCATTTAATAATATTTGAAATCATCACGTATCATTAGTAATTATTTAATAACGATTCAACCCTTAACTATTATTACCCAATAGTTAATTACTTGTTAAACAATATTATTAATTCTTTAATAATATTCTAAATCTTTATTTATCATTATTATTTATTTAATAATGATTTAACTCTTAACTATTATTATTTAATAGTTAATTAAATGCTAAATAATATTATTAATCCTTTAATAATATTTTAAATTAATTACATATCATTATTAATTATTGAATAATGATTTAATTCTTAACTATTATCATTTAATAGTTAGTCAATAATATTATCAATATATTTTAATTACTTAATAATCTTCTTTCGATTAAGTAATAATTTATTCCACTTAATTACCATTTAATTATTATTTGATATGAATTAAATAATAATTAATTAACTAATTATCCGAACTCATTATTTAATATTAATTAAATAATAATTAATTAATTAATTAACCTTACTTATTATTTAATATTAATTAAATAATAAATAATTAGTTTATTAACCTTAATTATCCTTTAATTATTATTTAATATTAATTAAATAATAATTAATTACTTAATTAACCTTACTTATTATTTAATATTAATTAAATAATAAATAATTAGCTTTCTAACTTTAATATTCTTTAATTATTATTTAATATTAATTTAAATAATAATTAATTATTTATTTAACTTTACTTATTATTTAAGTGCAATTAAATAATAAATAACTAACTTATTCATCTTAACATCCTTTAATTATTATTTAATATTCATTAAATCATAATTAATTAATTACATAACTTCATATATTATTTAATATTTATTAAATAATATTTAATTAGATTATTAGCCTATTTATACACTAATAAATAGCTAATATATAGTGAATCACTCCAATAATTTCAAATTTTATTTTATAACACTTAACTAGCATGTCAATAGGTCAAATATTATTTTTCTGAAATTAAAAATAATTTTTCCATACTTATTAGCAATTTAGTAAGCTTTAATCCACCATTAATTCTAATAAATACCAAATTACAAAACAATTCGGATTTTAAATTTTGATAATTTTCTTTATAAAATTATAAGCATTTTCTCTTTTGGAACCAACCCAAGAACCGGCCTAAAAATGCCCGAACCGGCCCTACCTAGAAATCATGAAAAACCGAAAAAAACCGAACCGGCCGGTTTTTTTAAAAAAATAGGCAGATTACTTTTTAAATTTTTCATACTTGGGGTCTCCGACGGGAACTTGAATAAAATGAAATCCACAAGCCCGATTGAGGCCTATTTGGTATCGATGGATTCATAACTTCCCGAACTACATTTTTCTGTCATCAAACATCAAATTTGGATTTATTTTAGTCACGGAAATTGACTCCAAACCGGACTGTTGTGCACAGCCCTAAAACAATGGGGGTGTTTTGGTAGAAAATCCATATCTTGCTCATTTTAAATCGGATTTTAGTCATTCAACTTGGAGAATCTTCATATTTCATGGATCTATCACCCAAAATTGACGGATCATAAATCCGACTTACGGATTGTGAACAGTAATTCCGTGAAAGGGCTGCTACGTATTAGATTAATTTGTTTTCGTCGGTAAAAATTTATTCAATGAGTTTGATGAAATTTTTCATCACAAACACATATAAAACCCATGTTAAACCCATCAAACTATGAATATACATATATTACATAGCTAAAGACTTCTAGAACATCAAAATGTGTTTTGATCGGTTAAAAATACATTTTAACCGTTCAAATCATATCTAAACTATAAAAATGAACTAAAGAAGGTTTAGAACACTTTTTAACCTTTTATACATGGATGCTCTCCTTCCTCTTGACTTGATCTTGGATTGTGACTCTCTCTTGTCCATTCTCTAGCAAATTTGCTTGGTGGATCATCAATCTCATAAGAGTAACTCTCTATATCTCTCAAGAAGCTCTCCCTTTTACTCTCTAGAAAATGCTACAAATGACTAACAAACATAGCCAATGTGTGGAGCACTATATTTATAGCACACCCTTAATCATCATTAACTCTTACTAATCAACTAACATTGGTTAAATTAGAGACTAATTTAGGATTACTATTTGATTGATTGACTCTTGGATTGACATGTTGATTGACCTCCATCAAGTTTGCTTACAAGTTATCAATTGAGTAAAACAAAAGCAACCTTTCTCCAACACTTAACTAAAGTGTGGTTAAGACTATTGCTCTTGTAACCTATGTTAACTTAACTATCAACCATGGTTCAAACTCATCAATTAAACATACACACATCTTCCACCAAATAACTCAAGTAAGGTTAATTCTCTACAATTAAGTATACATATATATCCAATATATTTATATATTTACTAACACTTAACTCTAGCATTGGTTAAGGTTTTATTTTTATGTCCTATATAATTATATAAGCATCTATATATATATACACTAATATATGTATATATATTCACTTATATATGTACAATACTTGTATTTTTGATATTTAAAATGTCATCCATCAACTTGACTACAAGCAACATAAATGGTGAAGTGTAACATAAGCAACAATCACCAACACTTAACCCACATGTGGTTAACTCTCTACAACATCCAACCCATGGTTACATATAAATTATACCTTGGTGAATTATATACATACACAATTGTATCTATAATATTCTTCCTACAACTAACTCATGCATAGTTAAATATTTAATTTATTTACTACCTAGGGTTATTCAACTAACTCATCCATAGTTAATTCTCATCATCAAATTCACCCACCTAGCATTTAACGAATGTTTAGTTATTGCTCTCTCTTATCTACCAACTAGGGTTGTTCAATTAACCCTACATTAGTTAATTCTCTACACTTAACAATACTTGAATTTATTCTCCCAACATATTGACCAATATTTGACTTTTAAATTTGGACTCAATATTTGGTGTGACGACCCCGAATCCGGGTTTCTCGAACCTCGGATCCGGTTCAACACGAGTACAACCTTTTCCTTATCTTTCGTGAATTTTAACAATATTATAATTGCTAAATAATCATTTATTTACAATTATATAACATCTCCTTCTATTCCAGAATCGAAATCTTTATACATTCCTAGTATGTCTCAATATCATACATGATACGACATTCTATTACAATCAATTTGAGTATTTAATACTCATATAACATACCAACTAAGTCTTATGCTACAGAATCATTTACCTGTCCAATTCGGACTGATATCTACAATAGATATTTAGATCTTCAATGGAAGTAATATATTTTCCTGTTCCTTGTTCTTTATCGAGAACTTCAAGTAACTAGCCTTATCTGAAAATGTTAGTTTAGGCAAGAGTGAGCACGACGGCTCAGCAAGTTCAATAGCTACACATAACACATTACATGCTTCACATAAAATTTACAATTTATACTAACATCATGTTTTTCATGCATTTCAGTTTATGACATACTGCTCATCATGCCTCGCATTTAATCTATGCTTCATGTCTAACCTCTATCATGACATATAGTTCAATGCAGAACAATTGTCTTAAATCAACTACCGCATATCAACAGTTCAAATCAACTTATTGCACAAAGGCACATTAAAACATCTTTGCACATAACCACGTATGAGCACATCTCAGTTTAATAACAAACTTATAATTCATGCACATAATACAACACGTTCTGAAAAACTTGCCTGGACTTGTATAACCAG
The DNA here is from genome assembly GCA_947179155.2 of Hedera helix. Classification (NCBI taxonomy): domain Eukaryota; kingdom Viridiplantae; phylum Streptophyta; class Magnoliopsida; order Apiales; family Araliaceae; genus Hedera; species Hedera helix. Next base: position 10,114,427 of record OX359274.1, read on the forward strand.
CTTACGTTAATCTTTCACGTTCCTTGCACCACCTACACGGTATGTGAGATCAACGGTGCACAATATCAGTCAAAGTTTGACTCAATACTAAATCTTATTTTAAAGATATTTATTTCTTCTTATCATCCCCTTTATTTAATAAGGTTAATTTCATATTTTAGTCTCTCTTTGACTTGACTCAGTGTTTCATATTCAACATCATAAATCTTTTGTTCGAAACTATGCAATTCTGACATTTATTAATGTCACTACATTAAAACTTGGACCCTATATTTATTTAGGTCGATCCACCAATTAATCACTAATGGACCATACCCTTGGTTTAACTTAATCACATCATTTATCTCGATACTTATCATAATATTACCCACCTTGGATAATATTTTAAATTTTACTATCAATTAGTAATAACTTATAACGTTGTTTAATTGTTAAATAACACTTTAAATAATCATTACTATTATTAATTTATTTTTAATAATAGTTTACCTTAATCATTATGATTAATCTTTTAATAATAATTTAATTGCTTGCTAATATTATTACCCTTTAATAATATTTTAATTGACTTCTCATTATTATCAATCATTTTAATAATAATTTAATTGTTCATCGATATTATCAATCATTTAATAATATTTGAAATCCTCACGTATCATTAGTAATTATTTAATAACGATTCAACCCTTAACTATTATTACCCAATAGTTAATTACTTGTTAAACAATATTATTAATTCTTTAATAATATTCTAAATCTTTATTTATCATTATTATTTATTTAATAATGATTTAACTCTTAACTATTATTATTTAATAGTTAATTAAATGCTAAATAATATTATTAATCCTTTAATAATATTTTAAATTAATTACATATCATTATTAATTATTGAATAATGATTTAATTCTTAACTATTATCATTTAATAGTTAGTCAATAATATTATCAATATATTTTAATTACTTAATAATCTTCTTTCGATTAAGTAATAATTTATTCCACTTAATTACCATTTAATTATTATTTAATATGAATTAAATAATAATTAATTAACTAATTATCCGAACTCATTATTTAATATTAATTAAATAATAATTAATTAATTAATTAACCTTACTTATTATTTAATATTAATTAAATAATAAATAATTAGTTTATTAACCTTAATTATCCTTTAATTATTATTTAATATTAATTAAATAATAATTAATTACTTAATTAACCTTACTTATTATTTAATATTAATTAAATAATAAATAATTAGCTTTCTAACTTTAATATTCTTTAATTATTATTTAATATTAATTTAAATAATAATTAATTATTTATTTAACTTTACTTATTATTTAAGTGCAATTAAATAATAAATAACTAACTTATTCATCTTAACATCCTTTAATTATTATTTAATATTCATTAAATCATAATTAACTAATTACATAACTTCATATATTATTTAATATTTATTAAATAATATTTAATTAGATTATTAGCCTATTTATACACTAATAAATAGCTAATATATAGTGAATCACTCCAATAATTTCAAATTTTATTTTATAACACTTAACTAGCATGCCAATAGGTCAAATATTATTTTTCTGAAATTAAAAATAATTTTTCCATAATTATTAGCAATTTAGTAAGCTTTAATCCACCATTAATTCTAATAAATACCAAATTACAAAAAAATTCGGATTTTAAATTTTGATAATTTTCTTTATAAAATTATAAGCATTTTCTCTTTTGGAACCAACCCAAGAACCGGCCTAAAAATGCCCGAACCGGCCCTACCTAGAAATCATGAAAAACCGAAAAAAACCGAACCGGCCGGTTTTTTTAAAAAAATAGGCAGATTACTTTTATGCTTTTTCAGACTTGGGGTCTTCGACGGGAACTTGAATAAAATGAAATCCACAAGTCCGATTGAGGCCTATTTGGTATCGATGGATTCGTAACTTCCCGAACTACATTTTTCTGTCATTAAACATCAAATTTGGATTTGTTTTGGTCACGGAAATTGGCTCCAAACCGGACTGTTGTGCACAGCCCTAAAACAATGGAGTGTTTTGGTAGAAAATCCATATCTTGCTCATTTTAAATCGGATTTTAGTCATTCAACTTGGAGAATCTTCATATTTCATGGATCTATCACCCAAAATTGACGGATCATAAATCCGACTTACGGATCATGAACAGTAATTTCGTGAATGGGCTGCTACGTATTAGATTAATTTGTTTTCGTCGGTAAAAATTTATTCAATGAGTTTGATGAAATTTTTCATCATAAACACATATAAAAACCCATGTTAAACCCATGTAACCCTAGATATACCAATATAGCATGGATCTATCCATTTAGACTTTGAAAATTATATTTCTACCATAGAAATTACATAATACCCAAAGAACAATATCAAGCTAGAAGGTTTTATACCTTTTGTTGATTATCCTCTTTGTTAGAACTTTGAAAAGACTTGGATGATCAATTTTCTTACATAGATAACTTCCTCTTGAGGAGACCTCCATCTTTAAACCTTGCTCCAAGATCATCCAACCATCAATGCTCACAAGATCTAACTTTCTTTTTCTTTTTCTCTAGAGCTTTTCTCTATTTTCTTTCTCTCTAGCTTTTCTAGTAAAAAGACTAACAACCATATCACAAGTGTGGGAAGCACTCTATATAAAACCAAATGCTAATACTTTATTAACTCTCCTAATTCACCAACATAGTCAATTTAGAGCTTAATTGAGATTACTATAGCATGGATTGATTGACAACTTGATTGACATCCATCAAGGTTGCTTGTAAGCAACTTTTGGAGTGTAAAATAAGCAAAAATAAAGCCACACACAACATCCACATGTGCCCCCCCCCCCCCCAAAATTCGGGATTTATCAATTTACTACACCATTTTAGCTTTATTTTTATATCCTATATCATTATATAAGTATCCATATATATATACACCAATGTATATATATTGACCACCACTTTGACTACCATTTGGGCTCCACATTGGACCCTAGGATTTAATATATTTGGCTCATTCAACTAATTGATTTGGGCTCAATTTATTTACTACATTGGGCTAATATTAAATACCGTATGTTACATTTAATTAAACAAGCATTGGGCTTGGTTAATTATTACATAAATTCATGTTCAAATTAAATTATATGGACTACTAGGTTAAATTAATTTGACCTAGTTTAATACCTCAATTGGACTTATAATATAATCCAATTAGATTTGCTATAATTAATTCTACCACATTGGGTTACTTAATTAACCCATCCACGGTTAATTCTTAACCCCACATTTATTTATCTAGCAATTAACCAATGATTGGTTAATGCTATCTCTCTTGTCAACCAACTAGGGTTATTCAATTAACTAGACACTAGTTAATTCTCTACACTCAATCAATACTTGAAATGCTTCTCCCAACCATTGACCATCATTTGACTTTTAATGGTTTGGGCTACATAACTTATTTTTTATTGGCTCTCTTATTTAATTACCCATTTCATGCAAATATCTCCATATTGGGCTTACATCTATAACAACTTATTAATTAAGTAAATTACTTAATTAATTAACTTCTTAATATTGTCCTTCTAGGCAATATTCCACTTCCCTACTTGTTACTCATAACCTTAATTCATAACTTATATAATTAATTCAATTAATTATATTACATGACTTTTCTTTTTAATCCATACTAAAACTAATTAATTTATTAGTTTTATTAAGTATTTAATGTACTTCACACATCATCTTGTTTGACTAACAAACTCAACTATAGGTGTATATATATAAATATTAATATATTCACCTTCACTTCTCAATTGAATTTCTTTCTTAAATAAATTATCTACCTGCATCATTAAAATATTCTCACATTTAATTTCTAACAAATAATTTATGTTAAAAAAAAAATGTTTACCCATTTTCAACACATCTTCCTTCTCACCTTCTAGGTTTAAACATTAACCTTTAATAAAATCAATTAAGATATTATTTAAAATCTTGAAATTATCTGGGATATTACATTCACCCCTTCTTATAAGAATTTCGTCCTCGAAATTATCTCATACACAATTCTACCAATTTTCATCACTGAGAATATCTCTTTACTCATCAAATTCTATGACCACCCTTTTCTAGGAAGTTCATACTTCTAAACTCATAATTCCAGAACAATGGAATATCTTGCAGAAGAATAAATTGAAAATCAATATCTTACAGAAGAATAAATTGAAAATCAAAATATTCATTAAAACTTTCATAATATGCTGAGGGGTCATCAAGACTGTGAACATCTGAATGGAATTAACTGAATTCCGAATAAATAGTATTTATCCCTGTAAATACTTATAAACAGAGTGTTTATCAATCACAAAGACTGAAAACATTTCATAGGTGTACGCTAGGTGATCAGCCTATTGTACCATACGTCGTGCAGAACGTCTTAATTTTTAGGCGCCAGTCGGAGCTATATGCCGACAAAAATATATCTGCTTTAGCCGACAGAATATATTTGTTTTTGCACTTGTTCACCTCAGACTTACTACAAAATTCCGTTCCAAAATAATTTGGATTGGATAATAAAACTTGAGTCAATTCTGACCAAAAGTGTCCAGTTAAAATAAATGACAAAGACTCCCATCATTGAACTGTTCGTATATTACGATTCAAAAATTCATTTCAGATTAGTTAAAATAACTAAAATTCATTTATAGGACTTCATGATACCGCATCATCTTGACAGTGCGTTGAGGATTCCGTCATTAATTCATGACTTCATGATACCGCACATCTTGACAGTACGTTGAGGATTCCGTCCTTTTCATCCCCACACCATGGCTTTAATGGCGTGTGATGATTTTATAAATACATTTTTATATTTTCAAATCAATTTGTCTAGCTGAAACAATTAGCATAGACTATTCTTTAAACGTTTTAAAATACTGGAAATCATTTTATGACTTTGTCATATTACATCATACCATAGTGGGCTTTAAACATCCAACACTAGGTTACTCTGCATTGATGACTCCATCGTTTATCATCTCTGCACTAAATGCATTAATGATTTCTAAAATACATTTGTCTTTTCAAAAGCACAAAAGTGCGAATTTAGCACGATTTTAAGAATTTCAAAGTCTAGCATAGCTAGAAGATTTGGAATGTCCTAAAACCTCAAAATACCTCAAATTTCTCCTCCGCATTCTTTTCCAGCTTAATAACTATATCTGGTAAAGCTCTAGTCTTACTACTTAACTCTACCCATACTCACTGTTCATCAAACTTACCACACATTAGGGGTTCAGGAACTTATCACAATCATATGGGTTGAGGAACTTATCCTAGTCAGACCAACATAGTCCATTCGCTGAGGGGTTCCACCATACGATTATGAGTCACGAACTTACCATCAATATGAGTTTTAAAAACACGTACTTATGTTAATATTCTCTACCTACCCAATATATTATGAGAAAAGAATCACCTTCTCACCATATATACATCGAATAGCGTGACACCGGGTTCAAATCGATTATCATTATAGGAAGCTAAGTGGTTGTCAAACCAAACACAATCTCCTGCCCATACAAGAAATTGGTCAACTCGGCCACTAATTAATATAGAAAGTTAAGCGGTCGTTAAACCACGAACAAATCCTATGCCTATACAAAGAACTGTTCAACTCAACTACTATATTAATATAGGAAGCTAAGTGGCTCTAAAACCAAGCACAAATTTCCTGCCCATACAAGAAATTGTACAACTCAACCACTAATATGAGTCCTCAATTAAAAACCTACAAACCTCTAACTTCTCTTAACCTGATATGAATTTTGTCAATTCATACCTTATTAGCATTTTCTTTATGCTTCTCAAAATCTTATCATAAGATATTTTCTATCATTTCTTCAAATTAAGTACAACATGACATTTTTCATCTCTCTTATATCTTCTTAAATCCATCTTTGGATAATCTTCTATATATGAATTTTTCAAATTCATCTTTTATTACTTAAACTCTTCCGGAGTTTATTCATTTATCATTTTACTTATCTTCTACACGGTTATAGCCTAAGGTACTCTTACCTAAGGTTTTTAACCTATCAGCTCTGATACCAACTTCTGACGACCCCGAATCCGGGTTTCTCGAACCTCGGATCCGGTTCAACACGAGTACAACCTTTTCCTTATCTTTCGTGAATTTTAACAATATTATAATTGCTAAATAATCATTTATTTACAATTATATAACATCTCCTTCTATTCCAGAATCGAAATCTTTATACATTCCTAGTATGTCTCAATATCATACATGATACGACATTCTATTACAATCAATTTGAGTATTTAATACTCATATAACATACCAACTAAGTCTTATGCTACAGAATCATTTACCTGTCCAATTCGGACTGATATCTACAATAGATATTTAGATCTTCAATGGAAGTAATATATTTTCCTGTTCCTTGTTCTTTATCGAGAACTTCAAGTAACTAGCCTTATCTGAAAATGTTAGTTTAGGCAAGAGTGAGCACGACGGCTCAGCAAGTTCAATAGCTACACATAACACATTACATGCTTCACATAAAATTTACAATTTATACTAACATCATGTTTTTCATGCATTTCAGTTTATGACATACTGCTCATCATGCCTCGCATTTAATCTATGCTTCATGTCTAACCTCTATCATGACATATAGTTCAATGCAGAACAATTGTCTTAAATCAACTACCGCATATCAACAGTTCAAATCAACTTATTGCACAAAGGCACATTAAAACATCTTTGCACATAACCACGTATGAGCACATCTCAGTTTAATAACAAACTTATAATTCATGCACATAATACAACACGTTCTGAAAAACTTGTCTGGACTTGTATAACCAGCTTACGTTAATCTTTCACGTTCCTTGCACCACCTACACGGTATGTGAGATCAACGGTGCACAATATCAGTCAAAGTTTGACTCAATACTAAATCTTATTTTAAAGATATTTATTTCTTCTTATCATCTCCTTTATTTAATAAGGTTAATTTCATATTTTAGTCTCTCTTTGACTTGACTCAGTGTTTCATATTCAACATCATAAATCTTTTGTTCGAAACTATGCAATTCTGACATTTATTAATGTCACTGCATTAAAACTTGGACCCTATATTTATTTAGGTCGATCCACCAATTAATCACTAATGGACCATACCCTTGGTTTAACTTAATCACATCATTTATCTCGATACTTATCATAATATTACCCACCTTGGATAATATTTTAAATTTTACTATCAATTAGTAATAACTTATAACGTTGTTTAATTGTTAAATAACACTTTAAATAATCATTACTATTATTAATTTATTTTTAATAATAGTTTACCTTAATCATTATGATTAATCTTTTAATAATAATTTAATTGCTTGCTAATATTATTACCCTTTAATAATATTTTAATTGACTTCTCATTATTATCAATCATTTTAATAATAATTTAATTGTTCATCGATATTATCAATCATTTAATAATATTTGAAATCCTCACGTATCATTAGTAATTATTTAATAACGATTCAACCCTTAACTATTATTACCCAATAGTTAATTACTTGTTAAACAATATTATTAATTCTTTAATAATATTCTAAATCTTTATTTATCATTATTATTTATTTAATAATGATTTAACTCTTAACTATTATTATTTAATAGTTAATTAAATGCTAAATAATATTATTAATCCTTTAATAATATTTTAAATTAATTACATATCATTATTAATTATTGAATAATGATTTAATTCTTAACTATTATCATTTAATAGTTAGTCAATAATATTATCAATATATTTTAATTACTTAATAATCTTCTTTCGATTAAATAATAATTTATTCCACTTAATTACCATTTAATTATTATTTAATATGAATTAAATAATAATTAATTAACTAATTATCCGAACTCATTATTTAATATTAATTAAATAATTAATTAATTAATTAATTAACCTTACTTATTATTTAATATTAATTAAATAATAAATAATTAGTTTATTAACCTTAATTATCCTTTAATTATTATTTAATATTAATTAAATAATAATTAATTACTTAATTAACCTTACTTATTATTTAATATTAATTAAATAATAAATAATTAGCTTTCTAACTTTAATATTCTTTAATTATTATTTAATATTAATTTAAATAATAATTAATTATTTATTTAACTTTACTTATTATTTAAGTGCAATTAAATAATAAATAACTAACTTATTCATCTTAACATCCTTTAATTATTATTTAATATTCATTAAATCATAATTAATTAATTACATAACTTCATATATTATTTAATATTTATTAATTAGATTATTAGCCTATTTATACACTAATAAATAGCTAATATATAGTGAATCACTCCAATAATTTCAAATTTTATTTTATAACACTTAACTAGCATGCCAATAGGTCAAATATTATTTTTCTGAAATTAAAAATAATTTTTCCATAATTATTAGCAATTTAGTAAGCTTTAATCCACCATTAATTCTAATAAATACCAAATTACAAAAAAATTCGGATTTTAAATTTTGATAATTTTCTTTATAAAATTATAAGCATTTTCTCTTTTGGAACCAACCCAAGAACCGGCCTAAAAATGCCCGAACCGGCCCTACCTAGAAATCGTGAAAAACCGAAAAAAACCGAACCGGCCGGTTTTTTTAAAAAAATAGGCAGATTACTTTTATGCTTTTTCAGACTTGGGGTCTTCGACGGGAACTTGAATAAAATGGAATCCACAAGTCCGATTGAGGCCTATTTGATATCGATGGATTCGTAACTTCCCGAACTACATTTTTCTGTCATTAAACATCAAATTTGGATTTGTTTTGGTCACGGAAATTGGCTCCAAACCGGACTGTTGTGCACAGCCCTAAAACAATGGAGTGTTTTGGTAGAAAATCCATATCTTGCTCATTTTAAATCGGATTTTAGTCATTCAACTTGGAGAATCTTCATATTTCATGGATCTATCACCCAAAATTGACGGATCATAAATCCGACTTACGGATCATGAACAGTATTTTCGTGAATGGGCTGCTACGTATTAGATTAATTTGTTTTCGTCGGTAAAAATTTATTCAATGAGTTTGATGAAATTTTTCATCATAAACACATATAAAAACCCATGTTAAACCCATGTAACCCTAGATATACCAATATAGCATGGATCTATCCATTTAGACTTTGAAAATTATATTTCTACCATAGAAATTACATAATACCCAAAGAACAATATCAAGCTAGAAGGTTTTATACCTTTTGTTGATTATCCTCTTTGTTAGAACTTTGAAAAGACTTGGATGATCAATTTTCTTACATAGATAACTTCCTCTTGAGGAGACCTCCATCTTTAAACCTTGCTCCAAGATCATCCAACCATCAATGCTCACAAGATCTAACTTTCTTTTTCTTTTTCTCTAGAGCTTTTCTCTATTTTCTTTCTCTCTAGCTTTTCTAGTAAAAAGACTAACAACCATATCACAAGTGTGGGAAGCACTCTATATAAAACCAAATGCTAATACTTTATTAACTCTCCTAATTCACCAACATAGTCAATTTAGAGCTTAATTGAGATTACTATAGCATGGATTGATTGACAACTTGATTGACATCCATCAAGGTTGCTTGTAAGCAACTTTTGGAGTGTAAAATAAGCAAAAATAAAGCCACACACAACATCCACATGTGCCCCCCCCCCCCAAAATTCGGGATTTATCAATTTACTACACCATTTTAGCTTTATTTTTATATCCTATATCATTATATAAGTATCCATATATATATACACCAATGTATATATATTGACCACCACTTTGACTACCATTTGGGCTCCACATTGGACCCTAGGATTTAATATATTTGGCTCATTCAACTAATTGATTTGGGCTCAATTTATTTACTACATTGGGCTAATATTAAATACCCTATGTTACATTTAATTAAACAAGCATTGGGCTTGGTTAATTATTACATAAATCCATGTTCAAATTAAATTATATGGACTACTAGGTTAAATTAATTTGACCTAGTTTAATACCTCAATTGGACTTATAATATAATCCAATTAGATTTGCTATAATTAATTCTACCACATTGGGTTACTTAATTAACCCATCCACGGTTAATTCTTAACCCCACATTTATTTATCTAGCAATTAACCAATGATTGGTTAATGCTATCTCTCTTGTCAACCAACTAGGGTTATTCAATTAACTAGACACTAGTTAATTCTCTACACTCAATCAATACTTGAAATGCTTCTCCCAACCATTGACCATCATTTGACTTTTAATGGTTTGGGCTACATAACTTATTTTTTATTGGCTCTCTTATTTAATTACCCATTTCATGCAAATATCTCCATATTGGGCTTACATCTATAACAACTTATTAATTAAGTAAATTACTTAATTAATTAACTTCTTAATATTGTCCTTCTAGGCAATATTCCACTTCCCTACTTGTTACTCATAACCTTAATTCATAACTTATATAATTAATTCAATTAATTATATTACATGACTTTTCTTTTTAATCCATACTAAAACTAATTAATTTATTAGTTTTATTAAGTATTTAATGTACTTCACACATCATCTTGTTTGACTAACAAACTCAACTATAGGTGTATATATATAAATATTAATATATTCACCTTCACTTCTCAATTGAATTTCTTTCTTAAATAAATTATCTACCTGCATCATTAAAATATTCTCACATTTAATTTCTAACAAATAATTTATGTTAAAAAAAAAATGTTTACCCATTTTCAACACATCTTCCTTCTCACCTTCTAGGTTTAAACATTAACCTTTAATAAAATCAATTAAGATATTATTTAAAATCTTGAAATTATCTGGGATATTACATTTGGGCTACTAGTTTATTTTGCATTGGGCTCCCTTATTTAATTATTTGGGCTACCCAACACAACTCACACATCTTTATAACTTGGGCTAGGTAATTAATTTAATTTGACTTATATTAATTACCTCTTGGACTATAATCAACATAACATTTGGGCTTTATTATTTAATTACCCACTTCATATCCATATTCTCATATTGGGCTAACATCTATAATTCTTTTGGGCTATTCCACTAGTAATAATTAAATTACTTGGACTCTATATAACAACTTAATAATTAAGTTAATTACTTAATTAATTAACTTTATAATATTGTCATTCTAGACAATCATTCTAGTTTTTCTATAACTTTAACTCTTAACTAATATAATTAACCTAGTTAATTATATTTCATGACTTCCCTTCTTACTTCACATTTTAAACTAATTAAATTATTAGTTTAATTGAGTATTTAATCTACCCATCTTCTTATTGGGCTAACAAACACATATTAGGTGTATATATATTAATATATCCACATTCACTTTTCAATTGAATTTATTTTCTTAATAAATTCTCTACATGCATCATTAAAATATTTCCACATTTAATTTCTAACAAATACATTATATTAAAAAAAAATGTTCACCCATTTTTCACACATCTCACTTCTACAACTTTAGATTTTAAACCATAACCTTTAATTTATATTTAAAATCTTATTTACAAATCTTGTAAATATCTGAGATATTACAGTGAACCTCATATATTGAATTCAGTGCAACTATATAAATAAATAATTTTTAATGGGTCTCATCTCTTATTTTTCGCACTTAATGTATGCCCTTAGGACACACATTAAATAGACCCATCATATATATATATATATATATATATATATATATATATATATATATATATATATATATTTGGGGAATGATCCATAGCAAGCGTTTGCTATAGACATTATTCCAGCAAATGCATCTTGAACCGTTGAAATAATGATATTAATGGATGAGATGAATGCCACCCGCTATCTAAGTTAGCGGGTGGGAAAAAAAAAAAATCTTAGTCAACCCGCTATCTTAGCTGACTGGTGAAGTGAAATTTTTTTATTTTTTTTTAAAACTACGTTTTTACAAAAAGAAAATAAAATAAAATAAAATTCCCTCCACCCGCTACCTACGTTTACGGGTAGAGATGAAAATTTATTTATTATTTTTTTTTTGTTTAAATCCACCCGCTACCTATGTTGACAGGTAGAGAAAATTTTATTTTTATTTTTAACACCAAGTTTATAAAATAAAAAATAATAATAAAAAAAAATTCCTCCACCCGTTAGTTATTTTGCCGGGTGGAAAGAAAAAAAAAATTTACACTAAGCTTATAAAAAAAAAAATTCCTCCACTCATTAGCTATGTTGCCGGGTGGAAAGAAATTTTTTTTTTTTTTTTTTACACTAAGTTTATCAAAAAAAAAAAAAATTCCTCCACACGTTAGCTATGTTACCAGGTGGAGAGATATTTTTTTTACACTAAGTTTATAAAAAAAAAAAAATATCTCTCCACCCGGCAACATAGCTAACGGGTGGAGGAAACTTTCTTTTTCTTTTTATAAACTTAGTGTAAAAAAAAAATAATAAAAATAAAAATTTCTCTCCACCCGGCAACATAGTTAACGGGTGGAGGAAATTTTTTTTTTTATTTTTTTAATAAACTTGGTGTGAAAAAAAAAAAAAAAATCTCTCCACTTGGCAACATATCTAACGGGTGGAGGAATTTTTTTTTTTTTTTTTTTAAAACTTAGTGTAAAAAAAAAAAAAAAAATCTCTCCACCCGACAACATAGCTAGCGGGTGGAGGAAATTTCTTTTTTTTTTTTTTTTTATAAACTTGGTGTTAAAAAAAAAAAAATTCTCTCTACCCATCAACATAGGTAGCGGATGGATTTAAACAAAAAAAAATAATAAATAAATTTTCATCTCCACCCGTCAACGTAGGTAGCGGGTGGTGAGAATTTTATTTATTTATTTATTTTTCTTTTTGTAAAAACGTAGTTTTAAAAAAAAATAATAATAATTTTTCACTCCACCCGTCAACTAAGATAGCGGGTTGACTGATAATTTTAATTTTTTTTTTCCACCCGCTAACTTAGATAGCGGGTGGCATTCATCTCATCTATTAATATCATTATTTCAACGGTTCAAAATACATTTGCTGAAATAATGTCCATAGTAAACAATAATTAATTACCTGCCATCTATTCATAAACCGCATGCCTACTAGTTTTGTCTTTAGCGGCAGCCCCTACTTTTTTCGAAAACATGATTATCATTGGGATTAACATTAATTATTTTTTAATTTCTTTAAAACACATATCGATATGGTCGACCTCGAAGTAAACATGTGTGTGTGATACTTATTATGTTGATAATTAAGTAGCGTTCCGCGCGGGTAACAATCAGATAGCATAAGAACAAGCTAAACTTACGTGTGGTATGACCGACTTTTTAATTATCATAAATTTGTGAGTTTGAATTTTTGAGTATGTGAATGTGAAATGTATATATTTAAATTATAAACAAAAATAAAAATTAAGTATAAAAACTTTGAAGCAGGCATAAATGTTTCAAATTAAGTCGTTCATTTGTACAATCTTATTAAAATAAGTTGCATGCATGTATATAACAAAAACTTGTATTTATATACTAATTATAAAATAAAAATTATTTAAAATATAACTTTTTAAGATATAAAAAATCATAAACATGCTTAATTTTTGCTCCATGCGGGAACTTAGTATATAAATCATGTAAAGTAAAAACATGCATATACATAATATATATGTATATATACATGATTGAATATTCATGTCATTTTGAGGTCATCAATAGTTGTTGTATAAGGTGACAAGTAGATATCATTTTGGGCAGTGTATAAAGTACCACGAGATCAATCACGTGGCAGTCAGGTAGGAAAAAAGGACACGTTGGGAATACCCTACAAAATGATGGTAAAACAGTAGTGAGTGCTTGAGTGAAGATGGGGTAAGCCGGCCATGTGTTTTCAAGTCTTATTCAAAAAGATGAAAAAGAAGAAATAAACAAATCTCTTTAAATTCTTGGTAAATTGGCATATGCTCCAAACACGGGGAATTTTTTTTCCTTTGTGAATATAATTAACGCGCAAGTGTACGGAGTCACTATTTTCTTTCGGACTTGAGGTGAAATTTACAAATAACAAGAAGTCTATTTGAAATTACATGCACCCTTTAATTTCTTCTTATTCCAATTTTTTTTTAATTTGTGTATTTTAATTAATGTTTTAAGATTATACAAAAAATTAAAAAATATTATTAATATTTTGTTTAATTAGTTAAATTGAGTATAAAATTTAAATATTAATTTTTTATAATTTATTAAAAAAATAAAAGGAAAATAAATTAACTTTTAATCTCCATCTAAAAAGATAAATAAAAAGCAACAGATGAAGTAAATAGCTATTTCTCTTAAATTGACTTATGGGAGTTCAAATTTTATAATTTTCACAAAAGACTAGAGATTATTTTAAGTTTATGAGAAAAAAGAATAATATTTTTTTTCTTCTTATATATTTGTGAGATCCGTTTATGATGAGACTTGTATGTATATGAGAAAAATAGTAAATTCTTTACTTGTTTTATGAACATAAAATAATTTTTCATAAAAGACAGAGAAGGTTATCTTTCCATTTCAAGCAAAGACAAGTAATTAATCGTTGGAGTTGTAGACTTTCAAATTTTAGAAAAAATTAGTGTTGACATGGTTTGACGCTTGTTGAGATGGAATCTTAAACGTTATTCCTCTGCTCATCATCATCATCCCGTACCGTCCTATATACTATAAAGGCGAAATTGGCAGTCGGTTGATTTTAAATTTATAGCAAATAATTGTATTTGTATATTATAAATTTGTAAAATTTTGGTATTCATGCTATCGAATGGCAGTTAAATATGATTTAATACTATACAAATGCAACTCTTTATTTTAAATTTCACAAAAAATTGACATAAGTGGAAGCTTCACATAATATTGCGGGCCTTTGCTTAATTATCTTCTTACAACTAAACTTTTATACTCCGCTTCTTCTTTTTTTCTTTTTTATATTTCAAGACAGATACCACTTCTTCACTCACTTTTCAAATAGCAGAGTTAAAATATTAAGCAATTTAAATTGATTAGTAAACGAGTAAAAGAAACAAAAAGAAAAAAAGATCATTTGGAAGAGTTCAAATCATATATCTCATCCTCTATATCTCTCTTATGTATTGTTATCAAGTGTAATGTAGTTACTTATTTAATTAACGTTAATTAATTTCTAAATTGATATGTATTACTAACGATAGAAAATGGATAATAGATTTAAACTCCACTATTAATTAAAAATAGGAGATAAATGTAAGAATGAATTGAAATGTGAGAGGATTATGAGAAGAAAGAAAGGGAAGTTAAGTAATTACCTATCTAAGTAACATCGGATTTTCAATTTTGTATCATACACATAATGAAACTTTCGATTTCATTTCTTTAGCTTCTTTAATAATTCTCCCTTTAATCATCCTAGCAAAGAGGGTTATCCTTTCCTTCCATTTTTCTTAGTTATTACTTGCTATCTTGTAAATGTAGCTTCTCCTTTCCTCTAACGGACTATATATATAACACATTAGCTAGTCCCTACAACTTGAAAAATTATTCAAATTTTGCAAATGAAAATCATTCTTACTAGACCGGATTGAGCTTATGAAATTTGTAGATAGAATTTAATCAAATCCATTAGTCTATCATCCTTTTTATCTTGGGATGCATTTTGTCCATTGCTAGTTTAAACCATCCACAAACCAAAGTTTATAGCAACGTGAACTAGCTAATTCTAAAAATTTACAGCATGTATGCATGTCTAATTTCAATTTCTTAACTTTTACTCTGATTCAAAAATTAATATAGCCTCTTTTGACCTTCTTTAACTGGCCTCTGTATGGGAAAAAGTCAAAAAATCAACTTTGAGAGACTTTGGCTCAAATAGTATGATTGGTTTCATGGTTATTATGAGATCGGAGATTCGTATATTAAGTGTATGAGTGTAAGGTGTGTGTGTTCAACTTACAAAAAAAAAATAATAATAATAATAATAATAACACGGACTCTTATTATTTAGTCAGTGGTATTCTAATCGAGGAAAGGACTAAATTTGAGAAGCCATTGACTTATGTATGTGTATGTATGGTGGTGGTATTGCATTGCACATGTTTAGGTTCCTTGAGGTTATGATGGAGTTGAGAGATGGGTTGGAACTAGACATGCACAGTAGGCCGGACTGATCCGGCCTGGCCTGGGCCTGGTAGGCTTTGACCGTTAACCAGGTCAGGCCGGGCTTTGACTTTTGGGTCTGTAGGCTGGGCCAGGCTGGGCTTCTCGATCAAAGTCTGACCTTTTGAGGCCTATAGGCCAGGGCGGGCCAGGCCCGTAGGCCGGGCCGGGCCAGGCCTGTAGGCCAGACAGGACCAGGCTTTAGGCCGGGCCGGGCCGGGCCAGGCCAGTCCTTGGGCCGGGCCGGGCCAGGCCAGGCCAGTCCTTGGGCCGGGCCGGGCCAGGCCTAAAAATGTAATCAACTAATTTTTAATGTGAAATATAAATATTAAATAAACTAACTACTATATTAATTAAATGTATTGACAAAAAATTAAAAATGAGTAATTAATCAATAATAAATAATGAGTCGGTTACAAATATTTTGTTTCAAAATATTTTAAAAATGTCTTCAAAATTCAAATCTTCAAAAAATGTATCTTCCTATCTTCAAAAAATATCTCTTCGTTATATCTTCAAAAAACATATCTTCAATCTTAAGAAAAAACATATATTTTCAATATTTATGGATGTGCAATTTCGTTAGTTTTTACTCCAACTTCGAGATCTTCTGAGCTATCTTGATTGTCTATTACATCTTGTACTCTTCTTTGTGCGGCAAGATAATCTCTATAACAAATGCATATCTCCAACGATTCTGGGCTAAGTCTACTTCTCTTTTCAACCAATACCCTGCCAGATAAAGAAAAATATTGATGAATTTATTTATCTAACTTTTAAAAAAAATTAATCTTGAAAATTTGAGTAATATATTTTTAGATAATTTATAATTATATTGAATCAATTTTAAATTTAAATATATTTTAAAATTAATTTTAGAATACCCAAATTAATTAATTCTATTTTGAAACTGAAAAAGTTATACAACATTAACCGGATTTGTCAACCAATTGTGATTAGTACAATGAACAAAAAAGCCAAACAAAGTTTTTCAAAGTTTATTATCTCCCTACAATGAACCATTTCTTCCCTTCATCCGTCTTTTTGCTGCTTATATATATCAAGTTATAGTCTATAGTTAAAACGAATTAGCTAGGTTTGGCAGGCTCGGCCGGGCCAGGCTTTTTGTGGGCCGGGCTTTTTTGTAGGCTGGGCCGGGCTTTTTTGTAGGCCGGGCCAGACTAGGCTTTTTCGTAGGCCGGGCCAGGCCAGGCTTTTTCATAGGTCGGGCCAGACCGGGCTTTTACTTTAAAATAGCAGCCTATTCAAAGACTGTAGGCCTGCCCGGTCCGGTCCGGGCTTTGACCAGGCCGGACTTTGACTAGGCCAGGCTCAGGTCAGGCCAGGCCGACATGTGGACCGTAGGCTTTTTGTGCATCCCTAGTTGAAACTACTTTGTCTGTTTCTTTTTATATTTGTTGTTCATTATTAAGTACTGCTGACGAAGGAACTCTCCATACTCCATTGATTTTTGTCCTTTTTCTTTAGCTTAGATCACTTTCTCCTCAAGTATATATTACTTTATAGTACAGTAGTATAAAGAATATATATAATGGTATTTATTTAACAATAATTTTTATTAGATAAAGCTTTAAATATCTCCTCTCTCTTGTAAAGTATGTGAAAGAGTTTTATATCTGTAATCTATTAAAAGAAAGTTACTATTATTATTAATATGGAAATAACCCCAGTTGTTAGAACAGTAATTTAAACTTAGCCTTGAGACGAATCGTAAATTCGGACGTCTTAGGTTCGAGTTTCACTAACAACAACAATTTTACCTTCTCATAAGAACAGGTAACGGGGCTACGGATCTTAGAAAGACTGGTCCAGGCTAGAGAGATTAGTCCGATTGCAGTTGAGAAACTCCACATCAACTGATTAATTTGCAGGAGAATCATGTCTATATGTTTTATATAAAGTTGTAGACTTGATTTTGAGATTAAGAAATTAGAAACATGATTAGATGATACTGCATGTCATCTAGAATATCAGTTTTAGAAAAAAAAAACAAATATACATTTAAGAGTCAATTCAGCTTGCCTCCATTAGCTACATGCCAAATTAACCACCCAAAGAATATGTTAAACTGCTCTTCCTTAGAAATTTAATAGACTAAAAGATCATCCACTGCAATATATATATATATATATATATATATATATATATATATATATATATATACACACATGTATATCCTTAGCTGGGTTGTGATCATGTAATTTGAATGGCATTAATTAGTATATTGGAGAACTGGAGTTTTCTTCCAAATCATCTTTTGTGATTGCTTAATATCTATTATACATGTCTCAAAGTAAAGAATTAATTAGGTTGAGTCATCTAAAGTCAAGACAGATTGCAATATTTTATTAACTACCCACAATATTCCACAAAAATCTCTTCCTGAATCTGATGTTAAGTGAAATGTCCACTTAAATTAAGGTATTTCTTTGATTTTATTTTCTAGTAGTATTTGTTTTAAGTTCTTTTGTATAATCTCTACATAAAAATAAAAAAATAAAAATAAAAAACTATTTTCAAGTAATAACTTATTTAAGATTTGGTACTTACCCACATAGAATATAAAGATTTGGTCAAATAATTATAATTATAATTAAATAAGAAATCCACGTTTGTTTAAAGTGGTTCATTTGCTAAAGGAGTCAACTTTTGTCCATTAGGGCATTGAAGTATCATTGACGTAACAAGTTAGGCATTTTCTTGATTTCCCTTCAACTGGATTCCCACCTAAACTTGTTGGCATTCCAAAATTAATCTTAAGTTAAGCAGTGGCTCATAAATATAATTTTGAACTTTAGACTTTAAGGGAAAAATATAATTCTAGAAAAAGAAAATTTGCATAGTGAAACTCGAGCAAATAATTTTTTTAGGGGGTCGGGGCATAATACTGCAAGATTATGAATAATTTAATGTGGTTTGAGGGTAACACGGTCCAAATTTTACGAATAATTTTATGTTTTTCAGTCGAAATAAAATTTATTTGTATTGTAGTACATATAGACCCTTTATAATACACAAAATGCAGTAAAGAGAGATACTAGTATTATGAAACCTCAAAAATGAGACGAGCGATATATTTATGAATTTGTCTATATTTTAAATTGACCAAAAAAAATAACTCTTCTATTTATAATAGTGTAAGTACTTTTATTTTTTTGCCAAAAAGAGTATTTGTATATACTTTATTTCTTTCATAGATCCTAGGGGGCCTGAAGCAAAAAGATAAGTTTTTTATAGGCTTGAAAATTTACAAAAATCCCATAATGATTACTAGCACAAGTTTAATCTTTCCTTCCCGGGCCACTGGTTACAATGACTTAGAAAGTCCAACTTGAATGTAACAGATCCCATTCTTCTCTTCACAACATGCAAGGCCCACAGTATCTACGGGCTAGTTTAAAAATGGCCCATATCGTCGGATCTCGTATTTTTTAGTTTCTCTTTTTTAATTATTTTTTCTCCCATTCTTTTGTCCTTTTTTGTTTTCCGTCCTCTTTTCCTCATATTAAACATGTCTCCAAAACTTTATTTCTCAAAATTTTAATTTTTTTTTATTTTAACATATATAATTATTAAATTACACACATAATGTGTGTTGAATAATTAATATTAATAATTATTTAAAATAAAATCAAATAAGCATAATTAGAACAGTAAAAGATTAGACAGATTGAGAGTTTCAGTTCGACTCGACTAAATCCGACTTAACTTAGTTAAATGAGTTGAACTCTAAGAAACTCTTTTACCCGTTTAGTTAAATGAGTTAAGTTCAAGCAATGAGTTGTTTATTTCAAACTCGAGTCGAGTAGTCTCGATTCGTTTAATATTTAACTTACTATTATTTTTTTATTTGAGCCCGACTCTAATCTTGATTTGTTTAGTATTTAGTTTACTATTATTTTTTTATTTTTAAAATATTAAAATTGAAAGAAATAGGTTTAAACTTTACTATTCTTAATTAGTTTAAGATTGATTCGAACTTGACTTGTTTACTAAACAGGTTAAGTTTATACACTAAATTTTTAGATTTTGGTAACTATAGGTATAGAAAATTGATATTTCTGTAGTTTTTTTTTATTTTTGCATGTGGGCTTATTTTTACTTATAGCGACAGTTTTAAAACCATCTATCGACGCCGAAAAAATCGTCTCCTTTTAATAATTACCCTTTTCAATTTTTGCCTTTTTGATTACGATGTGATTCTTGAAAAAGATCGGCACAAGTGTCGACAAGATTTGAAAGATTGATTTTATGATGAGACAATTGACCAGAGTCGTCAGTTGGTATATTTGAAATGGATGTACCAACTCATCCGATTTTTAGTTTTCGTAATCGTAATAACTCATATGTGACTCTTAATTAATTGATCCGCGAACCGAGATTCATAGAGTTCGGGGGCTTGCTTAAGCGAGGGGAAGGTATTAGGCACCCCCCAACTTTCGTGAAAACACGGTTACCGCAATTTTGATACTTTCATATCCTTTTAAAATCTTAAAACGTGTATGTATTGGCATGTGTGCTTAAATGAATGTTGTGGTGAATTTTGCATAAAAAGCCGTTTTGATTTTTCCTGTAGAAAACGTGCTTTATTCGGAAAGCGTTTTAGAACGTCTTTTGACCCATACGCAAAAGCTTTGCTTTATAATAGATATAGATTGAAAGCGATGAGATTTTTATTAAGTGTTGTTTTAGAAAATAAGGGTTTTTTTAAACTTTCTTCAAATAGGAATCAAAACTACACATTGCCTTGGGACAATAGAGTAAAATAAAATGAAGGCAACTTCTATGAGCTCTTTAACCCTATGCACCAAAGTTTAATGAAAAGAAGTATATCTATTTTTACAAAATCAATTTCTTAAAAAAACGTTTGTAACCTTTTCGTTAAATAGGAATTGACGTTCATTAAAACTTTCGATTTTTTAGCCTTGTGATTCTAATACCCTAATTTGATTTACTTTTAGAAATTCTTTCTCGTTTTGCCTTTTTCCTTTTGAAACCGCTTTTCATGTCGCAAATCAAATCAAGTATTCACAAAAATGTGTCGGGACTATTTATGGACATGTGAGCCATCCAAATAACCCCAAACACCCACAATCACATATTTTACTATTACGGGGCCTTAACCCGATTTTCGATATATATATCATTTTAAGGCTTGAAATTTACATATGTACAATAAAGGATCCATTGTCATGACTACATATACCAAAATGTCCATATTCGAAATTTGATCACAAGGATCTCATTCTTAGACTCACAAATTCCAAAATCACCACACAACCATACAAGGGGAAACTCAACAACACTAGATTGACTATTATACCACAATAACCCAAAATCGCAAGTTAAACACTATGAACTACACATTAACACAATGAACTATATATCACCACCTGGATATTATCGGGACATTAGGAGGAAATTTCGTTCCGATGGAACCTTCACTAATCATCCCTAATCCTTGGATCATTACTAATATAACAAAGATACTACATCCAAGCAATCCAACAACAAGAAATCACAAGAAAAATATAAGATAAAACTTTAAGAAATGCCTTTTTTCACGTTGCAATACTTCAAAAAATTGCTTTATACCTCACAACTAAGTGTATAACACAAGATGAGATAAATATGGAAGTTAGAAGAAGACAAATCCTCCCTTTTTTGCTCAACCCGTGGGTTTCTCTTTCTATATCTCGCCTTCTATCTCTAGATTTTCTTTCTTTTTTCTTCCACTTTTTTCTTCTCGGATGAAAACTGAAGGTCTTTGGACGCAGCTGCAGGTGCATCTGCGGCTGCTTGTTGTCGCCGTCTGAGCCGTCGCCCCGGCTGCCGTGTGTTTCCTCGAGCCACGCAAACGCCCAAAAGTCATTGCCCGCAGATGCATCTGCGGTCGCCCGACTTCCTTTCCTCAATTCTCGTGTCATGCTGCCTCGATCCTCGTGTACTGATGTCGGTCGTTCGTTTCTGGCTGGAAGGCTCGTATATTTGTAATTCGAGAATCGCTAGAAGTCGTGCTATATATTTTTCGGGAGGCTGTGACTTTATATAGAAATTGCTCTTTGTGCTTAGCTCCCAGGGGGCGCTGCCCCCTTACACCCCCGCCAGCTCACCGACGAGCTGGGCAGCCGCTCGCTCACCGGGGAGCGAGACCTCCGACTACCGTAAGCATAGTGGGCATTCGTCGTCCTTGGTGATCAAATCAGGTTTTTCTGAATCAGCTGTTTGGCTTGCTTCAAGTAACTTGATGCTCGTTGTTCGTTGTGACAGTTTTGACCGTAAGTCATTGTGAGGGTTTCGTGTTGGGATCCACCTTCCTTTTCGTATGTCGGGTTAAGTGACGATTTTGCCCTCCTGTCAGGGTTAACGTAAAAGTGCAAAATTTGAGTGTCTATACCGTCGTTATAGACTTATGACGACACTTTCCATATATAAAGGTCGCAATAAGTCTATAGCGACAATTTTAATATATAAAGTATAGTCATAAATATATAACGACGATTTTAAAATCGTCGCTATAAATAAAAAATAAAATTTATATACAAAAATAATATTTTTTACTGTAAAAATAACAATTCCTAGTATACGTAGTAATAAAAAACGAAAAAATTTGCTATTTGAGGTGGACTATATTAATATTTACCCTTCATAAAATCAAAATATCTTTCTCTCTTCACCATATCCTCTTCCTCACACACGACCTTTCTCTAGGAGACCACTATCCAATGGCAACTCTCAGGTTCTCTCTCCTGCCAAAAACCCTAACCACAGAATCTCAGCATAAATCCTCAACTACACTAATCGCTCCAACTTTTTGCCTCAATCACTCCTTTTCATGTCGTTCCACCTCCGTACCCTTCTCATGGACCCGCCCGCATTCGAACCCCGCTCCATCTCGGACCCAAATACGGGCCGCCGTCGATGGAGATTACTCGGCCAAGAGGAGCAGCAGTAACGAGCCAAGAGAGACGATAATGTTACCGGGCTGTGATTATAATCATTGGCTTATAGTGATGGAGTTTCCCAAAGACCCTGCTCCCACTAGGGAACAAATGATTGAGACTTATCTCAATACCCTCGCAACTGTTCTCGGAAGGTAATATATTTTTCTTAGTTAATTATTTATGTATTAATGTTATATTTATGTATTAATGTTATATTGATGCTATATTTCACAGTAGATATTTTTATTTATTTATATTTTCTTTGGGTTTAACTTTGGAAAACTGATCCGTTTATTTTCAAATTGACTTGGGGAGGATGGGGTTTTTTGATTAGCCAAATTTGTAAAAGTTCATCCTGATTGTAATTGATGAAATTAAAAGATTCTAATTCAATATGATGAAGGCCAATAGACATTTTAGAGAATGTAATGAAGTTGTTATGTGGAAACTTGTAGCCTTGAACACTTTTTGAATGTGAACTCACTGTAAATACAAGTTTTATGATTTTATTGCAAGAAATACAAGTTTTTGGCAGTGGTTGGTGCATATTTTTTAGTAAGTGAATCGGATAAGTACGAAAATTATTATTCAGATGCGTTGTTGTTTTCGGTATGTTGTAGATGATGGGTAGAAAATGTGTGAATTGACTAGAATTTCACCCAAACTAATCATATTCATTTATATAGATTTTTTGTTTTCTTAAATGTGTTTCCTCTTTTGTGTCAGCATGGATGAAGCTAAGAAGAACATGTATGCTTTTAGCACCACAACCTATACTGGATTTCAGTGCACTGTATCTGAAGAAACATCAGAGAAATTCAAGGGTATGTAGATTAGTCAGTCATTTCAATGAGTGAGTATTAGCAGTTTACTAAGTAACTGATTGTCTGCTTGCTTCTTCACGTATTATAGGATTGCCAGGTGTTCTGTGGGTTCTTCCAGACTCGTATATAGACGTTAAAAACAAGGATTATGGAGGTGAGACATTTTTGAATTATGATGTGATTTACATCAATTTGTTAATGATGTTACAGATGTAAACTCATCTTAGAATCTGACTTTCTTAATTTGTTATAGGTGATAAGTATATTAACGGGGAAATAATTCCTTGCCAATACCCTACTTATCAACCAAAGCAGCCTAGGCGGTCAAAATATGAGAGCAAAAAGTATGTACGACAAAGAGATGGTCCTCCTTCCGAGCGGAGAAGACCAAAACAACAGGCATCAGAATCAGCCTCTGGATGAGCGGTTGCAATTAGTTCACCACTATAGGTACTCTTTTCTATCCTTTTTGAGGGTTCAGTAACTTGATATTAGTTTTTGCTTGTGTTCTGGGTAGCTTGGTATACTTTTGTTGAAGTTATCTTCTCTTTATCATGATAATTTTATGTCTGCCTTTTTCTGGTGTGCTTCTGCAGGGTTTTAATGTTTGTTTTGGAGAAAAATTGCCTTACTGAAAGTTATAGTATGTCATTGTTAAGAATGTGTTGGTGGACAGACTTAAAACATGCAATAGGTAGGCAAAGTTGAGAGTTATCTGCTTACTACTGGTCAAGTGAACTAGATGTTGTTATATTGAGACCATCTAAATTGTTTCATTGTGAGTTAGAATTACACTGTACAAGTATGTAATGCTAAACACATTTTGACTTGGCCATGCTATGATTAACTTTATCTTACTCTCCATACAGCAATTTGTGACTGGTTTTGGTTCATATCTCTTATGATCCATTGTAGTTGAGGAAAACATGATGTGAACAACACTTTTAAGGGGATATATTCATGTGTGTGGTCCCAACTGTGGGGATTGGAACATTCGTCGTTAAAGCCTCCGGCATTTCTCCTATCCTGTCCTTTTGGGTAACTGCGCCTTTAAGTGGTATACAATTTTGAGTTGCTGAGTATTTTAGATTTAATTTTCTCGAATTCCACATAAATATGAAAGCAGATTTGAGAACAGCAAGTATTTTTTGAAGAAACTCTTACCGTGTCAGTGGTGGAATGCTTTGGAATCAAGGTAGTGACCTTGTGTATTTTCGAGTCAGTTACTATAATAGATCCACATAACCTATTGTATATAAGTAATTTACAGTCTAAATTCATTGAGATGGAAGCTAAGAACTGTTGTTTGCTGCTGTTTGTTGAAACACTTGGGCTATGTTTTGTTAATAAAAAACATATTTCGGATTGGACTATTTGTATTAATTTAATACTATTTCGGATTATTTTATCCCATAATGGGGGATTAAATAGTCATGTGGACTATTTTTTTTATTATCATTTATAATGCTATTTATGTGGGATTATATAATCCCTTGAAAATTTTGAAATTAATAGTCTTCCTCATTTTAAGTTATTAAATGGTTTTATAAGACTATTAGTCCAATATTAAAAGATTAATAATTCCTCATCAAATGATTAAATAGTGTAAAGTAATATTAAATTAAAATAAATAGTTCAATTTTAAGTATGTTTTTTGTAAACAAATATAGTCTTAGAAATATCAGCTCGATTCAAGTTAGCTGACATATTTGGTTTGAACTACATGAGAGAGGTAAAACAGACCCTTATTGTTGATGTTCACTCTTAGGTTGCGTTTGAATTGAAAGAATAGAATAGAGGAATGAATGAAATGGAATGATTTTAAGTTATTTCAAGCATATATTTGATTGTTGGTGAGAATGAGTGGTTTAATATGATGGTAAAATTATGATACATATTCATTCCATTAGAATGAATTTTATTCCACCCTTCTCTCACATGAAATAAAAATCACGGGGATAGAATGAATTTTCATTTCATTGGAATGATTTATTTTCTAAAATGATCATTTAATACACTATTTTTTATTTTATTCCTTCATTAATTCTATTTTCTCAACCAAATGTAACATTATATATACTCTTATTACTTATAGTTGACATATTAACTCCCCAGGTCTATTGGCTCTCATGTTTTGTTGTTCTTAAGTATAGTTCAATTCCTTCACCTTTGGAAATGATAAAACTTGCAATTCTTCTTCTGAGAAACCAATTAAAGAAAGAAAGAAAGAAAGTCGGTTTGTTCATTTAAATGGCAACAATAGTTTTTGCAGCGGTAACAACTTTTTGCAAATACAGTTGAAACTGCGTTCGCAACTATAGCTGGTTTTGAATAGTTTTGATCTTGTTCGGTTGGCTACAGTTTATATAATTGAAAATGTAATTTCTATAAGGCTAGATTTGCAGTAGTGTGGCCAAGTGGTGCAAAATAACAAAAAACGACATAAATTGTTCTATAGTATTGATATATGAAAATAAATTAATTATGTAATTATACAAAAATATTAGTTTATAACTTTACTATATAATAATAATAATAATAATATGTAATATTGTTTAATTCAATAATAATAGTTAGTCTAGAAAATAAGAATTACAATAAATAGTCTAATAAAATAATAATAGGATAACTGTCATCAGTACTAATATTTGTGAATGTACATTTTTACTTATTAAATTATATTTGAGCTAAAACAAAGTTATTTTAATAATTATTACGGACTCGATATTTTTTTAATTGGTTAAATATATTTTTTTTCTTACTCAACTTCGGTTTACAAATGCATTATTGAATTAAATTTTTTTACGGTCAACTCTTTTAACGGAATGATTAAAAAAATATTATTTTTATTTAATTGTCGACTTAGGTTTACAAATGCCTAACTGAATTCACTAATTTTTATTTTTAAAAATAAATTTTGATTTAATAATAATAATAATAATAATAATAATAATAATAATAATAATAATAATAATAATAATAATATTCTCTCTGTTAAAAAAAAAGAAAAAAAATCAGTTTTTTTTATAAATTAATTTGAGGTATTTTAAAAAGAAATTTTGATTTAATGATAATAATAATAATAATATCCTCTTCGTTATACAAAAAAAAGAAAACAAAAGATTAGTTTCAGGTATTATAAAAATAAAATTTTATTTAATATTAATAATAATAATAATAAATTTTAATTTAATAATAAGAAGAAAAAGGAAAAATTGGTCCTTTTTTTTGTGTGTAACAGAGAGGATGTTATTATTATTATTATTATTATTATTATTATTATTATTACTATTATTAAATTAAAATTTATTTTTAAAAAATAAAACAGGTCAGTTCAGTGATGTATTTGTAAACTCAACTCGATAATTGGATAAAAATAATATTTTTGTAATCATTCCATTAAAGTTAACTAGGTCTAACGAAAAAAGTGATGGTTTGTAAGAAATAAGCAGTTCAATGAGTTGGTTGTAAAAAAAATTTACTTTAATAATATATTTGTAAACTGAGGTACTGTACAAAATAAGTAATGCATTTTTTTCTTTTTGGCCTTCTCAGTCTAGGGACTGTACTGCTTGAAGTGCTTGTAAGCTCCTCTTCATTAGTAAAAGATCACTTAAACGAGGCCATCCTAAAATGGAATTGGCTGTGGCATCTCAATTAAAGCTTTTAACCATATGCCCTGGTCAATTCTTTTTGCGTATGCTACCTGGAACTTGTAGACTCACAGAAACTCCTTTATTTTTGACTCGGAAACAAATTTCCATCACAACTCTTATTAAAAAAAACTCGCCATTTCCATTCATTGCCAGTCTATGTATATTCCCCAAAATCAAACCCATCAAATTAAATTAATTTATTATTTTTTTCCCAAATCAAACCGATTAATTTCTCAATGACAAAATTTAAGATCTATCCTCAACCAAAATCAATAGGCGGTAAGCAATCAAGCTCTAGGCCGAAGAAGACATGCAGACAAAAGGTGTTAAGCTATTGAACTTGGGGGACAAATAAAGCTAGTAAACGTATTTTGGTACTGTGTTTGGAGGAACCAAATGCAACCTCACGAATTTCTTCCGTTACGTTTTGGACCACAAACGCTCCCAAAGCTAGGCCACTTGCAGCTGCGATTTGTTTGCAGCTCCAAATGCTGCGTCTGCCGAACAATCACCAAGTGCAGAAGCGTAAATTATTGATGAAGAAGCTGAATGAAATTTGGGATGATTTAATAATTTATATGAACCCAAACTATACAAACCTAAAAAATGGTTAGAGTGACCTATATTTTTTAAGTTTTATCATTAATATATTCAGTCACGACTTTTTGGGTTAGCCTTTGGTAGAGTAAGATGACCTAAGAAAATATTATTGAGACAGTATATTGGATTTTATTCTGCTATGATTTGATTTGGACTCGAAATTTGATCCATGTTGTTACATATGGTATCAGAGCCGACTCTCGAAAGTTAGGGTCAATTGCTAGAGAGACAGTTTCTGAGCCTTGTGTGACTTTGTGTTCGGCCTGACGAAATGTATCAGATACATCTCACATCGGTTAATTTATATAAAAACTCAAACTGCTATTATTAATATTTTCAGTCAAGACCTTTAAGGTTAGTCTGTGGTGGGTTAAGATGACTCAATAAGATATTATTGAGATAGTGCATTGGGTCTTATTTATGATTTTATTCAGACTCGAAATTTGACTTGGATCGTTATATATATATATATATATATATATATATATATATATATATATATATAGGGAGAGAGAGTTTAGTCAGCATTATTATTGTTGGCCATGCTCAATCTACAAATCGTCCACTCAGCTTCTGTCCAGTTCAGGAAATGGGCGTCGTTGAAACAAAATAGACTTGGCAATAGCCTTTTTCCTTTTTAATTAATTTTTTTCCCTCTAATAATAATAATAATAATAATAATAATTAAAGGTTTGACTTATATATATTTTTTTGTTAGATGCTGCTGCGCTTTAGTTCTCTAAATAAAAAGACTGAAAATGATAAAATTATTATTCAGAACATCTTTAAAACTAGGTTTTTATGGACCTCATTACTTGATCAAATTAGCTATGAGAACCACAATTATATTATCCCCTTATAAAAGCTACTCTACTTCAAACAAAATAACAAATTAAAGGTAGTTGAAAACCTTAACTTTGGACCAATATTT
The DNA here is from genome assembly GCA_947179155.2 of Hedera helix. NCBI lineage: Eukaryota > Viridiplantae > Streptophyta > Magnoliopsida > Apiales > Araliaceae > Hedera > Hedera helix. The sequence goes on from OX359274.1 coordinate 10,143,701, forward strand.
TACATTTCGAAAAAGCCAATGGGACTATTCTATGATTTTAGAGTTTAATAACCAAACCATGGACAAAAGAAGAAACATAGAACGTTTATATAACAGGTAGGTAAAGCTTAGCAGGACAAGGGCATGCCATTTATAATCGACATATTTAAAGAAACAAATCAAATAAAAAGTCATAAAGTGAAAGAAAGCGGTTGACGGGATTCTCTGGAGGATTATATTCCTCATTTATTTATTAATATTAATGTACCAACTTATTAACTTAGTACTAATTCGTTGCCCCATTTTTATTCCTGTCCTGTTGAGTGTCTATATGCCCGCAATTGACGGGAGTTTTTTTCAGTAACATTATCACCCTTTGGTTTTATATCACACACACACACACACACACATATATATATCATGGATCATTGACACTCGTTTTTGTTAATGAAGGTGAAGTTAAGTAAATGGGTGAGAACCATAACTTAATTTTAACTTTTCTTACATGCATAAAAAATAATTTACCGTTTTAATCCAAGTGAAAAATACATTACAAATGTAATCTTAGCCCGGTTAAAATTGAGATTCTAAAACTTTAACTTTAATGTTCGATTCTCACATTTCTTTTATATATATAATGCTTGTTTCCTTCTTCATGTAAAATTAAGGTGAATATATTTCAAAAAGCCAACCAATATATACCTAAAAAGAATAAGTATAACACAATATCTAAACACAATATTTATTTTAACCATTAAAAAATAGAGTAAGACATTAAAATTCATTTTATACCTTATTTTTTAATAATTAAAAATAGATGTAATATTTAATTTTGTATTTAAATGTACGTAAACTTTTCTACCTAAAAAACAATATAATTGCTTGCGCATTTATTTTCAGCTATATTTAGGAACAGTAGTTTTGAGTTCTTTTAATTTTGGTAAAGAGGTAATATATATTTCCGGAGTTTCTAATTGTCATTTTAATAATATAAAGGTGATTTAGTGGGTCTCCTAGTTCTAGTCATGGTTGGCACCCAATAACCCTCAACCCAAATTCAATTTTTCTATGTAATTTATTTTTATCTAGAGTGTGGATCCCACAGTTTCAGTTATAGCTAGCGCCCAATTATAACTTTCAGTTTTAACTCAGTCCCCCTTTAACATATAATATATCAAATGATATTGCGAGTGGAATTTAAGACCGAAATCTCTTGATGTCAAAAGATTGAGCGAGTATAACCACGTAAAGTTTAGTGAGAGGAATTTGTGTTATGTTTGAATTGTAAGAATAAAATTAATAAAATAAAATAAAAATAAAAGAGAGTGAAATGACGAGTGTAATAATTTATTTTATTTTTGGTTAAAATGAGTTATTCTACATCTTTTTTCAAAAAAAAAAAAATAATAATAAATTTGAGAAGAATGAAAATTTTCATTTCATTCTAATGAAAAAAACAGTCACAAATTTTTTATTTTATAGAAATGAGTCATTTTATTCTCACTTTATTTTTTACAATTCAAACGTAATATATATATATATATATATATATATATATATATATATATATATATATGCGGCAACAATAAACGACAGGACCAATTAGCGTAATTTTCGATTGCTGCAAAAGGAGGGATAACGACAAAGCCAAAATTACACTTAAATTGACATGCCGCAAGAAGGATGAGCGGCGGGGGTTTGCCGCAAGAAGGATAAACGATAGGGTCAATCCACAGTAAAAATACTCGTGCATTGGTTATTGAAACAGTTTCTTAGCAACTGATCATCATGGATAAACACCCTATATATAAGGAAAAAAAGATAATTAATAGTTGAAATATTTTGCTCCCCGTAATTTAAATTACTAAATTTTAATTTAAGGTGCCTTGGGGAAAGAGTTGGGTAAGAGAATTAGGTAAAATATAGGAGAAGTAATCTTTAGTACTCCATATATTTTTTGTTGATATGCAAACTTTTAACTTATGACCAACTCGATAAATAAAACAAGTTGCCACTAGATTTATTACTTTCGGCATAGGGAAGGAGAAATGAAGTTTTCAGGATTTCAATTATTCTGAGAAGTAGTGTACTAAGTACTCACTCCTTTTATTTTTATTTATCTTTTTAGAAAGTAAAATTTATTTTTTTTGTTTGTTGTTCGTAGATTTCAATAGAGTATTAATGACTTAGTTTAAGATATTATTCTTACATTAAATATTAATTAATTTATTTATTTTTATCTATTTTAATAAATTTTAAAGAATAATATTAAAGTCATTTTAACTAATTAAACAAAATATTAATTATATTTTTTAATTTTTTTGAAACGTCAATTAAGAAATAATACAGAGAATAATTGAAAGGATGGGAATATAAAATTAAAATGCATGAAATAAATGATTATAAAGTCGAGTAAATAACAATAAATGAGAAGGAAATATTCTTAAGTAAACATCGTAGTCTCCGTCTACGATTCGCAAAAGCGAAAAGGAGACGACAGTTTGCTGCATCATCATCATTTTTAGTTACCCGTATAGGGGTTCTTTAGCTATAATTGTTATGACGTTTGTTATGTTGACGTTTTCAACATTTAAATCTCTAAATATTATTTTTGATATGTTATATTTAAATCACAAATAATGTATTTATGAATTTAATAAATTTTATTTAAAATATATTATTATTAATAAAATATAAATTTTAAGTACGTTTAAATTTATAAACAGTTAACGCACATTGTGTAACAAAACATATACATAGTTCTCGTAGGTTTTGTAAGAACAAAACAAGACAAGCGAAGGCTATTTTTGTCAAAGAAAAACTAATGTCACAAAAAAAGTACCCAAAACGTAGTGACAAATAAAAGGGAAGCTTGTAGGAAATTACACACTTTGGCAAAGATTCATCTCAAGTCTTACGTCTTATATATCTGGCCCCCACCTTCCACATAATAAACCCTCTAACTTTTAATTTCTTCTCCCCTCACCACATACTACATAGCAATGGCCGCCCTTCACTACAACATTCATCCCCTCTTAACCCTAATTCTCTCCTCTTTCTGTCTCCTCTATCTCTCCTCCTCCTCGGACATCCACGAGCTCCTCTGGCACTACGGCTTGCCTGCCGGACTCTTCCCGAACAACGTAAAATCCTACACCCTTGATCAAAATATGGTTCTTCAAGTCCACCTAGAAAAACCCTGCATAGCCAAATATGAATCATTGGTTTTTTTCGACAGCATCGTTAGAGCTAATCTGAGCTACGGCGGGCTGTTTGGCTTGGAGGGTTTGTCGGACAAAGAGTTATTTATTTGGTTGCCAGTGAGAGATATTGTTGTTTATGATCCAAATTCTGGTGTCATTTTGTTTGACATTGCTTTGGCTAATAAAACTTTGTCTTTGTCCCTATTTGAAGAGCCTCCTTCGTGCAGGCCACATGGTGTCCCTTTGAAGGAGCTGCTGGATTTTGGGTTTCAAGGGAGAAAAGATATTTACTCCTTTTGATATGACTATTGTCTTGATATATATGTATGTTTCTGCTGAGAATATCGCAGACTCATATACACTTATCTAAAATTTCTTTTTAACTTAAAAAGTTAATCCGTTAGGTATATGGTATATTATAGCTCATATTCTAACATTTTCTTGTTTATGGTGTTCTTGAAAACGAGAACAACTGTAATGAAATTAGCTAAATGAATGTTTTGATGTGTCGTACGATGGAAACTGATGCGTGGAGGATTAGATTTTGGAATGGACATGGAAAAAGTTTGAAAATTTTGAGTTCTTGATAGAAATATCTTTAAGATATACAACTGCATGTTTTTCCTTTTCTTTTTCTTTTTTTATCCTCTAGCCTAGAACTCTTGAAAATGGCTAGGAATTTTCGTGTGCTTAGTGATCAAAACAATGATCAACTGCATTAATTTGTAATTAATATTGGTTTCATAAGTTTGGCTAAACTCCCCTGGCCCCACAAAATTAAAAATTGTGAGAACTAACATATACTATTCCCTCGCACTTTCCTTGCTATATTCTTCATTGATTGACTCAACAAAATTTCTCTAGTTTTTGTCTTATACTATTAATTTTATATTAAATTTTGTCTCTATATATTAAATAGCTGAGATGGGTCCATTTAAAAATAATTATTTGAAAAAACTTATCAACTTTTACACATATTTCTTTTTCCTTACCATGACCCTTTTTGAAAATTTACAACTGATGTAATTTTATTTAAGTTTTGAAACTTCTACGTTAATATTATGTTTTAGATAATTTATAATATTGACTATTGTATTAATTAAATTCTTTGGACTCCATCGTGAACTAGTGCTCATGAACAGTTTATCGAGCTTTATAATGTGTTTGCCAGCGATTGTCCTTGATCGTGGTGTGGTGAATTTGTAGTACATACATCTCTTGCGGATTGGTTCTAAATTTCACTATGGCTACAAACCTGACGAGTTCGTTAAAAATACAATGAGTGAATTGAGCGTTATTCCGGGATTGAGTCTGCCCGAGTCCTTATAAGTTATAAATACGACACTATAGTCAAGACTATGACTAATCCGTAATTGAAGTATGGTTTATTTCACAATGTACACAAACTATATTCGTTGAATTACGCTCGATATATTACAGGTAACTATATCTATTTAATTAGACAAAAAACAAGCTAGTAGCCCAGTTAGATCAATGATCTTGATGATGAATGTCTCTCCAGGAAAAATAAGAACAGGTGCTATATTTGATTTTGGTCAATAAGATTGCAACCATAACATGGGGACGTGGTCACAACAGAGTCAATTAGGTAGGGTCCTAGGCATCAGACTAGAGTAATAATTTGGACTAATATTAATTACTATATATGAGCACTTAACTATGAAAGAAGGGCGCTTAACTATGAAAGAAGGGCGCTTACGACAAAAAAAGAGGCACGTGTTTAATGAGCGGATCCTAATGACTCAATTGAATTAAATTGCCCCAGCAAACTAATCCGGAATGAAAAAGCCGGAAACACCACAGACAAGTGTGGGAGGATTCCTAGGGGTTCAACCTTCTATTTGGCCAACTAATGATACTTTATTGGCCTTAATTGGATTACCGAAAGAAATCTGAGCAAAACTTGGATAAGAAGAAAAAATGACAGTGTTGGAAGACCCCTAGGGTTCGCCCTCCAAAGGTTCGGTCCCCTAGTCAATTTCCTGATTTGGTCCAATTGAAGATGTTTTCTTGCCTTTATCCAAATTACCAAGCAAAATAAGGCTACAATGAACAAACCAAGCAAAAGAAGATAGCCCAAGTATGGAGTTCCTCTAGGTAGGGTTCGGCTCCTAAAGGGATGCACCTCCTTAACTTGGTCCAACTGATGATGTCTTCTTGATTCGATTTGAGTTAGCAAGTGAAACGAAGATGAGATCAACGAAACTGAGTAAGAAAAGATGGTTACCTAGGGAGTGTTTCGTAGGGTTCACCCTCCTAGGGTTCAACTCCTTAGGAGGTGAGTCTCCTTAGGGTTTTTAAAATGGCTTCTGGTTGGATTTTAGTTGGCTTGATAATGGATCGAGATGATTGAAGCCAAGAGAAAGGTTTGAAAGCGAAGAAAGCAACCAAGTGAAAAAGAGGGCCAAGGGAGGCATTCCCCTAAGGCCTTCCTGACTTGAAGAGCTTTTCAAAGACTCCGAAACCAATATAAAAGGGTAAGAAAAGAAAGAAACAAGCAAGGAAATATAAGACGAACTGAAGGAGGTTCCCCCCCCCCCCCCTAAGATTCGGCTTTGTAGGGTTTGTCCCCCTAGATTCAACCACCCTAGGGTTCAACCATTGGTTTCCCCCGAAGTCTTCTGCCGATAAATCTTTGACGCATGATATTTTTGTATAAAAAGAACGGAAGGAAAGCATGATTCAATCAATGGGGTAGCGATTATATATGAAGACCAGAGGGGGCTCCATAAGTTCTTCGAGTCAAATATTGGAAATACCCCTTATACATGCAATGAGGGGTATTTCCAATATTTGACTCGATGTCATATGCCAGACACATGACCTAGTTATGTGCTAATCACATGACTGCTTATCTTAATATGTCCCCTTTCACATTATGCATATTTGTGATTCTTCAATTTCCTTAATTTTATAGCAATTGAGCAATGAAACATGTTTATTAGTCACAAAATGTTTTGAAATGTTAGCTAAACTTTATATATTGTTTTCCTATGAATGTATTCCTGCCTAACTTGATTTCAGGGGTATCTCCTTTATTTTGTTATTACAATGAAATACTCTATGGGGGCTAAGCCATGTATTAAAAAAAATCTGAATAAGAGATTGCAACTGGATTTGATTACTTTGAATACCCTTGTTTAAGGCTGCAAATCGAACCAAACAGTTCGAGCTCGATTCGGACTCGACTCGAAAAAATGTGAGTGAGACTCGAATTCGTTAATAATATGATTCAAATCTGAGCACAAAAAATAGTTTGAATAAAAATACGAGTAGAATCTGAATACTGTTATACTCGACTCGTTTAAGATTCAAACTACTCGAATTTTTAATCATGATCCAATACATGATCGATTGCTACATATTTGAATAAATACTCGATACATTTTCTTATAATATATACACAATTAAACAAAATTTAAATAATTAGTTATTATTATTTTTTATTTATAATTTTAATTATAATTTTATATATTTAAAATGTAATTTTAATTATATATTTTTATTTTTAAGTAAAATAATAAGTTCAATTAATAATTATATGTATTATAAAACTAGTTATTATGTGAAAACTCGAATTCGAGCTTGAATTTAAAGTTCGCGAGTAGTTTAAATATAATTCGATCCGAGTCGAATCGAATTCGAGTAATGAAAATTCGAGTCGAGCCGAATTTGAGTAAAGTTTTTCAAATATAATTCGAATCCGAGTCGAATCCGAGTACGAATTTAACCTTACGAGTCGAATCCGAACAATTTAAAATTCGGATCGATTCGACTCGTTTGCAGCCTTACCCTTGTTGGTGTTTTTTTATTGGAATAATAGGCAGTCGAAGCTGAGAAGTTCTGGGCATTAACGGAAAACAAGAATTTGGTTCCCAATGTGAGGAGTTATAACTCCATGTTGCCGAGGACTGGTTGCTGATATTCTTATTTCAGAATTTGACTGTGGAAATGAGGACTAAGGGAGTGAAGCCTGATACTCTGTAGTTTTAATTCATATAATGGATTTTGTGACTAAGGAATTTGGAGAAGCTAAGAGATGGAGCGATGAAATAGCAAAATGATCTTGATCCAAATGAGCATACCACATGAATCTTTGATGATGAGTTTGACATTGAATAAAACAAAATTTTAAACTATTAAGTATAATTGTTTAATAGAGGGAACCCTCAAGGGGAATATGATCGGAAAACATTAACTTGATATGATCCTCAAGGATCGGAAGGCGATGATTGTCATCATAACTGTACATCAAAGGAACCATCCTTGCAAGATTAAGAGCAGCCTTTGTGAAAGTTGCTGAAAGTGGATTTGGCGAGAGGCACTCCTTGTTCAGGCACTTCCAAGCCTCTGAAATCATGTGAGTCACATGTTGTCGTGCAAAGTCAATTGTAATTCCTTGGTGTTCATTCATGAAACATGTAATGTACGATCCATCATTGCCATCTTGATTCTCATCCTGCAATTTAGTCCAATGGCATGTTAGAGATATGAATACAACACGACGCATGCTATGTATGAATTTTTTTCCCCTTCAGGTAATGCCTGTGTATTACTTTGATAAAAACATGCAAAAAATTGTGCAACTTTATTACCTTGGCACTTCCCAAGTCATCCCAGAGACGAAGTATTGTTGCTACAGACGATATAATCCCTGAATTTTCGTACTCAAAATTTTCACCTTCCCCAAGGAGAAAGAATATGTGGACTAGCACCACATGAATCCCAGAACTAACAATTCCATTTTTCAAGTACTCCTCTGGCTTTGGCAAATGACCTGAAGCAAACCACTTCGCTTCTACTAGAAATGCATCACATAAGCTTGCCCACTGCAACATTGAGTCCGTCAGAATGTCACACAATATTTGTATTGAAAAAGATCCCAAATGGGAAAATCTATGCTCCAATCTGAGATCACTTGTATTCAAACTTTGTTCTGTGTCTCTGTATCTAGAGATATGGAACTATGAGATATGCACAAATCTCATACTTTGGATCCACAGGTATGCGCATACTTCATAATTCCATGTCTCTGGATATAGAGATACGGAAAAGAGTTTAGATACAGGTGATCTAAGTCCTCAAGATTGGAAAATTAAGCATCCAAATGGGAAATTTTTTTAAATACCGATTTCTGTAGGGAGTCAGCAGGGTTCAATCCATGCTTCTTGTAAACCTTTTTGCCAATTTCATTAGTGACGTCATACATAGCCTTAAAACACATCTTCATGTAGCCTGGCAGTTGCTCCATAGCAGCCATATCCCATCTATATACACAATATTACTCATCAACATCATATAATATTTTTAGATATACATAAAATATAATCTTTATACAATATAATCTTTTAAGTAGAATGATTGGAATATAGGAGTCTTATAAGCATGTAAGCTCTTTACGTTAAACACACCTATTCACAGCTTCTGTGAAGAGAGTGAGTTCATCTACTGTCCCATAAATATCAAAAATGTCATCTATTATGTAGATAAGAGAGATAGCTTTAGTGAGCTCGATCCTCTGTTCCGACATGCTAAGATCAGTGAGGGCAGCCATTGGCCCCATAAACCATTTTAGAGGTTGGTCCCTAACCAACTTTAACTCCTTGGTCAAGCCTAAGTCCTTCCACCACCTACGATGATATATCAATTTATTAGACAATTTACGATTTGAATTTCTTTTCTTTATAACTACACCATTAACCAAAATGTTCACATAATTATGTCTTACCTGGAAAATTGACTAAGCTCCTTTTTGTGTATAGATCTAACCATGTTAAAATCTGAATTTGCTATTTCTAGCAAGGCATGTTGCCATCCATCTGGAGCATTGAAATCTTTGATATAGTTCCGCGCCATAATCTTCGCTAGGCTCTTATGATAGGGATGCGTAAGTGTATTTCTTGCAGTAGCTTGATGTTGATCTACAAATGCCATCTTCTCATTGAGAATCTGGCTGCTAAATTTTACTGCTTCCTCCAGTATATTTTCTCCTTTTATGCTTAGCTGTGATGCTTCATATAAAGCCATTAATCCACTGATGTCTTCTCCTACTATATTCTTGAACTTCCCATTCTCGGCCTTGAGGTGTCCAAACACTCGATCTGTTTTTCAAAACTTGTAATCATTGTGTCATTTTATACTAATATCAATAAAAAGAGGGAGAGTAACCAAAATAAGATAAAAATACCACCTGCAGGCACATAGTAACCTTCCTGTCTCAACAGTCGAAAGCAGAGTGAAACCTCAAAAAGGCCTTGATACTGATGAACACCAGTGTCTATCATGGCCATATGCTGTGACTTGAGAAATGATTCAATCTCCTCTCGGAAGTGATTGTCGATGCCTAGCCGTTGCATGGTATCAACCATAATCAAACCTTCCAATGAATCTTTACCATCTTTACTCTTTAGCAAATATTTAACATCTGTCAAAGTTTGCGCATGTTTCATATAAAATTCATCCTGTAAAACAAATTTTGTGAATGCTTCATATTTAGCGTTATGAAATTCAAATGCAAATTAGATACTAGTATCATAAAGAACACAAGGAAATGCTGCTTATGTGATACGTACAAGGTACTCGATACTGCACTCTTTATTTGGACAGTCGCGGTGTTCTTGGGTAACGCTGCAATTGTCCGTGATCGCCATGGATGTTAAAGGAATGAGGCTTATTTTCTTTGATTTCTGGTGATGTGATGAAGAAGAAGGTTTAATTTGCTCTTCTAAAGGATTTATGATGTGAAACCATGATACCCTGCACCATTTTATAGACAGCTTCGTGAAGAAAGTACGTAATGAACGTGTGGTCCATGCAAACCCATACAAAGTTTGTGGTTCTTGAAAAGTCATATACTCCAGTCTCCAAAACCATGGTTGTTAAAATGGGGATACAATGTAGGATTGTTTTGGGTTCACAAGACCGCCGCAGATTCGAAAGATTCTATGAAAAATAAAATATACATTATTTTAATATAATAGTTCTAATACACAACATTTTACCATAATAATGTTTTATATCTATATGATCTCTTACTTAAATTGTTAGAGAAAATTAAAATATAAATTCTCACATTGATCGTTACATTTTACCTCATTAGTAATAATACATACTTTATGGCATCCCTTAGGCCGAATAATTTAATTTTGACAAAGTTAAGATTGTTAAAAAATTAAAATTATTACATTTTTATTAGAATTTGACCGTAAATATCATACAAATTAAAGTTTTATTACATTTACTAACATATATAGTTAATAAACTTTACTTGTAAAAATCAATTACTAATTTTACATATATTAAGTGACAAATGTTAACCAATCAACTTAAACATCAATTATATAATATAAAGTAATTCAATTAATGAAAGGAGTACCTAATAATAATATTCAAAAACTTAATGCATTTCATTCATAGTCTATATATATTAAATTGAAGTATGACTACGTATATAGGTAAAAGGAAGATTTCTTTATTCTTTTTGGTCAAATGATGGGATGAGAGAGTTTATAAATAAAAAGAAAAGGAGTAGTAGAAGAAGATAACTACACAATTGTAGAGTAGTTAGAAAAGTGCATAATACATGAGTTGGAGAAGTTAATTGAATTTCAAAAAGTAATTCTTAAATTCCATCTTTGCCCACAATTATTTAACAGTTTAAGTGAATAACTTTTACGCAGGAAAATTAATTTGCAGTTTAGGATATATTAGGAAGTTCAATTTTGGGACACAATTAATTCACAATATGTTAACACCAAAATTAACTGTTTAAAAAGCCTCGATTTTATAATATAGATATATACTAGCACTCATGCGTGAGACAAAAAAAATATAAAAAGTAAAATAAAAAATGCAATTAACAATAAAAAAATCATTAATATAACTGTTGATAAAAATACTAAAAGTTGTTCTTAAAATAAAATTTAAACGTAAGAACAAAAACTATGCAATTAAAATAAAAAGCATTGATATTTCTTAAAATAGTGAAGAAAATATATAAATATATGAACGATAAGATAAATGGAAATTTTTTTTACCAGAAGAATAAGAATAAAAAATGAAAGTATTATAAAAGATGATTTTTGTAACACTGCCTCTTTTCTTCACTACCGAGCGCGGCAATGTCTTTCCTTGTTTCCCAACAATTTCGCTTGATTCAAATCAATAAAACATCACATTTATAGGTTAAGTGAGAAGAAGAAGAAGACAAATTAAACAATATAAGAATCTATTTTATTGGTTAAGTGTTGCTTAGGATAAATTAAGTTAATTTGTTGGAATTATTAAGTATTTGTAATTTGAGACAGAACTTCACAAAACGTTAAAACCAATACTAATATATATAACCATTAAAAAAAATCTCCTGCATTATAATATAGATATATTAATAGGTTGGACATATTTGAGGTAATGAGGGCAGAAGATAGTGATGATAGGGAGGAAAATGAAAGGGAGTGAAAGATGAGTGGTGGTGGGAGGAAAGACAAAGGGTGGAAGGTGAAGAGGTGGTGAGCAAGAGAGAAAGGAAGGGGGTGAAAGACGAGTGGTGGTGGGAGGAAAGACAAAGCGTGGAAGGTGAAGAGGTGGTGAGGAAGAGAGAGAAAGGAAGGGCGTGAGATGAGTGGTGGCGGGGAGGAGAGAGAAGGGAACGATGGCTGGGATTACTTTTTTTGTTTTTGATTTTAGGTTAATTATTTGAATTTAATATTGGTCCTCTTTAACAATAAATATTTTTATAAATACAAGTATACAACTTCAATCCGTGAGTCAAATATAATCAAGCCGTATTTAAATCATCTGACACACACATGTCATATAATTAGCAGTGTTTTCAAATTTAGATACGTTATCGAATTAAAAAAAATATTGATTAGATAGATCATTAATTTAATTAATGATTGGATCGTTATTGAACCGATAATATTATTAATAAGTAATAAATAATAAATAATTAAATATATTAATTATTATTATTATATATATATATATATATATATATATATATATATATATATAATATTTAGTAAATATAAAAAATTAAACAATTTATCTACACAAAAAAAAAATTAAACTTATTTGTATAATATTTATTTTATACAATTTAAATAAATACTAAATTTATATATATAAAAAAGATATTAAATCATGATCATAATTTAAAATTCAAAACTCAAGAGTGATAAAAATCAAATGCAAATGAACATAAACATCTCGGATACATTCAATTAAATTCGGTAAAATAAAGAAAAATCTATTTGTACAATGTTAATTTATATAATTCAAATAAATATTAAATGTATTTGAAAAAAAGATATTAAATCATAATCATAACCCAAAACTCAATCAAAGATACATTTAATCAAATTCAAATGCTTAAATTTATAAATTTAAAATAAAAAAAGAAAGAGATAAGGAACCGATAAAATTAGTGACTAGGTCACTGGATAGACCGATCTGACTGTCGGTTCACTAATTTTTACTGGATTTTGACCGAAATTGATTTATTTAATTAAACTAGATTAGAGGGCCGATTGATTTTAATTTTTTTTTATCGGACCAGCGGTCGGATAGGAATTTGACAACCATGATAATTAGGAGAACCCATTACATGAATAACCATGTTAAAGGCAGAAGATTTCAAATTAACCTTATTAGACCTTAGAATGAAATGTATTCACATAATTGAATTTTATTAATAGAATAGGATCTTAAAAAAAATAAAAAATTATGGCATAATTGAAAAATATCTTTCATGCTCTAGCATAAACAAATATAATATGCCATTTTCATGGAAAACGTGCAAAAAATTAAAAGACACGTGACCATTGCAGCGTATGCGTTCATATAGCTGTGAAATAATAATCCACCGTCCATATAGCTTCAACCCAAGCTTTAAGGTGCTCCAAAGTCCGATGCATGTGATTTTTGTCTGTTGAAAGTCGAAGAATTCTAGCGTATAATGCAATGTAATTATAAAATATCTGATTGTTTTATAGGCCTTCCATAATCTTCGAAATTAAATTTAAAATTATTTACCAAATTTTTAATCTAATTGATAATCAAAATGGTTACTCCTAGACAATGGTTCGATAATGTATTTGGACACATGCACCTAGACATATATATAAGGTAATATTAAAAAATCTCAAATTTTTTGTCTTAAATAATATATTCAATGATATAACATTGAATAAAATAAAATATATTTTATGGCTAGGACTAGGCATGCACATCTGGACCGTGGCCCGACTCTGGTCTGGCCTTGACCCGACCTGGTCAAAGCCTAGACCGGCCTGGCCCGGCCTGACAGGACAGTCACAGGCTACATTTTTAGCTCGGAAACCCGGCCTGGACCGGCATTCTTGAAAACTCGACCTAGCCTTCGACCCGAGGCCTGGCCAGGCCTCCAGCACGAACCATTGCCCGGCCCGACCTGCAACGCCAACGGTAATTTTTTTTTTTTGCATGGAAACACCTTCTGCTGGCGTGCTCTGCCTTCTGCTAGCGTGCTCTGCCTTCTGTTGACGACTGACGCTAGCGAGCTCTACCTGCTGTTACTGACGCTGACAGCTCATCTGCTGGCCTACTCAGCTACTCCCTGAAACATCAATACATACTTACTTTATCATACTCTTTAACTATAATATTAATAAATCTAATCCTTTGTCCACCCAAGTTATTCCTCGCTAATAATTCAATTTTGTTGTAGTTAGTTTATTTTAAAAAATTAGTTGAATAACATTAAAGCTATCCTGACAAAAGCACCTGTTTTGTAGCATGCAACTTTTCTTTTGTACTTTGAGACCTGAGTCCCTGGTGCCTCTTGCGTTACTTGTAAAAAAAAAAAATGGGTCAAATTTTTACTGGCTAGTTGCATAACGAACATATTTTTGTTGTATAAAATAAAGTTAGTGCACCATATTTTACATTCACAATTGTTATCAATTATCATTAATTCATTATATTGCAATCTTTTTAATATTCTTTTCTCTCTATTTAAAGCCAATAATTTTTCCTCTACAAAGTTTCAATTGTTATTATTATAAATCTCAATTGGTATTAGTAATACATTTTTTTATTATACCTCTTATTATTATACTTTTACACCCATTATTATTATATTTTTATTATTACATTTTAATACAATACAATTGATTCCTCCAACACTGCATTCAGATCACAAATGCCGCTATTTATTCAAAACGACCAAAATAACATTCGGGTTGATAGTAGAATGAGTTCGAGTCCATTATTTCCACGTCCTACTGGTGAGCAAAACAAACGTACAACGCTAATTTGGGAACATTTCATCGAAGTGTGGGCTGCCGATGGTATTAAAAAGGCTCAATGCAAAATATGCAACGCCTTATTTGGTACTAAAGGCAATAACACACTACAGCGACACTACCAATCGTGTTTGTAAAGGCATAAACTAACCGATGAAAGCTCCCAAGCACAAATTGATCGTTTCGGTCACAGTTGGAGTTATGATCAAATATTAGAATAAGAGTTGCAAGTCAAACTAGTGATCGAGAAGGAGCTCCGATTCATTTTTTTTTTTCGATGGACGTTGTACCGAGTACATTTTATCCAGATTGCAACCGAAATATAAACAAGTAAGTAGAATGACTACTAAACGTGATGCTATTAAATTATATAATAAAGCTAAAAAAGAACTAATTGAATATTTTGATAATTTTGACGGTAAAATTAGTTTAAGTGGTGATATTTGGTCTGCTAATCATCAACTTGAAGTTAGTTATATTTGTATGACTGCTCATTGGATAGATTCTGAAATGATTATGCAAAAAAGAATTATAGGATTTGAATTTTTTGAATTGCCTCATACTAGTCAAACAATATATGCTCAAATTATGGAGATTATTTGTACTTTTAAAATTAAAAATAAAATAATGAGTATTAGTTTAGATAATATAAGCAATAACACTAGTGCTGTTACTATATTAAAAAATAATTTGTTACCTGTAGTAAATGGTGCATTTTTCCATGTTAGATGTATTTGTCATATAATAAATTTAATTGTTCAATACGGATTCAATTATTTAGAAAGCATTATATTTAAAATTCGTGTTATGATTACGTGTGTGTATGGTTCAAATAGAAAACTTCAAAATTTTAGACATTTTTGTCATACAAGAGGAAAAAAATTTAAAAGAGTAAAATTTGATAATAACACTAAGTGGAATAACACATATGATTTGTTTAGAGATGTTTATAAACGAAAAAAAATATAAATGGAATTTTATAATACTTTGAAGGATTATGAATTAACAAACGAAGACTGGGATATACTGGGTCAACTTTTAAGGATTCTTAAAGTTTTTAAAAAACACACAAAAATATTGTCTGCTATTTATTATCCTACAATTCATCATATTTTGTATGCATGTTTAGAAATATCATTTGTTTTTAAAGAATTTAAAAATAATGAGATTTGGTGTCCCCTTATTTTGTCAATGGAAGAAAATTTTAAAAAATATTTTGAAGACATGCCAACTGTTATTACTTGTGTGACGCCCCCAAATCTGGGCCCACACAGCCCAAACTTGAGTCGTCAAAATACTACAACAAAATTATTACAACAAAGCACAACGTACAACAATACAGTGTATAATAATACACAACTAAGTCTTCATTATTATTGCCACACTATTTTACAAAACGTGAAGACTATGATAACTATTCCTCGAACCCTCACTCCATTCCCCGGCTAGACCCTGTTATGTTTTCATCTCCTGTTGAAAAACAATGGAACAAAAGAAAGGGTGAGCTCAAATAGCCCAGTAAAGAATATCATGACTAAGATAATGACGAATAAATTATCATTAGTCTTCAACAGTTAAGTTCTTGATAGAATACAATAGACTACAAGGTTTATATCAAAAACTGCAGTTAAATTCTTAAACAACGTTCAGATCAATAATAGCAGCGGAATGAGTAATCTATTAGAAGAATAATGCAGACTATAATGTCCACTCGGTTCTCTTTTTAGGAAAAACATCATCAACTTTTATCATCTGAAATATCATTAGTCAAGATAATACAAATTCACAGTTCCTGATCATAATCATGCACATCAACAGTTCATCTTTGTACTACGGGCCAAAGATATTCAATATAGCACCAACGGTCATGATTATACCAGATTCAGCCTTTGGTCATAATCATACCAAACAACAGTTCATCTTTGCACTACGGGCCAAAGAGAACATTCACCACGTGCCATAAAAGACACCGAACAGATGTATCGCCTTTAACCTATTATATCGCCTTTAACCTATCATCTGTTCAACAAATATATCACATCTGTGCCCCCGGCCACAGATATTCACAACAGCTTGATTTTTGGATGATTAGAATGATATAAATGATGAACAGAAGAAATATGATAACAATAAGTATCGGAAGTTTACTTTGTACAGATTCAAATAATGTCCAAATTGTCAACATGATGTGGAGTGAAATTTAAAAATGATATTCAAGATCCACAGTTCAGAATAACGGTTACAATTCAATAGAAAGGTTCACGTAAATAGGAAGGTTCAGTTGAAATAATGAAGTTCAACTATTATGGAACATATAATATTTTCAGGAATTATAGAAGTAATAGTTCCATAATAAATTTCGATTTAGGAGTATGAAAGAAAATAATATCCCTTACCGTAGCAGGTTTGATTAACAAAAGGTGAAGGAAATTAATACAAAGGGTTATTCACCAACAGGCGGCAATCCGCTCCGTAAGGTTATTCCCACAATTTAATAGAATTTGAGTACAAAGAGTTATTCACCAAACAGGCGGCAATCCGCTCCGTAAGGTTATTCTCAGAGATTAATAATGAATGAATACGAAAGGTTATTCACCAACAGGCGGCAATCCGCTCCGTAAGGTTATTCTCAGAGATTAATAATGAATGAATACGAAAGGTTATTCACCAACAGGCGGCAATCCGCTCCGTAAGGTTATTCCCACAATTTAATACATGGAAATAAAAGGCACGTCTTATGAGTAAGGAAGAAACAATATTATTATCGAGAATCAAATAATGATAATCCCTTACCATAGTATGTTTGAATAATGGAAGATGAAAAAGATGGTATCCCTTACCGTAACACGTGACTGGATATTGATTTAAATGAGGTTGATTAACTTGAACAGTACACGTATACTTATAGATCTTCACAAATACTCAAGATGACTTAAGCACACTTAGAGAGAACTTTCACAAGAAGTATTTAGAGAGAGAAAGAAAGAACAAGTAAGGAAGTTTATGAAAAATCCTTAAGTTAAGGCTTCTATTTATAGCCAAAAATCTTATCATTCATTTAATCTAAACCATTCATTTAAAGATCATCTTTTAATCTACACCATCCATTTCAAATATTATATTATCTTTAATCTACACCATTCATTTCATATCACCTAATAATCACCTAACTTTATATTATAAACAAATCAATTTAATTATTCAACAATAATTCACACTTTAATCTACACCATTCATTTCATATCACCTAATAATCACCTAACTTTATATTATAAACAAATCAATTCAATTATTCAACAATAATTCACACTTTAATCTACACCATTCATTTCATATCACATAATAATCACCTAACTTTATATTATAAACAAATAACTTTATCAATTCAATTATTATGACTAATTGTTATAAATACAGTATAGTTAGCTCTTAGATATCAAGTCAATAAATTAATGAAATACAACTGTTTAAATAACATTATAATAGAGATAACAATAATGTAAAATAAAGCATACGTTACTGTGTAATGACAATTATTGATTCAATAATGTGAATTACTGTGCATATGTTACTGTGACAATTATTAGGTTCAATAATTTTAAAAACAGTGCAACAACAATTATTGACTCAATGATATAAAATACAGTGTAATGACAATTATTAAATCAATAATGCAAAATACTGTGTAACAACAATTATTGAATTGATAATATAAAATATTATGCAGTGACAATTATTGATGAAATGATGCGTAACAGTTACGGTGTCAATTATCAGACCAAAAATATGAGACACTATGCAATACCGTGTGTTACTGTAGAGTACCGAGTGCTACAGAAAATACCAATAACTACCGTATGCTACTATTCTTTTATCACCGGTATTTTAACAGTTCCGTTGACTATTTTTATTTAAAAAGGTTATTTCTGTCGTTTTCTATATCCGACAAATATTCCGTTGTGGGGTCCACCAATAATTTGTTATTTCGGCGCCGTCGAACCAAACGAATATTCCCCGACTAAACGAATATTGTCCGACAAAATAAAATTTGCACATAACATCCTTAACTTTTAACTTTATCGATTTAACCACTTACTGTTTAAAAAAATATCTATATGAAGAAAAATTAAATTTTGTATTTCATAAAATTCGGGGTCTTACAACCTCCCCTCCTTATGAAATTTCGTCCCCGAAATTGACGTACCTGACATATCGAAGAGGTAAGGATACTTAGATTTCATCTCAGATTCTAGCTCCCAGGTCATTTCCTCAGTATCTTGGTTCCTCCATAAAACCTTAACTTGAGGTATAACCTTTGAGCGTAGGATCTGCTCCTTCTTATCCAGGATCTTAACAAGTACCTCCTCGTATGTTAAATCCTCTGCTATAACGTCTGCTTCTAACTCAATGACGTGGTTTGGGTCCTTCACATATTTACGTAACATAGATATGTGAAAAACGTTATGGATGCGAGACATACTTGGTGGTAGGGCTAGTCTGTAGGCTACGGTTCCTATTCGATCTAAGATTTCAAATGGGCCAATAAATCGAGGGTTAAGCTTTCCTCTCTTTCCGAATCTCGTAACCCCTTTCCATGGAGAAACACGTAAGAATACATGATCTCCGACGTTGAAACTTTCGTCTCTCCGATGAAGATCAGCATAACTCTTTTGTCGTTCTTGTGCGGTCTGTATTCGTTGTCGGATCATTTGGATCTTTTCGGTCGTCAAGCGTACCAACTCGGGTCCCAACAATTTTGCTTCTCCTACCTCATTCCAACATATTGGAGAGCGACACTTCCTTCCATACAATGCCTCGAATGGAGCCATGCCTATGCTTGCTTGGTAACTGTTGTTGTAAGAAAATTCCACCAACGGCAAGTACTTATCCCAACTTCCTTTGAAGTCTAATACACAAAGTCTCAAAAGATCTTCGAGGGTCTGGATCGTCCTTTCCGATTGTCCGTCCGTTTGAGGATGGTATGCAGAACTAAAACGTAGTTCAGTGCCCATAGCTTTTTGTAGACTGATCCAAAAGCGTGAAGTGAATCTAGGATCTCGATCAGAAACTATGGAAACTGGCATGCCATGCAATCTCACGATCTCATTTATGTACATACCGGCAAGACGTTCAAGTGAAAAGTTTTCTCGTATAGGCAAGAAATGAGCAGATTTGGTCAATCTATCTACGATCACCCAAATTGCATCTAAGCCTTGAGAAACTTTTGGAAGACCCGTCACGAAATCCATATTGATGTGTTCTCACTTCCATTCGGGAACTTCAAGTGATTGTAATGGACCTTTAGGAACTTGATGTTCTGCCTTGACACGTTGACAAGTTAGGCACCTTGAGATAAACTCCGCAATCTCTCTTTTCATATTGTTCCACCAAAATGTATGTCGAAGATCTCGATACATCTTGGTACCTCCTGGTGGATTGCAAACGGCGTGTTGTGTGCCTCCATCATGATTTTATGCTTTAATTCAGGATCGTTAGGAACACAGAGTCGAGAGTTGACTCGAAGTATTCCTTTCTCGTCGATTCTTGCTTCGGGAATGGCACCTTCTTGTACTTTCTTTATCATGTTTATCAGTTCCGGATCGGTAGCTTGAGCAGCTTTAATTTTATCGATTAAAGTTGGTTCTACTCGCACGTGAGCAATCTTCGAGCGGGTCCCTGGTGTCTTTAGCTCTATCTCCATCTTTTGCAAGTCGTACAAAATACACTTTTGTGTTGTCAGCAGTGCACTTGTACTTGCATAAGATTTTCTGCTCAAAGCGTCAGCTACAACGTTCGCCTTTCCCGGGTGATACTGGATTGTGTGGTCATAATCCTTTAACAGCTCAAGCCAACGTCGTTGTCGCATGTTGAGTTCCTTCTGGGTGAAGAAATACTTGAGACTTTTATGATCCGTATAGATATCCACTTTTTCTCCGTACAAGTAGTGTCTCCAGATCTTCAACGCGAAAACGACTGCTGCCAACTCTAGATCATGAGTAGGATAATTTTTCTCATAATCTTTGAGTTGTCGAGAGGCGTAGGCTATAACCTTTCCATGTTGCATAAGGACACAGCCTAGACCTTTGCCAGAAGCATCGCTGTAGATAACAAATTCTCCTGATCCTGATGGTATGGTCAGAACAGGAGCTGAAACCAGTCTCTTCTTGAGTTCTTGGAAACTTTTCTCGCATTCCTCGCTCCATATGAATTTTGTGCTTTTCCGAGTAAGCTGCGTTAATGGAGTGGCGATTCGAGAAAATCCTTCTACGAATCTCCGATAATAACCAGCTAGACCCAGAAAACTTCGGACTTCGGTTACTGTTTTGGGTTGTTCCCAATTTAGTACCGTTTCAATCTTCGCAGGATCGACTGATATTCCTTGACTAGAAATCACATGCCCAAGAAACGCGACCTCCTCAAGCCAGAACTCACATTTCTTTAACTTGGCATATAATTTGTTTTCACGGAGCTTTTGTAGTATCAATCTCAGGTGTTGTTCATGATCCTCGCGACTCTTGGAGTATATGAGGATGTCATCAATAAAGACAACCACAAAATGATCCAAATGTTCCTTGAATATCCGGTTCATCATGTCCATGAAAGCTGCAAGAGCATTAGTTAGTCCAAAAGGCATGACTAAGAACTCATAATGCCCATAACGAGTTCTGAAAGCAGTCTTTGGAATGTCCTCAGCTTTAACCTTTAACTGATGATATCCAGAACGGAGATCAATCTTTGAGAAATGTTGAGCGCCTTGCAATTGATCAAACATGTCATCAATCCGAGGTAACAGGTACCTGTTCTTGATGGTGACATGGTTCAATTCTCGGTAGTCAATGCACAATCTCATACTCCCGTCTTTCTTCTTCACAAATAGAACATGAGCACCCCAAGGTGATGCACTCGGACGAATGAAACCGGTATCCAACAATTCCTGTAGTTGGACTTTTAACTCTTGAAGTTCAATGGGAGCCATTCGGTAGGGAGCTTTGGAAATGGGCTTGGTACCGGGTTCAAGATCAATATAAAAATCAATTTCACGGTTTGGGGGTAAGCCAGGAAGTTCTTCAGGAAAAACGTCAGGAAACTCATTAACAATGGGAATATCATTCAAGTTTGACGTATTTTTGTTCAAATCAGTGACATGAGCTAAAAAGGCTTGACATCCGTTTTTCAATAAACGAATGGCTTTATGGCTAGAAATAACAGTTATAGATTTCAATGGTTTAGTTGCTTGAATTTGCATGACAGGTTGATTAGGAATATAAAAACTAATAATCTTATGAAAACAATCAATTTTAGCATGATGGGTAGTCAACCAATCAATTCCTAAAATCACATCAAATTCACGCATCTCCAAAGAAATAAGGTCAACAGATAATGTGAGGTTGTTGATTTGAACTAGGCAAGATTTATAGACAGTAGATGTAATGGTCATTTCTCCTAATGGGGTTTCAACTGATAAGTCAAAGTCCAAGTTTTCAGGAGTTAAGTTTAAACGCTGAGCACATGCAGGTGAGATAAAAGAATGGGTAGAGCCAGTATCTAACAAAGCGTAGACTTCACGAGAATTTATGAATAGCTTACCGGTTATCACCTCGTTCGAGTTTCGCGCCATTTGGGATGTCACAACAAAAACTCTCCCTTGAACTACAGATTTTCCATTATCCGCGCTAGCTTTTGGTATCATCATTGCAGCTGGACTTGATTTTGTGGCAAGACAAAACCGCGCAAGATGACCCTCTTTCCCACAACTGTAGCACTTTTTAGACTGCAGAGTACAGTTTGGGTTGATGTGACCTTCCTGACCACACCTATAGCATCTCACTGGTGGTCGATCTTCTCCCCTTGAAACTGGGGTCGGTACTGGTGTTGGTACTGGTGCTGGTGCCCTTCCATAATTATTATGGAATCTCTTTCTTTTGAAATTGTTCCCACTGGATTCTCCTCTTCTGTTATTTGATGTGGAATTACCACCGAAGTGTTGGTTACCTACTCGATGGTTCTCGTTCCTGTGGTTGTTGTCATTCATTTCTCTATGTTGCTCATTAACTCTTGGCTGCAATGTTTCATCTGTTTGCTCCACCCTTTGAGCCCTATCCACAACATCTGAATACAAACTAAATTTATGAGAGCTAAGTTGTTGACGAATTTTGAATCTCAAACCTCTTAGGAACATCCGACTCATTCGTGCTTCGTCATCCACAAGATGGGTGGCAAAGCGAGATAACTCGGCAAACTTGGCTTCATATTGGGAGACTGTCATGTTTCCCTGCTCCAGCTTAATGAATTCCACCTCTTTCATATGGCGGATGCTTTCTGGGAAATACTTCTCGTTAAACAGTTCTTCGAATTCTGTCCAAGACATTTCGAGTGCTGAAGGTTGGATACGTTTTACCGCTTCCCACCAATGGTCCGCCTCACCTCGTAACATAAAAGTGGCAAATGACACCTTCTGATCATCAGCGCATTGTAAGACATCAAGTATTTTTGTCGTCTGTTTCAGCCATGCCTCCGCTTTGAGTGGGTCAGGCTTTCCGTGGAATTCAGGTGGTCCAAATTCTTTAAATTGCTTGACAGTGACCATCCTCAAATTACCAGCGTTTCTACCGTTATTATTGACTGGATTTCCTCTTGCTTGATTCTGTATGAACTGCATGAAATTCCTAAAGAATCCATCGTTCATCATGTTATCAGGAACATTATTTCCTGAGTTGGCAGGAGGATTGTTTGGGGCCTCTTGATTCTCGGCTACATTCGCTTCAGGCATTCCATAGTTAACCTCTTGATTTCCAGATGCCATACTAAACTGTGGTCACAAAATAAATGTTAGTTCAAATAAACTGACTCATCACTTCATGTTCCTACATTCAAATCGACTCATTAGATAATAAAATCTATTTTAGGTAGGACACACTAGTGACTGATTCTATTCGTCTCTCCCCTCCTAGTTCTACCCCAGATCGCCATTAAAGACCATATCCCTAAGCTCTGATGCCAACTGTGACGCCCCCAAATCTGGGCCCACACAGCCCAAACTTGAGTCGTCAAAATACTACAACAAAATTATTACAACAAAGCACAACGTACAACAATACAGTGTATAATAATACACAACTAAGTCTTCATTATTATTGCCACACTATTTTACAAAACGTGAAGACTATGATAACTATTCCTCGAACCCTCACTCCATTCCCCGGCTAGACCCTGTTATGTTTTCATCTCCTGTTGAAAAACAATGGAACAAAAGAAAGGGTGAGCTCAAATAGCCCAGTAAAGAATATAATGACTAAGATAATGACGAATAAATTATCATTAGTCTTCAACAGTTGAGTTCTTGATAGAATACAATAGACTACAAGGTTTATATCAAAAACTGCAGTTAAATTCTTAAACAACGTTCAGATCAATAATAGCAGCGGAATGAGTAATCTATTAGAAGAATAATGCAGACTATAATGTCCACTCGGTTCTCTTTTTAGGAAAAACATCATCAACTTTTATCATCTGAAATATCATTAGTCAAGATAATACAAATTCACAGTTCCTGATCATAATCATGCACATCAACAGTTCATCTTTGTACTACGGGCCAAAGATATTCAATATAGCACCAACGGTCATGATTATACCAGATTCAGCTTTTGGTCATAATCATACCAAACAACAGTTCATCTTTGCACTACGAGCCAAAGAGAACATTCACCACGTGCCATAAAAGACACCGAACAGATGTATCGCCTTTAACCTATTATATCGCCTTTAACCTATCATCTGTTCAACAAATATATCACATCTGTGCCCCCGGCCACAGATATTCACAACAGCTTGATTTTTGGATGATTATAATGATATAAATGATGAACAGAAGAAATAGGATAACAATAAGTATCGGAAGTTTACTTTGTACAGATTCAAATAATGTCCAAATTGTCAACATGATGTGGAGTGAAATTTAAAAATGATATTCAAGATCCACAGTTCAGAATAACGGTTACAATTCAATAGAAAGGTTCACGTAAATAGGAAGGTTCAGTTGAAATAATGAAGTTCAACTATTATGGAACATATAATATTTTCAGGAATTATAGAAGTAATAGTTCCATAATAAATTTCGATTTAGGAGTATGAAAGAAAATAATATCCCTTACCGTAGCAGGTTTGATTAACAAAAGGTGAAGGAAATTAATACAAAGGGTTATTCACCAACAGGCGGCAATCCGCTCCGTAAGGTTATTCCCACAATTTAATAGAATTTGAGTACAAAGAGTTATTCACCAAACAGGCGGCAATCCGCTCCGTAAGGTTATTCTCAGAGATTAATAATGAATGAATACGAAAGGTTATTCACCAACAGGCGGCAATCCGCTCCGTAAGGTTATTCTCAGAGATTAATAATGAATGAATACGAAAGGTTATTCACCAACAGGCGGCAATCCGCTCCGTAAGGTTATTCCCACAATTTAATACATGGAAATAAAAGGCACGTCTTATGAGTAAGGAAGAAACAATATTATTATCGAGAATCAAATAATGATAATCCCTTACCATAGTATGTTTGAATAATGGAAGATGAAAAAGATGGTATCCCTTACCGTAACACGTGACTGGATATTGATTTAAATGAGGTTGATTAACTTGAACAGTACACGTATACTTATAGATCTTCACAAATACTCAAGATGACTTAAGCACACTTAGAGAGAACTTTCACAAGAAGTATTTAGAGAGAGAAAGAAAGAACAAGTAAGGAAGTTTATGAAAAATCCTTAAGTTAAGGCTTCTATTTATAGCCAAAAATCTTATCATTCATTTAATCTAAACCATTCATTTAAAGATCATCTTTTAATCTACACCATCCATTTCAAATATTATATTATCTTTAATCTACACCATTCATTTCATATCACCTAATAATCACCTAACTTTATATTATAAACAAATCAATTTAATTATTCAACAATAATTCACACTTTAATCTACACCATTCATTTCATATCACCTAATAATCACCTAACTTTATATTATAAACAAATCAATTCAATTATTCAACAATAATTCATACTTTAATCTACACCATTCATTTCATATCACCTAATAATCACCTAACTTTATATTATAAACAAATAACTTTATCAATTCAATTATTATGACTAATTGTTATAAATACAGTATAGTTAGCTCTTAGATATCAAGTCAATAAATTAATGAAATACAACTGTTTAAATAACATCATAATAGAGATAACAATAATGTAAAATAAAGCATACGTTACTGTGTAATGACAATTATTGATTCAATAATGTGAATTACTGTGCATATGTTACTGTGACAATTATTAGGTTCAATAATTTTAAAAACAGTGCAACAACAATTATTGACTCAAGGATATAAAATACAGTGTAATGACAATTATTAAATCAATAATGCAAAATACTGTGTAACAACAATTATTGAATTGATAATATAAAATATTATGCAGTGACAATTATCGATGAAATGATGCGTAACAGTTACGGTGTCAATTATCAGACCAAAAATATGAGACACTATGCAATACCGTGTGTTACTGTAGAGTACCGAGTGCTACAGAAAATACCAATAACTACCGTATGCTACTATTCTTTTATCACCGGTATTTTAACAGTTCCGTTGACTATTTTTATTTAAAAAGGTTATTTCTGTCGTTTTCTATATCCGACAAATATTCCGTTGTGGGGTCCACCAATAATTTGTTATTTCGGCGCCGTCGGACCAAACGAATATTCCCCGACTAAACGAATATTGTCCGACAAAATAAAATTTGCACATAACATCCTTAACTTTTAACTTTATCGATTTAACCACTTACTGTTTAAAAAAATATCTATATGAAGAAAAATTAAATTTTGTATTTCATAAAATTCGGGGTCTTACAACTTGTGCCGCTGCATTAAATCCAATTATAAAATTAGAAGGTGTAGAAAGTATTTTGGAAGATATAGTAGAAAATATAAGTACTATTAATATGGACAACCTTAAATTAAAATTTAATACTACATTTACTGAATTTTATAAATTGTATGAATCTGTATATTGTACATCTATACGTGCACCGACCCCTACCCCGTCATCTTCTAAATATGCCAACTTATTAAAAACATTATCCAAGAAACCAAAAACTTCAACACACACGAGTAGTTTAAACAAACTTGGTTTATATTGTAATACTGATTTTAGGAGTTTTTATGACCAAAGAAGAATTTGAAAATTTTAATATTCTCGCTTTCTGGAATAAACATAAACGACAATTTTCTACTTTGGCCGCGATGACCCGTGATTTACTAACTATCCAAGCTAGTACCGTAGCTTCGGAATCTTGTTCTTCTTTATCTAGCAGGGTATTAGATGAAAAACGAATTAGATTTAGTCCGGAATCGTTAGAAAGATGCATTTGCTATAAAGATTATCTTACCGCGCAAAAAAGAATACAAGACGTAATAGATGATCAAGATAGCTTGGAAGATCTCGAAGTCGGAGCAGAAACTATTGAAAGCTCAATTCCATGAATATTGAAGATTTGAAGACATATATTTTAAAATTTTGAAGATAAATATTTATAACCAATTAATAATTAATTATTGCTTAAGTTATATTTTAAAGTTATAAACTTATAATTATTCATTATTGTAATTTATAAATTGTAAACTTGTACTACATTACTTTTAATAAATACATCAATTTTTATTTCCTTTTTTAATACGGATGAGTCACATTATATTTTGAAAGTTATATATATATATATTACTCAGTAAGCACAGTAGCACACAGGCTCACACACTGACACACACGCATATTTAATATATGTTATTAAACAATAAACACACACGTATATCGGTATATATTATTAAACATATATATGATATATATATATATTACACATATGTGGGAATCATTATTAGACATGTGATATCTGACATCTTACTTTTATTATTATATTACAATATATGTGTGAATCTTATATGTTTATAATTAGAATCACATAGCATGAAATTGTGAGTCATATATATATACATATATATTATATAACACAGTTTGACAGTGATACTGACACAATGCCTCAGTGTAAAAGCCGTAAACTATGTCACTGACACATACATTGACACATATATTAATATATGTTATTTTAAAGGGTCCGTTTAATGTGTGCCTTAAGAGTGCACACTAAGCACGAAAAACAATAGATGAGACCCGCTAAAAATTATTTCTTTATATAGTTGCACTGAATTCAATACATGGGGTCCACTAGTATATTATTTTTTTATACATTAAATTCAGTTCGCGTACATAAACAAATATAATATTATACATTATTTTTCGCGCTTAGTGTGTGCCCTAAGGTCACACATTAAGAAAATCCTTTATTATATTATAACATTATTGCCGCCAGGCTCGTTATCCAAGTTTCGGTCTGACCTGGCCCGGACCTCAGGCCTAAGCAGGCTCGCTTTTTACGTCTTAAACTCGGTCTGGCCTAGTCTTATCTCTTTTATGTTAAAATTTGGTCTGACCTTGTCAACGATCAAGACTTGTCAGGCCTGAACGGGACCAGGCTAGATTAGCCCAATGTGCATGCCTAACGAGGACTGTTAATTGAGTTAGGTGAAACGAGTTTAAGGTTGTCCGAATTTGGCCCATTTTTAAAATTGTCGGACTTGAGTCCGAACTGACCCATTTGGGGTATAATAAATTTGTCCAAGTTCGACCCAAGTAAGATCACGAGTTTCAAGTTTTTTCTCGATCAAGCTCGTATTAAAATATTATTATTAAGATTAACTCTTAGACTAAAAAAATATAATTTAATGCATCTCATTTAAAATGTTTAGCACACATTATTCTTTTTATTAATTGAATTGAAGTTTAAATTAATATAAATGAGCTAATTTATAAATATCTAGTATTTATTATTTTTAATATCGATCTTTTTTCATGTAATTACTAAATTTTATTCTGAAAATTATAAGAGTGATCACTTTAAGAACAACAATGTACTTGATTTGTAGTTGAAGACGGTATATATAAATATAAATTGAGAGGGTAATGTAATAGTCAATATAAATATTCTATATATTTTACATGTTTTTAACACTGTGGGCCTATAATTAATGGGTCAAACTACCTGCTTGAATTCCACTTTAAGCTTAATTTTTTGTGCAAAATAGGCTCGACTCACTCTTTAATAAAATTCGAACGATTTTTAATGGGTTGAACGATCGAATTTTGAATTTGACCAACCCAGTGAAAAGTCCTATTTATGGCATATAGTTGGATAATATATTAGGACACGTGTACCTAGACATTGAATATTTCTCTCCATTTTTTTTAATTGAAAACACAAAAATTAAAAAAAAATATAATTAATACTTTAAGTGATTGATCAAATTAAATATACAATGTCATTGTCCTTTTAAAATTCATTAAAAATGTGAAAGAGAAATAAATTGGTATTTATTGTATGAACAAATTTTACTATTTAGAAAGACAAATAATAGGAATGGAGAGAGTATTGAGGAATACTAGGGGCCGTAAATATTTTTGTTTTAAATAGTATCTTAAATGATGTGTTATTGATTATGGAATAAGATAAAATATATTTTATAAACATGACCGATCATATAAAATTTATTAAATTAATATAATAATGTCACATTATTTGAGATACTCTTTAAATTTAAAAAAATAAAATAATGAGATTTATAACATTTTCAAATGTACTAAATTATCTATAGACGATTATGGTTGCCAGGGGTGGATGTACTCAGGGGACAGGGGAGGCAACTGCCTCTACTGAGGTTTTTTTTTTTTTTTTATATATTTTTTAGGTATAGGGCAAATATATAATTTAATAAATTAAGGAGGTAAATTTATAAAAAGATAAAACTTTTGTTATATGATTGGATTTAAAGTTTAAGATATCGAGACACTGAAATCATTCTACCAGTCACTCATGAAAAGTTTGAGACTCCACCAAAATGGAAGCCCTGTAATCAGATAGCATAAAGCTGTGCCAACACAAAAGCTCTCGTCTCTATCCCTCATTATATGTACAACAGTACATCCATTGATCCACCTGTCTCTCTCTATCCCTCATTCTCTCCCTTGTCGCCAATGGAACCAACTACCAAGGTTTTCACTTTCCAGTATCAGGTTTAGATCTCTCGTTTGAATAATTTTAGGGGTTTGAATATTCTAATCTCAATCTTTTTAGATTGATTTGATTTTCATCTCACTTGGAATTGGGGCTTTTTAAAGACAATTATTAATTGTTTTTAAAAAAATCATATTGGGAATTGGGAAAAATTACCACTTGGAGTCTTAGTTTAATTTGCATAGGGTTCTTTTTATTTACTGTCTTTAAATATCATAATTTAATTGGATTTGTTTGTGTAAGTGAATGTTGTTGTTTTTTAGCGAATTTAGGAGGTCATAATCTGTTGATTACTCGTTCTGGCAATGGTTCAAATATTTAAAGTACAATAGGTGGATAATCTAATTTTATAAATACCATTACTCATAAAAAAAAATATGAAACCTTTAGTATTCTAGTTCTTTTTTACTCCATTTAATTGTCAATAACTTTTGAGCATAACATGTTTGGGTATTTAGCAAAATGTGTAGGCTTACAATACTTATGTGAAAAATATGTTTGAAAATACTCTGTCCCAAATTGAGTGAGTTGGTTCGACTGCCACATAGTTTTAGGAGGATAGTGTAATTTTTTAATTACAACCTTTGTATAGAAAGAGTAAAATTGAATAAATGAGCTTACTCAAAAGTTAGTTAAGAAGAATAAGACTGATTTATATCTTCGGGTTTATTTGTTGTTGAAATTGGCTTTGATTTTACCAGTTGCTACTGTCACGGTGGAGAGAATATTTTCAGCAATGAATATTATTAAAACCACTCTCCGAAACCAAATGGACGACAAATGGTTGAGTCATTATTTGATTTCTTACATTGAAAATGATATATTTGAAACTATTAATAATGAAGTTATCTTTGAACATTTTCAAGTTATGGGTTTAAGTGGATAGCATTGTAATTTGTAAACGTTATTATGATTAGTTAATATTATGATTAATTCAAGTTTTTTTTTTATTTAATTTCAACAAAAAAAAATTAGTTAAAATTCACCCCTGCTAAAATAATTTCTTGAATCCGCCCCTGATGATTGCTCGACTCGAATTCCAACATGCAAATAACATAAAAGTGAAAATGAAAGATATAAGTTGAGCTAGCTAATTGATAATGGTTAAGGAAATTTCAGGGTAAGCATCAGTTTTCATCGACTAATGATGTTGAAGGTCGAATGGTGCATGTTAGTAAGCATGGCAGATTTAGCTGTTTAGTTTAGTGGGGTCAAATTAGAAAAAAAATCTCTTAAGAATAATGTTTAAATTTAACCTCCCAAATTTATAACGTTTAAATTTGAATAATGTTTATATCTAACCTCCCAAGCTTGTAATGTTTAAATTTGATAGTAGAAAATGTGCAAACATCATATGATGGAGTATTACATTTAATTCTTTCTTGTATTTTTATTATCTTTTATGAAGTATTAAAAATACTAATTTTAAATGATTATATTAAAAAAAGTTGATGTTGTTTACCTACCTCTTAATGTACCTACAAAAAGCAAGAACATTTTATTGCAAGGAATGTGCAACATTTGTTCATTATCACACAAAACATAAATTGTTTACTAGATTTTTCATATTACTGCAATAATTATTATGATTATTAATTGAAATATTCTGAAAAAAAATATTTGGATTCGCTCATTGAAAAATGTCAAAGAAAATAGATAAGAAAAACTATTATTTGGTTAGAAAATTGATATTTCTACAAGTAAAAGTGATAGTTTCACAAGATAAATGGGTCCCACATTTATGTGAAAAAAATCGTGTGAAAATATCAATTTTTATATGTGAAAATAATAATTCCCTCTAATTAAATCAATCTCAATTTTCTCTTATAATGTAGGCTCCGTATGATTCAAGGATTCCATCACATATCTTGAATGATGCTTCAAAAAATAGACACCATGTGTGATGGATGATGTCTTTCGGCATTTCTTAATATGGTTAATAGACATACGGATTAAGCACCTTACAAGCAGGGGCGGATCTGTGAAGGAGCAGTGGGGCCAATTGTCCCCCACTCAACTTTGGGCCTGAAAAGATTTGGGCAGACTCTTCAGATTTGAGCGCCAAAGCTGATGAAAGCCACAACACATTTTTTTGTCCCTCTTTCTGTCTCATATACATACCATTGTACTACCATGCTATCCTCTATCACACTTCATTTTCTCTTATTTTTCAAAAATATTGAACTCCAATTTTAGTACACAAGTAAAAACTACAAAGTGAGAACAAATTATAATAATGTATTTTTGTCACAACTATTGGGATTCATTTAACTTATATTTAAAAAGGAGGAAAAGACACTTTTGTTTAATTTTTTTGAAACATTTAGTGACACGAATATTGTTTATAGTAAATGTACTAACGACACAAAACGTTGCTAAATATATATAATTTTTTTTTGAGTAAAAGGAGTAATTGATAAAATTCTAATTCATTTTTAAATTATGTATTTGTATCACATGAGGTGTATATATGGAGTGGAGTGAGATAATGGGTTTAGTATAAGAGTTAGGTTTCTTTTACTCCAGAGTTTTCTTCAGACTTTATATATTTCTTGGTTTATGATATATATAGAAGATTTATTTATTTTTGGTCCATTAATAGGTCAAATCACATGATTCTTATTCCTTTCCTTTTGTTTTTAGGCATTTATTGGTATTTTCTTTTGTTAAGCTTTCATTGTTTCTTTTGGGTCCGTGAATAGGTCAACAGTCAAATCACAATTAAATACACCGGCAGTTATGTCTTATAACAAACAAAAAGTCTAGGGGACCGGTTTTGGGACAGAGTTATAATCGGTCCCATTTTTTTTACTCGTAAAATGATTAAAACATTTATTTTGACATTTTTTTTATAGGATTTAATAATTTAAGTGTAATTTAGATGTATGTAAATAATAGTGTTTTACTTAAATCACTAAATCTTATAAAAAAAAATTGTTAAAATAAATGTTATAGTTACATTAGTCATTCTATTGCAAAATTTGTTATACAGCTGTACTAGCAGTTATAACTAAAGCTCTTATGTCCTTGACATACGTGATATTGAGCTGGTTGAGCTAGCTGATGCTGTGTCAATACTGCTGATGTTGGTCTGGTGCTACTGATTGGTTTATGTCATATGGATGCTCATGTGAACAACAGCAGCATTAGTTGCAGTTGTATTGTCATTAATACAAATAGTGCTGATCTTATCAGATAGTGTTGTTCTGTGTTTTTAGGGATTCCGCTATGGTAGTATAATTGTTAATCATGGTCATGGACACTCATCAGATGTCGACATATCAACGTCGGACAATGACACTCCCCGACACTTCTGAATTAATTATGTATCCCATACTTCTAGATATGTTAGGATTGGTACTAGAATTTTCATTGAAGTTAAATATATAAATTCACTTATTATATTGATATACGCATATCTGCAAAAATACATAAAATTTCATCTTATTTCTATTGTTAATTTTGATATGAATTTGTTGATTACTTACAAATTTCATAATTTATAGATGTTTAATTTATTGATTTCCTTTAATTTATTTTATATATACAATTTTCAGTCAATTATCAGTTATATTATTAGACTGATCAAATAAAGATTTTAACTTTTATACTTGTATGAACGTATATGTGTTCTATCTCCTAGAGTTTTGTGTTATAATCTTATTTGTTATTAAAGTTGGGGATATTTATGGTATAAGTTTTTCTCAATATTTTGCTTTATTTTTTCATGTTTTATTAACAATTAAATTTATTTACACATTTATGTTTATTAAAAATACATATAAAATTCAACGTTCTTATCTTGCATATTTTTTTGGACAATGTCATATACCGTGTTCTAACCCGTGTCGAATCTATATTCTGTCCGTATCTGTGCTTTCTAGTGGTAGCATTGCTTGCTGCATTTATTGTCAACCTAGTAAAAGTTCATAGATCATAACTTGGGATGATGATTTTCAAATAATGCTAGCTGCTGATCCATAACTCGATTGTGTTTTAGTAATATATTGAGTTTATAAACTAACTTGTATGCGGCATGGAAGTTTTAATAATAATCTGGGTATGTCAAAGTTGGGGCATAAACTGTTAGAATATTTTATTTTTTAATGTGACCTCTATTATTTATGTATTTATTGAGTTTACATATTGTATTAATTTAATTAGTTTATTTATGGGTTTGGTAATTATGTGACCCATAAGTAATATTACTAATAGTATTTGGCATAATGGGCCCTAGGGTTTCATAATCTTGATGGACGATTTTGACCCTTAGCTATTTTATAAATAAAACAGTTAGGATTTGGTCACAATTGTCGTCTCAAGAATTTTATACACATCCATACATCCATCATAAAATTGAGAGAGACAATTGAAGACCTTCACCCTTAGCGCAGCGGAAACGTGATACATACAAGATGTCTTCTCTCAATTCATGTAAGTACCTAATGTTATCATTGATTAATTAATGGTTATTTTATGAAATAGCACGATTCATTAATAATTATTTAACATTTGGTATCAAGAGCATGGTTACGCTATTACATAAAATAAATTAATTGTGCTAAATTTTATTTTTTTATTCATATTCTCGTCATGGGTATGATATAGAATTGTTTCAGTATATTTTATGAAGAAAATGTATTTTTGAAATTAGATAGCCGTACTGTTGTTTGGTATTATTCATTCGGAAATCAAATTAACTTTAATTTATGTACTTACACGTTAGTTTAATATACACATGCGTCATTTTGTGTGTGAATATAAAGTGTGATATTTCTAACCATTCAAACTATGTTGCTGTTTGCACGAATTAAGATTATAATATTAAAGGTGCAGGTTTGGTTTTAATTGAAGTATGCTTCCATGCAACATGACTAACCATGTTACAGTACCAATTCATGTAGTAAGGCTATCAAGATGGATGTATTTAATATTAGTTTTAATTGCTTCATGTATTCTGTTCATAAAATATTTTGATCATATAATATTTCTATGGCCTCATGTATTTAATATTAATTAATCAATTCATCAATTCATGACCAAAAGCTTTGTGTCCAACTTTATGAAAGTGAAATAACCAGAAGCAATGACTTGGATATCAGTTGTTAATGTGTTTATTTATGTTGATATAATATTAATTTTATATTATGTCATTATGTTTTTAGTTAGAATTTATGTGAATACTTTATAATTAATTCATGTTCATAATTATATATCTTAATTAAGATTTTAGAACATGATATATTATCAGGGCTTTTAAGTTGTTACATGTAAATTATAAATAATGTTAATTTTCAAACTTGATTAATATGTTGTTTAAAGAAATTTGAGTTTGATCATAATAATTTACGTGCATGCGTGACTCTTTTATTGTTAAAATTAATAATCAACCCAACGGAGGGTTATTAATTGAAACAGTTAAAGATTAAGAAAAATCACATAATGTTACATTTAATATATGAAGATTTTAATTTTACCCAACGGAAAAATTAGAATTAGAATTTATTAAATGAAATTTTATTGCATAAGTAATATGTTTATTTCGTTTCTGCCCAACGGTAATGCGTGAATAAATGTGTTGTGTATTATTTTATAGGGATGTTATTAGCATATTATTAATTGGACCAACGAAAGATTGATAATTATGCATCAATATCTCATTAAAATCTATTTTGGGTGTCGTAAATAGATTTTATATAACTAACTGCTTGCCCTACAGTTGATTTTTTATTATGATTAATTATTAATTATTATTGTACATTGTGGATTTCTTTTAGTTTTTTTTAAGCATACTTATGAGCTTAATCATGTTTCAGCATTGACTCCTACTACTATTTCTGGATATCTTTCTGGAATTGAAGCCTTAAATGAGACTAATTTTACTGTTTGGAAAGAGCAAGTGAAAATTATTTTCGGCGTTATGGATTTGGACTATGCATTACGAGTGAATCCTCTTGCTCCACTTACAGCTACAAGCTCAAATGAGCAAAAAACTATTTATGAAAAGTGGGAGCGATCCAACCGCATGTCCCTTATGATTATGAAAAACTCTATCACGACAGCCATTCGAGGAGCCATTCCAGACTTTGAGAATGCCAAAGAGTACTTAGCATCAGTCGAGGAACAATTTAAGGGATCTTCTAAAACTCATGCAAGTACCCTTATTTGGAAAATGTTCACCAGCAGGTATGATGGGGTTAGTGGAGTGCGCGGGCACATTATGATGATGAATGATACTGTCTTTAAATTAAAGGGTATGACATGGAGATTTCTGAGGGTTTTCTCGTTCACTTCATTATGACTTCTCTTCCTACACAGTTTGATCCATTTAAGATCAATTATAACACGCAGAAAGAAAAGTGGAAGATGAGCGAGTTAATCGCCATGTGCGTACAAGATGAAGAAAGGCTTAAGGTTGAAAAACCTAATGTTGCTCATCTAACTACCACTAGATTCCATAAGAAGAAGGCTCATAAAAATGGCAAAGGTTTTAAAAATAAGGATAAACCAATTTCTATAAAAACAAATAAGGCAAATTATTTAGGTAACAAATCTGAGGCTGGTCCTAAATATCACTTCTGTAAGAAGCAAGGACATATTCAGAAAGACTGCCCTAAGTTCAGAGAATGACTTGAAAAGAAAGGTATGTTCTTTAATTATGTGACTTATGAATCCTTTCTAATTGACGTTCCTTCTAATACATGGTGGCTTGACACTGGTTCTATGGTTCACATTACTAATTCATTGCAGGAATTGCTTTCAAAGAAGACACTTCCTGAAATTGTGCAGCCTTTACGTAGGTCCGAAAGACCTAGAAAGCCTGTTAATTTTGATGATTTTATAACATATCTTAATGAGATTGACTATGATTCAAGTAAGATTAATGATCCTATTTCCTATAAAGAGGCTATTACGACTGTTCAATCAACTCAATGGCTTGATGCCATGAATGATGAGTTGAAATCAATGGAGCTTAATAACGTTTGGGATCTTGAAGAATTACCGAGAGGTGTTAAACCTGTTGGTTGTAAGTGGGTCTATAAGACCAAATTAGATCCTAAAGGGAACGTTGAAAGATATAAAGCTCGATTGGTTGCCAAGAGTTTCACTCAAAAGGAAGGTGTGAATTATAATGAAACTTTCTCTCCAGTATCCAGGAAAGATTCATTTAGAATAGTCATGGCTATTGAACATTGAATGTTTAAATTTGATGATAAGAAATAATGTACAAGGGCTATGTTAGATAAGATCAAAGCTGTTAAGTTGATCTTCTGATATAAATGTATGGATTTATAAAGTCTTTTGTGTTGTACTAAGACTTAGATTTAAATAGATCAAAACTGTTAGGTTGATCTTTTGTTATAATCTAATCGTAGAATGGACTCTACGATTTCGGCCAAGAAGACTCTATGATCAATAGACTCTACGATCAAGACAACCAACCGTAGAATGGACTCTGCGATTTCAACCAAGAAGACTCTACGACCAATAGACTATGTTCTAAGCGAGAAGCCGTAGAACGGACTCTACGTTCAACAGTCTGACAGTATAGTAAACTCTACGATGACAATAAGAGATGATCCATTATAGAACAATCACAACAGCAAGGATATTCGTAGAGTTGATCATGGAGGGTCGTTGAGCAAAAAGGCAAGAGACATCACGACTCTCAGATTAGAAGCTATTTCGTTCTAAAGTACAATCTGCATTGATGTGACAGAAAAACTTCTGCAAATCGATTGAAGTAGGAAAAGTCAGGGGACTGACCCAAACACACTATGCAACAGAAAGAAGACTTTCGAGGCAGTAAAGTCAGAGGACTGTGTCCTATCAGTCTTATAGTATGGAAGGACCAAACAACTCTATGAAAGTTGGTAGGAACCTACGACTGACGTGTCTGTCCCCAAGGAAAAATAAAACACCCTTCCATGGACTAACAGGTCAGATCAAATAATATCTAATCAGAGCATTAATGAGCTATATTAATATAATATTCATAAGCTCCTCTCTGTGAGGTAACGGGAAGAAACTAAGGCTACGAGCAGATGTTCCAACGGGAAGAAACCTGAAGCCCGCATTTTAAATACCAAGATCTTCAAAAGAAAAAGAAGAGAGATTTACACAAGAAAAGAATATACGCAAGAAGTTGAAGAGATCAAACTGATAAGAAAACTTGCATTGCTACTAAGTCCTTCAGAAACTTATGCTAAAAGCAACTTAGAAACTCATCCAAATCTACACCATTCTAGGAGAGTTCTTTGTGAACTAGAGTATCCAAGTCTGTTAGACTTGTAGAGTTCTCAGTGAACTAGAGTTCCAAGACTGTTGGTCTTGAAGGAATCTTAGTGATTCTGAAATTGTAAAAGTATCCTTAGTGGATTTGCTGCTGGAAGAGCAGAACAGTGGAGTAGAAGTCTTGTGAGCTCTGAACCACTTAAAACCTGGAGTCTTTCTTCTTGTGTCTTTTAATTGCTATATCTTCCATATAATTGCTTGTTGAATTCTTACTTTAACATATCAAGAAAGGGGTAACTAAATTATATTCCGCTGTGCTAAACTTATTGATTAAGAATTAATTAACGTAAGAAATAAAAGTAAAGGAAAATTTTAAAAGAATCTATTCAACCCCCCCTTCTAGATATCTATCGTGTCATTGGGAACTAACAATTGGTATCAGAGCAGGTTCTCACATCTAAAGCCTTACAAGCTTGAGTAGATCAAATGGCACTCAACAAGAACGGATCAGAACTCGATGGAGGTAACAGACTACCTATGTGTAATAAAGAAAAATTTGCTAACTGGAAAGTTCGTATGCAGGCTTATATGGATGCTATAGATGATGAACTGTTCGAGATAGTGCTAAATAAGCCGATCATACCAATGAAGCTTGCACTATCAACTGAAGATCCAAGCAAGCTAGTAGCAAAGAAAAGAGACGAATGGACAGACATTGAAAAGAAGGATGTTCAAAGAGACAAAAGGGCGAAGAACATCTTATTTCAATCTCTGGATGATGATTTATTTGAGAACTTTGTCAATTGTAAAACAGCTCAGGAAGTCTGGCAAACTCTGTTGATCATGTATGAAGGAACATAAGAAGTCAGAGAAAATAAGCAATCACTGCTTGTTCAGCAGTATGAAATGTTCACTCACATCTCAGGTGAAAACATTATAAACACCTATGAGAGATTTAACTTGCTACTAAACTCTCTCAGATCTTATGGAAAAATCTATCCAAACAGAGAACTCATCATTAAATTCATGAGATCTTTGCCAAGCAAATGGGATGCCAAAACCACAGCCATCCGGGAGTCAAAGAACCTGCACGAGATGACT
Source organism: Hedera helix (assembly GCA_947179155.2). Classification (NCBI taxonomy): domain Eukaryota; kingdom Viridiplantae; phylum Streptophyta; class Magnoliopsida; order Apiales; family Araliaceae; genus Hedera; species Hedera helix. The sequence goes on from OX359274.1 coordinate 10,182,715, forward strand.
GTACAACAGTTATATGAAAATCTTCTCACCTATGAGCTGAAGCTAAATCAAAGAGTAGAGACTCTATCTGGGGAAAGAAAGAAGGAGAAAAACATTGCTCTTAAAGCCTCAACCTCAACTCACAGAAGCAATCACAAGGATAACTTTGACTCTGACAAGGATGAATCAAATGATGATGAAGGAGCTGCCATGCTAGTCAGACATTTCAAAAGATTCATCAACAGGAACAGACCTCAGAAGTTCAGAAGCAACATCAGCAAAGAACAACCAAATGACCTTTGCTATAATTGCAAAAAGCCAGGTCACTTCAATTCTAAATGTCCAAAACCCTTAAGAGAAGAGCTGAGGAGGGACAAACCAAAAGCAAATCCAAAAAGAGAATTCAAGAGCTTCCACAAACAAAAGAAGAAAGACAAAAGCTTAATAGCTGAAGGCTCCTGGAGTGACTCAGAAGAAGAACTAAATTCTGAGTTAAGTGACGATGAAGAGCCACAAAAGGCCAACCTGTGTTTAATGGTAAACGAAGAAGGAAGCAGCAAAAAGGAATTCAACATAGATGAGGTATTTGATTTCTACTCTCCTGAATTAAGCATTGATGATCTTAGAGAAGGCATGTATGACTTAATGGTAGAATTACACAAATACATAAAAATGTTTAGAAGGTTATCTAAAGATTACTCTCATCTAAAAGAGGATAAAGAAAAAATAAGCATAGAATTAGAAGCCTCATTTCAAACTGTAAAAATTTACTCTAATCTTGAGACTGAGAATAAAAGACTAAAAAAGATAAATGATTTAAGCACTCATAAATAGTCTTCACTAGCCTCCAAGATTCAGGAACTAGAAAAAATAATTTTCATGTGGAACAAGTCTAGTTCGTTTATGGACACCCTAATCTCAAGTCAAAGAGATGTGACTGATAGATTAGGATTAGGATTTGAGAATTCATTCTCAAAGTCCAATATGGAGAAGTCTATAGAAATAAATGAAGGCAAATCCTTTAATCTTAATAAAGGAATTGTGTTCATCAAATCCTTAGATTCTATATCTCCCAGCAGTCCACATTCTGCTAAGCCTGCTATCATTTTAGACAATAAAACTCGCACGGGTCTGGGGTTCAGAAAATTGAAAAACAAGTTAAGCAAAACTCACTATATGAATCATGAGAATCGTAGAGTAGTATGGAAGCATAATGTAGACCAGCAAAATCAAATGACTATGAGAAATCATAATCCATACAGGTCTTGGACAAATAAGAATTCACAAATGCACACATATCATCGTCAATATCATATCAATCATAGGCATTATCATAAAAATGATAAATATTTGTCAAGATATCATAGACTGCAAGGATCTAAAATCAAACAGATTTAGGTCCCAAAAGGTACTAACAAAGCAGGACCTAAACAAATATGGGTACCAAAATGAAGATTGATTTGTTATGCAGGTAAAGAGATCCATCTGGTATCTTGACAGTGGATGCTCAAGGCACATAACAGGAGACAAGGCTCTTCTATCAGAGTATAAGGAAAAAGATGGACCTGCTGTCATTTTTGGAGACAACAACTCTGGGAAAACCAGAGGTTATGGCTCAATTGGAAATGGTGCAATATCTTTCAGTAAAGTGGCGTATGTTGAGGGACTAAAGCACAACTTGCTAAGTATCAGTCAACTCTGTGACGAAGGACATCAAGTCACCTTCCTCAACAACCAATGCCAAGTTAGAGATTTGAAGACTAACTCTCTAAAGCTAGAAGAAGTTCGAGAAGGAAATGTCTATGTGGTCAATCTTGCTCAATTAAGTTCAGAACAGACAGTCTGTTTTCTTGCTAAAGCCTCTGAAGATATGTGCTGGCTCTGGCACAGGCGGTTATCTCATCTTAACTTCAAGAGTATTTCAAAGGTTGCCTCCAAAGATCTAGTAAAAGGATTGCCAAAGCTAAATTTCATCAAAGAAAAACCCTGCAAAGCTTGTCAGTTTGGAAAGCAAACAAAGACCTCATTCCAGAGCAAGTCAGTAAACTCAAATAATAGGGGCTCTTCAATTACTTCACATGGATTTATTCGAGCCTATCTCGACGACTAGCCTCGGAGGAAAGAGATACTCTCTAGTGGCAGTAGATGACTACACTAGATATACATAGGTATCTTTTCTAAGCTCTAAAGATGAAACCATTTCACATCTTATCAAGCTCTTCAGACTAATCATGAATGAAAAAGGCGAAAAGATCAAGGCCATCAGAAGTGATCATGGAAGAGAGTTTGATTTCTCAGATATGGACCTGTTCTATGAAGAAAATGGAATCAATCACAACTTCTCAGCCCCAAGGACGCCTCAACAAAATGGAGTAGCATAAAGAAAGAATAGGACTCTTATTGAAGCAGGAAGAACCCTTTTAGTAGCAGCCTATCTTCCTGAATATTTCTGGGCTGAAGCCATAAGTACTGCATGCTACACTCAAAATAGGTCACTCATACACTCAACATTGAAAAAGACTCCGTACGAATTATGGAAAGGAAGAAAGCCAAACATAAGTTATTTTTATGCATTTGGTTGCCTATGCTATGTACTCAACAATGGCAAGAAGCATATAACTAAATTCCAGCCAAAATCAGATGAAGGAATCTTCCTTGGATATGCAACAGATATCAGAGCATTCAGGGTGTTTAACAAGGAATCCTTAACTGTTGAAACCTCCATCCATGTCACGTTCGATGAATCAGATCCTGAAAAGAAAAGATCGACATTCAACGAGTCATTAGACACAAGCTCAACAATCGAATAACTCAAAATCGTAGAGTCTGACTCTACGACCATAAAACCAGCAACAGAAATCGTTGAACAAGTAGAGGAAATCGTAGAGCACACCACACCAGACATTGAAACTCTACGATCAGAACAACAAGCTGATTTAGAGGAACTCAGACAAGAAGCACCAGAACAGACGTTCCTAGCAGAATAAAATGGACCAAAGATCACACTCAAGATCTAATTATTGGAGATCCAAACACTGGAATAAAGACAAGAACCGCAACTTCGAATGAATGCTTTTACCTAAGCTTTCTCTCTCAATAGGAACCCAAGAAGATCGAAGAAGCCTTAGGAGATTCAAGTTGGATAGAGGCCATGCAAGAGGAGCTAAATCAATTTGAAAGGAGCAAGGTTTGGAGATTAGTTGTCAGGCCTCAGCATAAACCAGTCATTGGCACCAAATGGGTTTTCAGAAACAAGATGGATGAAAATGGTGTGATAACGAGAAACAAAGCAAGACTAGTGGCCAAAGGTTACTATCAAGAAGAAGGAATTGACTACGATGAAACTTATGCTCCAGTTGCCAGATTGGAAGCCATAAGGATCTTCCTTGCCCATGCTGCACATGAAGTTCAAAGTCTTCCAAATGGATGTCAAGAGTGCTTTTCTGAATGGAGAACTTCAAGAAGAAGTTTACGTGGAACAACCTCCAGGTTTTATCAATCCAACCTTTTCAAATTATGTTTATAAATTAGATAAAGCACTATATGGTCTAAAACAAGCACCTAGAGCATGGTATGAAACCTTAACTAACTTTCTCATTGAAAAAGGATTCACTAGAGGAAGAGTAGATACTACCTTATTTTTTAGAAAACATAAGGATAAAACACCGCTAGTTCAAATTTATGTAGATGATATCATATTTGGTTCTTCTGATGAAAAATTATGTGAAAGCTTTGCCAAGCTTATGCAGAGCAAGTTTGAAATGAGCATGATGGGAGAACTCAACTTTTTCCTTGGACTACAAGTAAAGCAGACTGATGAAGGCATATTCATTAATCAAGCCAAATACATCAAAGACTTATTAAAGAAGTATGGCATGAAATCTGCAACTATCATGAAAACTCCAATGCCACCAAGCTCGACAAAGATGAAAATGCTAAATCCACTGAAATCACTCAGTACAGAGGTATGATAGGCTCACTATTATATCTTACCGCTAGCCGACCAGATATAATGTTTGCTATATGTATATGTGCTAGATTTCAGGCTAACCCCAAATAGTCTCATCTATTAGCTATGAAAAGAATTTTTAAATATCTTAAAGGAACTCCAAATTTAGGATTATGGTATCCCAAGGAGTCCTCCTTTGATCTAATGGGATACTCAGATGCTGACTATGCAGGATGCAAAATAGACAGAAAGAGCACAAGTGGAACTTGCTAAATGCTTGGTAGCAGACTTGTCTCTTGGTTTAGTAAGAAGCAGAACTCAGTATCCACATCAACTGCAAAAGCTGAATATATAGCCACAGGCAATTTCTGTGCACAAATCCTATGGATGAAGACTCAGCTTGCAGACTATGGGTTTGAGCTTAATTTTATTTCTATATATTGTGATAATACAAGTGCAATTACTATAACTCATAATCCTGTCATGCATTCAAGAACTAAGCACATAGATATAAGATATCATTTCATTAGGGATCATGTACAAAATGACAATATATCACTTCACTACATCCCAATTGAAGATCAAATAGCAGATGTGTTTACAAAACCTTTAGATGAATCAAGATTTAATAAACTTATAAGTGAGTTAGGAATGCTAAATCTAGACCCTTAATATATATCATGTTTTTGGAAGATACTAACTCTGCAGGAAGAAAGGTGTGCGAGGAAATTAAGTAAAGGACAAGTTCGTAGAATGCACTCAACGATCATCAAGCGAAGGATCGCAGGGTACGCTTAAGATTGTAGAGATCACTCAACGATCAACAAGCCAAGAATTGTAGAGCACACTACAAACCGTAGAGCTCACTTAACGGTTGTCAAGCCAAGGATCGCAAAGTATTCCTCAATCGTAAAGCTAACTCAACGAACATCAACAAAAGAATCCACGTATCAAGAAGGATCGTAAAGATCTGGGGGCAGAATGGTCATCAACCAACTGAAATGCTCCTATTAGAACTTGACACGCATCTCAGCAAACATAGAGGGAAGTTTTTAAATACTTTGAAAACTGCACGTCGTTTATTTCTTCAAATCAAAAATCTATTATTCCTCTATCTCTCTCTCTCAATCCAAAACCCTAAGTTTTTAATACTCAGATAAATCGTTCTTCTCGTTTCAGAAAAAACTATCAAATGACACCTGCTCAAGTCATTCCTGGAAACGAACTCAACTTCGAAGCCTTCACAACAGCAGATAAGCAGTTCAAAAGAATAATCCAGTTGCTAGATAAGGCTAGTCTGCGAGAAGCTTTGGGAACAAATACGAGGATTCTATCAAAGCTTGTCCGAGAGTTTTACATCAATGGATCCTATGCTAACGGAACTCTAACCACTACAGTAAAAGGGGTACAACTCAATCTCACTGCTGAAGAATTTAACCTAGCCCTAGGTTTTAAGCAAGGGGGTCTCACATTTCTAAATATGGTGAGCACCGAAGAAGACCTGAGAAGAATGCACCACCAAAAGAATCTGGGACTGAAAGGTTTGAAGAAGAAAGAATTTTCTCAGAAATATGAGTTCCTGGCTGATGTTATAGGTAAATGTCTCCTTTGCAAAGACTCAGCTCATGACTCAATCAGTGAGGTGCAGTTGAAATTAATGACAATTATAGTGAAGAAGATAAACATCAACTATGGCTTCTTGCTGTTGGAATGGATAGAGAACTGGGTCTAAAATGCAGAAAAAGCTAAGGGGACAAGAAAAATGTTCTATGGGAGATTCATCAGCATTCTCCTTAGATCGTCATTGGGGGATCTGATTGAGCATGATGAAGGAGAAGCCCTCAATACTAACAAGAGAATAACCCAGAGACTCTTTGACAACTGGAGGAGGAATTCAGTTGAAAATAACTGGAGGAGGAATTCAGTTGAAAATAGGAAACTATCCCGGTCAGGGGATAGTGAAGGAACGCAGAGTGGTGCAGGGCCATCGCTATTGAAGAACACACCTACAGAAGAAGAGTCTCAGGAGGTCAGCAAGCAATCTCAGGGTCTCATCAGAAAGAGGAAAGGAAAGAGAGCCCTTAAGATTGAAGAACCTCAAGGCTCATCAAATGAGGCTCCTGATGTTGCTCCTGAAGGAAAGACTGCATCAGAGGATGAAAGTTCAGATCTGCGAAGGGAAACTCGCAGTAAGTATGAAGCTGAAGAGGCCACTCCAAAAGAGCCAAGAAGAAAAAGAAGAAGGCTAGTAAAATTAGCCGACAAAGGCTCAGTAGCTAAGGGGGAGCTACTTGAAAAATCTGACATTGCTCCAGTTGAGAAGGAGTCATCTAAAGCAGTTGAGCCTATGGATGCTCAAACTGAGGGGGAGTCATCAGTTGTTCCTGAGCTAGCAGATGCTCTGGCTGAGGGGGAGACTCAAGAAGACATTTCAATCCCTTCATCCACAATGAATAATGATGAAGAGGATGACATCGAAATAGTAGCCGTTGGAAGAAATGAGCAAAGACACCTTGACTACAACCGCCTGCTGAAATTCTTGCCACTGATGCCATTCCACCGAGCTCTGGTGCACAATGCGTGGGATCAGGTCTTCTGGACCTTCAAAGCATACCCTAATGTGGTGATTATTGCTCAAGGCTATCCTCAGAATCTATTCTTTGCCCAGAAGCTCATTTCATGCAGCCCCTTTTCACATTCTTTAGGGCAAAAGGTACATTTTATTCCTCTAGCCCTCATTCAAATTCATACACCTTCACGGATGTTCAATAAATTTGAGGAGTCATCAAATGCCAACTTTGCATCAAGCTCTACGATCAACACTTCCCCGATCGTAGAGTCCCCACCATCTACGACTGGTGGTCAAGAAAGCCTTAATGATCAAAACATAGAGTGCCCTCCAGACTCTCCCGAAATTCTTCCCACTCATCAAATAATGCCTCCTGTTCCACCTTCAAGATTTCTCTTAACCTACGAGGATATTCCCTCCACCTCTGGTCATGAATACTTCCACATTCCAAGCTCATCGGCTGACCAGGGACAACCATCTCAACTCCTCCAAGAAATTCTGGACAAGGTATCTCAGCTTCCTACAACTGAGGGCCTAACTGACTTAACAAGCCATATGCATACAGAGATACAGAAAGATCTGGCATCTAAGTCCCATAACATTCAACGAAGAATGGACGATGTCATTGATGCTGCCAACGATCTCTCTAAAAGCTTGAATAAATAATTCTCCAAAAGGTTAAAGCAGTTAACGGCAACAATCTTTGAAAATCTCCAAGAAAGGGATAAAATATTTCTGGAAGCTTTAAACAATCATCAGAAGGCAGTCGTTGTTCTTCAAGAAACCAATGACAAATCTATAACACTCCTCAGTAATGAGATCATTGCATTGAAGAAATCTCTCAAAGAATAAGAACATTGATCGGATGACACTTTGTCATTGGTGGAGCAAAAACAAATACTGGTTGACGAATGCTCCAAGCACACCAAGATAATGTTGTTGCCACTAAGACTCAACTTCAAGAAATTATTTAGGGCATACAGCAGCTTTCAGAACAGGTAGCAAACATTAGTGATGCCAACAAGGGGGAGAAGAAATTGAGCATAACAGAACAAACGAGAACGAGCTCAGACTACAGCAGAAGAGGAAGAGCACCTCAAGGGATGAGGATGGTTCAAACATCAATACATCCTCCTAGATTCGAAGCAGTACCATCTCATCCCAGACAGGATGAGACAGCAAGACCTTCTTCCTCAACTGCGAGGCCATCTAGCTCACAAGAATGGTTCCAAATTAAAGAAGAAGAAGCTTTGTTGAGGGAAGAAGAACTGAGAAAAGCAGAAGATGAAAGGAGAGCACTCTTCAGGCAGAGGGAAGAAGAAAGAAGAAAACTTCCTAGTAGAAGGAGATAAGTTAATTTTATTTTTTTTTCACTCAATTGTATTAACTGACTAAACATCAATAAAATTCATAATTTTCACTAGAAAATACAGCTGCTCAATGTATGTTTAGGCATTCATTTATTCATATGCATTTTGCCTATTTAATGTGTTCAAAGTACTATCTGCTATTTATGTTGTCATCATCAAATATGGGGAGATTGTTGAACATTGAATGTTTAAATTTGATGATAAGAAATAATGTACAAGGGCTGTGTTAGATAAGATCAAAGTTGTTAGGTTGATCTTCTGATATAAATGTATGGATTTATAAATTCTTTTGTGTTGTAGTAAGACTTAGATTTAAATAGATTAAAACTGTTAGGTTGATCTTTTGTTATAATCTAATCGTAGAATGGACTCTACGATTTCGGCCAAGAAGACTCTACGATCAACAGACTCTACTATCAAGACAACCAATCGTAGAATGGACTCTACGATTTCAGCCAAGAAGACTCTACGACCAACAGACTATGTTTTAAGCGAGAAGCCGTAGAACGGACTCTACGTTCAACAGTCTGACAGTAGAGTAAACTCTACGATGACAATAAGAGATGATCCATTATAGAATAATCACAACAGCAAGGATATTCGTAGAGTTGATCATGGAGGGTCGTTGAGCAAAAAGGCAAGAGACCTCACGACTTTCAGATTAGAAGCTATTTCGTTCTAAAGTACAATCTGCATTGATGTGACAGAAAAGCTTCTGCAAATAGATCAAAGTAAGAAAAGTCAGGGGACTGACCCAAGCGCACTATGCAACAGAAAGAAGACTTTTGAGGCAGTAAAGTCAGAGGACTGTGTCCTATCAGTCCTATAGTATGGAAGGACCAAGCAACTCTATGAAAGCTGGTAGGAACCTACGACTGACGTGTCTGTCCCCAAGGAAAAATAAAACACCCTTTCATGGACTAACAGGTCAGATCAAATAATATCTAATCAGAGCATTAATGAGCTATATTAATATAATATTCATAAGTACCCCTCTGTGAGGTAACGGGAAGAAACTAAGGCTACGAGCAGATGTTCCAACGGGAAGAAACCTGAAGCCCTCATTTTAAATACCAAGATCTGCAAAAGAAAAAGAGGAGAGATTTACACAAGAAAAGAATATACGCAAGAAGTTGAAGAGATCAAACTGATAAGAAAACTTGCATTGCTACTAAGTCCTTCAGAAACTTATGCTAAAAGTAACTTAGTAGCTCATCCAAATCTACACTACTCCAGGAGAGTTCTTTGTGAACTAGAGTATCCAAGTCTGTTAGACTTGTAGAGTTCTCAGTGAACTAGAGTTCCAATACTGTTGGTCTTGAAGGAATCTTAGTGATTCTGAAATTGTAAAAGTATCCTTAGTGGATTTGCTGCTGGAAGAGCAAAACAGTGGAGTATGAGTCTTGTGAGCTCTGAACCACTTAAAATCTAGAGTCTATCTTTTTGTGTCTTTTAATTGCTATATCTACCATATAATTGCTTGTTGAATTCTAACTTTAACATATCAAGAAAGGGGTAACTAAATCATATTCCGCTGTGCTAAACTTATTGATTAAGAATTAATTAAAGTAAGAAATAAAAGTAAAGGAAAATTTTAAAAGAATCTATTCAACCCCCCCTTCTAGATATCTATCATGTCATTGGGAACTAACAATGGCTCTAGTAGCTCATTATGATTTAGAGTTACATCAAATGGATGTTAAAACTGCATTCCTTAATGGTGACTTGCATGAGAATGTCTATATGACACAACCAGAAGGTTTTTTGGTTAAAGGCAAGGAACATATGATATGTAGACTAAAGAAATCCATCTATGGGTTAAAACAGGCCTCTCGACAATGGTATCTTAAGTTTCATGAGGTGATGAGTAATTTTGATTTTAAGAAAAGTATAGTAAATCAATGCATATACTTGAAGGTCAATGGGGGTAAATTTGTTATTCTTGTTTTGTATGTTGATGATATACTACTTGCAAGTAATAACTCAGACATGTTGTATGAGACAAAACGTTTTCTTTCTGAAAATTTTGATATGAATGATCTCGGTGAAGCCTCTTATGTCATAGGTATTGAAATTCATCGAGATAGGTCTCGCGGGATACTAGGATTATCCCAAAGAGCTTATATTGACAAAGTTCTTAACAAATACAACATGCAAAATTGCTCCCCTACTGTTGCCCCTGTTGTTAAGGGTGACAAATTTGGCTCATATCAATGTCCTAAGAATTAGTTAAAACGTGATCAAATGAATCTTATTCCTTATGCTTCTGTGGTTGGGAGTCTTATGTATGCTCAAGTTTGTACTCGTCCTGATATATCGTATATAACTGGAATGCTTGGACGTTACCAGTCAAATCCAGGTTTAGATCACTGGAAAGCAGCCAAAAAGGTGTTACGCTACTTACAGGGTACTAAGGATTTTATGCTTACATTTAGAAAAACAGATAACCTTGAAGTCGTTGGTTATTCTGATTCTGATTTTGCTAAGTGTAAAGACGAAAAGAAATCTACATCAGGGTACATTTTTATGTTTTCAGGAGGCCCTATTTCGTGGAGAAGTCATAAGCAAGAGTTAACTACCACTTCCACAATGATGGCAGAATATGTGGCTTGTTATCATGTTACTTGTCACGCCATATTGTTGAGGAATCTTATTTCAAGACTTAAGGTTGTAGATTCCATTTCAAGGCCATTGAAAATATTTTGCGATAATAATTCTGCTATTAGTTTTTTCAACAGCACAAGTTCGAGTGGTGCTAGACTGTACCTTGACACTAAGTACTTATTCGTTAGGGAAAGAGTTGAAGATCAAAACGTTGTCATTAAGTATATTAGTATGCATGATATGTTAGCGGATCCACTTACGAAAGACTTACCACCCAAACTCTTTTTAGAACATGTTGCCGGCATGGGTTTAACTGGTAGTCTTAATTAGTAAGTTACTTTGATGTAAGACAACTTAATTTTGAACTCGTTGTTTTGACTTCACATTACGTTTATGGTTTGCTATTCTCTTTATTGTGCACACTTAAGAACTTATGAGCAAACAGTTATGTTTGGATCATATGGATGAGTTTAATTTATTACCACTTATGTAAATTCTATTCATATCTGTTATGCTTAATGTTAATCCTTGTTTTAATGAAAGTACTAGTTTTGTAACTAATGGGGATCTTGTGTTAATTGTGACACAAAGATTGTATTAATTCGTATGAGTGTTTTTATTTGAACATGATGTAGATATTAAATTAATGTTTAACCAAATTAATGATTGTAAGCATTATGTTTTGTATATAAAGAGTATTTCGGCCAAATGAGAGAATGTTAGAATATTTTATTTCCTAATGTGGCCTCTACTATTTATGTATTTATTGGGCTTACATATTGTATTAATTTAATTACTTTATTTATGGGTTTGGTAATTATGTGACCCATAAGTAATATTACTAATAGTATTTGGCATAATGGGCCCTAGGGTTTCATAATCTTGATGGACGATTTTGACCCTTAGCTATTCTATAAATAAAATAGTTAGGGTTTGGTCTCAATTGTTGTCTTAAGAATTTTATACACACCCATACATCCATCATAATATTGAGAGAGACAATTGAAGACCTTCACCCTTAGCGCAACGGAAACGTGATATATACAAGATGTTTTCTATCAATTCATGTAAGTACCTAATGTTATCATTGATTAATTAATGGTTATTTTATGAAATAGCACGATCCGTTAATAATTATTTAACATAAACTAGTTATTCTTTCACACATATGCGTTGGTCAGCCGATGAGAAACTTGGGTATTGATCACAGTGGTGCTTCATAGATGGCTCAACAAAAGGAGTTCAATCTCAAGAACCCTTCTGCCTATCATTATGACATCTTACTGTTAGGATTCATGGTATCTTGAAAACTATGTTTTGTACTGTGAACCTTTGTTTTTAAATACATTCATCAAGATTAATGATTTGTATTAAATTTATTTTCTCAGACTTTGCTTTTTGCTTTGTGGATTGATTGATTTTTTGGACTGAATGCTTGAGTCAACAGCCTTTGGTGAAAATTTTAATGAAACTTTATCAGGTAACTTATATCCTTTAGGTGTTTGATAAAATGTTTGCGAGTGACCACAATTCCTTTTTGTATTACTATAGTTTGCCCAGTTCATTGGTATGAAATCTCAGTAATATGTTTGTAGGCTTGAACTCGTTTGGTGAGATGGTTATAGTCAGTGTTCCTTTGTCAAGCATGAAGCTTTTATTTTTTTAGATGATTGTGCTCCTTAAATGGGATTAGAGATCTTATATCATTTCATCCAGAATAATATTGAATACCGTATGGATGTAATTAAAACTCGGTACTGTGCTTTATGGGCTCCTGCTTTTAAATTGTTTATTAATCGCTTTGATATCCCATGTGATGCCCACCCCATTATCAAACATGGAAGAAAATGCCCTCTGTAGTTTAAGAGAGAGGTAGAATTAGCATTCCTGTCAATTTGCAGTTTATGTATAGGAACGATGATAGGAAATTTGAAGTAATTAATTGTGCCAATTATTAGTTCAAAGTATGTATAATTTTGCAATTTCATGGGCTTTATTTTGATTTCTAATATATTTTATTTTGTTTAACTTTTGGTCTCTGTTTTTAGTTGTTTAAAGCAATATTTACTTTTATTGTAGCCAAAGATGTTGGTAGTTGACGCCGCTGATTGATCCCAATTCTGTATAAGCAATTTTGTAGATGTTTGTCCAAGATGTCGATTATTCGTTGAGATTCTTCTATAGTGGCTTGACTTTAAAATTGTAAGTGCATTTCAAACTATCCTTGAAACTGAACATGAGCTTCTTTCTTTAGTCCATTTTTGCTTTTCAGTAACAATTTTCAGTATGGTGCAAAAACGATGTTAATACCATGACATTTTATCTTGCCTTCTATATCCGACTTAAATGAAGCATGATTTAGGAATGACATACATGTATCCTTTTCTTATCTCTTGCTCTCTTTATATTGTATAGGAGATGCAGTCCTCATATACTCTTATGTATTTATGATTATTATAGGACATTGTATTATGTGTTGAATAACAATTTTATTAATAATATTTTTTCAATATTTAGAAGGCTTATAACGATGGTCGCCAATCATCGCTATAGGCCTTTGTTAAAGCTTATAGTGACGGTCGGCGTTGATCATTGATACAAACCTTTTTTAGTAGACACCTTTAGTGACCGTCATAATCGTCGCTAAAGGTTCTGTACTGTCCGTCGGAAAAAAATTAAGCGCGTTTTTGCCATGCTTTTTATATACGACCAGACCATCCGTATAGATGTGTAGGATTGTCCATATGGACTTTACCGACGGCTTTTATGGCGATGGTCCCCGACTATGGTGGTAAATCCCCAAATAGCATTCTCGACGGACATAAAAATATCAATATCGACGACAAGTTCGTCGATATTGACCCAATACTAGGGTAAGTCAATAGCGACGACAAAGTTCGTCACCTTTAACATAGATTCTGTCATTTTTTATATTCCCTTGACTGCGTTTTTTTTGCTGCCAAATCCCTATTACAATATCAACGGCAAAAAGTCATTCTTAACGGAGTGTCGTCGACCAACAGAAGAAAAATGACCCATTGGCGACGACGGTCAATATCGATGGTATACCGTCGTTTTTTGTGTATCATTAGCAACGAAATTTTGTCCGTCGCCTATGGCTCACTTTCTTGTAGTGACAGTAAGTTAACTAAAGCAGTAAGCTAAAATGATTAGATTTTACTGACTTAAGTTTACAGCTGTCCTCTAACCATATCTAACTATAGTTACATTAGCCATTCTATTACAAAATTAGTTATACAATTGTACTAGCAGTTATAGCTAAAACTCTTATATCTTTTGCACACATGTGATATTGATTTGGTTGTGCTAGCTGATGCAGTGTCAATGTTACTGATGTTGGTGCTGGTGCTACTGACTAGTTTAAGTCATATGGCATCCTCATGTGAACAACATCAGCATTAGATGCAGTTATATTGTCCTTAATACAAACTGTTGAACATATCAGATAGTGTTTTTATGTATTTTCAGGGATTCTACTAAGGTAGTATAATTGTTAAAATATCAATTGTTGAAGATTGTCTCATATTTTGTCATATTGTGAGCTTTGTCAACAATTGCAAGATCTGATCCTTGATTTTGGATGGATTTGGTCCTAGATTTGGCTCCATGATATGTGGGATTTTGTCTATTCTCTTGCACTACAGAATGAAGCATTTACTTCCCATTTCAAGTACTCCAAGAAGAGGAGTCAAACAAAGCAAGAGAGATTCGGGAGGTAGAAGGATAAGAGGTATATATCTATTAGAGAATTTTGTGTGGGAAAATTCTCTTAGGAAGAATTATCTTTCTTGTGGATGTGAGAATTTTTTTGAGATAACAATGTAATATTATTCACATGGTGAATTTTCTCTAGTTCTCTTTCGCAGCGAAAGTGTTTTTTTTTTTATATATTTGGAGTTTCTACTATAATTCTTGTGTTGTGTTATTGTGTCTTAATGCTCAATTTCAATTTCTCTAAATTGTTAGACGTTTTGATTTCTTAACAATTGGCACCAGAGCTTAGTTCTGTAAGCAAAATGTATGGCATGAAAATCGACGTAGAGAAATTCGATGGGAGAATCAATTTTGGCTTGTGGCTAATTTAAGTCAAATATGTAATGATTCAATCTAAGTTACACAAGGCTTTGAAGGGACGATCGACCCCTATTTCCAGTAAACAAGATTCGGCATCCGATTCTAGTATATAAGATTCTGTACCCGGTATGAGTGATGAAGATTGGGAAGAATTCGATTTGAGAGCTATGAGCATGATTTATTTATTTTTGGCCAAAATGTTCATGCTAATGTACAATGAATTTCAAAAGCCAATGAGTTTTGGGAGAAGCTTGAAGAAATGTATCAAGTAAAAGGTGTATCCAATCGGGTATATCTCAAGGAACAGTTTCATACTTTGTATATAAATGAAAACACATCCATTTTTGACCATTTTAGTGTCTTAAATGGTATCTTCTCTGAACTGGAGTCCATTGGAGTAAAGATGGATGATGGGGATATAACATTGAGGCTCATCTGGTCTTTTTCAAATTCTTATGAACACATGAAGCCCATTTTGATTCATGGGGGAAGGAGAAAATTATATTATCAGAAGTTACCGGTAAACTTTTCTCTGAAGAGAAAAGGTTGAGTGGTGGATATTGTGTTTCACCTGAAAACTCAACTTTCATGGTAGCTGGAAATTGGAAAAAGAATAACTCCATGAACAAGAAATCGATTTTGCTGGAGGTGTGAACAATCTGGGCACCTAAAAAAGAAATTGTCCGAAAGGTGAATCTAATTCGAAAAATAGCTCCAAGTTAAGATTAGACGATAAAGTCAACATTGTGTCTACCCATAGTGAGGGAGATGTGATCTTTACTAAAAGAGTATGAACATCCTTATGTGTTAGAATAATTGAAAACTAACACGTAAACACATATCAACTTACATATGAATAGGTTAGTATCCACGTAGCGGAAGCGGTTGAACCAGAATGCCAAATCTACGAGCAACACCACGAACACAGCTACTACGAACCTTCTCATGAAGATTTCTCGCCAATAGAGAGTTGTTACAAGCAACGGTATATGCGAACTAACTCAAGTGTTCACACCAAGTACACCTAAGATAATTGATGGAAGCTTGGAAATACTAGAGAGAGAGTAATAGAGAGAAAAACTGTATGGAAAAAATAACACGTTATTTTTCCTTAGACCTACACTATGTAAGCGTAACAGTATTTTAACGATGAATCCATATTAATATGGGATAAGTCTACTACTGACTAAATCAGGAGAGTTATATCATATAGAGTCCTGACCATATCAAGTATTATCTAAAATACTTCAAAGTGATATGGGACTCTTCCAATACAAATTAGGTTATCCAATATCCATACCCAAGTGGATGTCCTTGATCCACGGGTTCTACTCGGATCAATTACTAACATCTCCCACTCAGATACTTGGGATATAAAGATACGTATTCATCTCAATTCAATCATCTCTAGATTTCCTCGTACAAGTGCCTTGGCGTGCGACAGACGAGAAATAAATAATATCAAGGGCGAGAGCTCACATATTAAGTCTCCATCATAACTAATATGAAGCATCTCCAAAAAAAACTCGTCATGTCCTAGACCAGTCGATCACATTCTGTTGAGTATTTCGAATCCCTCATTAATTACATTTTCGAAATACACTCAACCCCATTTGTCTTGGTATGCTCACTTTTAAAAAATATACATATAATGTAATATATAAAGTTTAAAATAGTTGCGCGCGCATAGCATAGCCAACGACTGAATGTGATGCCAGACAATTGTCTTCCCTAAACTCTCATATCAATCTTCATTAACTCTGCTGCTTTCCCAGACAAGTACCCATGGAACCTCATTATGTGAACTTAGGAATACAAGCTAAAGTAGCAACACAAAGTCTTTGTTTCATGACATAGGTTCAAGTAACTAAGGACAATAGTTATTGTACAGAGCTCACATAGTGATTGGATAGGGATCCACCACATCACTCTTCTGTACTATGTCACCAATCTTGCACACGAGGTACAATTCTCATGTTACGATGGAGCTCTAAAAAATAATGTCGCTCTAGCTAAAATAACATTGTACGGACAATAGCTAATCGTTCTCTAGCGTTTAACCTTTAAAAACATCCCTAGTTACTTCAGATAGTATCTAGTATGAATCTAATGTCTGGCAAACCCAGAAAACAAGGCTACACTTCTTACAAGTGTTCGGTATATAATGATACCTCTTATTGGACCCAGCCAAGGTGGCTAAATCGTAGTGCCTCAAAAATGATGCCCTACCATTTATACCTCTACAATATAGCCTCATCTCGCTCGCTATTACAAGCGCCAAGGCAGGTTATCCGTGTGAGTAGATCAACCATTTTGCCTTGTGACATTTTATATGTGTTTATATATACAAAAGTTAAAACATAGAACTGAATAGAAATCAACTTTATGTAATAACATTTATTGCATAAAAATAAACAATATCCAAAAGATGTCCATCAACAAGCATAATACATATCAAGGCCTACGAAGTCCCAAGCTCTTAACATGAGCTCGAAAAACATCCCTAGGAATGGGTTTAGTTAAGGGATCAGCAACCATGTTGCTTGTAGAGATATGTTTAAGGACCACCTTCTTTCGTGCCACAATATCCCTAATGTAGTGAAATTTGGTCTCAATATGCTTGGCTTTTCCATGGTACTTGGGATCCTTAACGTAAGACAAAGCAGCCGTATTGTCACAGTGAATAGTGACAGGATCACTCGAATGTGATCCAACATGCAAGCGCTTAAAGAATCTCCGTAACTATACTGCCTCTTGTACTGCAAAATAACATGCAATATACTCTGACTCCATAGTGGATAAAACAACACATGGTTGTTTCTTGCTTAACCAGCTAATGGCCCCACCACTAAGCAAGAAGTTATATCCAGTGGTAGACTTGCGTTCATCCAAGTCATTAGCCCAGTCTGCATCGCTATACCCTTGTAAGCGTAGCTCACCACCCTGATAACACAACATATAGTCCAAGGTGCCTCTCAAGTATCGAAGTATTCTCTTAACTGCCACCCAATGAGCAAATCCAGGATTGCTTTGAAACCGACTAACCATCCCCACTGCAAAACTTATGTATGGGCGTGTACACATCATTGCATACATTAACTTACCAACTACACTTGCATAAGGAACACGAACCATCTGTTCTTTTTCTTGATCAGTCTTAGGGCAAAAATCTTGGCTTAGTTTATGACCCTTCTCAATGGGAGTGTCAACGGGTTTAGAATTATGCATACGAAAATGCTCTAATATAGATTTTATATAAGTCTATTGACTTAATCCTAAAAATCTTTTAGAACGATCCTTATGGATCTTAATTCCGAGTACAAATTCTGCCTCACCCATGTTCTTCGTCTCAAAATTAGATGACAACCACTTTTTAGTGGCGACAATCAATCCCATATTATTTCCAGCTATCAAGATGTCATCAACGTACAAACATAAGATCATGAAGCTTTTGTTGACCCGTTTAACATACACATAATGATCTTCTTCAATCATCGTAAACCCATAAGCTATGATGGCTCGATGAAATCTAAAGTACCACTGTCTAAATGATTGCTTTAAGCCATAAATGGAACGTTTAAGCTTGCACACTTTGCGCTCTTGTCCCTTGACCTCAAAGCCAACTGGTTGATCCATATAGATCTCCTCATCTAGTTCTCCATATAGAAATGCAGTTTTAACGACCATCTGATAAATCTCCAAATCTAAACATGCGACAATAGCTAGAATGAGGCGAATAGAGCCAATTCTCACAACTGGTGAAAATGTCTCTTCATAGTCCACACCCTCCTTTTGGGTGAACCCTTTTGCCACGAGACGAGCCTTATACTTGTCGATTGATCCATCTGCCTTACGTTTAATTTTGAAAACCCATTTATTTCCAATGGCCTTACGACCAGGTGGTAGATCAACCAACTCCCAAACCTGATTCTTTCCCATAGAACCAATTTCATCCTTTATAGCATCTATCCATTCATTATGAGCAGGTGAAGTGAGAGCTCCCTTATATGTGGTAGGCTCATTCTCATCATTTAAAGCGCACATAAGGGCCTCTCCTTCAAACACGAGAAGGGATTCCTCTTCAATTTTAAAAAATTTTCGAGGAACTTTTGTACGTTTACTTCGACGTGGTTCAAGTTTTTGTGAATCAGGTGTCCTGCTAGGCGGTAAGTCATTCCTACTATCCTTAGCGATAAAACGATGAGAATCAAATTCCCTTCCTTCGCTAAGTGATGGTGAAATGTCTCCCACTGATTCGGCCATCTCATAAAGCTCATCATCCTTTCTCGTGTCAGCCCTGCTTGGAAACTCATTCTCTATGAATTTCACATCTCGTGATTCAATCTCAGTCATTACTCCATCAGGTTGTTCGCATATCATCACGTAACCCTTTGAGTGTTCAGGATACCTTATAAAGATACATTTTTTTCCTCTAGAGTCTAACTTCCCAAGTTGTTGGGAAGGAATGCGCACATATCCTGCCGACTCCCATGGTCTTAAATGATCTAAGGTTGGTTTTCTTCCTTCCTAAGACTCATATGGTGTAGAAGTAACTGACTTGCTAGGCACGCGATTAAGGATGTAAGCAGCAGTCAAAAGTGCATCCCCTCAAAAATTAACTGGGAGATCAGCTTGCGCCATCATCGATCTAACCATCTCTAATAGCGTACGATTCCTTCTTTCTACAACACAATTTTGTTGTGGAGTACCAGGAATCGTTAGTTGTCTGATGATACCTTTTTCCTCACTGAGTCCTTTAAATTGCTCAGATAAATATTCGCGGCCACGATCGGTCCTAAGAACCTTTATGGATTTATCCCTTTGATTCTCAACTTCAGAAATGAAGCGTCTAAAGCAGTCTAATGCTTTTGACTTATGAGAAATCAAATAGACATATCCATATCACGAATAATCATCTATAAAAGTGATGAAATAGTTACCACCATGTCGTGCTCTAACATTCATTGGACCACAAATGTATGAATGAATTAACTCTAAAGGATTAGTGGCCCTCACTGCCTTCCCAAATGGTTTTCTTTTTGCCTTCCCTGCTAAACAAGGTTCACATATTGGTAGGTTAAGTTTAGCGTATGAGCCTAAAAGGCCTTCTCGAGCTAGCCTAGTCATCCTATCTTGACCAATATGACCTAATCTAGCATGCCATTTCAATGATTCATTAACAGTATCATCACGAGAAGCAATATAAGAAAAATGGGATTCACCTTTATTCAAAACATAAAAACCATCCGATCAAGTACCATGTCCTACAAAATTATTATGAAAGTAAATAGATACGCTACTACTATCGAAGGAAAAAGAATATCCAATTTTAACTAAGCCTACAACTGAAACTAAGTTCTGTCGAATTCCTGGTACATAAAGTGTGTCCTCAAGGATCAGTGTGCGACCATTTCGCAAAGTCAGCTGATAAGTGACAAAACCAAGCACTTGCTCCTCTGAACTATTCCCCATGAACAAACTTTGACTCCCTTTGGAAGCTCGTCGGAACTCGGTGAATCCCTCCCTATCGCGAGTTACATGCTTGGTTGCTCTTGTGTCAATAATCCACGAAGGATCAGATTGGGCAAGAAAAACATGTGAACACACAAAGTATTCATCGCAATGGAGAAATTTAGATTGTACCTTTTTCTGCTCAGTGCATTCACGAGCAAAATGTCCAACCTTCTGACAGTTATAGCAAGTCATCTTCTTTTTTCCTCCTCTTTTGCCCTTACAGCGCTTAGCATTACCCTTCTTATTTGGTGCATCAGCCTTAACCTGATCATTGCCTTTTGCTTGTCTCTTGCGCTTGCATTTTGCATTGCGCGGACCAGCTTGAGCCATGAAGACAAAGCTGCCATCTTTTGCACCACGGCGCTCATATTCAAGCTCAAGGTGTCTTTTCAGATTAGCAAGAGTTTTGATACTATCATTATGTATCATAGTCATCGTGAAAGGCTCCCAGGTATCAGGTAAAGACCTGAGCACAGCTTGAATATGTTGCTCTTCAGTGAGGGTTGTGCCAGCTGCACTAAGCTCGCGAATCATGGACGACATTACACGAAGGTGCTCCACCATAGTGTGTTTAGGCTCCTTTTTGTAACGGTCCAGCTTATAATTAAGCTCGCGTAACCTAGTAGCAGTAGTCCCACCATAGGACTTCTTGAGCATATCCCACATTTCCTTTGCAGTTTTGCAGGACTCAAATTCGCTAATAAGGTCGTTGTGCATGCTGCTTAACATAGTAAAGCGTGAACAACGATCCTTTTTGACCCACTCATCGTAGGTTTGTTTGTCTCGACGGTGCTGTACAGTAATGCCCTCCTCAGGCGGTTCCATAGTGGTGGTTAAGGTTTCTAGCACATCTAACTCATTAAGCAGATATTGAATTTTCTTCGACCAAAGGTAATAATTTTTATCATCCAATTTTTCACCTTTGTTAAGGTCAGCAACGACATTTTTAAAGGTCATTTCACTACAATAAGGTCACACGAAATATGAATATTAGCACACATATAATAATTTTGTCATTAAATCCTAATTAATCACAATTATTTAGTCCATGAATAAAAATCGAAAAATCGCTAAGCTCATAATCATCATTCCATTTCATAAAATAAATAATTATGATTAATTTTATTTTATATGACAAAATCCAAATAGCCTATTACAACAAAAATAAGGACGGGGTTTAACAAAAAAAAACCTTATTAATAATTTAATTATACTTTGGCAGATAAAATTAATTAATTGAAGAACAAGTGCAAAATTACATTCCCTTACAAGGCTTCGATATTAATACATCAATACCAAAATTTTTACATTAAAGATACCTACTACATCAATCTATTAATAAAAAATGGGAATGCTGCACTTGTTTTCTCATAATTATTTTATCTCAGGTCTCTATCACAAAGTGAGAGCCCGTCTCCAAAAATAGTTAAATATCAACCCTTTTTGGTCCATTCAAAACAACATGCAATATCAAACAAGGGGTATGTGCATGAATGAGCCCATCACAGCTCCCACTAGGAAGCTGGATGTCTTTGGTCAAGTCCTAAGGGGACAAACGCAACAAATATGCATAATTAACATAATATATACACACAAATACACAATAATAAGTGTGATAATAAATACTATGTTTCTCAAAAAATGACCAAATTTTTTTTGACAATATATATACATGAAAATGTGATCCTGTAAATTTTCTGTATTTTTCTGAAAATTTTTACTATTTAATTCAATTATTTTTCAAATAAATAATAATTGAATGTAAAATAATTTAAAACACTTAATCAAACCATTTCTCAACACCTCTCAGTGCAGAACTTGTAATCATGCCTCTGTATACTCAAGAAAAAAATTTGGCCCAAAAAACATTTCTGGACATTTTTTAAATAATTTTATGGCACTTTAAGTAGCTAAAAATAATTTCTAAAAATATTTTTCTTTGCTGAAAAAATGCAGAAAAAATATTAATCTGACCAGAAAATAAAAATAAATTTTTCTACAATTTTTTTTTAAAAAAAATTGCAGAAGCAGGCACGTGTAACCCACTAGCCTCAGGCGCGAGTGGGCGTCGTCGTTGCCCCTTTTTTTAGCTTGCGCGTGGACACCACGCGCACTGACGCGTGCTGACGTCAGCGTCGTCTTCTTTCTCAGCATACCAGAAGCAAAATTACAGTTAAGTACCTCTTTTTAAAAAAATCATAACTAATTCTACAGATGTCCAAAAATTACAAACTTTATATTTCTGGAATCGTGGCGACGTGTACTATTTTATTATGTAAAGAAAATAAAATTTCAACTTCTGTACAAAAACATATTTTTACATGAATGAAACAAGAATGTTAACTAGGGTTTGCATTTTCTCACAAAATATAAATCCTATTGCAACAACAAATTACAGGTATTTTAGCATGTATTTTGGACTACAACATACTATAATTTCATCCTCTAAGATGTGCTCTAGCATATTATGCCATTAATGTTCTATTTCAAGCTTTCTAGCGAATGAAAAAAAATGGCATATTATTTATGCGAGATTAAGCATAACAAGTTCTGATGCCAATGTTAGAATAATTAGAAACTAACACGTAAACACATATCAACTTACATATGAATAGGTTAGTATCCACGTAGCGGAAGCGGTTGAACCGGAATGCCAAATCTATGAGCAACACCACGAACACAGCTACTACGAACCTTCTCACAAAGATTTCTCGCCAATAGAGAGTTGTTACAAGCAACGGTATATGCGAACTAACTCAAGTGTTCACACCAAGTACACCCAAGCTAATTGATGGAAGCTTGGAAATACTAGAGAGAGAGTATTAGAGAGAAATACTGTATGGGAAAAATAACACGTTATTTTTCCTTAGACCTACACTATGTAAGCGTATCAGTATTTTAACGATGAATCCATATTAATATGGGATAAGTCTACTACTGACTAAATCAGGAGAGTTATCTCATATAGAGTCCTGACCATATCAAGTATTATCTAAAATACTTCAAAGTGATATGGGACTCTTCCAATACAAATTGGGTTATCCAATATCCATACCCAAGTGGATGTCCATGATCCACGGGTCCAACCCGGATCAATTACTAACATTATGGCATGCCGCTAGTATCCAAAGTTACCATGAAAGAGGATGTGTTACTGCTAGCGAGTCTTTTGTATACGGGCATTGGTTGGCATTGATGCAAAGTGTGTGGTGATCTTGATGTCGATGGTTGATGAACTTCCTAGAAAGCCAATGTGGAAGTAGCACCATAACTTTTCAGCAAGTTTGTTCGACATGAAAAATCTTAGAATGGTTGATTCTGAGTGTATGTGTACTCTTTATGGTGGAGTATGATATTTCTCTATACCGAGAATTATGATTGTTGGGATATAATTATTTGAACCCAGTTAAGGTGCAATCCAATTATTTTTATTAAAAGACCCAGATCTAATTCGGTCTACATTTAAATATACGTTGGGCCCGACCCTATGTTGGTTCATTATATTATATTTCTTGACGGCTTATTAAGGAAGTGTCAGAGTCCAAATTAAAATAAGATTGTGTTTCCTCATTTGGAAGGAACAAAGAAGTTTAATTTGAAAAGGACTCGATCAATAATTAATTACAATCCTAAAGGGATTCAAAAAAGGACTCCTCCTCCTAATTTGTCTTGGATGAGCATAACATTTATAAATACAGTCAAAAGCAGGGATCAAGGTACACACACATTCATTCATACATAATTTTATTATTTTTTAGCAATTTGATTCCCTTCGTTGTTTATGCTTTTGCTATGTTAATTGTGTAGGTATAGAAGCTATGGTGATTGTTTTATTTTAACCAAGGTGGAGATTGTTAGGATATTGGTTAAAATACCAATTGTTGACGATCGTCTCATATTTTTTCATATGGTGAGCTTTGTCAATAATTACAAGATTTGGTTCTTGATTTTGGATGAATTTGGTCCTAGATTTGACTCCATGATATGTGGGATTTTTTCTTTTCTCTTGCACTATAAAAGGAAGCATTTTCTTCCCATTGTAAATACTCCAAGAAGAGGAGTCAAGCAAAGCAAGAGAGATCCAAGAGCTAGAAGGATAAGAGGTGTCCATTAGAGAATTTTGTGTGGAAAAATTCTCTTGGGAAGAATTATCTTTCTTGTGGATGTGAGAAATTTTATGAGAGTATAAGTGATTGTAATATTATTTACAGAATGAATTTTCTCTAGTTGTCTTTGGCAACGAAAATGATTTTTTCTTCGATTTGGAGTTTTCACTCTAATTCTTGTGTTGTGTGATTGTGTCTTGATTCTCGGTTTCAATTTCTCTGAATCGTGAGCCATTTTGATTTCTCAATAGTTAATTATGGTCATGGATACTTATCAGATGTCAAAACATCTGGTTCAGAAAATGACACTCTACGACACTTTTGAATTATGAATCCCATACTTCTAGATATGTTATGATTGTTGCTCGAATTTTCATTGAAGCTAAATATATATAATTCACTTATTATATTGATATACGTATATCTGTAAAAAAATATATAAAATTTCATTCTTATTTCTATGACTAATTTTGATATGAATTTGTTGATTACTTACAAATTTCATAATTATATATGTGTAATTTATTGATTTCCTTTAATTTATTTTATATATACAATTAGTATTCAGTCATATATCAGCTATATTATTAGAATGATCAAATAAAGATTCTAACTTTTATATTGATATGAACATATATGTTTCTTATCTCTTAGTGTTTTATATTATAATCTTATTTATTATTAAAGATAGGGATATTTATGGTATAAGTGTTTCTCAATATTTTGCTTGACTTTTTAATGTTTCATTAATAATTAAATTTATTTACACATTTATGTTTATTAAAATACATATAAAATTTAACGTTCTTAGCTTGCATGTTTTTTTAGACAACGTCGTATACCCTTTTTTTAAACCGGATCAAATCTATATTTTGTGTCTGTATTTGTGCTTCCTATACGAGGCATTTGTAATTCTCAATGAGGCACTTTCAAGGTCTCTCCGTTCATGTTAATAGCAATTTTTTGCAATTTCAAAATTTGTGACTTAATTGGTGTTACTTTCATGCACTCTGCACTTTCCCAATTTATTTATTTTTGCCTAAAGTGCGATATGATTACATTAGACATATAGAAGGTTATTGGTGTGTTTTTTAAACTAGGCATGATTGGTTGTCTATATTCTCCAAAGCCTATATTTAAACTAGGCATGATTGGTTGTTTATATTCTCCTAAGCCTATTTTTAAGCAAGACATCTAAGTATAACTGACACTACCAGAAAATTAGATAATTTCGACAAAATTATTTTTGACGGACTATATTCCGTTGAAATAAATGTATAGTAAAGTAATTGACACTAACAGGCAAGCTGGTGATGCCGATAAGGCTAGCAATGCTGGTTGCAAACGGGGGATGATGACGATGCTTTTCAAACATCAGAACAACACCGTCAACCGCCGCCCAATAATTCTCCTCACACCGGTAGTAGTACTAGCTTGATTTAGTTTTGTAGTTTATTTGTAAATAATTTATCTATATTTATTTTAGTTTAGATTACTTGGATGTAAATCATTATGATTTAGTTGAGTTTTGTGAATCCTTGTACTTTTAAACAATTTTTTTTATATAACTTATGGAAAATTAATTTATATTTGTTATTGTTGTTGAGGTAATTCATATATGTTGTTGTTATAGTTACGTTGTACGTGAACATAAGATATAGATTACTGTGTGTGTTCTTGGGATAAAACATGTTTACAGGTACAAAAATGTGACTTAAAAACCTAGAAATTGTAAAAAAAATAAAAATAAAAATTATATATATATATATATATATATATATATATGTATATATATGTGTGTGTGTGTGTGTGTGTGTGTGTGTGTGATAGTTATATTTGCTGCAATGATATATAGGCCTTCTAAGATCTTTTGATGCAGGAGGATTTGATATTGATGATGTCGACTTATCGGATAATGTATTAATGGCCCTGAAGTACATGAGGGAAAGGGGCCGAAGCAATAATAACATGTGCTGATGGCGTTGGCTATGGTCAGTTCCGTCTTCGACAGTCATATTTCTTTGGACAATGGTATTCGGATCGTTATGGCCTCGGAGTTATTTCCATGAATTGGAATCGAGCAACTTTTTGGCTTGTGGCTTCGGGCACATTATTATTTTCAGTAGTTTACTTTGTTTTATTTATTTTATTTCCTAGTCATGATTTTATAAATAATTTGATTATGACGTTGGTAGCTATCGTTAACACTCCAAAATTAATCATCACTTTCAATCACAAACTCAATATAATAGCAAGTAAAGGTCGATCCCACAGAGAATGATTAATTTAATTTTATGCAATGTAAACTAAAATTGGGGGTTTTTGAATTAACTAAATAAACAAAAGTAAATTAATAAGATTAAAAACTTCAGTTCTTCGGTTCAATCTTACCCTTACATTTAATAATTCAATCAATCAAAATATATTTTTATCCTTCCATGAAATTAATAACCCTAGGCAACAACAAACTCTGCTACTCGAAATTTCGCATACTTTTAATTTAACAAAACAAACTCTTCATTAGATTCTAATCATTATACAACCTAGAACAAACTCTCTAAATTTAATATAATGAAAGCATTAATATCAAGGAAATTAGGTTATTCTAAGCAACAATCTCATAAGCTCGGATTGTTTAACTTACATAATGATAACCATAATAATAAATAAAAGCTTGACCGCAATCATCTATCACTATTCACTATCAACGATTAGGAACAATATCAATTACACGTAATATAATTCCTAAATCTAGCAATTGATAATAATTTGATCAACTCAATATGCCAAAATTAAATCAATCAAATTTAATATCAAAAAGCAATTAAAACAGATTATCACAAATAATTTCATATAAGAAAGAATAAATAATATTACTGAATTTATTTAACCATTAATTGTAATCGGGTTTGAAATCCCCTAAAACTGAATAAGAAAATTAGCCAAACATAATAAAAATAATATATGAAAAACCTTAGAGAGAGAGAGAGAGAGAGAGAGAGAGCTCCTAATTGTATCTAATCATCTGCTAACAATATGCTCCAATGTAATATAATGTATTTATAGAAGTACAATAATAATCCTAAGCATTAGTAGAAAAGAAACCCAATTTGGAATCAAATTAATGCTTTAAATCCCGAATAATCTGATCTGTACAATTTTTGCGCAAGCCAAACAGTCCCTCTGCGCAGCTGACCTGGTCAACTCTCGCCAACCGCGCGCATGGCGCGAACTTTCAACTCCTCAGCCTAGACCGCAAACGACGTCACTGGATTGCTGATACTTGGCTACCACGCATTGCACGTCAATCTTATTTTTCCTTCCTTTTCGCCGGATCACGCATGGCGCAAAAAACCTTTTTGCTGCTGTTCAAATTGTCGAAACGGAGTCGTGCTACTCGCTGCTTCATTACCCAAGCGCGCTAGGCGCGAGCCATCCGAGATGCAAGTAATTACAATAATGCCACCGTGCTGCCACTTCCTCCTTATTTACCAAATTGCCATAAGCCTCTTCTAGAAATTACGACAATGTCATCCAATATTATTTTCCTACAAAATAAAATATAAAATAATTAAAAATACTAAAATTAATAATAATGCATAATAATAAATAAAACACCTAAAATAGTAAAAATACTTTAAAACTCACAATTAATTAAGCCTAAAAATACCTAATAAATATGAGTAAAATCTACTTATCAGACGTCATATGGTACGTTCACGTGTGTTGGTTATGAGGTGTGTGGAAATAATGTGGTATGAGTGAGGGGACCAAATACGTGGCATTAATTTATGACAATGTCAAAATATGTTATATAACACTTTTAGGATATTTCCTTTTTTGCTTGCTGCCCAAGAACATTTAGCTATATAGCCCGACTTGTGGGTTAATTGAGGGAGTTGAATATTTTTGATAATTTTAATCTGAGAGCGAGAGAATTCTCTAAGTTTCTTTTGGGAGTTCTTTTGTTTTCGTTGTTTGTAAATTTTTTTTGTTAAACTCGCTTGGTCTGGTTCCGATTGAGGAAGTCCCACACTGTGACCATAATGTTCAAGATGTGATTGAAGATTTACAAAGATAAGTTTGATAGCTAACCAGAAGTCTAATGGTGTATAATCAGGGCCATCGTGGACCGATTCCGGCTGAGGAAGTCCTGCATCTTGATCGTGACGAGGTAGAGTAATATATGATTCTGAGTCCAGTTTTGACAATCTTTATTACTATAGGGAGCAACTATGGAAGTGTCGTGGTCGAGATGAACATCGTCGAGATCTGGGTTTCAAGGTGAAGTTATCGAAGTTTTCTAGTACATTACAGGCAGAAGGATTCATCGATTGGATGAATGAAGTAGAGCGAATCTTCGAATATAAGGAGGTTCTAGCAATCAAACTTAAAGGTAGAGCATTTGCTTAGTGGGAGCAAATGAAGCACTCACGAGAAAGACAAGGAAGATCTAAAATTAAAGATTGGGAGAAGATTCAAAACCACTTTCTTCCTTTCTGCTATACCCAATCATTATTTAAGCGATTGCACTTATTGAGACAAGGGAGTAGATTAGTTGGTAATTACACAAAGGAGTTCTACCAGCTAATAGGCCGTAATGATTTGTCTGAGACGAAGGAGCAGTTGATAGCACGGTATTTGGGAGGATTAAAAAGAAACTTGCAAGATATTCTAAGTATTCTTTCGATTTGGACTGTTTCGAAAGCTTACCAGAGAGCTTATGATGTAAAGCAATAATAGATCCATAGGCCGATGATGAGAAATAGCCCGAGAAGTAAACCCCCCCCCCCCCCCCCAACTTAACAAACACGTTCGGTACCACAACAAACACAAGGTAATTCTAACCCAACTATTCGCTGTTTTAAATGTGGTGAACAAGGGCATCTAGCTTCGGAGTGTAGGAAAGCTACCAATCAAAAGGGGAAAAACCTTTTGATCGAAGAAGATAGATGAGGTCTAAGAGTTTGGAGAGCCCATATATGATGAATATGATGAAGATGATGTGTTATATAGTGATGGGTAAGAGACATTGGTCATCCAAAAGTGTCTGTTGACTCCCAAAGATTATTCCAAAGAAGATTGATTGAGAACCGACATATTCCACACGACTTGCATTGTGGCGACAAGGTCTGCAAAATGATCATTGACAGTGGCAGTTGTGAAAACTTGGTATCGAAAGATGCTATAAGGAAATTACAATTAAAGACGGATCGACATCCCAAACCGTTAAACTGTCATGGTTAAACAAATGAAATGAGGTAAAAGTAGATAAGAAATGCTTAGTATCATTTTCAATCAGTAAGAAGTATTTTGATAGTGCATGGTGTGACGTGGTTGCCATGGATGCATGTCATGTTGTTAAGAAGACCCTGGCAGTATGACCGAAGAGTCATAGATGATGGTTGAAGAAATACCTACTCCCTTAGCATCAAAGGGAAGAAAATTATGTTAGCACCTCGACGGTAAGAAAGTAGTTCAGTTCGGACAGTCAACAGTGCTAATCTGTTATCTATGTTAAGGTTTTTAACTGAAGTTAAACATGAAGGGGTAATATACGCCTTACTTCCTTGTAGGAGTAATTCGGCCGGTAGGAACACCGAAGTACTAACAGACGTGCATGAGTTACTGGCGGAGTTTACCGATTTGATACCCAAAGAACTTCCCTTAGATTAATGCAGATAATGGATATCTAACATCATATTGATCTTATCCCAGTATCGAGTTTATCGAACAAACCTGCATACCGACTCAGTCTTAAAGAATCCGAAAAGCTATAGAGACAGGTAGTTATTTTGTTGGAGAGAGATTACATCCGGGAAAGTATGAGCCCTGTGCAGTGTTTGCTTTATTAGTATTGAAGAATGATGGGTCATGAAGGATGTGTACTGACAGAAGAGCGATCAATAAAATCACAGTAAAGTATAGATTCTCGATTCCTCGTCTGGATGACATGTTGGACCAACTGTCGGGAGCAAAGGTTTTCTCAAAGATCGACTTGAAAAGTGGTTATTATTAGATCAGAGTTCGGCCTAGAGATGAATGGAAAACATCATTTAAGACGTAAAAGGGGTTGTATGAGTGGATGGTTACTCCTTTTGGAATTTTAAATGCTCCTAGTACCTTCATGAGGTTTATGCAACAGCTACTACGACCTTTTATGGGTAAATTTGTAGTAGTGTACTTTGATGATATTTTAATCTACAGTCCGAACTGGGAGTCACATTATCAACACATTCGATTTGTATTTAATGTACTGAGAATAGAACGACTATTCATTAATCAGAAGAAGAGCTATTACTTTATGACTTTGGTAAGTTTTCTTGGATTTGTTGTATCCACCAAAGGAGTACATGCCGATTAGTCCAAGGTAAATACTGTTTGGGGCTGCCTACACTGAAGACCATACATGATGTCAGAAAACTTTCATGGATTGGCATCTTTCTATTGTAGGTTCATCAAAGGCTTCAGCACTCTAATTGCACCTTTTACTGAGTGCCTTAAGGGGCATGAGTTCTAGTGGTCCGAAAAGGCAGAGGCTAATTTTCAGTTCGTTAAACAGAAGATGACAGAGGCACCAATTTTAGCCCTACTGGGATGCTGTCGCAAGCAACCAAAAATAAAGTCTTACTTTGAAAAGAATATTAATGTAATAGTGAAAGTAAGAGTCGAACCCACAGAGAGTGAATTGTTTTAATAAATCTAATGTTTTCAAAAATATCTAATTAAATGGGGGGTTTGGAATTATTAATTAACTAATTAAAATTTAAGCAAATAAAACTAAATAAATAAATATGAGAAAAATCAATTAAAACAAACTTCAGTTCCTTAGTTCAGTATCCCCTTCTTTTAATCAACAAATTAATCAAGTTATTATTATCTTTTCCTTCAATTGAAATTAATAATCCTAGATAACCGACAATCGCCAAGCTACCCGAAATCCTCCTTAATTATAAATCTAATGCAGCAATCGCTCACAAATGACCCTAACTATCATACAACCTAGAACTATTAGTCTAGATTTAATATAACAGTTGCATTAAAAATTAGAGAATTAGATTATTCCAAGCAACAATCTCAACATCGCGGACCATTTAACTTGCCATCTTGATAACCATAATAATATTCAAAAGTTTGTCCACAATCAAATATTATTAATTGCTCCTTATGATCAGATAAAATATCGTTTGTTTAATATCAAATCTTAATCTAGCATATGACAAAAACTTAATTAATTCAACTGACCAAATCAAATTAATCAAATAAATATCATCTAATCAATTAAAACAGATCATCAAGAATAAATCTCATGCATGAAGGAATATATAATAAAACTCAATTAGAACATTAATTAAAAATAAGGTTCAACATCCCTTTGGAACTGAAAAAAAATAAAATTAATCAAACATAATAAAAATAATACCTAATAGTTGAAAAACTCTCTCCAAGAAATTAGGAGAAAGAACTCCTAAAAGCTTACTATCAATAATGAGAGATTGACCCTCTATTTATAGGCCTCTAACTTGTCCAAACCCTAATAGGATTTACAATTAAAAATAAAATAAAAAGAAAAATAATTATTATCCTAACCCTAGTTGGAATTAAAATCCAATTTTGAATCAAAAAGTAGCAAAAATCCAAAATAATTTCGTTTTCCCAGCATTAATGCCCAGCCAAACACGCCTCAGTTGACTTGGTCAACGCGCGCTTCCGCGTTGCTGACGTCACCGCTCGCCCGCGCAATGCGCGGGTTTTTTATTTTTTTCTGTAACCTTCAACAAAACGACGTCGTTTCTTTAATACTTTTATGCGCGCGCATTGCGCGCGACCCAGGTTTCGGTTTAATTACGATTCTGCCACCGGTCTTTTGCGGAATTTACACTTTTGCCCTCCGCGTCTTTTCTTCCTTAATTACCATAATGCCATCAGTGTTGGTTAATTATAGTTTTGCCATCAGACTTTTGCGAATTTTTCAGATTTGCCCCCAAGCTTTATTTTCCTACAAAATAAAATATAAAAATAATATAAAAATACTAAAAATCCTAACAACACATTCAGCAGCTGCAAAAATGAAGCCCGTCACAGCAAAAGCCTTGCAGGAACCCCAGTTCCTCCTACCCGGCCATCTACTCGTCCTCGTACTCGTCTTCCTCATCAACGGTAGCATCCTGATACTGCTGGTACTCGGACGCCAGATCATTCATATTGCTTTTTGCTTCGGTGAACTCCATCTCGCCCATTCCTTCACCAGCATACCAGTGCACGAAAGAACAACATGCCTGTATTTCATCAATCAATCAATCAAAACAAATCATAAATTCATCAAAACAAACAAAAACGAAGCGGAAATATATAAGAGAGAGAGAGAGAGAGATTGAAGTTAGCTTTGCAATTTGGGTGCCCTAGATGAGCCGCTAGCTTTGAGATCTGGCGGCGAGGAAGATTAAGAGATGAAGAGAGATTATAAGAGAGAGAGAGAGAGAGAGAGAGAGAGAAAGGATGACTCAGAGATTTGGGGAAGATGAGAAAATGAGAAAGTAAATTAACAGAGATAAAAAAAAATGGAGGGATACTGAAACATTAAATGGCGCCGACCGAAAAAATAGATCAATCTTCGCGTCATGAAAAAAGAGGAAGATGAACGTACCGTTTTAGATCAGTAAAAATAACATTAGTAACAGTTGTAACCATATAAATCTCTAGGGCTCCAGCTTAAATACAAATACAGATAGAGAGAGAGATGAATTCACTTGGAAGATTCAAAATGCGTAGATTGTTTCTCTCTCTATAATGCTTTTTAATAATCAGAAAGTATATATCCTCCGTGTTTTAATTTTAAGTTTTCACTTCCGCGCTATTTTTTTTAAGCTCCATGTTTTTTAAATAGATAATGTTTTCTTAAAAAAACGTTATAAATTTCAAACAAATTATTGCCCCTTATAAATACATAACGTTTTTGCATATGTATCTATAACGTTTTTTGAAAAAACGTTGTTAAAAAAAACACCACAACGTTTTTTACAAAAACGTTGTTGTTTAAGTGTTATCTTTTTACTATTTTGTAGTAGTGAAATACATAATAATAAATAAAATTCCTAAAATACTAAAAATAAATAAAAACACATAAATAAAAAGAAATATAAAAATACTATAAAATTACCCAAATTAACATAAATTAATTAAAATCCTATAAAACCTATTAAAACCAAAATATGATAAATAATTAAACATTTAAGCACACAATAAATATAAAAACTAAATATTAGGGTATAAAAATATCGTATAATTTAGTCCTATCACCTACCTAATTTTGAGAAGATGTTTGAAGTAAATTGTGATGCATCAGGAGTCGGTATCGGTAGTGTGTTGAGCCAATCTGGTCGACCAGTAACATTTTTAAGTGAGAAACTGTCAAGATCCAAGAAAAACTATTCCACCTACAATTTAGAATTTTATACCGTACGTAGTTCAATCTCTGAAACATTAGCGTTATTATCTCATAAGCGGGAGTTCATTCTTATCACCGACTATGAGGCTTTGAAGTATATCAATGATTAATATAAGCTGAGCCGAAGACATGCCAAGTGGGTAACGTACTTATAGGAGCTCCTTGAGACACATGTCGGGAAATCTAAAATATGTGGTCGATGCGCTTAGCCATTGTGCCTTACTCTTTAAAACCATGAGTATCGAGGGTGTAGGGTTTGAGTCTTTTACCAACATGCATGTCAAAGACCTTTCCTTCGAAAAGATAGTTCGAGAAGTATAAGAAAGTCAGCGACATGACTTCATCTTGCATGAGGACTATTTGTTTTGGGAACTACCACTATGTATACCATATTGTTCACTTCGGCAGAAGATCATTAGTGAACTTCATAATGAAGGGCACTTTGGGCGAGATAAGACATTGACATTGGTGTCGGCTGACTACTATTGACCAAAAATATCCAGAGATGTAACTCATTATATAGAGAGATGTTATGTTTGTAAGAGATCCAAAAGGGTTCTTACCAATACAGGTTTGAACACTTTTTTACCAGTTCCTGAAGCTCCATAGGATGATGTGAGTATGGATTTTGTGTTGGGATTGCCTCGAACCCAGAGGGCGATGGATTCAATCTTGGTAGTAGTTGATCGATTCTCCAAAATGGCTCATTTTATTGCTCGTTGAAAGATAATAGATGCTAATCTGATTGTTCATCTCTACTTCTAGAAAATTGTACAACTGTATGGGGTACCGAAGTCAATTACTTCGGATCGGGATACGAAATTCGTGAGTAACTTTTAGAGGAGTTTATGGGAGAAGCTCGGAACATAGTTAAACTTCAACAGTGCATACCATCCTAAGACTGATGGTTAGACTAAAGTAGTGAATAGAAGTTTAGGTAATCTGCTAAGGTGTCTAGTTGGGACAAAACCGAAACAGTGGGATCTGGCGTTAGCTTAAGCCGAATTTACATATAACCGATCCAAGAACCGAACTATGGGGATGAGTCCCTTTGAGATTGTTTGTGGTTGAAATCCATTTGGGATTCTGGACTTAGCTCATATTCCAAGGGTCGGATGAGTAAATCCGGAGGCAAACAAAATGGCCGAACATCTTCGAGGAATTCATAACTAAGTTCGACGGTCCATTCAGGAGAACAATGCCAAGTACAAGGATCGTGTTGACAATCATCGCTGTTAGGTACTTTTTAAAATTGGTGATTTTGTTTGGGCAGTGTTAACTTGTGATCAGTTTCCTGTCGGAGATTACAACAAGGTTAAGGATCAGAAGATCGGGCCTTGTGAGGTTCTTCAAAAAATCAATGATAATGCATATCGGTTGCACCTTCCTATCCATTTGAAGACCTCAAATGTTTTTAATGCCAAACACTTGAGTCCTTGTTTTGGGGAGTCCGAGGATCATCATCTTAACTCGAGGACGAGTTCTTTCCAACTCGAGGAAACTGATGCAGGAGGATATGAGACCGATGATGCCGACTTGTCGGATAATGTATTAATGGCCATGGAGTACATGAAGGAAAGGGATCGAAGAAAGAATAACAAGTGCTGACTGTGTTGGATGTGGTCGGTTCCGTCTTCGGCAGTCATCTTTTTTTGGGCAATGGTCTTCAGATAGTTATGGCCTCGGGGTTATTTCCATGAATTGGAATCGAGCATCTTTTTGGCATATGGCTTCGGGCACATTATTATTTTCATAAATTTACTTTGTTTTATTTCCTAGTAATGATTTTGTAAATAATTCGATTATGACATCAAATGGTATGTTCACGTGGGTTAGTTATGAGGCATGTGGAGAGAATGTGGCATGAGTGAGGGGACCAAATACGTGGCATTAATTTAAGAAATTATCACCCGGCTTGTGGGTTAATTGAGGGAGTTGAATATGTTTGATAATTTTAATCTAAGAGCTAGAGAATTCTCTAAGTTTCTTTTGGGATTTCTTTTGCTTCCGTTATCTGTCATTTTTTTCTATTAAACTCGCCTCCAGGATAATCTCCATCTCTGCAATCCGGCGTCATCTTTTCTAATGATCTGCTCTAATGATCTGCTACTCATTTAGTCATTCTTTGTTTTTGGCCAACTACATGCATGTAAAGATTTTGTAAGCTTAGTTATCTCACGTAAAGGTAATTAGTTGTTACTATTTAAGAAGTTATCCCAGAATTATTTTTAGTC
Source organism: Hedera helix (assembly GCA_947179155.2). NCBI lineage: Eukaryota > Viridiplantae > Streptophyta > Magnoliopsida > Apiales > Araliaceae > Hedera > Hedera helix. Next base: position 10,218,583 of record OX359274.1, read on the forward strand.
CTTAGTGCTAGAATCTAGATTATTTATGACTGCAACAGTCGTAGATAAGGGTAATTTTCTAAGCTTTTTAAATACTGAAATTTTTTTGATATGCCGTATTTTTGTTGAAACATCCAACTCAAAATCGATTGACAGTAATTAAGTAAAGTAGTTTAAGGTTATATAGTGAGTCTTTATATTTTTATATCTCAACACGTCAATAATTTTAATTGGATGACGTGTTATATGTGAGACGTTAAACCACCTATACGTGAATGAAGGCTTGCTCTAATACCATGTTGAATAATCCAACTCAAGACCTATTAAAAATGAATAGAATAGTCTCTCAAAGTTATATATTGAGGTTCAAGGTATGCCATTTGCCTTGAGATTTTATATCTTAGTAGGATAACACAATTCTATTTCTTGTTGCTAGGAACCCCAAGACTCTTGGTACGGGAAATCGTTGTGCAAGGATTTAGGGTTTTATAAATTTTTGACAGCATTTATTAATATGATTTTGAGAGAGGGAAAGTATGTTTCATTCATCAATACCTTACAATCTTGATTACATGTCTTTTTATACACAAAATAATGCATTATACATATTTGATAATAGGTGACTATATAGGTAACTATATTGACTGTCTTGACCATATATATACATATATAATTCTCGAATTATTATCACCCATATATTTGATGTGTTTAAATTTGAATATTATCAGTCATAAACCATAAGTATAATTGTTTAATACAGGGAACTCTCAAGGTGAATACGATTGGAGAACATTGACTCGATATGTTCCTCAAGTACCGGAAGGCGTTGATTATCATCGTAACTATACATCAAAGGAACCATCCTTGCAAGATTAAGATAAGCCTTTCTGAAAGTTGCTGAAAATGGATTTGGAGAGAGGCATTCCTTGTTCAAGCACTTCCACTCCTCCGAAATCATGGTAGTTACATGTTGTCGTGCAATTTCAAGTGTAATTGAGTAATTCCTTTGTGTTCATTCATGAAGTATGTCAAGTATGATCCGTCATTGCCATCTTGATTCTCATCCTACCAATTAGTTCAGTGACATATAAGATATATGCACATTATAGGATTAACTGCATATCTGATCCAAAATATGCACCATTTTACACTTTGTACTATGGGCAAGGTTTAAAAACTTTTATCCCTTTACCTAAAGTAATATCGAGTAAGCACGATGGACCCTTTTTGAAGTTCTGATTTTTTTTTTTGCCGGAAAGTAACCACATGGATAAAAATACACATTGATCGTAGTTGACGTATTAAATTAGTACATATACACAGCTAATACAAAATGAATAATTAAAAAAAAAAAGAATTAGCTAACAAATTGTCCAAATAAAATAATTAGGCAACAAATTATTAACCCCATAATTGATTTTGATTTGGGTCTTCTTCTCACTATTCTCCATCTTCCCTATCTTCCTGCTACAAAAAAATAAAATAAATTTTATCATCTAGTCTGGTTGATTCTTCTTAATCTTCCTTTCTCTTCCTCACCCTCTTGCTACGAAATATCAAACTAATTTCATCCATTAGCCGAAAAATTGAAAAGAAATTAGAAGCAAAAATGGAGATGGACAGATCCATGGTCTATACTCATCGAATACTTGCACAAAAGGTGATTTTGGATCAAGTATTTCAGAGGGAGAACGTGAAGTGGGTTTGAGATTTGTATTTAAGGAAGAGAAAATGAAGTGGGTTTGAGATTAATATTTTAGAGAGAGAAAATGAATGAGTTTCAGATTTGGGTTTGAGAATTCTTTCCCAATTGCTGCAATCTTCTCTTATCACTTTCTTCCCCGATTTGTGTTTTAGAGAGAGAAAATGAGTGAGTTTCATGATAAAACATGATTTTAGGAAATTTGAGATTTTGGGGCTAAATTTTGAAGATGATGAATGGATTGAGATTTTTATTTTGGGATTTTCGAATTTCATGAATGGTTTCAAGGGAAGATGAATGATTTGGGTATTTTGGATTTTGAAGTTTTTGAGTTTAATGGTAGATGGGAAAGATGATGAAGATGAGAAAAAAATTATATTATTTTTGGATATTTAAAGATATATGATAACTATTTTATTCGTACAAGATTAATAAAAAAATTATTTTTAAGTTAATTTTACACAATTAAATGTATAAATATACGATCAAACCGTACTCATATACTCCCTTTATCAAAACACGTGGCGATTTCGGCTATTTTTCTCGCCGAAAATAACACGAGGGACAGTTCTAATTACTTAACAATATTTTAAATTGTATGTGAACTTTTAAATCTCAAAGTACCAAGTATAAAAGGATACATATTTCAAGGGTCAGATACTCAGTTAATCCAACATTATAAGACAATGCTTGTGTATAATTAGAAAGTACAAATTTGACAGTAAAGATATCACTAAAAGTATTAGTGACGAGTTTTGTAAATTTGTCACTAATCTACATAGACACAAAATTCGTCACTAATCTACATAGAATTGTTGACAAAGTCTGTCATAAACGTAAAACCATAGTGACAAATTATTTTGCCACATGATAAAAATTAGTTTGTCACCAAAGATATTATCTTTGCCACTGATTTTAGGTATTTAGTGACAACCTAAAAAAAATTGTCATAAAATTTAATTGTTTTAGTGGCAAAATTTCAAAATTGTACGTTCATAGAAATTAGTGACAAATTAGTTTGTGACCCACTGTAGTGTTCAATGTTGTCACTATTTATGAACTTGTAATATATATTTTCTTTGCCACCATAGTTAACTAACTCATAAAACATATATTACATATTAATTCATAAGAAACTTTTGTTCTGCAGAACATTTAACTATAGGAAACCATGAATGAATATATAAAATATGTTCATTAAAATTATAATTAAATTGTTATCATCCACAATATACAGGCTCCCAACTTGAATTCTGTGACGGAAGTACAAGTATCAAAAAGAAAAAATATTTAGAACATTGATAATTATAACTCTACTACTTTTGACGAACTTGATGTTTTCTCCACATCCGCCACTTTGTGGTGTGACAATATTGGGGCGATTTTCATTTTGTTCGAGACATGGTCACTCGCAAGGATCTCTGTTGCATTTATTTCTACAAAAGATACTACTGCTGATGCCTTAACCAAGCCATTGCCATTGCCCAGTTTTCTGTATAACCGGTTCAAGCTCAATGTTGTTCCTAGGACTTTCATTCGCTTGCAGGGGATATCAGTCCAAGCCGTTAGTATAGGGTGTTTAGATTAGGATGAAATTCCCTTTGGTTCATCTACATTATTAGGGCTTTCCTTTTTCCTTGTCTTTGTAGTATACTCCTATAACTATAAATCGCGTAATAAAAGAATTATTGAGGCTTAATTTTATGAACTTTCCAAACTTCTATCGATGATGTCTCGTGTGTCTGGCATGATGTTCCTCTTCTGTTTCAAATCGTGAATCATAAACAATCCTTGGATCAAGAAAGTAAAGCACTAAAAGCAACGCATTTTCATTGGCAGCGAAGCATTTTATTTAATTTCCCGGTAAAGTAGCAAATTAAAAGAATCCAACAAAGATACAAAAATTATACTCATTCCATTTCAAAAATATATGATAATTATTGATTTTTTAAAGTTCGATTTAAGCATTTTCAAAATCCATAATTGATATAATTCATTTAGAGTTATAAAATAATAAATATATTTTCTAAATAATTTATAATATTTATCATTATATTGACAATAAGTGAATCTATATGATTTTGAGCTTGAAAGATTCTAAAATTGATCGTCAAAAGAATATATTTGAATTAAAACAAAATGAGTAAATTAAGTAACGAAAGACACATATGTTCACCTAAAAATATAAATGACAATGTGTATATGTATTATATTCCATTCTCAAAAGGATATCTAAGTATTATATTTTTACACAAATTAAGAAAAATAAATTAGAGAAAAGAGAGATTTTTTTTTTTAAAATTTAGTTATCCTTAGTAGGCCTACAAAATTACATAAAGTGATAAGTATTTTTTGATACCAATGGACTCCAGTATATAAAATGATTGTCCTTTACTTTATTTTATGTACCTTAAGCTATCTTTTTAAGATAAAAAAATTATACCTTAAGTCATCCTTTTGAGAATGAAAAGAGTAATTTTGTATAAATAATATAGGGTTAATTACGCATATGTTATACCAAGTACCATCAAATTCATAATTCAGCCCTCACAGTATTTGAGCTTACAATTTGCTACACGAAGTACCTAATTTCATACAATTTAGCCCCCGAATTCAAATTCCGGCTAAAATTGGTTGGAATACCCAAATTGCCAGCCAAAAAAAATTTATGTATACGGTTTGACTGTATACAATATGGTTTGACTTAGAAATATGTTATACCACGTACCATCAAATTCATAATTCGCCCCCCCCCCCCCCCCCCCAAAAAAAGTATTTGGGCTTACAATTTACTACATAAAGTATCTAATTTCATACAATGTAGCCCCCAAATTCAGATTTCGCCCAAAATTGGTTGGGATACCTAAATTGCCGACAAACAATGCAAGGTATTAAGTCTTTTATCCGTCAAGGAATGAATCTGGTGTAACAAAAGTGTAATTAGCCATAAAATAAAAATAAAAAGAGACCACCAACATAAAAAAAAACATTCGTTCTCTCTCATCACCATCTCATTCCCATAGATCTTCCCTCCCCCAACCCACGCCTCTCACTGACAAACAACATCAACCCTTCAATGCAGGTAGCATCACCATCGATCATCAAAAAGTAATAAGCTGAACACCAAATTTGTCTTATCCATTGATTAGCTTATGACAAATTAGGAGGATTTTGAAGGATTGGTAAATGATGGCGGGAAGGAGATGTTGGGTCACACGACGACAACAGTTGGATCATGAATCAGAGATTGTACTGGTGAATGTGGTACTTGTAGACGGGGTTGCTAATTGCAGCGAATTTTACAGTAAATGTAGGAGAAACTTGCCGCCATTAATGGCGATGATAGAATCTACAATGACGAAGGAAGAAGAAAATTAGTGAGATAAATGTTTGGGACGTCGTTTGGTGTAAGGTGCAGGGCACCATTATTTCTGCTGCTATGGGAGATGGAGGAGGCATTTTTGGAGGAGCAGTGGTGGGGATGTACTAAGTGGTCGGGGAAGAAGATGAATTATTATAATTTTTTTTTTAAAAAAAGAAAACTAATTATGCTTTGGTTTTAATTAGTGTTTAGGTGGTTGTTTAAACATGTTGTATATTTTTTATTTGTTTGCTATTAAAAAATGGAACTTTTGCTAGTTATCCACTTGTATAATTTTATTTATTTTTTAATATAAAAATTGCACTCAAACGTTCACATTATCATATACGTTGGCCATGTAAGCAATACCGTTAGTTTTTAAAATGAAAAATTATGAAATCACTGGTTTGAAATATATTTGTTAGTTAAATAATGCGATGTAACAAAAAAAGGAAATAAAAAAAAATTGTATTTTATAAGACCATTTGAATAGAAAAGAAATATTCAAATGAGATTATTTATTAATATTTGAAATATTTTCTTCAAATTAGTTATTATTGTTAATATAAATTACTTTTAAAAGTATGTTAGTTTGAGTTTAGTTGTATTTAGAAATATGTTAATTTGGGGTTAGTTCTAGTTAAAAGTATTTTAATTTGGGATTAATTATTGTATTTAAAAGTATTTTAATTTTTTTAGTGAAGTCAAATCGTATTTGTATATTTTGGGGGTCGAATAATGAATTTGGTAATACTTGATGTATCACAAGTGTAATTAACCCGTATATTTATATGATTAAATGGTATAAAACATTGATGACCTGCTCGAAATCATGGACGGGTCGAGTATTCCAGCCAATTTTGGTTGGAATATGCTTTCGGGGTTAAATTGTATGAATTTAGTTATTTCATGTAGTAAATTATAAATTTAAATACTTTGATAGCTGAATTATGAATTTAATAATATTTAGTGTAATATATGTGTAATTAACCCAATAATATATAACATTGTACGTTGATCATATTGAGTACATACTAAACCAGATTCTAGCTAGCTGAGTTGAGTTTTGGCTAGATCTATAAATGTTGTCGAGTCGAGCTCGAGTAACTCAACTTACGAGTCTAAAGCTCGGGCCTTGGCTCTAGCTGGAGCTCTAGTAGACCACAGGTGTCTTGACTATTTGCTAGTAAATAGATCAACTTTGTTATGTGTAATGATTTTGTCATTTATCTATGCAATGATCTTTGTAAAAAATTGTGGAACCCATCACTTATATGGTGGGTCCCACTATTTTTTACAAAGGTCATTATCCACCACTTACATGGTGAGTTTCATCATTTTTTATAAATATCATTACATAAATTATTATAAAATATTATTACTCATATCTTTTTCCTAAATAGACACCCACTCTTAATTTCCAACAAACTCATCATCTTTCTTAATTTCTATGCAGAAGACAAGAATATGACGTCCACTCGTCCTTCCACTTTTCATGTGGGACCGACCATATACGTACAGAAACCCGAGGGTATGTTTTTTTAGAATAATTATAGACTTATCCACAAAAAATACCTGCTAGATTTACCCGTAAAAAAGACGAAAGAGTATGGTCCCACTTTATTTGTATTTTGCAAATAAAGTGGGACCATATTTTTTTATCTTATTTATGGGTAAGACTTGTAGATCAAAAATAAGGATAAGTGTAAAAACACTCGTTTTTTTAAGGTCATTCACGTGAATCACATTGCCGTTCCATATGGGAATACAACAATGAAAATGAGTGGTGTTAATTTCAATTACTCGTGTCGCTTTCAATTTAGGACAAATTTATGCATACAACCTGTGTATTCTCAGCCTGCCGAAACAACAGTGCTTTGCTTCCTTATCACAAATATAATGGCCACATATTTAGTCTTCGTCGAAACCCAACCCTACCCTACCCTACCCTACCCTACCCGGATTAATAAAGCCTGTACGGATGTGCAAAGTGGATAAAGGTCGGTGAAGTATCAGTATTTCCGTCCACAGCAATCGTAAGTTCGACATCACGAAATAATGTTTGATCATCTCATTACTTCATTAATTCATGATCTCAGTAATGCTATCAAGAACCAGCCATTTTCAGTAAATGTACTCGCACTTTTTAAGAAAAAAATTATGGTCATTTATAATGTTAGAGCAATAATCACGTTGCTAAGTATTATTAAAACAAATATAATAGTGTCGTCAAATACATACTTACTTTGATATTATTACTCATCAAAATTAAACAAATTTATTTGTCAAATTTATTAATATAGTTCACAATAGGAACCTTACAACCTGAGGACCCAGCATAAATTTTAATAAAAGACCTAGAATTGTCTTGCATTGCATGGAGCTAGGTCACACAATATTTTTAGTTCTACCTAGCATGTGCGCAGTACAATAATAGATTCTCCATGAGTTAAACACCAATCAAATGTGTGGTTTTACACTTTTATTAGTCATTCCAAATTGGTTTTAATTATATTTACTTATATAATATGATTATTGATGATAAAATTATAAAGATATATAAGTAATACATATTATATAATTCAAATTTTATTTTTGGATATGTCGAGTATCTTCTCAATTCTATCATATAATGTAATTATTATCTTTCTGGTTGAACGAATTAATCTTCATTGGTCTTATTTCCAGAAATTATCAATAAAAAAAACAGTTGATGTAGCCGAAAACAATGAAAAGTTGAGGGAATGTAAAGACAGCACTTAGTTTTAAATATTTTTAACATTTAATATTATTTTACCGACAAAATAGAGTGACACCGCTCAAAAAATTCCACTATCTTGAATCCAACAATCTGTCAAACTGTATTTAACATTGAGAGCCTTCTTGACAATAACTATTTGATGAACTCTTGAATAGCAAACAATTATGAGTTTTTGACTGTAGATTATTAGAAGGACAGCTAAATTTATTTTATGTAGATAACAAAAGAGAAGATGAAATGAGAAAGAGGGATTCGGTTAAAAAGAAATTATCACGTTATATATTATTGATAAATTATATAATTTTTTGTTATATTTATTATAATAAATATTACATTAGTGATGACTCACAGACAATACATTAGAATGTTAGAATTAAAAATATAATTTTTAATATAATTAATGTAATAAAAATATTTAAAATTTATTAATAATATGTGATGTGACAAGTGACACATAATTATAGCGAAATCCTAGAAGAGGGTTACTAAAAAGTCTTTGGATTCATACCGTGGCGAAGAACAATGATATTGCCTTTGTGATTCCTCGTTTGGGTTTTCAACAGGATTGCGTGGTACAATGATTTACTCAGATTGGATTTCCTCCACATATCGTGACTGATATTTTCATCGGATGCTTGCAAGGACAGGAAAAATAGACAAGATGTGTGATGGATGATGTCATTCAATACTTGTAAATATGTTATGCACGTGATAAAAAAATTATAATTAAAATTAAAAATAAAAATATAAAAGATATATAATAGAGCAAAATATAATTTATACAAAAAAAAAAAAAACAGAGCAATGATCAAAATACTTTTTATTATCAAATTACAGTAAAAAGAAAACACAAAAAACTTCACTTTTTATGTTTAGGCCAATTTTTCCGTCTTTATAATATAGAATATACAAGAATTTAGTACCTCACATGTAAAATGTGTAACACACGCCATTCGACCCTCACCATTATCGATGAGCTCAACATATGATCCACGAGAGTTGCTGTCAATGAACAATACCAGTTATGACTGAGCGTGTTCTATTCTCACCGCAACACCATGCTCTAGTCACCAAGCATGCCCATTATCCTTACCTCCTTAACCGCTTTTTTATTTAGAGAATTGATATTCTTATTGGTAAATTTTAATATTTTATAAAATCACTCTTATAGAAGTGTAGGACTCATCTAATATTCATGTGAGAATTATTATTTTTATTTATGAAAATATTAAATTCCTTTGTTTATTATTATTATTATTATTAAATTAAGGTTTCATGTACTTTGGTCTGGTGTCAATTAAAGTTTAAATGTTGTACATTTAAAGCCCTCACACAATGGAAAACCGCATATCTAACATAATTGAATAAGTTTATCCACACAACATTAAAGCAGTATTATATCTCATCTCATTATTAAAAAGTGAGACCTGATATAAAAATTCATGCTAGGTCTCACTTTTTAATGGTGAGATGCGATGTAATGTTTTATATTGTATTCTAATGTTGTGTGTAAAGTGATTCATATTGTACCATATGCAATCTATAAATAAAGCTGAGTATCAGTACTTCAAATCATCAAATCCTTTTCGAAGAGAGAGAGAGAGAGAGAGAGAGAAAAAGAGAGATACTCTTACACTACATTAATAGCAAAGTAAACATTCTTCCCTTTCCAATATTTCAGCCCAAATTAGAAAAATGAGCCTTGCTACTTTTACAACCATGGCCATCATCTGAAGCCTTGGTTATTTTACTACGTTTTTTCTTTAGGAGTCACTACTACAAAACATTAAAAAGATAACACTTAAACAACAAGGTTTTTATAAAAAACGTTGTAGTGTTTTTTTTCATAACGTTTTTTCAAAAAACGTTATAGATACATATGCAAAAACGTTATGTATTTATAAGGAGCAATATTTGGTTTTAAAGTTATAACGTTTTTTAAAAAAGAACGTTATCTATTTAAAAAACACGGAGCTTAAAAAAATAGCGCGGAAGTGAAAACTTAAAATTAAAACACGGAACTCACTCATTCTCACAAGTGAAACAACTCTCTCTCATTTTCCATCGAAGTCATTTACCTCACTCATCCTTGACTTAGCTCTCTCCCTTCTCGCTCAATTTAGATATTCTCGCTCAAAAGCCATCTATGTAACTATCCTCCTCCTCCGACGTCTGCTTCTCTCTCTATAAGTCTCTATGGCTACCACTGATCAATCACTAGAGGAGGCTTTCTCTCAATATTTGTTTGTGTATACTGTTTGTTTGGTGTAGATCTGGTCAGATCTGATGGAAATTTGTTGTTTGATGTGCAGATCATTAATGATCGCGAAACTGGAAGATCTAGGGAATTCAGATTCGTTACCTTCAGGGATGAGAAGGCGATGAAGGATGCGATTGAAGGGATGAACGGGCAAGATCTTGATGGACGCAATATCACCGTCAACGAGGTGCAGTCTCACGGAGGCGGTGGACGCCGTGAGGGTGGATATGGCGGAGGTGGTGGCGGCTACGGAGGAGGTGGTCACCGTGAAGGTGGAAGTGGTGGTTACGGAGGAGGTGGTCGCCGTGACGGTGGAGGTGGTGGTAGATGTCTTTCACTCTTCAGTTTTTTACAGCTTACATCACTTGTTTCTACTATAGCTATTTAATTTTACGGGGGAACCTTTATCTCCAATTTATTATATATGAATTATTATATATGAATTGACCGTGCATCATTTATGAAGGTCACATTGCCCATCTGAATATAACAGATGAACTACTTCCTTACAAGGATATTATTGCGAAGCTTATAGGTATGCTGTTCATCTCTCTATATCTATATATAAATATGCACAAATAATTGTTCTTGTAATTAATTGCTAATGGTTTTCATGAAAATTGCTTTTTTTAGGGTTTATTTTTTGATTAATTTCTAGCTGATCATGTTTCTGTAAATTATTCAGTTTAGGCTGTGATTACATAAATTCAAATGGCTGGGAAGGATGATTACCGTATATTCGTAGGAGGGTTGTCGTGGGAAGTCACCGAGCGTCAGCTCGAAGATGCCTTTGCCCGATTAGGGAAAATTATCGACGCTCAAGTCCTCTCTTGTCTTCAGTGTTTTGGATTATTAGCTTTTCTATCTTGGATGCTACTTGTACTTTTTTTTTAATATTTGGTTGCTGTAAAAAACACATCATTGAAATTTGGGTTCTCTGTTTTCATACTTGTTGTTTCAATCCGACAGATATTTACTCCTTATCTTAACACAAAATTTAGATTTTTTTGTGGAATGGAAGTTGGTATTGTTTCACAATTTTCTTTGCCTAATATTTAGAAAAAGCCTCTGACTTGTATTCTTTTATTTTCAGTTCAATTGACCTGTCAAGCATCACAGTTGCAGTTTACAGCACTGAGTTGTGTAAAAGGCTTAGAGCTTTTCTTGCTGCATGGCCTCCATCTAGTCCATAGGCCCATGTTAATGAACTTCTGATAGCAACTACTGATTTTGAAAGGAACCTTGAGTCCTGGAATATCAGGTTTGTAAAAGAAACGTTAGATTATATATTGTGAAGTTTTCCCATGATAACGCACACCTATAGGTTTAGGGTTGTAATTTATGTTTAAGCCTTATGTTTAATTTTTCTTTGATGACATTGTTTATTTATGATTATATAATAAATTTATTCGTAACAGTCCAAAAGATTAAAATAGAAAATACATGTATTTAGATATTTTACACGGACAATTATTAAACACATCATAAGAAGCTTCATTCAGCTCATGCACCTAAGTAAGGAAACCATTTCATTTTAAAATTAGGGTCCTGTAGATTATGCTTGTTAGACATTCCGAATTCCTACAAATCCTTCTCCAAAAACACTCTCCCAAGATCCTTAATCGTCTTCCACATCTAGCTTCTTCTTCTCACTCGAAAAACCCATCATCCACTAGTCTTCTTATTTCTGTTTAGTATCAAATGGGTAAGCCCCCTAAAAATTATATTATCTATATTTTTATTGTCATTTTATTCTATCATCTAAGAACTTTTTTGTAGAACAAACTGTGATTTTCTTTTTAACAGAGTAATAGTAAGTCAAACTTTATTAGTTATATGTGGGAAAAAATTTCATTCTTATTCCTTAGAGGCTGACTCAGCAAAGAAACCAAGAAAATAAAATTGTGCTTGAGAAATAAAATTGGATTGAAGAATCGTAAGTATTGGGGTATAGTTTTGTATTTTGGTTAAAAGAATTTAATTTATTATGAAAAAAAATGAATTTACTTTTGCCTACTAGGATGTTTGTTTATCTCAATAATTGTGAAACTGTGTGGTTTATGTTATTATTTGCAAACTTGTGGTTTGTGAGATGTTGCACCCTGAGAATAGTGATTTAGCGTGATTAACTTATGGCATAACTGTAATAAATTGGATATCCAATTCACTTGGCATTCTTTCTTCACTTTAGCAGAAGAAGAATGGACTATTGTAAAAACTAAATATGTAAATGTGTATCACGGAGCATATTCCGTGATCATCCCAGACACGGTGGAGTTTTCATCTACCCTACTGAAGGAAGAGACACAGTGAGGTATGCGATTGAAGTTTCCGCTTTTGCATTATTCTCAATGATTATATGACAAATACACTTTTTGGCATATATTTTGCTCAGTTTAGTATATGCAGAAATTTTCTCTTTTGCTATTGTTCTGTCTTATTATTTTCTCTTTGATTTCTGTATTAATTCCCCCTCTTGTTTGTGGCCATTTCTGGAATGCTGGTGTGAGCTCTGAAATGCATTAGATGCATTTTTTATTCAGTCCTTCCCAATCCCACCACTCAAATTCCTAACCAATCTCAAGTAAGTATACTGAATGTTTATTCAGGATCGAGTTATGACGAAGAACTTTATCGTAGTCAATTTTATAACTTATTATTGCACTGGTTATAAAAATATTGCATTGATAAATTTTATAACTCATCAATTTAACTACTAGTAGTTGTTTTCTACACTTCGTTTTTAACTGGTTATTATTAAATTTTTACAGCAGAAGCCTGAATATAGGCAAGTGCAAAACAGAGAGTATGAGAAAACTGATGGCAGACTATGTCTTGCAGGAGGAAACCATTCGAAGGAAATGTAACAGACTTTGAGACTTTAGCGGCCATGAGATTGAATTTCGCTAGTACTTGAAATCTAGCTACAGGATGTGTAGTAACTACATAATGATATAATTAGTTTATAGGATGTTTTATCCTTTGCCCTGCTGCTGCTTTATGTATATGTAATTAGTTTATATGATGTTTTATCCTTTAGCTAGTACTTGAAATCTAGCTACAGGATCTGTATATGTATTTTGTGGATGTAGTAATTTGAAACTGTAAACGTATGGTATTATTAGATGTATTTTGAAACTGAGAATGGTTGATACATTTTAGCTTTAAATGAGAATTTAGAGTATTTTTACCTATATGTCATCGCATTAATATTAGCAGTTCTACAAGTACAACATTGCAGGTACAACGTTGTTTAAACGTACTACAATAGATGACATCTTATAAACGTTGTATAAATTAGTCTAAAGGTTGTGTGATGTATCAAACTACAACACTTTATACCAGAAAATGTTGTGGAATGATACCATCTACAACGTTTTCAAGCATCTGAGTATTTATTCAAAGACAATGTACAACATTTTTTAGTAAAAAACGTTGTATTATGGGCCAACTACAACGTTTTAAAAACGTTGTATAAAATAGGTCAAATAGATGACACCCTTAACCTCGACGTTTCTGGGAGAAAATTACAACGTTTTTAAACTGTTATCTATTTACTATTTTGTAGTAGTGAGTTGTTGTTTTTCGAGGTTGGTTAGGTCTAAGGTATTCTTTTCAGGCATGGTGGGAGAAAGATTGGGTTCAGAAGTTGTCGATTGTGGTGTTGGAAGGATGTTTGTTTGGTGTCAGGGCTACTCTGAAGATGGCTGGGGGGTAGGTGGGACGCTTGGTTGGGATTTGGTGACATTCGGTTGGGTCTTGTAGACCACTACTGGAACAAAAAAAAATATGGAGATGGAGATCAGAATAATTTAAATCTAAAAAAGAAGATATAGAGAGAATGGGTTATAAACTTACATCTGTGATCATATAGCCATTGGAGGTTTGACAGAAGGCTTATATCCTAAGGTTCCGTGGGGATGGTCTGACAGAAACGTTCAAATTCATCCTTTCAATCGTCGGCGATGGGATTGATGGTTGGCTTCTTTGGGTTAATTCCCCTAAGGTTGAAGGAGATGGGTGTCTAGGCTAGACACGAAGAACTAGTTATTGTGCCAACCTTTGTTGTTAGATGGAGGTAACATCCATGCTATCTGATTTGGAAAACGGTTAAGGGCTCGAAATCCATAATTTTTGGTCTTGGTTATGGTGAAGAAATGGAAGAAATAATCCAAGGATGGTTTGTTGTCGATTTGTTTATAGGCGGCGATGAAGCAAGCCAGGTGAATGTACGAATTAGGATTAATTAGGCGAAGTCGATCCCCATGAAGTCGTGGAAGTCCGAAATGAAGGGGTGGAGAGGGAATCTGACCTTATTTCTAAATACCTGGGTCGACACTACTAACTAAACGTTGGTGGGTTGCCAGTACATTCTTTCGTTAGGGCTTGGGGCTTTTAGGGTGTACTCCACAGGGAATTGAAATTCAGTTTTATAGCCTCAATGGCGTTATTGTTGACTACAGATTAGGTGTTAATGTGGGAATATGTGTTGGTGTTTTTAAACATCTTCTTGATGTTTGTTTCCATTTGTTTAATCTTGGAAGTTAGGGGGTTAATGATAATGGTAGAGGAGGTGAGTGGATTGGTGGTGTCAATAAAAGAGGAGGATGGTTTTGTAGTTGTTGCCGGGATAGGGGTAGACTTGGAAGCCATGGGAATTTGTTGAAGAAGGATTATTTTAGGGAAGATGAGGTTTTAAAGAAGGAGTATGGGTTTTGGCGATTTGATCTACGTAATCGGTGGGATTTCAGTAAGGTGTGCTTGTCGAATTTCTTGTGTAACGATGGGATAGAACGAGTTTTGGGTTGTAGAGGAGAAAGAAATAAGATGTTGTGGCGGTTTTTAGAGAGGATGACTATTGAAATGACAGATAATTTAAAAAATTGGGTTTTAATCGTGGGCACAGAGCTCTAAGGTGGCGGTTTGGCACGTGTGAGTGATGAGATGACATCAATTGTATTTGGCAATTGGAGGGGAGTTTAAAATTGTGCTGATCTAATGGTGTTACTCCTATTTTTTCTTTAAAAATAGGAAAGTGGGGGGCAATGTTGGGTTATAATTGTTTGGGCTTCAAATTGGAGCTACCCATTTTACTTTCTGTTCAAGTTTGCTATTCTTTAATTTGTTGGATTGGGCCATGGCGTGGTTGGACAAGTTTCACTTGATTTGAAGGTGGCTTGGGATAGCTGATGTCCACGCCCTATTTGGTTTCTGTTTTCTTATTTGAATGAAGTATGTTGGTTTATTATGGGAATGATTCAATCATGCATTAAATGGAGTTATAAGTTGATTTGAAAGTTGACAATCTATTCCTAATTGGACACCGGGGATCTTGACATCTATATAAACAGCTAATTAGCTCACAATTACAAAACACAATTTCTTATACACAAAATCCTAATTATTCTAGCATAATTTGGTTCTTCATTGATAACGCGTTTGACATGTATTTGCTCTCATGCCGGAGCATCTCTGGACAGTCCAAGCCATCGCTAGTTCTGGGGGTGACTAACGGTTCTTACTGAGTGCAGGTGTTCGTGCATTTGATGATTTTCAACGAGCTCACAAAGTTTGGAGTTAATAGTTAGATTCCAAACATATGTGTTAGTGTATTGTATATGCATGCGACGCGCGAGCTCCCCCGATTTTTCCCAATATTTTGGCAATATAATAGTGACGAACATAACAACCGGAGAACCCACCAAAGACTTTAATAAAAATCCTAGAATTCTCTTGCATGGAGCTAGGTCACGTAATCTTATTAGTTCTACGTAACATTTGTACAGTTCAATAATAGATTCTCTATGAGTTAAACACCAATCAAATGTGTGGTTTTACACTTATTAGCCATTCCGAATTGGATTTAGGTTTACTAATATGATATACATAAGTAATGTATATATAATTCGGATTTTATTTTTGAATAGTATATATTTACTAGGAAGGAACAAGGATATTAATTGCCTTGGTGATTCATCGTTTGGTTTTCCAACAGGATAGCGTGGTACAATGATACATTTACTCAGATTGGATTTCTACCACATATCTTGAATGATGCTTCAAAAAATAGACACGATGTGTGATGGATGATGTCATTCAGTACTTGTTAATATGGTTAATAGACATAGGAGAATTTAGCACCTTACATGTAAAATGTGTAAGACGCACCATTTGACCTTCAACATCATAAGTTAATGAAAACTGATGGTTGCCCCGAAATTTCCTTAACCATTAGTAGTATCATCTCATATATTTCATTTTCATTTCTATGATACACGAGAGTTACTAATTTACTATCAATGAACAAGGAAAGTGAAATCCTAAAAAAGAAAAAAATATAAGAATATGTTATTTGCATGTAGGAATTCAAGTCGAGCAACCATAATCGGAGGCATCCATGGAGCTGGCGGCCCATACTTATTCTCTCTATAAATAATTAAGTACATTTGAAAATGTTATAAATCTTAAAAAAAAAATTAATTTAAATTGTATTTCAAATAATGTGATATCATTACATTAACTCAATAAATCTTATATGATTGATCATGTCATAAAGTACATTTTATTTTATTCAATAATCGATACTACATCATTTAATATACTATTTGAAACAAAATATTTAAGACCCCTAATATTCCTCAATACTCATTCTATTCTTATTAGTTGTCTTTTTAATTAAACAGTAAAAATTTATTCTTTTTTTATTTGCCGTTTATAAATTTTAAAGAAGTATTAATGACTTAATTTTTCATATTACTCTTAAAATAAATACTAATTTATTTCTCTTGCACCTTTTTAATGAATTTTAAAATGACAATGACATTGTATATTCGATTTTATCAATCATTTAAAGTATTAATTACATCGTCAAATGACAAAAAATACCCTAATCCAACAAGCTCATTTCTAGCTCATGATGCAAAATTGAAAAAAGTACCTACAAAATTAAATGAGTAATTTTGACACTAGTTTACAATTTTGAGGAACAAATCTTTAATTCAGTCTAAAAAGTAGATTGGGGAATAATCGGGAAGCCCGCGCATTACGTGTATTTTCACAAAATACTAACACACATGTTTGGAACCCAATTTATCTAAAAAAAATAAGTCAATAGGTCTTGACTTCATTCATGTATATAAGTCCTTTACTCTTTTACTTTGTCTTCAATATGAGATTTTAACTCATTTGTGATATCTTAACAAAACCTAGTCAACCTCCATTTTGTTAAATAATAAAAATGTAGAAACCCAAGGCAACACCATTGAATAACTTAAAAAATATCAAAGACTTTAAATCTTAATAGTATTTTCAAGAAAGCTTCAATAGTAGGTAAACAACAACTTGAGAATCTACTTCTAAGAGCACATGCCAGAAGTCTTTCTCCCATGCCAACTCTAAACCCACCTTAACCGCCCATAATTCAGCCCTTAAGGATGATTATTTTTTGACCATATACGAGTATCCTCCCAGCCACATACCTGGCTCATCTCTAAAGAGTCCACCGGCGTTGGCAAGATTTTGTATTGAAACCCTGGGACTCTGTCCGCTTCCGTCGAATGGCTGCTAACCATTATTCTGGGTGGATCTTGCAACGATACCCTTAGCCCAGCGAATCCCCGGTGACAGAGCTTTTTTACCTAATTCCACCAGGATAGAATAAGGCTATAAGCAAACCATTGAGAACCCTATAGCCCTGCCAGCAAGGCAACTAACCCTTCATTTAAAGATTCTATTCTAGAGTAAGTTTACTTGAGAAGGCTTAAAGCTTTACCTTGCAGTTCAAAGTCTAGAAGCAATTCCCGTCCTTGTCTGTCTTTCGGGCTATTCGTTCTTTCCTTCAGTTGGTTCGGAGAGAAAGGGAGGTATAGCACCATTTCCTACGCCTTATGCTTTAGTCGTAGCTTTTTCAGGGGCCATTCCTACACCTTTCAGTCCAATCCCTATGCTATGTCCCATTTATTAAGCCAATGGCTCTTGCTTGATTCTTAATGGAAGAAGTTCCTTCCTCTTTCTTTTCTGTCATTGTCTGCTCTTTCTCTTCCCCAATAACCTCAATCCAGGTTGATGGCTTCGTTTGCTTTTTGAGTCTTGGATATTCCCGTTGTTTAGGCCGGTATTTGAATGTTCTCTGCGCCTTTCTATGCTTTTTAATAGATGTGGTAAGTCCTCCTCTATTCTCTTTCAAAGCTTTTAAGTCAAAGAGAGGTTGAGGGGTTTGGGGCATCTCTTTCAGTCTTCTCTTGTCGCCCCCAGTTCATTCCTCTAGTCCGGCCCCTGACCGCTTGGTAATCAGCAGCTGTAAGTTCATCTGCAGTGAAGGCTCCTCTTTCCTTTTCTTTCCCAGAAGACCAAAAGAGAAGTCAGGAAGTCTATTTATAGACTTTAGTTGGAGCTAAGGTTTCTGCTATTCCTTTCCTTTGTTAAGGAAGCAAGCAACCATTGTCTCTTGTAGGCTATCTGCTTTGAGGCCTCGTTTAAAGTATTAAAGCTTTTCAGTGATCGAAGACTAATGGAAGTGTGAGTGCGGCTCTTCCTGCCCTTGAAGTATGGCTTTATTTTATTGGTTAGTCAAGTGATCAATTAAGGTAGGCCAAAAAGGCGTTATTTTCAAATTTCTTAAATTAAAACTTGTACTCTTTCAATGTTTGTGACGGAGGGGAAATCCAATTCATGACGAAAAGAAAGGTAAAATGCAAATTTTGAGCCTACTCAGGATTGGAAAATGGGTGGAATCGTTGGAGCAGACTCAAGGCTCGTACACCTCAGAAACCACCCGAGGAAGGGCACTTTTTACCTTACCCACCCTATAACAATAGAAAAGCAAAATTTCTTCTATAGAAGAAGGGGCTTCCATTCCAGACACCATAGGCCTAGGGCTTTAGAATGCCCATTTTTCTTACTTGAATTGAAAATGGGATATCTGCATTCAGGTTACATGTGTATGTAGAGCTTTTAGGGAAGGAAGCCGGGGTTCAAGCTAGAATCCATGTTTTGTTAATATATATAGTAATTGGTTAGCTGACGTTTGGGAAAGCAAGGATTAGGGTAGGAAAGATGCCAATTCCTCTAAAAAATCATATGAGCTGATCGAGTCAGAAAGCTAGCTAAGGCGCCTCGGGGGTAAGACTTGCTTATTGCTCCGATCAGTCCACAGTTCTTGGTGGAAAGAAAGATTGAAAGTATAAAAAAAATCTTTTTTTATATGATTCTTCTTTACCTAGATTTTCTCAATTTCTTCTTTCGAAAGAAATCTCTATAGAAGGAAGCAAAGGGAAGTACGGTTTCAATAGGGGTTATTAAACAGAGTTGATGATTGATCGTGCATCCAAGACCTTTATACCTTTAGTTGTCCCATGATTCAAGGGCGTTTAGATGCTAGTACCCATTGGAAAGGTAGAATCATTTCTTTTTTTGGAGCGAAGTCGTAAGGTAAGAAGCAAGCCTTAACGAAAAACTAAACCCTTCTCTCGGTAGGGTCACTTCTTAGTGAAAGATTCCTTAAAATAACTCATCACGAGAAGTAGTCCTTTGGTTCTAGATTCTCTGGCCTTATTTCCCTCAAAACCTCTTCTAATAACGAATTCGAATCTTAGGTCTCAAACTAAGATGCTAAAAATAGCTTGAGCAAGAAAAAACATTAGTTGAACGACTTTTATTGAAAATCCAAAAACTCCAAGCACGACCGAGGCTTTTCTTGTTTAGAAAGAGGTCTTCAACTCCAATAGAAAAAAAGACGTAACCCCCTAAGATTAAGTAAGATCTTGGCCCCTACTTGTATAATTAGTGCGAAAACGAGATTAGCAAACAAATATGCCATCGCTCTAGTCCTTATGTGTTGTACCCCTTGGTGGGCCTCTTCCTGTGCTGCGATAACTACCGATGGGTGAGACTGCTTTTCACCAAAGCTGCAGTCATTTCTTGCCTCCCGCATGCTCCAGCACAAGTTTGCTAATAAGGAAGGAAGCACAATCCTCAGTTCCAACTCCTTTGCTCTTAAGGTGATTGAGCATAGAGTCTAGCCACTGATCAAATCTGGTAACCTCGTGGGACGATATTTATAGTTGTAAAGGAGACCCAAACATAAAATTTCTTGTCCACGAACACCGCAAGTGTTCTACTGATTTTTCACCTTTATCACACGAAGTGTACATATAGGACTACTTATCACCTTTCTCTTGAAAAGATTTTCCTTTGTTGGGATGACATTCTGGTAGGCCTTCCACACCACAGGAAGTGTAAGACTTTAGGGGCTGCTCTGGTCTATGGTTATAAAATGATGGGGAGGAACGCCATTCCTGAACAAAAAATACAAGCTAGGGATATCCAAGGTGTGACATCCCAAAATCTGAGCCCACATAGCCCAAACTTGAGTTGTCAAAAGACTACAACAAAATTATTACAAGTAGTGCAACGTACAACAATACAGTGTATAATAATACACAACTAAGTCTTTCACGATTATTGTCACACTATTTTACAACACGTGAATACTACATTAGCTATCCCCCGGACTCTCACTTCATCCTCCGGCTAGACCCAGCTACGTTCTCATCTCCTGTTGAAAAACAATGGAACAAAAAGAAAGGGTGAGCTCAAATAGCCCAGTAAAGAATAACATGACTAAGATAATGACGAGTAAATTATCGTTAGCCTTCAACAGTTGAGTTCTTGATAGAATACAATAGACTACAAGGTTTATATCAAAAACTGCAGTTAAATTCTTGAACAACGTTCAGATCAATAATAGCAGCAGAATGATCAATCTATTAGAAGAATAATGCAGACTATAGTGTACACTCGCTTCTCTTTTTAGGAAAAACATCATCAACTTTTATCATCTGAAACACCACTGACCATGAGAATACAAACTCATAGTTCCTGATCATAATCATGCAAATCAACAATTTATCTTTGCACTACGGGCCAAAGATATTCAATATAACACCAACGGTCATGATTATACCAGTATTTAGCCTTTGGTCATAATCATACCAAACAACAGTTCATCTTTGCACTACGGGCCAAAGAGAACTTTCACCACGTGTCATAATAGACACCGAACAGATGTATCGCCTTTAACCTATTATATCGCCTTTAACCTATCATCTGTTCAACAATTATATCACATCTGTGCCACCGACCACAGATATTCACAACAGCTTGATTTTTGATGATTAGTACAAATAACAGTGATACAAATGATGAACAGAAGAAACAGGATAAATAATAAGTATCAGAGGTTTACTTTGTGCAGATTTAAATAATGTCCAAATTGTCAACATGATGTGGAGTAAAATTCAAAAATGATATTCAAGATCCACAGTTCAGAATAACGGTTACAGTTTAATAGAAATGTTTAGAAAAATAGGAAATGAATACAAATAGTAATTCACCAAACATGCGGTAATCCGTGTAGTCAGGTTATTCTCAGAGATTAATAAGGAATGAATACGAAAGGTTATTCACCAACAGGCGATAATCCGTGCCCTAAGGTTATTCCCACAATTTAATAAAAATTGAATAGGAAGAGTTATTCACCAAACAGGCTGTAATCCGCGCAGTAAGGTTATTCTCAGAGATTAATAAGGAATGAATACGAAAGGTTATTCACCAACAGGTGGTAATCCGTGCCGTAAGGTTATTCCCACAATTTAATACATGGAAATAAATGACACATCTTATGAGTAAGAGAGAAACGATATTATTTTCGAGAATCAAAGAATGATAATCCCTTACCGTAGTAAGTTTGAATAGTGGAAGATGAAAAAAATGGTATCCTTTACCTTAACACGTGACTGGATATTGATTTAAATGAGGTTGATTAACTTGAACAGTACTCGTACACTTATAGATCTTCGCAAATACTCAAGATGACTTAAGCACACTTAGAGAGGAGTTACATAAGAAGTATTTAGAGAGTGAAAGAAAGAACAAGTAAGGAAGTTTATGGAAAATCCTTAAGTTAAGGCCTCTATTTATAGCCAAAAATCTTATCATAACCAAGATTTCCTAATTTAATCCAAACCGTTCATTTCAAGATAATGTTTAATCTTTACCACTCATTTCATCTTTTAAGATTTCTTTAATTTAAACCATTCATTTAAAGATCATCTTTAATCTGCACCATCCATTTCAAATTTTATATTATCTTTAATCTATACCATTCATTTCATCTTTTAAGATTTTCTTAATCTAAACCATTCATTTAAAGATCATCTTTAATCTACACCATCCATTTCAAATTTTAATCTATACCATTCATTTTATATCACCTAACTTTATATTATTTATTATAATAAACAAATAACTTTATCAATTCAATTATTCAACAATAATTCACACTTATTCATTATTATGACTAATTGTTATAAATACAGTGTAGTTGGCTCTCTGAGTTAGATATCAAGTCAATTAATTAATGAAATACAACTGTTTAATAACATCATAATAGAGATAACAATAATGCAAAAAGTATGTAAAAGAAAGAACACGTTACTTTGTCATTACAATTATTGATTCAATAATGTGTATTACTGTGCATATGCTACTGTGACAATTATCAGTTTAATAATATGAATTATTGTGCATGTGACAATAAAGTCAAATATTGTACGATAACCACTTTATCAGTTTAATAATACGAAACACTGTGCAATGTCGTGTGCTACTGTTCAATATCGTGTGCTACTGTGCAATACCATATGTTACTATGCAATACCGTATATTACTATTCTTTTACCACCAGATATTTTAACAATTAAAAGTGATAGTACCATTGACCATTTAAAAATTATTTATGTCATTTTCTATATCCGACAATTATTCGTTGTGGGGTCCACCAATGATTGGTTCGTACGGCGCCGTTGTACGAATATTCCCCTACAGAACGAATATTTCCCGACCAAACGAATATCGTCCGACATAATATAATTTACGCATAACATCCTTAACTTTTAACTTTATCAATTTAACCACTTACTGTTTCAGAAAAAAATATATATGAAGTAAAATTAAATTTTGTATTTCATAAAATTCGGGGTCTTACAACCTCCCGTCCTTATGAAATTTCGTCCTCGAAATTGACGAACCTGACATATTGAAGAGATAAGGATACTTAGATTTCATCTCAGATTCTAGCTTCCAGGCCATTTCCTCAGCATCTTGGTTCCTCCATAAAACCTTAACTTGAGGTATAACCTTTGAGCGTAGGATCTGTTCCTTTTTATCTAGGATCTCAACAGGTACCTCATCGTACGTTAAATCCTCTACTATAACGTCTGATTCTAACTCAATGACGTGGTTTGGGTCCTTCACATATTTACGTTACATAGATATGTGAAAAACGTTATGGATGCGGGACACACTTGGCGGTAAGGCTAGTTTGTAGGCTACGGTTCCTACTCGATCGAGGATTTCAAATGGGCCAATTAATCGAGGGTTGAGCTTTCCTCTATTTCCGAATCTCGTAACCCCTTTCCACGGAGAAACACATAAGAATACATGATCTCCGACGTTGAATCTCTCATCTCTCCGATGAAGATCAACATAACTCTTTTGTCGTTCTTGTGCGGTCTGTATTCGTTGTCGGATCATTTGGTTCTTTTCTGTTGTTAAGCGTACCAACTCGGGTCCCAACAATTTTGCTTCTCCTACCTCATTCCAACATACTGGAGAGCGACACTTCCTTCCATACAAAGCCTCGAATGGAGCCATGCCTATGCTTGCTTGGTAACTGTTGTTGTAGGAAAATTCCACCAATGACAAGTACTTATCCCAACTTCCTTTGAAGTCTAGTACGAAAAGTCTCAAAAGATCTTCGAGGGTCTGGATTGTCCTTTTCGATTGTCCGTTCGTTTGAGGATGGTATGCAGAACTAAAACGTAGTTCAGTGCCCATAGCTTTTTGTAGACTGATCCAAAAGCGTGAAGTGAATCTAGGATCTCGATCAGAAACTATGGAAATTGGCATGCCATGCAATTTCACAATCTCATTTATGTACATACTGGTAAGACGTTCAAGTGAAAATTTTTCTTGTATAGGCAAGAAATGAGCTGATTTGGTCAATCTATCTACGATGACCCAAATTGCATCTAAGCCTTGAGAAACTGTAGGAAGACCCGTCATGAAGTCCATATTGATGTGTTCCCACTTCCATTCAGGAACCTCAAGTGGTTGCAATGGACCCTTAGGTAATTGATGCTCTGCCTTGACACGTTGACAAGTTAGGCACCTTTAGATAAACTCTGCAATCTCCCTTTTCATATTGTTCCACCAAAATGTATGTTGAAGATCACGATACATCTTGGTACCTCCTGGGTGGATTGCAAACGGCGTGTTGTGTGCCTCCATCATGATTTTATGCTTCAATTCAGGGTCGTTAGGAACACAGAGTCGAGAATTGACTCGAAGTATTCATTTCTCGTCGATTCTTGCCTCAGGAATAGCACCTTCTTGTACTTTCTTCATCATATTCATCAGCTCTGGATTAGTAGCTTGAGCAGCTTTAATTTTATAGATTAAAGCTGGTTCTACTCGTACGTACGCAATCTTCAAGTGGGTCATTGGTGTTTTTAGCTCTATCTCCATCTTTTGCAAGTCGAACAAAATACGCTTTTGTGTTGTCAGCAGTACACTTATACTCGCATAAGATCTTCTGCTCAAAGCGTCAGCTACAACGTTCGCCTTTCTCGGGTGATACTGGATTGTGTGGTCGTAATCCTTCAACAGCTCAAGCCAACGTCGTTGTCGCATGTTGAGTTCCTTCTGGGTGAAGAAATACTTGAGACTTTTATGATCTGTATAGATATCCACTTTCTTTCCGTACAAGTAGTGTCTCAAGATCTTCAACGCAAAAACGACCACTGCCAACTCTAAATAATGAGTAGGGTAATTTTTCTCATAATCTTTGAGTTGTCGAGATGCATAGGCTATCACCTTTCCATGTTGCATAAGAACACAATCTAGACCTTTGCCTGAAGCATCGCTGTAGATGACAAATTCTCCCGATCCCGATGGTATGGTCAGAACAGGAGCTGAAACAAGTCTCCTCTTGAGTTCTTGAAAACTTTTCTCGCATTCTTCGTTCCATACGAATTTGGTACTTTTTCTAGTAAGCTGAGTTAATGGAGTGGCGATTTGAGAAAATCCTTCTACGAATCTCCAATAATAACCAGCTAAGCTCAGAAAACTTCAGACTTCAGTTACTGACTGAGGTTGCTCCCAATTTAATATTGTTTCGATCTTTGCAGGATCAACTGATATTCCCTTACTGGAAATCACATGCCCAATGAACGTGACTTTCTAAAGCCAAAACTCACACTTCTTCAGCTTGACATACAAGTTGTTCTCACGTAGCTTTTGGAGTATTAATCTCAGGTATTGTTCATGATCCTCACGACTCTTGGAATATATGAGAATGTCAACAATAAAGACAACTACAAAATGATCCAAATGTTTTTTGAATATCCGGTTCATCATGTCCATGAAAGCTGTAGGAGCATTAGTTAGTCCAAAAGGTATGACTAAGAACTCATAATGCCCATAACGAGTTCTGAAAGCAGTCTTTGGAATGTCCTCAGCTTTAACTTTTAACTGATGATATCCAGAATGGAGATCAATCTTTGAGAAATGTTGAGCACTTTGCAATTGATCAAACATTTCATAAATTCGAGGTAACGGGTACCTATTTTTGATGGTGATATGGTTCAATTCTTGGTAGTCAATGCACAATCTCATACTCTCGTCTTTCTTCTTCACAAATAGAACAGGAGCACCCCAAGGTGATGCACTCGGACGAATGAAACCGGTATCCAACAATTCCTGTAGTTGGACTTTTAACTCTTGAACTTCAATGGGAGCCATTCGGTATGGAGCTTTGGAAATAGGCTTAATACAGGGTTCAAGGTCAATACATAATTCAATTTCACGGTTTGGGGGTAAGCTAGGAAGTTCCTCAGGAAAAACGTCAGGAAACTCATTAACAATGGGAATATCATTCAAGTTTGATGTGTTTTTGTTCAAATCAGTGACATGAGCTAAAAAGGCTTGACATCCGTTTTTCAATAAACGAATGACTTTATGGCTAGAAATAACAGTTATAGATTTCAATGATTTAGTTGCTTGAATTTGCATGATAGATTGATTAGGAATATGAAAACTAATAATCTTATGAAAACAATCAATTTTAGCATGTGGGTAGTCAACCAATCAATTCCTAAAATCACATCAAATTCATGCATCTCCAAAGAAATAAGGTCAAGAGGTAATGTGAGGTTGTTAATTTTAACTAAGCAAAATTTATAGACAGTTGATGTGATAGCTATTTCTACCAATGGAGTTTCAACTGATAAGTCAAAGTCTAAGTTTTTAGAAGTCAAATTTAAACGTTGAGCACATATAGGTGAGATAAAAGAATGGGTAGAGCCAGTATCTAACAGGGCATAAACTTCACGAGAATTTATGAATAGCTTACCGGTTATCACCTCGTTCGAGTTTCGTGCCATTTGGGATATCACAACAAAAGCTTTCCCTTGAACTACAGATTTTCCCTTTTTCGCGCTAGCTTTTGGTATCATCATTACAGCTGGACTTGATTTTGTAGTAGGACAAAATCGAGCAACATGACCCTCCTTCCCACAACTGTAACACTTTTTGGACTGTTGTGTACAGTTTGGGCTGATGTGACCTTCCTGACCACACCTATAACATCTCACTGGTGGTCGATCTTCTCCCCTTGAAACTGGGGCCGGTGCTGATACTGGTGCCGGTGCCATTCCATAATTATTATGGAATCTCTTTCTTTTAAAATTGTTCCCACTAGAATCTCCTCTTATGTTATTCGATGTGGGATTACCACCAAAGTGCTTGTTACCTCCTCTGTGGTTTTCATTCCTGTGGCTGTTATCATTTCTTTGATCATTGACTTTTGGCTGCAATTTTTCATCTGTTTGCTATACCCTTTGAGCCCTATGGACAACATCTGAATACAAACTAAATTTATGAGAGCTAAGTTGTTGACGAATTTTGAATCTCAAACCACGTAAGAACATTCGACTCATCCGTGCTTTGTCA
Organism: Hedera helix; assembly: GCA_947179155.2. Taxonomy (NCBI): domain Eukaryota; kingdom Viridiplantae; phylum Streptophyta; class Magnoliopsida; order Apiales; family Araliaceae; genus Hedera; species Hedera helix. Next base: position 10,245,716 of record OX359274.1, read on the forward strand.
TCCACTAGATGGGTCGCAAAACGAGATAGTTCGGCAAACTTAGCTTCATATCGAGAAACTGTCATGTTTTCCTGCTCCAGCTTAATGAATTCCACCTCTTTCATATGACGGATACTTTCTGGGAAGTACTTTTCATTAAATAGCTCTTGGAATTCTGTCCAAGACATCTCGAGTGCTGAAGGGTGGGTACGTTTTACCGCTTCCCACCAGTAGTCCACCTCACCTTATAAAATAAAAGTGGAGAATGACACCTTTTGATCATCAGCGCATTGTAAGACATTAAATATTTTTGTTGTCAGCTTCAGCCACGCCTCCGCTTTGAGTGGATCAGGCTTCCCGATGAATTCAGGTGGTCCCAACTTTTTAAATTGTTTGACAGTGACCATCCTCGAATTATCAACATTTCTACCGTTATTGTTAACTGGATTTCCTCTTGCCTGATTCTGCATGAACTCCATGAAATTCCTAAAGAATCCATCGTTCATCATGTTATCAGGAATATTATTTCCTGAGTTGGCAGGAGGATTGTTTGCGGCCTCTTGATTCTCGGCTACATTGGCTTCAGACATTCCATAGTTAACCTCTTGATTTTTAGATGCCATACTAAACTGTTGTCACAAAGTAAATGTTAGTTAAACAATCTGACTCATCACTTCATGTCTCTACATTCAAATCGACTTATTAGATAAAATATCATTTAGGTAGGACACACTGGTGATTAATTCTATTCGTCTCTCCCCTCCAAGTTCTATCCCCAGATCTCCATTAAAGATCATATTCCTAAGCTCTAATACCAACTGTGACATCCTAAAATCTGGGCCCACACAGCCCAAACTTAAGTTGTCAAAAGACTATAACAAAATTATTACAAGTAGTGCAACGTACAACAATACAGTGTATAATAATACACAACTAAGTCTTTCACGATTATTGTCACACTATTTTACAACACGTGAAGACTACATTAGCTATCCCTCAGACTCTCACTCCATCCCCCGACTAGACCCAGCTACGTTCTCATCTCCTGTTGAAAAAGAATGGAACAAAAAGAAATGGTGAGCTCAAATAGTCCAGTAAAGAATAACATGACTAAGATAATGACGAGTAAATTATCGTTAGCCTTCAACAGTTGAGTTCTTGATAGAATACAGTAGACTACAAGGTTTATATCAAAAACTGCAGTTAAATTCTTGAACAACGTTCAGATCAATAATAGCAGCGGAATGAGCAATCTATTAGAAGAATAATGCAGACTATAGTGTCCAATCGCTTCTCTTTTTAGGAAAAACATCATCAACTTTTATCATCTGAAACACCACTGACCATGAGAATACAAACGCACAGTTCCTGATCATAATCATGCAAATCAACAGTTCATCTTTGCACTACGGGCCAAAAATATTCAATATAACACCAACGGTCATGATTATACCAGTATTCAGCCTTTGGTGATAATCATACCAAACAACAGTTCATCTTTGCACTACGGGCCAAAGAGAACTTTCACCACGTGTCATAAAAGACACCGAACAGATGTATCGCCTTTAACCTATTATATCGCCTTTAACCTATCATCTGTTCAACAATTATATCGCATCTGTGCCCCCGACCACAGATATTCACAATAGTTTGATTTTTGATGATTAGTATAAATAACAGTGATACAAATGATGAACAGAAGAAACAGGATAAACAATAAATATCGGAAGTTTACTTTGTGCAGATTTAAATAATGTCCAAATTGTCAACATGATGTGGAGTAAAATTCAAAAATGATATTCAAGATCCACAGTTCAGAATAACGGTTACAGTTCAATAGAAATGTTTAGAAAAATAGGAAATGAATACAAAGAGTAATTCACCAAACATGCGGTAATCCGCATAGTCAGGTTATTCTCAAAGATTAATAAGGAATGAATACGAAATGTTATTCACTAACAGGCGGTAATCCGCGCCGTAAGGTTATTCCCACAATTTAATAAAAATTGAATAGGAAGAGTTATTCACCAAACAGGCGGTAATCCGCGCAGTAAGGTTATTCTCAGAGATTAATAAGGAATGAATACGAAAGGTTATTCACCAACAGGAGGTAATCCGCGCCGTAAGGTTATTTCCACAATTTAATACATGGAAATAAATGACACATCTTATGAGTAAGAGAGAAACGATATTATTTTCGGGAATCAAAGAATGATAATCCCTTACCGTAGTAAGTTTGAATAGTGGAAGATGAAAAAGATGGTATCCCTTACCTTAACACATGACTGGATATTGATTTAAATGAGGTTGATTAACTTTAACAGTACTCGTACACTTATAGATCTTCACAAATACTCAAGATGACTCAAGCACACTTAGAGATGACTTACATAAGAAGTATTTAGAGAGTGAAAGAAAGAACAAGTAAGGAAGTTTATGGAAAATCCTTAAGTTAAGGCCTCTATTTATAGCCAAAAATCTTATCATAACCAAGATTTCCTAATTTAATCCATACCGTTCATTTCAAGATAATGTTTAATCTTTACCACTCATTTCATCTTTTAAGATTTCTTTAATTTAAACCATTCATTTAAAGATCATCTTTAATCTGCACCATCCATTTCAAATTTTATATTATCTTTAATCTATACCATTCATTTCATCTTTTAAGATTTTCTTAATCTAAACCATTCATTTAAAGATCATCTTTAATCTACACCATCCATTTCAAATTTTAATCTATACCATTCATTTTATATCACCTAACTTTATATTATTTATTATAATAAACAAATAACTTTATCAATTCAATTATTCAACAATAATTCACACTTATTCATTATTATGACTAATTGTTATAAATACAGTGTAGTTGGCTCTCTGAGTTAGATATCAAGCCAATTAATTAATGAAATACAACTGTTTAATAACATCATAATAGAGATAACAATAATGCCAAAAGTATGTAAAAGAAAGAATACGTTACTGTGTCATGACAATTATTGATTCAATAATGTGTATTACTGTGCATATGGTACTGTGACAATTATCAGTTTAATAATATGAATTATTGTGTATATGATAATAAAGTCAAATATTGTACGATAACCACTTTTCAGTTTAATAATACGAAACACTGTGCAATGCCGTGTGCTACTGTGCAATACCGTGTGCTACTGTGTAATACCGTATGTTACTGTGCAATACCGTATATTACTATTCTTTTACCATCGGATATTTTAACAATTAAAAGTGATAGTAGCATTGACTATTTAAAAATTATTTGTCATTTTCTATATCCGACAATTATTCGTTATGGGTCCACCAATGATTGGTTCGTACGACGCCGTCGTACGAATATTGCCCGACAGAACGAATATTTCCCGACCAAATGAATATTGTCCGACATAATATAATTTACGCATAACATCCTTAATTTTTAACTTTATCAATTTAACCACTTACTGTTTCAGAAAAAAATATATATGAAGAAAAAATTAAATTTTGTATTTCATAAAATTCGGGGTTTTACACACGGTTTTAAGATCTAGTCTTTTTAGCTATTTCAGGGGGAAGCTCCTAACCTATCAGTATGAGCATCGCATCGTATATTCCCCCCTGACCTCGCAATTTCAATCCCTATATGCGCCTATTTCTGCTTATTTCTTGTTGTATACTTTTTGTTATTACTCCTATTTATTTCTATAAACTTTATTAACGTTCACCTCCAACCCAGGCTGGTGGAGTCGAGCTGGCCTAGATATAGTCTTTTAGTCCCTCTCTGATAAACAATACTACTCATAACGAAAAATAGATTGATTTACAAACAGATATCGTGTGTACTGATTGACCAGACAGCTCAACCGTTGACCAGCCAACCGACAAATACATTTTTACAGAAAGACCAGTGTGCCACACCTTCAACTCCAACTACTACAGGAAAGATTCCACCTCCCTCTCATGATAAAATTTGATGGATCATACCTTCCTCTTTTGGAAGTTGGAACTCCCGCCAACCGGTGACTCTGGTTTACCATTAAGATTATTTCCCGTAACTTCCTCCTCCCTATTATTTGATTGATTAACTACTTTACCCTCTAAAAAATTAGTATGTTGTTGTTACTCTTCTGTATTTGTATTCCTGAATTCGTATTATGTTGGTACTTTTTCCAATGCTATTGAGTATTCTGCTTATTCTGCGATTGCTTTTGTTTATTCTTGTGCATATGTTATCCCTAAATCCTCATCCAAGTATAAATCCTCAAAAACTACCCATTTTGAACGTTTTCCTTATATCGTAGCAACCAACTAGCTAGAACTTAGAAAAAGAAGGCGAGCTACCAGATGAGCTAACCAGCATACTTTATATGTTAAAAGGAATGAAACCGACATACCGTATTGACCAGTGAGTCTATTTTTTAATGAAAGAACTAAACCACCGCCCGTCCTACCCCAACGGCTACGGAATGTGTCAGCCATTCCTTGCTATTGATATAGTGGAATTTATTCCAGTCATTCCCTCCTACACCCTTCTGGTCTATAATTCAATTAATTTTTAATCTGAGTTCAACACTTGGCTGGTAAATCATTTATTGACTTCCAACAATGGGATTCTTATATTGGATTTGGAACTGAAACTCTTATCTTTCAAATTCAATTGAAACTGAAATGACTGGATTTTCAGAAACAGCTCCCACGTCTCCTCCTCCGTATGCCACTTCTTAATTGTCAAAAAAAAGAATACCCAGACCTGACCTGCTGCACCCGCAAAGTTGGACCAGGCTTAGTTTATTAGAGACAGAGGAGAGCTCAAATTAAGTCAAAAGGGAAAGAATTTTTGAGCATTTTGAGGCCGGTTGACAAGTCTCTCACGGGGGTGCCAAAAACTCCTGTTTTTCTAGGCAGAGTGCCATTTTGGAACACATTTGAGTTGGTGCTCACTTGTAGGAAGATTCCCCGCTCTGAAGTTAAGTCTTTTTGGAGACTTATAGCCTTGTTGATAGTAGACTAGAAAACTCCAAGCCCTTGTAAATATTAGGGTTGAAAGGAATTCGGAGGGTGCTAAGGCGAATAACTTCTACAAGACCTTGCTTTTCCCAGAGGTTGCCCTTGAAAGACTCCATGCGACCATTGGCGCCATTCGTCGCTGGCGTCTGGCCAAGAGTGAAGTGCGTTGGAATTAAAAAGCATTTTTTAGTATGAGATAGGACCTTTTCACGGTTTCCCCAATTTGGATTGTAACTCAGGAGAGAAGCAGAAGGATGAGAAGTCCAGCAGGGACCCAGGTTAGCAAGGCCATCCCCCTAGGCATGAATGGTGTCTGAGATCCACCCAGTATCATCCTGGTTATGACTTTGAGAATAAGTATGCTGAAGAGATTTTTCCAATTTAGGTATTCTCCTAATTTAGAGTACGAGATTAACAAAATAGCCTATTAACTCGTAGGAGTTACAACATATGCTTGGTAGGGGAAAAAACCTTGAGTTAAGTGGGAAGATGCGAGCTATGCAATTTTGACTTTTCAAGGCGTGATAAGTCTCTTGATTTCTTCTAGCTTTAGCAGACGTCCTATGCTCAAGTGAAAGCATAGTGTGTTTTACAATTATTTTTACAAGACCTCAATAATATATTGAACCTTTGAATTCCACATATCATGATTACTTCAGTTCCATTTTCACCCTTGTTCAAATCAATCACATTAGTCTAAGAAGCCGTGGACTATATAAGAGAAATTTTCAGTCGAAAAGCAAAAATATCTGACATTCGGTCTGCCCCTTGCTTTATGGCTTACAGGAGTAGCTGGCATTGGCTGTGCAAATGAAAGAGAAAGAAAAAGAGCTTTGAACAAGATCCTAGTTCCAAGGAAGAAATAGAGTTCGTAGGATTTGAGCGAGAGTGGGACATAAGCCTTTAGCGCTCCTCAGATAGAAAGCCCGAACTTTAGGATATTCGAAGGGAAAAAATAGAATAAATGAATTGAAGCTAGGAGATGTACTCTTCTTGGAAAGACATGCGGTTGGTTCGTATTAGCTCTATGTGCCATGATAGGTTTTCGGTGGTTTTGAGCGCCAAACAATCGTCTTTTCAATCCAGAGGCTCTCTGCACACCAGATCTCAAACAAAACCACTTTCTCGAGTAGTCAAGGATAACTTCATCCACCATGTATGCAGTTCGCATCCACTGGTTAGCTGCCCGTGTGAATGCAGGGAGCCTCTCCATAACATAACTATAGAGCTCTTTAAGGAACCATTCAATCCACTTGAGTTAAACAACATAACACAGGACCGCTAGGAGAAGGGCGCTTTCCTCTTGGCTTCTAAAAGACTCAGTCTTGCGATCGCAGAATCGGTAGCCGAGTGTACATAAATCTTAGCTAGTTCAGTTTACTTAAAGATATGACTTTTTTCGCAGGATAAATAGGTGGAAGGGCGCCTTCGAATGCAGTCTGTGGTGTGACAGACCGGGTTACCAAACTCACGAGTCGAAAAAAAGGTAGTTCACTGAGTGCAAGAGGTCTTGGTTCGAATCCAACTCGTGAGATGTCTCACTAGGTCATATAGATGTCTTGATGCCTTTATTTTCTCGTTTTCGAATCATTCCATTTTTGGTAAATACGGAGTCAAATTCAGTTTTTAATAAATTAAAGGAAGCCTTCGGGCACTCACTCTTGGCAAGATCCAAGCTATCTTCTCTTATAAAATTAATGCTTTGCACCTTTCAAAGTTAAAGAGACTCTTTTTTCTAACATAGGAACTATTAGAGCTTCCCTTTCTTATTTGAGAGCGTTCGCGCCCTTAATTTCCACTAACTGAATGCTTCGTAGGTGTGTGAAATTCTAATAACTTCGGCCCTTTCTCGACATAGTCATGAGTATGATGCCGATCTCTTAGGATGGATCGGTTTATTAGCGAGAAAGAGAGCTTAGCCGTACCCCTGCAAAAAAGTCAGGTTGACTGACCCCTTACCACACTGCAATCAAACTTTTGTGATTACCACGCTGAATTGACACCTATGTCGGCCTGATATGCATGCTTAGGAAAGCGGCTTTCTAATTTCTAATAAACTCTTATCTCAAAACTGCCAATTGAGGAAGGGTTGTTCCGGCTTTCGAGCCAACAAGTGTCGGTTCGAATCACGCTTTTGCAATGAAGTTAACTCTCTTCTTCTACCTGTCTAGGGTCTCCTAACTCGAGATCTGTTGGCTCTATTATTTCGATTTCATTGGCTTTTCGGGGCTTTATGACATTTTGTCCGGCCCTCGACTCTTCTTTAGAAATTGCAATTAAAAAAGGCACTTAATGTTTGCCGTCTCCACTGATATTTAAGGCCTTTCCAGGAGAGAGAAGGCTGAGGTTACTTACAATAAAGACTTCACGTAACTATCAATGCTCCTTACGGACTGTAATCCACGCTGTTCTTCTGGATTTTTAATGGTAGAAGGAAGGCAAGTCATAGGTTTTACACTAAAGGGGTCCACCTTCATAGGAGTACTTTTTCTATTTCTATTGTTTAGATTCGTTCTCATTGTTCATTTCATTTAGTCGTTTCTTTAGTGATTTGAATACAATTTTTCCAATGTGATTTAAACAAAACAAGTCTTCATTATCCAATTGGTTCATTATCCTCCCAGTCATTAGAACGAAATACAGGTGTTCTCTTGTTAACCAACTTAATCCCAAGAGTATCTATTCTTTCTTCCTCGTCGACGGTAAGATTTTTGAAATTCACCTTGAATTTACGTAAATTCTTTACCAGTATTTTAGTCTCTGGATTCTTAAACAGTATCTTAAAGTCTTCTTCTCTAACATGATCCTTCAAAGGTCCCTTAAACTTGATTACGGAATATTTTTTCCCTTTTTCTTGGTAGAAATAGGATTTCGGTGCTAAAAGGTATCCTTCTAGGATAAAGTCCTCTAGCTTAAACTTACCTAAAGAAGAAAGAGAGACTTCTTCATCTAGTATTGGCTGACCAAGCACAACTGAGTCAGTGTCCGTGTAGTAGCGTTCCTCTCTTGAGATATAAGGGTATATATAGATCCTAGCATAGGCAGTGATCGCAACAACTAGTTGGGCAACTGAGTTTTCCGGTGGCTTCTAATAATCAGGGCCCTTATCAGTAATGCTATGGAAGGAAATGACGTATTTATTCTCATAAAGCAATTCACATAATATAATATCACTATACCTGAGCATCTTTTTTTTTTCATCACAGAGCTCTATTATTGTGCTTTTATGGTTAATGCCAAATCTACCGTATAGCGAATTCATGAGGATCTTTTACACAGGCCATTGCATCATTCTTTTCTTTTTTTGCCTCTAACCTGCTCTCAAAGAGTGAGCTAACAAAGTCCTTGAATGGGCTTTCCTTCCTCTAAAAAAGGTAGCCTGAGATTGGGATCACAGTGTATCCAATGTCTCTTGCATACTTTAATTCGTCACTAAAGTACACTCCAACAAATACCCCGATCGGAAAGATGAGAGTGTTTTCCTTGTTTCGATAGGTTAGAAAGGGCTTATTGATAGTCTTTGAACATTCCACATATGCCTCAATAAAGCCAAACATGCTATTTAAGTCCATGCCCTCCAGATTTCTATGCCAGACTGGCACACCACCAGGCTTGGAAATTCCTTCATTACAAAGGGATAGAGAGAGTTCACATCGTAATAGTATAGGTTATTGCCTAATGGCTTGTATGCATCTGTATGACCACCGTAGTAGGCAAGCTTTATAAAGCTGTCTTCATTCTTGTTTGGGATGTGGATTGGCCAATTAGAAGCATCGTAGTATTTCAAACGAAAGATGTTTAGAGCCAGTGAGGCAAGGGTTATCTTGCTTTCTATGTCCACCTTGAACAACTTCCAATATATCTCTTGAGCTTTTAGCATAACACCACCCAACAGAAGAATATCCTGTTTTATATAGTCTAACAATTTCTTTTTCTGAGGTTCAATAGTTGTCTTACTCAGATTCTTATGGTCGATATTACCTTTCCTACCAAGTTTCGGGCATAGATTCTTATAGATAGGGCATCTAGTGGGGCAGGGAGTAGATTCAAGGTATCTCTAAAGCGGAATAACATCCACTACAAGAAAAAGGCTCAATTCCGACGAAATTATCTCCGATAGAATTAATTTCGTCGAAAATAATATAATTACGACGGAATATTCCATCGTATTTAATTCCGTCGATACTAAGTTATAGTCGACGGAATTTCGTCGATATAGTAGATTCCTGTTGGCGCCAAAATTCCCGTGTCCAGACGATATAAGTTCGACGGAATAGAACATATAATCGACGGAATTTCCGTCGATCTTATCTTATTTTCGACGGATCTAATATCGACGGAATATTCCGTCGAAAATAACTTAAAACCCTTTTCATCGTCTTTTTCCCCCAGCCGCTTCAGCTTTTTGTAAACTCTCTCTCTCTCTCTCCTGTTGCGAAATTTCTTTCCTTTCTCTCAACACCTTCCGGCCCTCCGACCGATGACCCATCACCTTCCGGTTCAGCCTCCGACGTCTGTAGCATCTAAGGTATGTATATATATATATATATATATATATATATATATATATCAATCACATTACTGCTGCCGGACAAAAAAATTCCAACCAGCCGGCACAAAATTCCAACCGGCCGGCACACATTTGCTATATATATATATATATATATTCTGAAATTATGTGGAAATTAATTGTGGCAGTATGTGGACTATATATAATTTTTTGTGTATGTAAATTTGTGGCAGTATGTGGCATTTCTTATTATTTTGTGTATTTTCGACGGAATTTGGAATTTCTGTTAAAATTGTTCAAATGCAATATTTGTGGGCCCTACATATATTTATGTATTTTTCTAATTTGTCAATATTAAAATAAGCTTAGTATTTACTTAGTTTTGTAATAATAACATAAAATGAAATGAACTAACATAAAAATATAACTAAATTAATTAAATAAAATTAAGTTAAATTTAATATACTTAAAATAAATTAAATTCATAAAACTAAATAAAATAAATTAATTTAAAATAAAATTAAGTAAAATTAAATGAAGAGAAATATAATTCAGAAAAAATAAATTAAATTACGTAAAATAAAATAAACTCAAATAAAATACAATTAAATTAATTTATTATAATAAAATTAGTGTAATATAATATAATTAAATTAAGTTAAATTATAATAAAATTAATGTAATATAATTAAATTAAATTAAGTTAAATTTAATATAATTAAAATAAAATAAAGTCAAATAAAATAAAATAAGATAATTTCATTTAAATTAAATTAAACTAAGTTAAATTAAATACAATTAAAATAAACTAAAATAAAATATAATTAAATTAATTTAATATAATAAAATTGTATCATGTATAATTAATTTATATTAAATTAAGTTAAATTTAATATAATTAAAATAAAATAAAATGAAATAAAATAAATGAAGTAAAATAAAATATAATAAAATAAATTAAGTTAATATAATTAAACAAAATTAAATTAAGTTAAATTAAATAAAATTATGTGAAATTAAATATAATTCAGAAAAAATAAATTAAATTAAGTAAAATGAAATAAACTAGATAAAATAAATTAATTTAAATAAGACTAAGTTAAATTAAATAAAATGAAAATAAAGTAAATTAAGTAAAACAACATAAAATAAAATAAAATAAAATAACATTAATTTAACGTTCCTCGCTTGACATTCACTCGTAACGGGTGAATATGGAATACTCTTAATTTAATCAAATCAGTTGTACATGCAGTTTCGTTACGATTTTAGAAATTCAATTGCGCTGTACCCAAAAAATTCGTTTAGTAAATTCAATCACTTGTGCATGTAATTTGGTTAGGAGCTTAGAAACCCGTTTGACATTCACTCACTAGGAGTGAATGCCAAATAGTCCCTCGTCTGGGACTGTTGCTAGATGTTATGTCTCTCACTTAGGTTTGTGCCAACAATTTGAGTACGTTTTATTTATTTTGGGGACTTTTCGTTGACATCTCTACATGTTTTCTGAGTACATACTTAGCCTACGTTGACGTGGTCTATTTCGTGTACTTAGAGACCATGGGGAGGTGCTGTCGAAATTTCTTTGAAACAGAAAAAACGTGCTCACGGTGTTGGCACAAGTGAGGAGACACATCTAGGAACGGGATAGAAGCCTGACCCGTATATTTAGAAGATGAAGTCATGCAGGAATCATGAATGTACACACATACGCTAAGCACCCTCGTTAATTTGATACATCGTATTGTTCAGTTAAATATGTCAGACGACCGGAGCTGGATGTACCGTAGAATTCCGGTTGATGGTAGATGATTACTGCCTGAGTACCGTGATGGGGTGTCCAACTTTTTAAATTTTGCCAATGAACACGCTGATAATTCTAACGGAAAGATGAGATGCACGTGGTTTAAATGTAAAAACCTGATTTGGAAGAAAGCCGACAACATTAAGTACGATTTGTATTCGCTTGAGTTTGTAGATGGGTATTCTCTATGGATTCATCACGGAGAGTCAACTGAGTTCAACGAAATAAGTGACGGTATAGGCCAACCAATTCACTGCGATCGATACGATGATAGTTATGATGCCGTGGAGATGTTTGTTGATGCGTATGACCCTAACAATATTGATTGGGGTGCAAATGAGCAGTCGTCAATAACTGGTCTTCAAGAACCAAATGACACAGCAGCAGCCTTTTACAATATACTATCCGAATCTGCTGTCCCATTGTACGATGGAAATGATAAGCACACCAGGCTATTTGCAGTGACGAAGCTCTTACACTTCAAGAATGAGCATGGCTGTTGTGAGAGACTTTTCAATGAGTTTCTTAGGCTTATCAGCGAGTTCTTACCAAAGGGTTACACTCTGCCCTCAAGTTATTATGAAGTTAAAAAGATCGTAAAGGGTTTAAATTTGGGGTATACAAAGATCGATGCTTGTGAGCAGGATTGCATTTATGGGGCTGACATAGATAAACTGCAGTGTGACATTTGCAACATGCCTCATTACAAGACAACTAAACGTGGGGGGAAAACTAAGTGTGTGCCTAAAAAAATCTTAAGGTAATTTTCGCTTGCCTCGAGACTTCAGCGTCTATTCATGTCGACCTACACTGCAGCGCATATGACTTGGCATAAAACAAGGGACGTCGTGCCTGGTCAGTTGTCTCACCCCGCAGATGGAGATGAGTGGAAGAAGTTTGATGCAAATTTTCCTCAATTTGCTGAGGAAAGTAGGAATGTCAGGCTTGGCATGGCTACGGATGGGTTTTGTCCATTTAATAATTTTAGTCAACCATACTCTGTGTAGCCAGTGATCATGATAGCTTACAATCTTCCACCGTCAATGTGCATGAAGGATCCGTATCTGTTCTTGACTTTACTCATACCGGGGAATAAGAGTCCTGCAAAGGACATAAACGTGTATCTTAGGCCGTTAGTCGATGAACTTAAGATGCTGTGGGAGACGGGGGTGCAGACTTATGACAAATCAATAAAGAAAAATTTTCTGATGAAGGCAGCTTTGTTGTGGACTATCACTGATTTTCCGGCACTTGAGATGATCAGTGGGTGGTCGACTCACGGAAAGTTGCCATGTCCAGTTTGTGTGGGGGATGTGCAAGGCACACATCTAAAACATGGCCGAAAAATTAGTTTCTTTGGTACTGCTCGTAGATTCTTGCCTGCTGATCACAGTTACAGAAAGATGTCGACACAGTTTAATAGAAAAACAGAGAAAAAAGGGGTTATCAGTCGATTGTCAGGCAGCGAGGTCTTCGGTTGGTTGAACAATCTTAACTTTCCACCACCAAGGAAGGAGCACAGTAAATATAGGGCCCAAGGTTACGGTAAGGCTCATAACTGGACGCATTCGCCCATGTTCTTCGAGTTGCCGTACTGGGAGTCGCTTTCAGTCCGTCACTGTATAGATGTAATGCATACAGAAAAGAATGTGTTTGAAAACTTATTTTACACCGTGCTAGATGCGAGTGGTAAAACAAAAGACAACGACAATGCACGGAAATATCTGGAGGCACTTAACATATGGCCTGATTTGTGGCTTCGACATAACAACTCAAAACCTAAAGCTCCATTCTGTTTAACCAAGCAACTAGTTGAAGACATCTGCAAATGGATAAGTGCGTTGAAGCTCCCAGATGGATATGCTTATAATATATGTCGTTGTAGTAAGGTTGAACAGTTGAAAATTACTGGGTTCAAAAGTCCTGATTCTCATGTATTCATGCAGAAGTTGATGCCAATTGCATTTCGCGAGATGTTACCCAGAAAAATTGTAGACGCCTTAACCGAACTTTCAAATTTCTTTCGAGGTCTATGTTCAACGGTTATAAGGTATACTGACGTGGAGCAAATGGAGAAAAATATAGTCCTGATAATGTGCAAGTTAGAAATGATATTTTCTCCGGGGTTTTTTGACTCGATGGAGAATTTTCCTATTCATCTGCCATATGAACTTAAGCATGGAGGACCTGTGCAATATCGATGGATGTATCTGTTTGAGAGGTATTATCGTCTACATTTCTTTTTTGATGATATTCATAACTCATATTCGTAATGTTTGTGAACTTAATTAATGTATTTTAGGTACATGCGTCGTTTAAAGCAGAAAGTAAAGAATAAAGCTCGTGTAGAGGGTTCTATTGCTGAACGGTACACGGAGGAAGAACTTGTCAACTTCAGCTCATTGTATTTTGAAGATGTTGTCAAAACGAAACACAATCGTTTAAGCCGAAATGAGGTCGTCGGAGTCCAACCATGTGTTGATGAGTTAGCTGTATTTTCTTATCCGGCTAAACCATTTGGCCATGAGACGATGATGTACTTAAGCGAAAAAGATTTGAAAATTGTGTCTATATATGTGCTTCTAAATATGCCCGAAGTATCGTCATACATAACGTAAGTAAATACTATTTATAAAATTTTAATTTTAAATAGCCTAGTCTAAAATTAAATCGTGTTATAACTGTTTCAGTGCATTTGAAGACGAAGCATGTGCTTTAAACCCAAGCTTAAATGCAGTACAGTTGGAATCATTCACGACTACAAATTTTCAACAGTGGTTTAAGGGAAGGGTTGCAGAAGACAACAATTATGTGCGTTTTAAAGATGTCATCGAAGGACCTTACAAATTGATTAGTTCATTTCCCGGCTGTATCGTCAATGGGTATAGATTTAATGTCGATGACATAAACGAACCGACTTCAGTCAATTCTGGTATTGTCGTGTTGGGCAGTTGTTACCAAGATTCGGAGTCCAATTATTATGGACGTTTAGAGGAAGTAATTACGCTCAATTATCCCGGGGGTAAAAAGGTAGTTACATTTAAATGTCGTTGGTTTGATACTGAGAAGGGTGTTAAAGTTGATCGTAACAGAATCGTCACAGTAAATATAATGTCAAAGTTACATTCTGCTGACGTATTCGTATTAGCCAGTCAAACGACTCAAGTTTATTATGCATCTAATGTAGTAAATTGTAAAAGTCCCTAGTATACAGTTGTCACAACAAAGACTCGTCCATTTGATGATAGATGAGCCATTGCAGGATGATATTAGCAAATCCAGTCAGGTAGTCCTACATAACGACGATTTGTTGGTAGATGTCATTGACGTACCCGATAATGATGATGTCGAGGAAGACTTGGTTGACGATGAAGTCGAGGAAGACGTACCCGATAATGATGAAGTCGAGGAAGACGTGGTTGACGACGAAACTGATAATGAAGAAGTCGTGTCAGAATCCGAGGATAACTATGAAAATGATTCTGATGGGTTTGACGACGTATTACATTTAAACTTAAGAAGTGTATTTTATTTAATTAAATTAATTAACTGCATTTTATTTTTGTATTTTAGTAGTACATTTATGGCTAGGCATAGTGGTAGCGGTCGGCGCGGTGGTGGTCGTGCAGGATCATCTGACGGAACTCAGGGCGGGTTATCATCGTCAGATAGTAGATTTTCTTAAATATTAATTTGTTTTGCTTACTATTTGTAGGTTATGTTTTGGGAATTGATTTATTAACTTTAATTATTCAATATTACTTACAGATACTTCTCGACGACGTCCTCGAGGGACGAACCTCGGGTTATTTGGTCGCCCGCCAGCTGTTGCGCATATTGTCCGCGTAGATGTCGGCTCTGCGCAGTAAGTGTAAAATAGCGTTATGTTAAATTGAATTAATTTATTTTGTAAAACAATAAACCTAACTTTGCGTTCTTTGTTTTGTTTTGTAGTATTATGGATCCTGTGGCTAAAGCCACTTTACACGCCATATGTCTGACACACCTCCCCATTGGCTGCATGCGATTTACGCAGTACGCGCAGCATGATGCCTCCTTCATGGATACCTTGTTATGTGAATTTCACGTAAGTTATTTTAAATAATTTAAACTGTATACGTACATACTACTTACACATTCAATTTAGTTTTTCTGATAAGTTAGTTCGTTTACTTAGATTTATTTTAGATATGAGGAGGGCATCTCTCAGGCTACAGGCGACGGTGTTATTATTGCACATGTCGCGAAGAACTACGCCGGCTGGTTGTACGAGATGAGACATATGGTTGCCCGGGTAGTTGTAGACCAGCCCGGGACTACTATTCGAGACCATCAGCCCCCTATTGTCTCAGATGCAGCATGAGATGTCATGTGTACTCATTGGGATGCTGACGACTTCAAAAAAAAATCAGAACAAATGAAGAAAAATCGTAGCCAGCTCCGAGTAGTACATACTACGGGTTCACGGTCATTTGAAGAAGTAAAATCGGTATGTATATATTTAGTTTACTTTAATATTCTCATAAAAATATATACTAAATAAATGATAAATTAAATTTTTATTTGTTAGATCATGGGCGGTGAGTTGGGACGACCTCCCACCATGATCGAGTTCTGGGATAGAGCCCACACGCCAAAGAAATGTAGTATGTCACAGGCAGCTGCAGCTATACGGGTAAAAGTTTTTATAAAGTTATGTAATAATTAATATCATTCACTTAATTAAATGAGTCAATAAACTACCATATACATAATAAATTGCAGGACCGATTTCAGAGCCTTCGGGACGAGCGTGTAGCTGAGTTGCAGGCTGCTAGGGGAGATTTTACCATCCCTCCGTCCGACGTTAGCTTATCTAGGGATGAGGAGATGGCTCTTTGGGTCGCGTCTCAATATCCCCCTAGTAGCACTACGAGCAGATATCGAGTGTTGGGGTTGCCGAGGGTGCCGACATATACATTGACCGGAGGTATTTATTGTAGTATGTTGCTCGTTAATTCAAAATTTATATTGATATTTTATTTTTTTATGTTATATTTAATGTTGCAGGTTCTAGCCAGCGTTCGAGAGGACATGTTGGACAATCTCATACGGGCGCTGGCTTGGACGACGCGTTGTTCTAGCGGGTTATGGCGGTGGTATCGGAGACGTTTCGTATGGATCCGATATTCCGTAGTCAGAGCCTACCTACCAGTGCTCGTCTTCACCAGCTTGCTTAGGACGTTGCAGCAGGGGCCAGTGTCGAGAGTACGGGCATATCTCCGGAGCAGTTCGTCGCGATACGAGACGAGGTGATTCAGATGGTGACTACTCTGTTGTTGGAGGCTTTTGGCCCGATGCTGACTCAGCGCCCGACTGCACAGGTATTTTGTTCAATTTAAGTTGTATATTCTGTATGTTCTGCAATAATTATTTAACTATGAATTTTTATCTCAAGTACGGACTAATGACTGATATTTGTAATTGTATTAACATGATGATAATTTCGAGCATGCTGGCGATGCCGATCGCGAGCGGGGGGGGGGGGGGGGGGTGATAACGATGATTTTCATACACCACAATAGAACCCTCGATCTCTGGGCGATGATTATTTGTAGATTATAATTTAGTTGTAATTAATTTAACTTAATTGATTGTAATTTATCGTAATTTGGTTTAGTTTTGTAAAGTACGATAATTTATTTTATAGTGTGTCATCGTTTATATTTATATCAAGTGTGTGAACATAAAGAATGGATTGCTGTTGTGTTGTTGGGATAAAGCAGGTTTGCAGGTACAAAAAATGTGGTTTTAAAACCTGGCCTTGAAAAAGCAAAAAGAACCTTTAAAAAAAAAATCTTGTATTTCCGACGGAATTTGGTATTTACGACGGAATTTCCGTCGGAATTATTGCATTAAATTATTAATTTTCTAATTACCGGAAGGACTATTACCGACGGAATAAATTTATTATGACGGAATTTCCGTCGAAATTAAGTACTTATATTCGACGGAGGGGTTGATTTTCTGACGGAATTTCCGTCGAAGATATAATTCAAAATCCCGACGGAATTATTTATTTTCGACGGAGTTTATTCTGTCGGTTATATGATAATTACGTCGAAAATTCCGACGAGAGAAATACGTCGGGGATTATTTATTTTCGACCGAATTTTCGACGAAATTAATTCCAACGCGGTTATTTTCGTCTGAATCGTCGACCGAACTTTCCGTCGGTAATATTTTAATATCGACGGAATAGGTTTATTTCCGACGAAAATTTCCGTCGGAATTAGGCCTTTTTCTTGTAGTGATCTTCTTACCTGAATAGACAACTATCTCGTAAACCCTATTGTTCCTTAGCAGTGTTTTGAGCTTGTAGTTCTTGTGATGACATGCTAGGTGCTTAAGCATGAAAATTCCATCGAATCTAGATAAGTAGTGGAAGTAAATTGTTAAAGATGATTTTTCTTGTCTAACAATCATTAATATCCTTAATACAAAGTCATAAAGTACTTTAGTACTCCTATCTTCAAATTGATTCAAGATTATTTTGTAGTTTTCACTAAAGTAGGTATCAATCATAATCTCATTGATCTGTTCAACTGAGCGAACCATCATGAGACCAACAACATAAAGAATATGAACTTGATTTATTATGATAGTCTCCATATCGACAACAATGAATGGTTTCAGCTCAATGCAAGATTGTTTAAGTGTTGTGATATGGGTTGGATAGCTACGATTACTGTGACGACCTCAAATTCGGGTTCTTTAACCCCGGGTTTGGTTCTCACTGTACAATACTTAACAATAATGAAATACATAAATTGTATTCAAACTTCGCGGAATAATACAAAAGGTTCCTTAATCAAAAGGCTACACTTCCCAAGGTCTATTACCTTAATCTTAACATTACATATCTTAAGGGAAATACAAAAGATTTACAACAGTAATTACATAACAGTAATATAAACTAGCATGCAATTACTAAAACTAAGCATTCACTTTTCCCTTGCCTTTGTCCGATTTAGAGCTTTCGGGAATGGCTGAAATATAGTCATGATATAGCAAGAATGAGCAACTAAATGGCTCAGCAAGTTTATAAACAACAATCATACGATATATCATGATGAAGGGAAATAACTTCAAGGTTTCAACAATAGCAATTTGTGAAAGATAACAAGAATCAATGTTCAATAAAAGAAGGAATTGACTCTTTACTGCTGAGTGGTCTTTAATGACCCTGAACTGCTACTAAGGTAGAACAGACATACAATGTCTGACTCCTTGTTAAAATAACGGGACACTTGAGGGGATCAGTCCTCTCATGTCCTATGTATATGCATCACATTTAGTTTTCTTGCGCGCTGTCGGGTCTCCGACAAATAAAAATCCCCTTTAACTAGGGTTGTTCTTTCTCAGTCTTACTGTAAGAATCTGCACCAGCCAATGGTTTGGATAAGCTTTTATAATATTCAATTCAATGAATTAACATACATTTGTCTATAGCCGAAACAATTAGCTTAAATATCTTAAACAGTTGCAAAAGCACCATGTGCGAATACAATAATCAATAACGAGGTGAAGTAATTTTCGATAATTAATTCACTCAAAGGTCTGTCAAATATCTACGAGTGTAGATATTTGCTCAACAATAAATGAATTGCTCAATGAAATTAAGGTTGAATAATAATTGCAATAATAAGTACAAGTTAAGGGGTAGAAAACTTGCAATAAGAACTACAAGTTAAAGTTAGAAAACTTGCCTCGTGCGTCGTCTACTGCTAACCAAATTAATCTAACAATCCTTGAACGGACCTAACAATTAAATCAATTTGATCTTAAATTAGTATCATATACTTGTAAGTATAATGACCTTTATAAACCTTACGAACCACATAATTGATTAATTATGGGTAAATAAACACTTAGGAAATATTATCATTATTTGATAATATTTCAAACACAAAGAACTTATATTAATTGTTTAATATAGTTCAAATAAATATCTAATATTATTAATCATTTAATAATATTTTATTGAGTATCTAATATTATTAATCATATAATAATATTTTATTCATTACCTAATATTATTAATCATTTAATAATATTTTATTAAGTATCTAATATTATTAATCATTTAATAATATTTTATTAATTATCTAATATTATTAATCATTTAATAATACTTTATTAATTATATAATATTATTAATCATTTAATAATATTTTATTAAGTAACTAATATTATTAATCATTTAATAATATTTTATTAAGTTTCTAATATTATTAATCATTTAATAATATTTTATTAAGTAACTAATATTATTAATTATTTAATAATATTTTATTAATTATCTAATATTATTAATCATTTAATAATATTTTATTAAATATCTAATATTATTACCCATTTAATAATATTTTACTAATTATTTAATATTATTAATTATTTAATAATATTTTATTATATATCTAATATTATTATTCATTTAATAATATTTTATTCATTATTTAATATTATTAATTATTTAATAATATTTTATTGACTTTATAATATTATTATACACTTAATAATATTTTAATAAATTTCTAATATTATTATTTATTTAATAATATTTTATTACCTTTATTATATTATTATTTCAATAATAATATTTATACACCTTTAAATCAATAAATCAATTATATATATATATTTAAAAATATATTTATTAAGTCCAAAAATACTAAAATGATTTTTGGAACATTTTTCATTTTCTGACCCGTACCAGACCCAACCCGACCCGGCTGACCCGGCCCGACCTGACCCGGTTCGGGTTTTTATTTTTTTTTCCAAAACAGTGCACGACGCCCCGGCGCAGTGTGTTGTACTAATCACTGCGCCCCGACGCCGAGTGGCAGAATGCAAACCCTAATTTTGATTTCTTGACAGTTTTGATACCCTTTGATCAAACCTTGATTAAATGAAATCTACTAATCCAAATCACACCAAATCAGTGTTGATGTGTTCCTAACTTAATATTTTACAATATTCCATGGTTCGATCGTCTTTTTGAAAACGTTATACACGAAATTTACGGATCGAACCACAGAGGGTTGAAAAACGACATCCTTTTTGGTAAAAGCTATAACTTCTTTGTTATTCATTATTTTTGAAAACTTCAAAAAGGTTTTATCTTTAAAACTCATAGATCTAGCTTTCTAGCCATAAAAATCCAATTTTGGATTTGTACATTTCAAAATACAACATCAAACATAACATGCATAGTTAGGGTTTTACCGATAAATCATGTTACGCATATTTCTATAACTTCTATGCATTTCTAATCTACCAAATCATGTTATAAACACATAGATCTATGAATATACATATATTACATAGTTAAATACTTCTAGATCGTCAAAACGAGTTTTGATCGGTTAAAAATAGATTTTAATCGATCAAAAGCTTTCTAGACTACAAAAATGAAATAAGATGGAGTTTAGAGAACTTTTAAACCTTTGTGATTTGTTGGTTCTCTTTCTCCTTATACCAAAGTAGGTTATGAAGCTTGAGGACATCCACCAAGACCTTTCTTAGCTTTTTCTCTCAACTCACAAGTGTATTTTTCCTTTCTAGCTAACAAATGCTCTCTCTCTTTTCTCTTTGGATGTCTAGCAAATGAACTAACAAACTTGAACCAAGTGTGGAGCCTCTTATTTATAGCCTACCACTAATCCTTCATTAGCTTGCTAATTCACCTATGTTGGTGAAATTAAGGGCTAATTATAATTACTATTGCATGGAATGACTAGGTGATTGACTAGAGTGGTTGAGCAACTCATGACATGGCTTGATTTTGAAGCAACATGAAGCTCACAAGTCACCCTTCTTGGGCCCCACAATGGCCGGCCACTTCCCTCTCTTTTTGCCCCATTTTTGATTTAATTTTATAGCTTTAATATTCATATATACATCTATATATATATATCTACATCTATACATCTATATATATATCTACATCTATATATATATATATATATATATATATATATATTGACCAAAGTTTTGACTTGTATTGGACTTAACATTGGGCTTGGGAATAACTTCTATTGGGCTCATTCAATTAAATTGTTTGGGCTCAATTTAACTAACACATTGAGCTCACATTAAATAGTCTAGTTTACCTTTAATTAAATCAAGCATTGAGCTTGTTTAATTAATTATATGGACTAGTAATTAAATTAATTACATGGGCTACTAGGTTAATATCTTTAACCTAGTTTATCAACTTGTTTGGATTTAAAAAATAATCCAATTAGATTTGCTTTAATTAATTATACACTTTGCTTTAATTCTTTAAATACATATACAAGCATATAAGTACATTTATTTAATTATCTAATGCACAATTAATTAATGAGAAAAGTTTAAATTCATTGCTAAATATTTATTAAGTATATTTACAATGACTAATGAAATTCGTGGTCATTACAATTACTATGTCAAATCTCTTTAGCAGTTAGTGGTTCGGTCTCGGTCCCAGCCTCGTAATAAGCATCAATGATTGAATAAAGTAATCTTTGGCTCTCCTCTTCAGAGAGGGATTGCCAATCTTTCTTTGTGCCGTCCATATAGACTCTGATCATGATTTTCATGATATGTTCTCCTTCGTAGATATCAGCATAATGTTTAAGAATTTGAACGATTTGAGCATAGAATGATCTTTTCATCCAGATCTGTCAAGGGGATAGCTAGACCTTACGTAAATAGGACCTCCACTTTGAAAGATCGCAACATGGTAAAGGTAATTGTGAACTTAGCGTAACCTAAGAAAACTGATTTAAGAGATCAAAGGTCGCATTAGTGAGTAGAGCGTTCTCCGTAATAATAGGGTAAGGCTCTATGAAGTTATGTGTTGCAATGATTAACCCAGGATGAGGATTATGGTATGTTGTTCGTTCTGACATATGATAATGGGTTTTATATTATGTCATACTTTTTTTTTTCTTAATAGTGTACGCAGTAATATGGAGATTCTTTTTTACTTTGTAGCTGAACCTTGAATTGATTCCACTTTTTCTCATGACCATGCCAACCTTCCTCAACGGATTCAAAATTACTTCATACATTACGAGTATAGTTCTTGTATGATGACAGTATTTTCGTGATCCTTTCTCCCCAAGTATCCCTCATCTTCTTGCTTATGTTCTCGGGTACATTTATCTCTAATAAATCTTTAAGTATATCTTCTGGGATTACGGTATTGGTAAAATAATCGATTTCATTCGTTTTGAGGAAATGTTTAATAACATTCATATAGATGAACTCGTTGATGATTGAAAGTGGTGGGCCCATATCACAAATGATACTGCTATATATTCGAGGTATATAATAGCAATATTGAGGAGTTGTTATAAAGTTATCGTGTACTGTGTATATTGGCAACCCATCCATAAGCATCCATATTACAACACTCATAGCAATTAGGGTATCTTTTTGATGGATGAAGTTGATGAAGGTAGAGATTTATGTCTTCCTACGATCTCTCTTAGAAGAAGAAACTCTTAGTGTCACCCGACGCCTCTTCTTATGACGTTGATCATATACCCATATATTTATGGCCTCCATTTTCCTATAATCCTGTACCGTGGTATAGTAAGGGATTTTATAGAATACAGGGCAATCCCTAGCTGACGCGATCCAGCCAATATTCCGGATCAACCGGATCAGACATTCCATGCCAGGATATTTCATCCTCCAGAACTTAAAGCAGACAGAGGCAACTTCGAAGCATTCCTTATGAGTGATGTAGTGAGATAGATTGTCTTTTAGATCGCTGGTAGTGCTCATTAAAGTTTTCCCATATATTAATGGCATAAAGATACCTTTGACTAGCTTACGAGTGAGGTGCTCGCAAACCATCGTTGATAGATTCTTATTCTCAAGTTCAGTTATCATGAAATCCTTAAGCTCTTCGAGCACGAATGAATAAACATCTTGGATTTTATCATCATCTGATGGGATGAGATTCGTTCTCTTAGCCATGGTATTATCCAACAAAAAGTAACTCATGATCTGATATGCACTAGCTGATGCGTCTTGCGTATTAAGGAAGCTAGACAGAAAGCTCGAACGGTTTTCGGCAAATAAATATCCTATTATATGGGCGATGAACTGAAAGGGGCGTTTTGCATCCCGAGCATCCTCGATCACTTTCTTAATAATATCACTATCACTATTAATATTAATACTACATAACTTTGATAGGTATTTTTGAGACCAATTGTTTGCATCCTTGTCAGAGACGAAAGACTTGTAATGGAAGGCAATTGATTCCAGATATCTATTAAAAATATAACTAGATTCGTCACTAGATTTGCTATCCGCAAAGACGATCATGCTTCTTGCTAGATCACGCTCGTGGAAGTGTGGAAGTGCAAGACCCCACAGCGGTAGATTCGACCTCGGAAGTCGAGAAAAGCTGGCAAATAAAATTGATAACCATCGTAGGCATTAGCCAAATTGATAATCACTCTCTCATAACGAGAACGCTGTATGTTTTTAGATAAAGTATTTAACAAATCGCTATAGCTAAAGAATTTTCTAATAACCTCATCCTTCATGTGACATTCTCTAAGTAAGGTTGATACCGCTTGGAGGTTCATTGAGGCAAGAAATCTTGGCATGAGATAACCATTTTCCACTAATAACTCCTCATTTTCTTTAAGACATTTCAACCAACAGCTGTTGATTTTAAATGGCTGACTCTGCAGCTGGTTCATTATATCACACAGATTCTCATAATTATTATAACCTGATAATATATTGAGTAGATATGTTCCGATAACATTAGTTGGTTTACATCAGGGCAAATGCCATACTTAATTTCCATCCACAAAAATCATAATTACTTTGGAACCAAAAAAATGATCTTTTCCTTGGTAACTGACTATCTAAAATTCAAATCACACATCACCGGTCAAGTAATATCATGATCGAGTTAGAATCCCATATCGAAATATTAATGAAAGAGTAAACTAGTAATATACATAAATAAATTTAATATCTAATGATTTAAATTTTTAAGTCAAATTGAATTTCAAACTTATGAGTTGTATCTTGTGTATACGACCTTTTCAAAAAAAAAAGAAAATTCCAAACACAGGGTAGAAATGTGTACACGGCCTTTTAAAAAAAATTGTGAATAATAAAATTCAATTAACTATCAATAAAAATAATGATACATTAAGAATTTTATCATGTCATTTTATAGTTTAATTTAAAAATAAAAATCTTTGACCAGGAAAATGAAAGCTTCTTGCACTATATCAGTTTGGTCACGTGTAAATTAAGGTTTCATTGACTTTGGCCTCGCATAAATTAATGTTTCATGGAATTTGGTCACGTGTAAATTCAGGTTTAAATGGTTTAATAGTCACGTGTAAATTAAGGTTTAAACGGTTTACATTTAAAGCGACCACGCAATGGAAAACCGCGTATCTAACATATTATACCATATACAATCTATAAATAAAGCCAAGTATCACTGCTTCAAATCATCAATCCTTTTCGAAGAGAGAGAGATACTCTTACACTACATAATAGCAAAGCAAACATTCTTCCCTTTTCCAATATTTCACCCCAAATTAGAAAAATGAGCCTCGCTACTTTTACAACCATGGCCATCACCCGAAACCGCCAAGCCTCACTGCGCTGCAACTATCCAACTAAAGATTGCAGTGTTGGTTTACACGTAGGTTTCGAATAATTAAGCACCATATCCTTTTCTTTATAATTCTAGTAACTAATTTGTTTTTATTTCATAAAGAATGAGCACTTTTGATTTTCTTGCAGGATGATTTTTATACGAAACGTGCACAAAAGCTAACCGATGCTAAGTATTTGCTTAGAAGTAATGTTGGCAGACATTCATTGGAAGGTTTAGTCATGGTTGATACGATGCAACGACTAGGAATAAACAATTACTTTCATGAAGAGATTGAATTATTTCTCAAGTGGCAGTATATGCTATTGACAGAAACTCGTGTTCATCAGCATAAAGACCTTTCCGAGCTATCCCTTTGCTTTCGACTGTTGAGACAAGAAGGTTACTATGTGTCTGCAGGTAGTATATATATTTTCCCTTTATTTCATATTTATTTGTCACTCCATTAACTTCGTAATTCGCAAGTTCTAACCCTGGAAGATAAAAAAACAGACCGTGTTTTTGGACACTTTAAGGGAAAAGATGGTCGGTTTAAGGAAATAGTTGGAGAAGACATCAGAGGATTAATGGATTTGTACGAAGCATCACAGCTAAGCATGAAAGGAGAAGATATACTTGAGGAAGCAGAAAGATTTAGCAGCCAGCTTCTTAATGAGAAGATGACATTTGTAGATCAAAATCAAGCTACAACTGCTAGAAATACGCTTAAGAATCCATTTCACAAGAGTTTAGCAAGGTTCACAGCAAAACACTTCGTCGAAGATTTAAATGGGGAAAATGGATGTGGAAAAGCGTTGCAAGAACTAGCCAAGTTGGATAACAAAGTAATACAATCTATACATCAAGGAGAATTACTTCAAGTTTCGAGGTATTTCACATTAAGAGAAATATATATTGGGTGTCTTTTGTCAATTATTTAAGGAATTATGGCATTATTATTTAATTCTCTTTAATGTATACATCATTGTCCCGTAGGTGGTGGAAGGACTTAGGATTGGCAAAGGAGTTGAAATTGGCCAGGGACCAACCTCGAAAATGGCATATGTGGCCCATGGCTATGCTCACTGATCCTAGTTTATCAGAGGAAAGGATAGAGCTCACAAAACCAATTTCTCTAATATACATAATAGATGATATTTTCGATGTTTATGGGACCATTGATGAACTCACACTTTTCACAGAGGCTGTCAATAGGTACCTAATGTTATTTTTACCATAGTTGATCTTCTTTGATACATTAGTTAGAAATCTATGTCAAATATATTGTAGTATTGAGTTCAATATTACATATACACAGATGGGATATTACTGCTATTGAGCTACTACCAGGCTACATGAAGAAGTGTTTTAGGGCTCTTCATGAAATCACTAATGAAATTGGCTACAAGATCTACAAGAAACATGGACTGAACCCCGTAGAGTACCTCAGGGAAACGGTATATAAACTTTCCCCTCAAAGTTTTCTTATATCGATGCATGTATGAAAAACACGACGTATCTCATTATGATCGTTTGATGTTGTAGTGGGTGAGTTTGTGCAATGCATTTCTTGTAGAAGCAAAATGGTTTGCTTCCAGGCAGTTGCCACCAGCAGATGAGTACTTGAAGAATGGAATTGTTAGTTCAGGTGTACATGTTGTGCTAGTTCATATGTATTTTCTTCTAGGGGACGGTTCAACCAAGTATAGTGCCGACTTTTTAAGTCATCATTCAGGCATTATATCTTCTGTGGCGGCAATACTTCGTCTTTGGGACGATTTGGGAAATGCCAAGGTAAGAAAGGTTACATGTATTAGGACATAAATGTTGAGTAATGCTAGGTAAAATTACAAAAGTTGTTTAGTTTACCTACACAACGCTTTACAGGGTTATACGATATAATTTTGTAGAGTTTTGTCTAGGTAAATTAGGCATCTTTTGTCTGGTTACCTAACTTTTTTCATAAATATTACCTACTTTTCAATATAACTAAATGCTTTTGGATAGGACATGACATAAGCTAGTTTGATTGATAGGATGAGAATCAAGATGGAAATGATGGATCATACATAAACTGCTATTTGAAAGAACACCGAGGCTCTTCGGTTGAAATTGCACGAGTACATGTTCTTAACATGATTTCAGAGAAGTGGAAATGCCTGAACAAGGAGTGTTTCTCTCCAAATTCATATTCACCAACTTTCATACAAGGGTCTTTAAATCTTGCAAGGATGGTTCCATTGATGTACAGTTACGATGAAGATCAAAAGCTTCCAGTCCTTGAGGAGTATATCAAATCAGTCCCCTATGATACTAATCCATTAAAGGGTTCCCTGTAAATGGAGATCAACAGTGTATAGTACGAAATTATGTAAAGCACATCCACTGGGGATGTTATGAATAGGGTTAAGCGAGTCCAGTCGACTGCTTTATATTATAAAACGTGATCAAACTTTAACTTGTATTTTTTTTATATTAAATGATAATATTCTAAATGCGGCATATACAATACTTAATACACAAAGTAACTTCTTTAGCATATATAATACTTTTAGTTTCTTTTAGTATTTTCGATATTAAATGATACTATTCTAAATGCATCATATACAATAATATATAAACTAAATTCTTTATGCTATAAAACCTGATTAGATTGTAATTTACTTTCATTTTGTATTTTAGATATTAAATGCTACTAATGCAACAAATACAATACTTAATACACAAAGTAACATTTTTTTTATGATCGGCAAACAAAATTCAACCAACCCTCATACATAATCACTAATGATCCAAAGGTTTGGATCATCGTCCTAATACCAGAGTACTCACCAAAAGCTAACAAAGAAAATTAGCACCCTCAAAAACTAACCAACAAGCAAACAAAAATACACCTCATACATAATCACTAATGATCCAAAAGTTTGGATCATCATCATAATACCAGAGTACTCACCAAAAGCTAACAAGGAAAATTAACACCTCAAAAACTCCCCAACAAGCAAACAAAAATACACATATTCTAAGAATTAAGAGAAGTCTAAATCAGATTATGTGGCACTTTATTCCACCACACCTATTAAGAAAAGTCCAAATCAGATTATGTAGCAATTTATTCCACCACACCAAGAATTAAGAGAAGTCTAAATCAGATTTTGCACCGAAAAATCTCACACCAAACCAGCCATGCCAACCTACACCCATTTAGCTATCATGGCCTCTTTCATCTCTTCAACTTCTTATCTCTAACTCAAAATCAATTGATAATAAAAATAATTAGTCCAAATCTATGTAATAAGATAGAACTCATTTTGAATCTTCTCCCACTTTAAAATTTGGGAAAGCACAAGGACAGTTCAGATTTCATCTCAATTCTTCCAACCTAATCTAGAGGCTCACATTTCATTTCACACAAAAAAAATCTCGCCCATATTATATTTCTACTCCTTTTGTTTATGAGCTTCCAAAATTACCCCTACACAGTAATTTTCTCCCTATTCTCTCTCCCGCCTCTTTTTTCCCCAATTTTCACAAATAATCTTGACACTCCGTTTTGCTATTCCTGCCGGCAAGCAAAGCATACCATGTAACGCCCCCCAAAATTCCCGCGCTTTCGATGCGGCGGACCTTGTGCGTTAACTCCATACATTATCGACTTAACCAATGATCCCATAATCATATTGATTGAATTAGTCTTATTTTAGACTATACATTAAAATTTTCTCTTAACGTTGTCCCTGGATCTTAACTTGATCTCAGTCTCATAAGTATACAAGTATCAACTTGTATTCCATCCGTATAAATGGATAAAACCATATATAACAGTTTAACTTTAACCTTAGGATTTAAATATTCTATAACTTTACATGTTCTAACATCCACGGCATTAAATCATTAGGACGGCTCTTGGGAACAGAGAATCTCGCGATGAATGTTTGTATCTTCACCCGTGATAAATGTTTGCATCTTTATCCGTGACAAATGGTTGTATCTTTGTCCGGTGCAAAACTCTCTTTCCGTACAGAACATTACCCAACTAGTTAAAACCCTCATTCGAAACATATTTGTTTATAATGATATCTCTTCGTATCAATAATCCTACTTATATGGTATTCAGAATAGTAATAACGAGTTATACCTGGGTCCGAGGAACCTTAGCGATGGATTTGACCAGTCAACATCGCTTAGTCCTGTCTCGGATGTACAGCACTCACAAGTTATTTACCGATCCTCATCCAGATAAGTAGACCATTATCAATACTATGTTAAGTCTTAACAATTCTATGTTATATCAAAATAAAGACATAACAACATTTTGATGATAATAATTTATATCATTCATTCAATATTCGGTTACATGTTTATTTGTTCGTATTACAACAGTCGTTATGACTTATACAAATACAAGTAATAAACATGAAAACCTAATCTACGCTTCATCTTTACGTTCATGATCTTCTTAACGTTCATCTTTAATCTGCAAATAAGGTTTTATTCGCAAGAATGAGCACGACGGCTCAGCAAGTCTAACATACAGAACATACGCAGTTTATGCTTTCATATAAACTTTAACATGTATTGACTGAACATAATTCTCCATTTAATATCACATATAACTCACGTTCCAATAATTTATATCACATTGACACACAAAGTGTATAAATCATGTTCATACATCGTAAACATAACACATAATAGTTAGAAGGCTTGTAAACATCAGTTAAAGACTTCACATATCATCTATTGCATAATAACATGACATTATACATCTCATTTATCATTTTAACAATACTAAACAAGTAGCACATAACAAGAGTTAGAAGACTTGCCTTAAAACCATGTTAGGGTTTTCCCGGAAAATCGTTAAACGCCTACAAAAAGGGTTACGCGACCCCGAATGTTAGTTTATCAAATTTTCCTTTTGAATAAGTCTTAGAATAACTTAACTAGACTATTTTCATTGGTGGAATTAATTGGAAAATTGTCCAACTCAAAAACTCACTTTTAAGTCACTTTTAAAAAAATAGGCAGCATGTATGGCTGCTAGACCCCGACTCGATCAAACGGCCACAACTTCTTCGTTTTAAAACATTTTTGAGTCGTTCAAAATTTCACGCGTTCGTAACTTCCGTCTCTAGAATTTTCATTCAAACCAAAGTTTGAGATTCCTTACTGATTTACACATATTTCCCAGTAATGGGACTGATCTAAAACTGATTCATATTTCTTACCTCTTTTACAGTGACAGCCATAACTTTGTCATACGAAAACATTTTTGAGTGATTCTTGAGTCGAAATTGCTTAGAATTTCATTATCTACAACTTTCATTTAGGTTTCTAAGGCAGATTCAGACTTTAAATTTTCGGAAATTTGCAAAAATATTCTGCGACTATATTAGAGTTAACTTTCTTTGATCCGATTGGTAAAACATGATACCTCAAGCATTAATTTGCTAAGATAACATGTTCTAACACTCCGTATCACTTCATAACATAAAAATAACAAAATCATAAACCTACTTATATAAGATTTCATGACTTTTTCTCAAGAACACAAAGAACGAATCGAAGAACACGAAGAACAAAGTTTCATCGTTCTTCGTTTCGACTACTAAAACTTGATGCCACAAGCATTATTTAGCAAGGTCATCATGTTTCATCATCCCATAACACTAAATTACCAAATCATAAACCTACTTATGTAGAAATTATGACTTTTGCTCAAGAACACACGAAGAACGAAAAATCGTACATGGTAACGACTTATGTTCTTGAGCTTTTGGATTTCATACTTGAAATAATTTGAGCATTATAACTGCTTACATATGTGATTATAACACTTTATAATTGACAAAATTTGGTCATTATAACGACTTGTTTACTTAATTATAACAATTTTTAATAATACTCCAGAACATACGAAGAACACGGAGAACGGATAAATCGTACATGGATACGACGTATGTTCTTGAACTTTAAACTTTGAAATGAAATTTGACATAACAACGACTTGCTCAAGTCATAAGTAACACGGAGAACGAAAAATCGTACATGGCTACGACTTATGTTCTTGAGCCTCATCGATAAAATAAAACTTTAAGCATAATAACGATTAAGAATCGTACCTTTTATTATTGCAAGCTTTAACTATTTCTTTGCAATCTCTTGATTATAGGAATTTTGCTTTGAAAATTATTGAAGAAATGAATGAGATTAGCTCTCTATTTATAGGAAAACCAAGGGTCGGGGTAGTTTGGTCATTAGTTTAAAAGACCAATGGCCTTTTAGTCTTTTCTCCCTAGCGCTTGCATCATCGCTTACATCACCCTTCTTCTAATTGGTCGATTCATTTTCACTTGGATTTAGTTCCAAACAAATCGTGCTAGTTCTTTTTCAGTTAGTGTAATCGTGTTAGTTCTCCCTAGTTTAGTTACACTAACTTAGTTACACATAACCTAGTTTGATTTCAACTAATTAATTAAATAGTATAATACATTAGTATTTATACGTATTTCTTTCGTATAATACATCGTATAATATTCGTATTCTACTGGTATGATACCTCGTATTAATCTCGTATAATCTTTCGTATAATTCACGTATTATACATTACAATATACTTTTATTATTCTCGTATTCCTTCCGTATTCGCTACGTATTCATCCCGTATACGTGAATAGTAATCTCCATAAATTATTTTGGGTAAAAAATTTACTGGTCAAAATGCATCTACTGTCAATAAAAATGCTATTCAGTAATGTGAATTTTCCAAATTCGGAAGAAAAATTTCCAAATGAATAGTCTTTTACACGTTTCTCGAGTAAAACTTTTATTAGCTAAATAACATCTATACTTCATATAAATGTTATTTCGTGAAATACAATATGTCAAAATATCGAAAAGAACAGTCAAAAAGACGACAAACGTTTTCTCGTAAATTGTGACATTTTCGTCTTTTTCTCCAGAAAATTTTATTGGTTCTCTGGCATCTAAACCTCATATTATCACTATATTATGAAATGTAAGAAATTCTACAGATGAAAGAAACAGTCAAACGAATGAAAAATGTCACCTCGTAAATAGTGCTTTTACACGTTTTTCGAGAAAAAAACTTTTATTGACTTTTACGTGTTTTCAAATCATGGGAACGTTGAATCTTGAAACAGAATGTCAATTTGACCTTCACATTTTGCTCACGGGCCTAGGTTATTTTCTAGGGTTTAGACCCTAGGGTTAGGGTTTAGGTTTTAACTCTTTTTCCAATTTAGGTTTTTGCCCTAAATTGACTTCTGATTTTTAATAAGTGTTAAGGTTAACTACTTGAACCAAAACACAAAATCCTACACATAGATAATTCATACATCACATTTAAAAGCTCAATTCAAGCTTTACTAATCACATAACACAAATTAGATTAAAGATTTTTAACCTTTTAGGTGTATACGAGCGTAGATTCGAGTCGTATATATTCTTTAAGATAGCTCAAGGTATGCTTGAGCAATCGATCTTAGGTTTTGAATTGACAACCTTGCTTAGATCTTGTTAGATCACTTTGGAAATATTTTGGGATATTACAGACCATCTCCAGACTTCTTAAAGGTACATATTATATAGTTTGTTATGTAGATTTTTGCAAACCATTTAGGAGCTTTGCTCAGGGAATCGCACATAAGAAAACGGATGTATGACAATGGAAAATAAATTATATTATTGATTGTTAAAGTGTCTTCTACTTCACAAATGGAAAAGTAAATGATAAGTGTCTTATTGATATTATTGAGTCTGATCCCCATTTTTTGAATGTTGATTCATAACATATCTTAAATTCAAAAATATAAATATGTATTTCAGTTATGTAATTATATTTAAATTTTTTGTGAATTGAATTTATAGGATTTTAGAAAGAAGAAGCTTAGTTGTTGTTGTGCGGAGTAATAAGGAGGGAAATTATGACCTCTGTCCACAAAAATAATGCACATATCATGTTCAATAAATTGTTTCTTATAGATTCTTAAGCTTAAATCGAGGCATGTTATATTAAGCTTCATACTTTAAATAGGGTAGAATTCTGTTTTGGAACAAAAGTCATTTTCATGTTCGGTATAAAGCTTCATACTTTAGTGTCACAAAAGGGAAAGAACAGTTGGGTCTGTAGCTTCCCTACATTGAATTATTGTGATTCTCTTAGTTTTTATTGGCTTAGTTATCTTTTTGCTACTTGGTGGTAATTTAGGACTTTACTGGAGAATTTTAGTGTAATTAATTTCAAGTTGTATTTGTTTGCTATGCACTAAAATGATTGCTCAAGAATCTTTTTTCCATAAGGTAAGAAATTACTGTTTAAGGTTACTGTATTCGAGATGTTGTTGGATTTGACCAGGAGTGATATGGATTTGGCTTGATTGAAAATTTAAGGGAAGTGTTTGGATTGAATTTAGATAACAACTAGAATGCTTTTGGCAAATATTATGAAAATTTTGTCTTCTATGAAGCTTTGTTTTAACCCAATAGAGGAAAAGAGAAGGAGAAAGTGGAATTCTTTGTTTTTGTTTTTGGGGGAGGGGTGGTGTGGTTGGGGAAGGAAAGAGTTTCAGTGTTTTTCTGAGAAATTTGTAAATTAATCACCCATGCAATGCATAAAGTGATTCGCGTTAGTCAAATTTCACTTGCAAGTAGATATATAATATTAATTGTGTATTATTCCGATTTGTTTTGATTATCATATGCTATTCCATCTAAGTAGCTTATTGTGATTACATCAATTACATTTATACTTGGGCCCAGTATATTGTTGTTTGCTCTTAAGTTTAGTAGATCTTATTGATTTTTTTAATAAATTATTTATTTTAATTTATTTTCATTAATGTTATGACAGATGGATGACGACCTAGAAAATACCGTATAATAAGTTTTTCTTACTTTTTATATAATCTTTTTACCTGCTTATTTACTATTCAACGTTTTTTTTGTCTTCTGGTTCGAAGACTTCGTCATAATAATGAGTATGTACTAAATTGTCTCCGTATACGTGAGGTATTGGATCCACAACTATTTTCTCTTCTTCTTTTTTTGCTTTTAAGTAGCATTTTCTTACACAAAAGGAGAAAAAAAAGTTTGATGTTATGGCAAATTCCAAATTTAAGGGGAAAGAAAGATCAACCTCTTCTAGCCAAGGAACAAAAAATAAAGATTGGCAATTGGTATCACTTTAAATCCTATTCTTTTCTCTCTGTTTTTACAATGGACTTGGATGTTATTGAATTTTAAAAAATTTAAGTTTCATTTTATGTAGAGCGTTTGATTTGTCAACATGTTTTTGGTTTGTCTCATTTAATATTACTTTTTTTTTATTGTGTTATTCCGTGTATACAATTGAATTACTGAAGAACTATGATATTTTGTTTTTTTTACTAGTTTTGCAGTTGAGAGTTTTAATTTCTTAATCTTAATGATTCTTTATAGCCTTTAACCTTTTGTTATGACATATAATTTGAATCTTTTATTGGGTCCCATTTTTTAAAACTCTAAATTTGTTTGAACATTTCATAATTTGAAGTATCGATCAATAGTGAAACCTCAACCTTTCCCATTAGTTTGAAGCATATTTTCATCTTATTTATAGCATACCTTTCAAGTTGTTAAATTCTATGGTGTTGGTCGAGCATATTACTATAGAACATGTTACTCTATCTTGTTAGATGCAACTGTGGCTATGGTGTTTTATTTTTGCATCAAACAAAAACTTTATTATAATTATAATGTTTATAAATAAATGGTTGGGTAGATAGTTCTAATGGAACACTTTATTATCATGTTAATTTTTTATTAGTTTGTGGTTTAGGCACCAAACTATAATGTTATATCCAAATCAACATTGCCACAATGTGCAAGGCTTGCTCCAGAAATGCGTTACACTGGGAAAGAAAATGAGTGCTCCAAATGTCAATTAGGACAACTTGCACATCACGAAAGAGAGCGATCAAAACATGGTGCC
This sequence comes from Hedera helix, assembly GCA_947179155.2. Classification (NCBI taxonomy): domain Eukaryota; kingdom Viridiplantae; phylum Streptophyta; class Magnoliopsida; order Apiales; family Araliaceae; genus Hedera; species Hedera helix. The sequence goes on from OX359274.1 coordinate 10,280,685, forward strand.
CTCGTTTAGTATAGTGACAGACAGTATAGTGATAACAAATGTTTTAGAGTCATCGTCAACCACCTTGCTTCAAAATCTTAATGAAGACATTACAACAATTGTTTCACAGTGGTTGTTTGTGGCCAAATGTCAATTAGGACAACTTGCACATCACGAAAGAGAGCGATCAAAACATGGTGCCCTCGTTTAGTATAGTGACAGACAGTATAGTGATAACAAATGTTTTAGAGTCATCGTCAACCACCTTGCTTCAAAATCTTAATGAATACATTACAACAATTGTTTCACAGTGGTTGTTTATGGCCATCATGAATAAAGAAAATCCTCCTCAAAATCTTGAAGAAGGCACACCAACAAATATCTCAAGGGTGTCGCACGTGAGTACCATGCTCCAAGACTTGCCCCCTCAAAACCCATACAAAAGCACAACAACAGTCTTGGAACTATTCTCCCCATGTTCCCCAAGGGCATCGTATATGACAACACATGTTCCAATAAATGCGTAATCCGAATGAAGGCACCATGTGTTCACTATAAGTTTTAATTTTCTATTCTCCCTCTTGCTATCTAATTCATGTTCTCCTTTTAAATTTGTATTCAATTTATATAATAAAATGTTATGACATCTATAATTTTATTTATAGTGCCTACACAGTAGAAGGTGGAGTTATGGATGTTGCATTTAATCCTCGAAACCATGAAATTCCAGATCGTCATTACCTTGGCTTGATGAATCGAATATGTCCTCATTGTTCTGCCTTACACTGGCTTGCTGAAAAATTTACAAAATCATCTATATCAAATCCTCTCTTTGGTAAATGTTGTTTACAAGGAAAAATTAAACAGCCTCCACTTATTGCACCTCCTTTAATGCTTAAAGCATTGTATGACGACAATGATGAACAATCAAAATCGTTTCATCAGCACACATGAGAGTATAATGCAACTAATGCGTTTACGAGTCTTGGTGCTACTTTGGATGACAGATTAATTGATGGGAAGGGGCCTATAACATTCACCATCCATGGAGAATTAAGCCATCGAACAGGATCGCTTATGCCACATCCAGGATGTGAACCAATTTATTCTCAATTGTACATTTATGATCCCAATTCAGCTTTAGATGTCCGCAGCAATAGAAATCTTAACTTGAGAAAAGATGTTTTGAAAACCATACAAGATTGTTTATTGCAAGTAAATCCATTTCCTATGAAATTTCGATAGGCTCACACAATTTTAAGTGAATTGGAATTGACGGGAGAGAATTTACCGACTTATCTTCACGACAGTTCTATAACAGACTGGCGTCGATATAATCTCCCAACAACTGATGAGATTACGGTAATATTATAGGGAGATGGAACTGAATCAAGTGGAATGAGTGATATTATGTTACATTTGAAAGGAGATAATGGTTTGATGCAAATTAATGAGTGTTATCCGGCCTATTTGCCATTGCATTATGTGGTATTATTCCCTTATGGTGAGCTAAGATGGAATCCAAATTTGAAATAGTGGAACGCTTCCCAAGGTGGACCTTCATCTACTCGACTGACACAATTGTAATATTACAATTATCGTATGTTCCAATTTGACACTAAGTATTCAACAATTTTGAAAGCTGGAAAACTATTTCAGGAATTTGTAGTAGATGTTTGGGCCGCTACTGAACAAAATCGGTTGATATACTATAAGTTTAATCAATCGAATCTTCATGCAGACCTTTACTAAGGTCTTACAGATGTTTGTGTAGATGAGCTTGGTCCTGAACAAGTTGGTCAACGAATGGTTTTGCCATCTTCATTCACTGGTAGTGCAAGACATATGTTTGAAATTTTTCAAGATTCAATGGCTATCACACGATATAATCAACACCCAGATATTTTTCTAACTATGACTGCAAATCGCAAATGGCCTGAAATTACTAAATCACTATTGCCAAATCAAATCCCTACTGACCGTCCTGATTTAGTGGCCCGTGTTTTTGAGTTAAAGCGATTTTTTTTTACGAAGGAGATAGAAACAAACAATGTCTTTGGTAGAAAAGTGGCGCATGTTTTTACAATTGAATTTCAAAAAAGGGGGTTACCGCACATGCATGCACTTTTGTTCCTTCATGGTTCAGATAAAATTTAAACATGGGCTCAAGTGGACAGAGTAGTGTGTGCTGAATTTCCGAATGATCAAACTGACCCATTGCTTTCTGAAACAATCATAGGTTGCATGGTACACGGACCATGTGGTGCTCGAAATCCACAAGCACCATGTATGGAAAATGAGGTGTGTATCAAGCGGTACCCTCGATCATTTATTGAATCAACAAGTATGGACCCCGATGGATATCCTGTCTATCGTCATTGTAATACTGGTCAGAAGTACACCGTGAAGGGGTAAGAAATTGATAATAGAAACGTTGTGCCACATAATCTGTATTTATCAAGAATGTTCAACTATCATATCAATGTTGAAGTTTTTGCAGGAATCAGATGTGTAAAATACATTCATAAGTATATTTATAAAGGACATGATCACGCAACAATGGTACTTGGAGGAATTAATAAGATCCAACAATAACTTGATGCTAGGTATATTGAACCTCTAGAAGCTGCGTGGCGATTGTTTGGTAATCCTTTACATGAAGAGATTCCGTCAGTTGTAAGATTGACACTTCATTTGCCTAGGAAGCATCGTGTGATCTTTAACCCTAATGAATCTTTTGATACGATCCTTTCTAAATGTGTACCTCAAGAAACAACTCTAACTGGCTTTTTTGACTGTTGCGCTACAAATGAATCTGCCCGTGTACTAACTTATCAAGAATTTTCATTAAAAAATTGTTTAGAACAAGTCTATCAATAAATGGACTCCAAGACAAAGAGGTTATGTAATTGGGAGAATGTACTTTGCTAACCCTAATTCAAGTGAACGGTTTTATTTGTGTTTGCTTCTAACTGTTGTCAGAGGACCTACTTCATTTGACATGCAATGACGACGTCAGTGATATAAATTTTGCAGCACTGAATATTACTCCGAGAGAAATAATTACTTTTTTAGCTACAGATAAAATGTCTGAAGGTGATAAGGTTGATCAAACCATTAGGAATCGATATCTTAATGAGTACTTAAACTCGTTGAATCCTTCAAGGTCGCCACCGTTTAAATTGGAGTTGAAAGTTGGATGCCCAATAATGTTGTTAAGAAATATTGCATCGAAAGATGGACTTTGTAATGACATGCGATTGATGGTTGTTAGATGTGCCTCAGGGTAATCAAAGCTCAGATATTAAATGGAGATAAAATTAGCAATTGAGTCTTCATTCCGAGAATATCATTGACACCAACATCTTTGGACTTGCCTTTTCGAATGACAAGACGCCAGTTTCCTGTCCGATTAACTTATGCGGTGACAATCAATAAAGTCCAAGGACAATCTGTCAAGTTCGTTGGGATTTATTGATTTGCGGACACTTATTTTTAGTCATGGACACCTTATGTGGCACTATCTAGATGCACATTTTCGGATCGTATTACTATCCTCCTTCCAGAAGATGGGTCGAATTGCACCACAAATATTGTTTACCCAGAAGTTTTGTTATAATATTGTTACGACAAGTAAATGGTATAGTTTAAACAAGTTTATTTCTACTGAATTATGTAATCTTTTCAACATCTCAACTTCTAATTTTATAATGAGGTTCATTCTTTGTAGGATTGGAGTGAATTTGTCAACGAGAACGATAGAGTGTATACAATGGATCTTTGTGGATGGACCCGACATAATTTGGTAAATCTACTTTTATGTCACTACATCAAAATAACTTTACTATTCCTAGAATATAAATAGTGTTAATTTTATTGTTTATGTGAATAATTTAGGTGGTTGTGCATTCTCCTTATTGGGTAAAGTACGTTCGTATTAATATGAGGACATTAAGGATAGTGATGAAGATAAGGTTTAAAGAGATGATTAAGACATTTAAGAGAGTTAAATGATATGCAATCCAGTATCGACCTGTCCACCTTTGACGATGACTAACCCACCACTGACCAAACAATTATCTAGGTGTGAAAGTCTCTCTTACTAAGACTCTCTATATTTATCTACTTCTCATGTAGACACACAACACACACAATACATGCACAAACACACACACACACACACACACACATAACTGTAACCAATCAAACACTCGCAAATCAAACTTACATACCATTTTTCTGCCACCAATACAGATTTATGATTTAAATCATTAAACAAATGAACTGTTTGTTGAAATGGTACTAAGAAAACTTTATTTGATTGTAAGTCTACATTCATCCATATCTTTTCTTAAATAAATTGATAATTTGTTACAATTTCTCTAAATTCTTACTTATATCAATCTAAATCATCCCCCCCCCCCCCCCCCCCTACATACATCTGTGTGTGCTCATTTGTTTTTTAGATAATTCAGGGTAAAGTAAGGGGTCTCATTATGTTTTTACAATTGTTTTATTGTGACTCATATATTTCGATAATTTTTATATTTCAAATATTTTCAAGTATACATTGAAGGATACTTGGTGTAAGCTGTAAAGAATACGAAGTTGTTTCTCTATTTTCTGCATGTGTGTATTTTTTGTGTTCCGTCTTTTGTAAAATTAACTAATTATACATGGTTATGATGATTTTGGGTATGGAATGATGGTTGTTATGGTGGTTTGGATATGTTTTGTAGACAGGTTTAAATTTTTCTGGATATCTATTTTTGAAGGAAACTCTACCGAAATTTCTTGAAATTAGTAGCAACTAGTTAGATGTTTTGGTGGTTGAATATATGTTGATCATTAAGTATGTATTAATTATTGTGATGGTATAGTGAATTATGATAATTGTTATGTCTAATTTTTTGTTACACTGTGTCTTCAGGCACGGATAATTACTAATTATTATATATTAGACAAAAAATTTCAAAATATTTAATATGAAATAAGATATATAATCTAACATACTCAAATTTAAGAAATTTCTTTGTTTAATACTAAGATTGTGAACCGGCCACATACTTAGTTGTGTTATGTTCTGTACTTCTTGAATATAATTTATATATACAATGTTACAAACTTCGTCGGAACCCAACCCTACCCAGATTAATAAAACTTGTACGGATGTGGAAAATGGCCAAAGTTGGTGAAATATCAGTGTTTCCATTCACAGAAATTTTAAGTTCGAAATCAGAAAACAATGTTCATCTCATTATTAGGAATTGCAAAATTATTAAAATAATCAATCTGTTTAATGAATAAATTTGTTCGTCAAATTAATGAATATACTTCACAATATTATTAATTAACTCGTGTATTCCATTAATATGATTTTGACTGTTGACCAATTTATGGACCCAAAAGAAACAATTAAAGCTTAACAAAAGAAAATACCAATACATGCCTAACAACAAAAGAATAGAAGGAATATGAATTATGTGATTTGGCCGTTGACCTATTAAACGACAAATAATGCGACGCTCTCAAATTCGTGTATTCATTATGTCAGACGGATCTGATACTCATATATTAACATCATTCATAAAATATCTATCTATTTGAGATTAACAGTATCAATAATAAAATTGTTCTTTCAAATAAATGAATTTTCCGTTAAAGATGACAACTTAATGGCACGTAATTAAATTATCTATCCCCAATATTCGTTAAAACTTTCAATATTATTAGCACACTCACTCAGACGTATAGTCCTTGAGTATATCAAATCAGTCCTCTATGATAATTCTCCATTAGAGGTTCCCTATAAATAGAGATCAACCGTGTCTTGTATGAAATTATGTAATGCACACCTAGGGTGTTTTGAATAAGGTTAAGTGAGTCCATTAGACTGTTTTATATTGTAAAAGTGATCAAATTTTAATTTACTTTCTTTTTATATTTTTGATATTAAATTATACTATTCTAAATGCAGAATATACAGTACTTTTACTTTCTTTTTCGCATTTTTGACATTAACTAATACTATTCTACATGCAGCATATCTAATACTTAATACACAAAGTAACATCTTTAGCATATAAAATATTTTTACTTTCTTTATGTATTTTTGATATTAAATGATACTATTCTAAATGCAGCATATACAATAATATATTTAACTTCTTTATGCTTTTAAACTTGATCAGATTTTAATTTACTTACTTTATTTTTGTACTTTTGAAATTAAGTAATATTATTCTAACTGCAACATATATAATACTTACCACACAAAGTAACTTTCTTTTTGTATTTTTGATATTAAATGATACTATTTTAAATGTAAAGTGGTATTAATTTACTTTTTCTTTTTGTATTTTTGATATTAAATGATACTATTCTAAATACAACATATACAATACTTAATACACAAATTAACATTTTTTTTTATCGGCAAACAAAAATTTTCAATACTGAAGTTCCTAGCCTCCCATATCGACTGGAAGGTGAAAGCTGAGGCCAACTAAAGTAACTATCTTTTTATATTTTTGATATTAAATGATGCTCCTTCCATTTTAATTTATAAGATCATTATTGACTTTTTTAAAAGTCAATCTAAAATATTTTCAAATGCAAAATTAATATAGATTCTTTTAAAATTACACATCAATAAATCTTTTAATTAATAGTACTTTTTAGATAAGTTTAAAATATATTAATCTTAGTATTGACTAAATTTAAGCGAATATATATTAATTTTAAATTTAAAAGTTTCTCAATTTAACTTTCAAAAAGTCATTAATATTTTTATAAATTGGAACGGAAAAAGTACTATTCTAAATGTGCAGAACATATACAATATTTAATATACCCATTCGGCTATAATGACCTCTTTCATCTCTTCATCTTTTCATCTTCTTCATCTCTAACTCAAAACCAATAAGCAGTTATTATGTACTAGAGATATTTTCTCAAAATATTCAATACGAGACAAGATATATATACCCTAACGTACCCCCATATTCAAATTCAAGAAGTTCCTATATTTAATATTAAGGTTGTGAACCAGCTAAACTAGGAACCAACTTAATATAATTTATACATCCCACCCCCCCCCCCCCCCCCCCCCCCCCCCACATGTTTACATATATAAATTCTCTCACTTTATTTGTTTTTCTTTTTCAAAATTTTCTACATAACCTTTTTCAAAAGTCTACATTTCCTGCATGATTCAATTTTTCTTCCCACATCCGAGAGTTGTATAACTTCTTCTACTGAAAATATTTTATTATATTATATCAAAAAAATCATCTAATCAATAAATATAATAATAAAAGAAATGTTACAACAGTGATAATAATAATTCAAAAATAATGTAAGAACACGTTACTATGACAATTATTAATTTAATAGAATGCATAAGTTACTGTAACAATTATTGATTTAATAATTTAAAATACAGTGCAATAGTAATTATTAACTCAATGATATAAAATGCAATGTAATGACAATTTTTGAATCAATAATACAAAGTATTGTGTAAGAATAATTATTGATAAATACAGTGCAATAACCACTTTATCAAATCAATAATATGAGACACTGTGCTACTGTGTAATACCATGTGCTATAGTAAAATATTATGAAATACCGTATGTTATTATTCTTTTATCACTGGATATTTTAACATTTAAAAGTGATAGTACCGTTGACAATTTTTATTTAAAAAGGTTAATGCTGTCGTTTTCTATATCCGACAATATTTTATTGTGGAGTCCACCAATAATTAGTTATTTCGATGTCATCGTACGGATCGAATATTTTCCGACAGAACGAATATTCCCTAACAATTCAAATATTGTCCGACATAATAAAATTTGCATATAACATTCTTAAATTTAACTTTAATCAAATTAACCACTTACTGTTTTAGAAAAATATATATGAAGAAACATTAAATTTATATTTCATAAAAGTCAGAGCCTTACATCTACAGTATCACACGGTATTGCACAGTGTCTCATATTATTGATCTGATAAAGTGGCTATCGCACAGTATTCATCAATAATTATTGTTACATAATATTTTGCTTTATTGAATCAATAATTGTTATTGCACTGTATTTTAAATTATTAAACCAATAATTGTTATAGTAGCTCATGTACTGTATTAAATTAATAACTGTCACAGTAATGTGTTCTTACATTATTTTTGAATTATTATTATCACTGTCGTATCATTACTTTAATTATTACATTTAATTGTTAGTTGATATTTTTGAAATAAATTATAAAATATATTCGGGATAATAAAATATAAAGAGATCATTTATTAGAATAAGTGTTAGTTGGAATTATATTCTTAAACTAAGAAATGAATTCGTGTCGACAGAGATAAGGAAGTTGAATTATTGTTAGGTGAGATAGTCAAAGGAAATGGGTGGTGAAGAAGAAAGGAAAACAAAACATGTATGCTTTAGTTTGAGCTAGAATTGTCATTTTGGTAGGGGTCACTTATTTGTTTATATTCCTTATTGGTTTGTAATTAAGAAAAATAAGAGAACGGAAGAGGAAGTCAGATTAGTTAGGCAGAATAGTTGGCATGGTAGGTGAGGTTTATAGTATAAAAGGGGGAATCTGAAAGCGAATTCCTCATACCTTCCTCTTTTCCTACTAATATATTGTGAGTATGCTCTAAGTATAGTAAGGTTACTCTTTGTGTTGATAAATCCAAAAGGAGTGCGAGAATTTTTCAAGTGAGTCTTTTCTTTAAAAGTAATATTTGCAATCTCTTTTCACGTGATAAGGTAAATGATATCATTTTCTTTCATGTTCTTAAACTTACTTTGCTTAGAATATATTCGCCTAATGCCAATTAATTTATGATCAAAATATTACACGTGAGTGTATTTTTCAATTGGATTTCCATGAATAAAGAAGCTTGGTCTATTTATAGGCTTTAAGACTCGAAGTCCTAAAGTAATTTTAAGTTTGTAGCGCTTGAAAAAGACTCCTTGTGTTTCTAATCATTTTATGTTATTTCGTTTACATGACATTAGCAACATAATGTTTTAAATTATGTTCCTTAAAATTCTTGCGACAAAAGTCACTTTTTAGTTGGGATAAAAATAGAATATTTAGCTACAAAATTAAAAACAAAGAGAGCTATACATACTAAGGAAATGTTATTTACAAAAGTATTATATGATATTTATGTTAAATAATTATTAACGGATCGTGATATTTCATAGAATAAACATTAACTTAAATTAAAGATAACATTAAGTACTTACATGAATTGAGAGAAGACATGTTGTATGTATTACATTTTCGCTGTGCGTAAGGGTGAAAGTCTTCAATTGTCTCTCTCAATCTTAAGATGGATGTATGAGTGTGTATAAAATTCTTGAGACGACAATTGGGACAAAACCCTGACTGTTTTATTTATAGAATAGCTAAGGGTCAAAATCGTCCATCAAGATTATGAAACCCTAGGGCCCATTATGCCAAATAACATCAATAATATTATTTATGAGTCACATAATTACTAAGCCCATAAATAAAGTAATTAAATTAATATAATATGTAAGCCCAATAATTACATAAATAGTAGAGGCCACATAAGAAAATAAAATATTATAACATTTTCCCACTTGGCTGAAATACTATTTATATACAAAACATAATGCTTACAATCATTAATTTGGCCAAGTCTTAATTTAATATCTACATCACGTTCAAATAAAAGCACCAATACGAATTAATACAATCTTTGTGTCACAATTAACACAAGATCCCTATTAGTTACATAACTAGTACTTTCATTAAAACAAGGATTAACATTAAGCATAACAGGTATGAATAGAGTTTACATAAGTGGTAATAAATTAAACTCATTCATATGGTCCAGACATAACTGTTTGCTCATAAGTTCTCAAGTGTGCACAATAAAGAGAATAGCAAACCATAAACGTAATGTGAAGTCGAAATAACGAGCTCAAAATTAAGTTATCTTACATCAAAGTAACTTACTAATTAAAACTACCAGTTAAACCCATGCCGGCAACATGCTCTAAAAAGAGTTTAGGTGGTAAGCCTTTCGTAAGTGGATCTGCTAACATATCATGCGTACTAATATACTTAATTACAACGTTTTGATCTTCAACTATTTCCCTGACGAATAAGTACTTAGTGTTAAGGTACAGTCCAGCACCACTTGAACTTGTGCTATTGGAAAAACTAACAGCAGAATCATTATCGTAAAAAAAATTCAATGGCCTTGAAATGGAATTTACAACCTTAAGTCCTGAAATAAGATTCCTCAACAATATGGCGTGACAAGTAGCATGATAACAAGCCACATATTCTGCCATCATCGTGGAAGTGGTAGTTAACTCCTGCTTATGACTTCTCCACGAAATAGGGGCTCCTGAAAACATAAAGATGTACCCTGATGTAGATTTATTTTCTTCTTTACACTTAGCAAAATCAGAATCAGAATAACCAACAACTTCAAGGTTATCTGTTTTTTTGAATGTAAGCATAAAATCCTTAGTACCCTGTAAGTAGCGTAAAATCTTTTTGGCTGCTTTCTAGTGATCTAAACTTGGATTTGATTGGTAATGTCCAAGCATACCAGTTATATACGCTATATCAGGACGAGTACAAATTTGAGCATACATAAGACTCCCAACCATGGAAGCATAGGGAATAAGATTCATTTGATCATGTTCCAACTGATTCTTAGAATATTGATATGAGCCAAATTTGTCACCCTTAACAACATGGGCGACAGTAGGGGAGCAATTTTGCATGTTGTATTTGTTAAGAATTTTGTCAATATAAGCTCTTTAAGACAATCATAATATCCCACGAGACCTCTCTCGAGGAATTTCAATACCTATGACATAAGAGGCTTCACCGAGATCCTTCATATCAAAATTTTCAAAAAGAAAATGTTTTGTCTCATACAACATGTCTAAGGTATTACTTACAAGTAGTATATCATCAACATACAAAACAAGAATAACAAATTTACTCCCACTGACCTTCAAGTATATGCATTGATCCACTATATTTTTCTTAAAACTAAAATTGCTCATCACCTCATGAAACTTAAGATACCATTGTCGAGAGGCCTGTTTTAACCCATAAGTGGATTTCTTTAGTCTACATACCATATGTTCCTTACCTTTAACCAGAAAACCTTCTGGTTGTGTCATATAGACATTCTCATGCAAGTCACCATTAAGGAATGCAGTTTTAACATCCATTTGATGTAACTCCAAATCATAATGAGCTACTAGAGCCATGACTATTCTAAATGAATCTTTCCTAGATACTGGAGAGAAAGTTTCATTATAATCCACACCTTTCTTTTGAGTAAAATCCTTGACAACCAATCGAGTTTTATACCTTTCAACGTTCCCTTTAGGATCTAATTTGGTCTTGTAGACCCACTTACAACCAACAGGTTTAACACCTTTTGGTAATTCTTCAAGATCTCAAACGTTATTAAGCTCCATTGATTTTAACTCATCATTCATAGAATCAAGCCATTGAGTTGATTGAACACTCGTAATAGCCTCTTTATAAGAAATAGGATCATTAATCTTACTTGAATCGTAGTCAATCTCATTAAGATATGTTATAAAATCATCAAAATTAACAGGCTTTCTAGGTCTTTCAGACCTACGTAAAGGCTGCACAATTTCAGGAATATGATTTTTAACAATGTGGGGTTCAACATTAGGCGGTGGCTTAACTATCTCTAGGTCATCATTCGTCTCATCCTCTTGAATTACAAGATAAAGAACATAAACCCCATTTTCTTCAAGATCAATTTTTCTAGGCTCACCACTCCCACTTAAATCACCATTCTCTAAAAACTCTACAAGCCTAGTCTCAACAATTCTAGTGGTAATGAGGGACAGTAAAAACGAAAACCCTTAGATCTATCAGGATATCCAATGAAATGACAAATAATGGTTTTAGAGTCAAGTTTCTTTATTTGTGGATTAAAAAATTTAGCCTTGGCTAGACAACCCCATACCCGTAAGTATTTTAAACTAGATTTCTTACCTGTCCAAATTTCATAAGGAATCTTAGGGATAGATTTGCTAGGAACCCGGTTTAAAATATGAACAGCTGTCTTTAATGCCTCGGTCCACAAAAATATAGGTAAGCTGGAATTGCATAATATACTACGTACCATATCCATAAGGGTACGATTTCGCCTCTCAACTACACCATTCTGCTATGGTGTTCCAGGCATTGTATACTGAGTAACAATGCCATTTTCTTGACAAAATAAGGCAAATGGACCAAGAATTTGACCTGTATCGGAGTGTTTACCATAATATTCTTCGCCTCTATCTGATCTCACTACTTTAATTTTTTGGTCAAGTTGATTTTCAGCTTCAGCCTTGAAAATTTTAAACATATTTAGTGATTCAGATTTTTCATTAATCAGGTAAACATAAGTATAGCAAGAATAGTCATCAATGAACGTCATGAAAGATTTGTGTCTACCAATTCCAAGAGAAAATGGTCCACATATATCAGTGTGAATTATCTCAAGGAGTGCACCACTTCTAGTGGCTCCTTTATTACTACCTTTCACAAATTTTTCTTTTATACATTCAATACAATCGTCAAAATTAGAGAAATCTAGTGAATGAAGAATTTCATCCTTTATATGACGTTGCATTCTGTCTTTTAAAATATGGCCTAAACGTTGATGCCATAATTTTGAAGAATTCTCATTATCTAGTTTTCTCTTATTTTCACTTTTAGAGGTATTTTCTGTCACATTCATTATTAACAAGGATTCAGCAAAGACATTATCCAAATTTAACTTATAGAGGTTTCCCTCTAAAGAGCCAGAACCAACAACATGAGAGTAATGATAAATAATTATTTTATTATTCCCAAACTTAAATGAAAAATCATTAACGTCAAGTTTAGATACAGAAATTAAATTCCGTGTCATACTGGGAACATAAAGAATATCATATAAATACAAGATGAAACCACTCTCCAAAACTAAAGGGAGAGTTCCTACAGCTTCAACTTGTATAGATTCCCCATTGCCAACTTTAATGGTTCTTTCCCCCTTTTAGAGTGTCTTCTTTGAAAGGAATCCCTGCAAAGAATTAATAATGTGAACCATAGAACCAGTGTCAAGCCACCATGTATTAGAAGGAACGTAATTAGAAAGGATTCATAAGTCACATAATTAAATGGCATACCTTTCTTTTCAAGCCATTCTCTGAACTTAGGACAGTCTTTCTGAATATGTCCTTACTTCTTACAGAAATGACATTTAGGACCTGCCTCAGATTTATTACTTGAATAATTTTCCTTATTTATTTTGGTAGAAATTGGTTTATCCTTATTTTTAAAACCTTTGCCATTTTTATGAGCCTTCTTCTTATGGAATCCAGTGGTAGTCAGATGAGCAACATTAGGTTTTTCAACATTAAGCCTTTCTTCCTCTTATATGCACATATCGATCAACTATCTCATCTTCCACTTTTCTTTCTGCGTGTTATAATTGGGATCAAACTGTGCAGGAAGAGAAGTCATAATGAAGTGAATGAGAAAACCCTCAGAAATCTCCATGTCCATACCCTTTAATTTAAAGGTAGTATCATTCATCATCATAATGTGCTCACGCACTCCTCTAACCTCATCATACCTGCTGGTGAACATTTTCAAAATAAGGGTACTTGCATGAGTTTTGTAAGAACCCTTAAATTATTTCTCGACAGATGTTAAGTACTCTTTGGCATTCTCAGAGTCAAGAATGGCTCCTCGAATGGCTGTTGTGATAGAGTTTTTCATAATTATAAGGGATATACGGTTGGATCACTCCCACTTTTCATAAATAGCTTTTTGCTCATTTGAGCTTGTAGCTGTAAGTAGAGCAGGAGGATCCACTCATAATGCATAGTCCAAATCCATAACGCCAAGAACAGTTTTCACTTACTCTTTCCTAGTCACATTCAAGGCTTCAATTTTAGAGAGATATCCAAAAATAGTAGTAGGAGTCAATGCTGAAACATGATCAAGCTCATAAGTATGCTTACAAAAAAACTAAGAAATCCACAATGTACAACGATAATTAATAATTAATCATAATAAAAAAAACCAACTTTAGGGCTAGCAGTTAGTTACATAAAATCTATTTACAACACCCAAAATAGATTTTAATAAGATGTTAGTGTATAATTATCAATCTTTCGTTAGTCCAATTAATAATATGCTATTAACATCCCCATAAAATAATGCACAACACATTTATCCACACATCACCGTTGGGCAGAAAACGAAATAAACATGTTACTTATGCAATAAAATTTCATTTAATAAATTCTAATTCTAATTTTTTCGTTAGGTAAAATTAAAACATGCATCTATTAAATATAACATTATGTGACTTTTCCTAATCTTTAATTGTTTTGATTAATAATCCTTCGTTGGGCTGATTATTAATTTTCACAATAAAAGAATCACTTATACATGTAAATTATTATAATCAAACTCAGTTTTCTTTAAAAAAACATGTTAATAAAGTTTAAAAATTAACATTTTTTATAATTTACATGTAACGATTTAAAAGCCCTAATAATATTTTATGTTCCAAAAAACTTAAAATGCGATATAAAATTATGAACATTGATTGATTATATATATAATAATCAAATTAATTTTAACTTAATATATGAGGGCATAATAATACCATATAGTCAGAATGACTAAAAATTAATAAAAATCAATACATGCATATTATTGATGGTGAAATAATATATACCATCAAAAGAATAAATTACACGTATATAATTTAAGAAATATTATTGTCCACATTTAATATCTAATTGATTAATGAAAGCATGACATAGCGAGGTATAGTTGTTCATGAATTGAGGGACTCAAAATATAATCAGGATATGATGAAAGCATAAGCCAAACAGTTGAATCAAATATTCATAAGACTTACTACTATCAGCCAATATATATATAACAATTGAGAGGGAGCAAACTTAGTTTTTTTTTTTTGGTCAAGAACTGATGAATCAGTTAAAATTAATATTAAATTCATTAGTCCGTATGATCAGAATACATGAAGCAACATTCATATTAATTGCAAATTGACTACGTGACCTACTGTAGGAATATATTAAACTAATATATTGAATACATGAATCAGAATTCATTGGCAGAATACTTGACGCGGCATGCAAAATCATAATCACAATAAACAAGCGAAAATAAATTTTTTAGCATAATAACGTAATTAATTTATTTTATGCAATAGCGTAATCATGCTCTGATACCAAATATTAAATAATTATTAACGGATCGTGATATTTCATAGAATGAACATTAAATTAAATTAAACATAACATTAAGTACTTACATAAATTTAGAGAAGACATCTTGTATGTATTACGTTTCCGCTGCGCGTAAGGATAAAAGTCTTCAATTGTCTCTCTCAATCTTAGGATGGATGTATGGGTGTAATATCCCAAATATTTTAAAAGTGATCTGTCAAGATATGATAAAGGTTGTTAATTTAAAAGCCTAAAAACGATTGCTCAACAATACATTGAGCTATATTAAAGATTAAAAACGACTTGAAACTACGATTCGTTTACGATTAGAGGTTAAACTTTTAACCTAAACTATGTGTTATGTGATTTATAAAGCTTGTATTAACCTTTAAATGTGTTATGTAGTTTATCTATGTGTAGGATTTTGTGTTTCGGTTCAAGTAATTAACTTTAACACTTATTAAAATCGAAAAGTTATTTAAAGGTTAAAACCTAAAAACCTAATTCTAGGGTTTGGTTAAACTTAGAAAAGGTTCAAACCTAAACCCTAAACCTAGAAACCCTAAGGGTTCAAACCCTAAGGGTTATAACCTAACCCTAATCACTATTCACAAATACACGTATAATACGAAAATTATACGGATAGAATACAAAAATAATACGATAATAATACGAAAATTATACGGTATAAATACAAAAAAAAAATCAAACGTGAATAGTAAAAGTCAAGTATACAAGTTAGTAGAGAATTAACTAATGTTGAGTTAGTTGTTAACTCTAGTTAGTAGATAAAGTTAAAGCCTAAGCCAAGTCAAAGTCAAGCCAAAACTTGGAGCCAAAGTATAAACCAAAGTTGGAGCCAAAGTTGGAGCCAAGCCAAACTTGGAGCCAAAGCTTGATTGTCATTTTTACCATTTTACCCTA
The DNA here is from genome assembly GCA_947179155.2 of Hedera helix. Lineage (NCBI taxonomy): Eukaryota > Viridiplantae > Streptophyta > Magnoliopsida > Apiales > Araliaceae > Hedera > Hedera helix. The sequence goes on from OX359274.1 coordinate 10,296,905, forward strand.
ACTTGGAAAATCCTATAAATAGGAGTCTTCACTCTTCATAATCCTTACCAATTCACCAAGTAAATTAGAGCAACAAAGCTAGAGAGATATATTGATAGATTAATCTTGTTGATGAGTATTGAAGCCTTGCACAAATTGTTGTCAAAGCTTGCACTCCAAGAGGTAATCTCTAGTTGTTATTATGTAATTTTTCAATTCGTAGAGTATATGTGAATAGCTATAATGCTCGATTTATTTTATGTCTAGAGTAGTGAAATCAAAATTATAAGTAGTTATACTGTCCATTTCATTTCAAGTATTTAGTTAAAAAGCTCAAAACACAAGCCGTTACGATGTTCGATTTTTCTTATCGTTCTTCGTGTTCTTCGTGTTCTTGAGTGAAAGTCATAAATTTCCTTATAAGTAGGTTTATGATTTTGTAATTTAGTGTTATGGGATGATGAAACATGATGGCCTTGCTAAGTAATGCTTGTGGCATCAAGTTTTAGTAGTCGAAACGAAGAACGATGAAACTTTGTTCTTCGTGTTCTTCGATTCGTTCTTCGTGTTCTTGAGAAAAAGTCATAAATTTCCATATAAGTAGGTTTATGATTTTGTTATTTTTATGTTATGAAGTGATACGGAGTGTTAGAACATGTTATCTTAGCAAATTAATGCTTGAGGTATCATGTTTTACCAATCGGATCAAAGAAAGTTAAGTCTAATATAGTCGCAGAATATTTTTGCGAATTTCCGAAAATTTAAAGTCTGAATCTGCCTTAGAAACCTAAATAAAAGTTGTAGCTCATGAAATTCTAAGCAATTTAGACTCAAGAATCACTCAAAAATGTTTTCGTATGACAAAGTTATGGCTGTTACTATAAAAGAGGTCAGAAATATGAATCAGTTTTAGAGCAGTCACCTTTAGGCCGAAATCTGTACAAATCTGTCAGGAATCTCGAACTTTTTTCTGAATGAACGTTGTAGAGACAGAAGTTACGAACGCGTGGAATTTTGAACGACTAAAAATTTTTTTAAAACGAAGAAGTTATGGCCGTTTAACTGAGCCGGGGTCTGGCAGTCCAACAATCTGCCCAAATCCAAAATTTTGGCTTAAAAATGAGTTTTTGAGTTAGCCAATTTTCCAAATAATTCCACCTATTGAAAGAGTTTAAATAAGTTAATATAAGACTTATGAAGTTATATAATACGATAAATCTAACCGCTTATGCACTAAATGACTGTGTAGGGTTTAACGCTCCGCCGGAAAACCCTAGTTTCAATTTGAGGCAAGTTCTAAACTTTTATGTGTTATTTCGTATGTTCTAAGATTGTTCATGTTATTATGTGATAGTTTATATGTGAAAGTACATGAATGAAGGTCTTATGTGATTAAATGATTAAGTGTTAGTTATTGATTAACTGTTAAATGTTAATTGATATTTGATGATGCATATGAGTATGTATAAAATATGTTTATTGTTAAGCATAAATTAATATGATTATTAACTGAGATGTATGTTCAGTCAAAGCATGTTAAAGTTTATATGAAAGCATAAACTGTGTATGTGGTAATATGTTAGACTTGCTGAGCCGTCGTGCTCATTCTTGCGAATAAAACCTTATTTGCAGATTAAAGATGAACATTAAGAAGATCTTGAACGTAAAGATGAAGCGTAGATTAGGTTTTCATGTTTATTACTTGTATTTGTATAAGTCATAATGACTGTTGTAATACGAACAAACAAACATGTAACCGAATATTGAATGAATGATATAAATTATTATCATCAGGATGTTGTTATTTCTTTAAATTTGATATAATGTAGAATTGTTAAATATTAAAACAATGTTGATAATGATCTATTTATCTGGATGAGGATCGGTAAATAACTTGTGAGTGTTGTACATCTGAGACAGAACTTAGCGATGTTGACTGGTCAAATCCATCGTTAAGGTTTCTCGGACCCAGGTATAACTCGTTATTACTATTCTGAATATCATATAAGTAGGATTATTGATATGAAGAGATATCTTTGTATATTGATACTTGTAGTACGAATGAGACCGTTACAAGTGGACGTATATAGAATATTTAAATCCTAAGGTTAAAATTAAACCGTTATATATGGTTTTATCCATTTATATGGATGAAATACAAGTTGATACTTGTATACTTATGAGACTGAGATCAAGTTAAGATCTAGGGACAAAGTTAAGAGAAAATTTTAATGTATAGTCTAAAATAAGACTAATTCAACCAATATGATTATGGGATCATTGGTTAAGTCGATAGAGGTACGAAGTTAACGCACAAGGTCCGCCGCGTGGAAAGCGCGGGGATTTTGGGGGGCGTTACAGTTGGTATCAAAGCAGTGCATTATAGTTTCGAGGTAACAAGTATCTTGGAGTATAATCTGATGGATTAAAGAAGAAATGGACTTGTGAAGAGTCCGTATATAATTAAAAGATACGCATAAATCTTATTAAATCTTAATACATAAAAATTATTATGTGAAAAGAAATATAATGAATAAAGATAAACTTTTTACGAGAATATCTGAAGATAAATGGACTCTAAAAGAGTTCTCAAAGCAAGCAATAAGATAAAATAATCTTATTAATTTTTGTGTGAAACTATTTCATAAAAAATGAAATGGTGTGTATGGTATGTTGTGTAATTATACCTAAGAAAAGAGATGAGTAAACTCATAAGGAATGTAAATGATGAAGGAATGAATTAAGAAAAGAAAGTGACTAAGATAGTTATAGAACGATTAGGGATTTCAATTGAAAACTCATATTAGTAAAACTGAGTAGAACGACTCTCTTGTATGGGAAAGAGTTTAATATGCTTCAGAGAACCGATCTAACTACACTGTTGGTATGAATGATTCATGGTCAGTGTTCTCAAAGCGGGTTACACACTGAAAGAAATCATTTAAGGATAGTGTTGATGAGACGGGGAACTGATTCATTAGTTCTTGGGTGGAGGAATAACTCAGTTTGCTATATTGATAAGTAAATTAAAATCTTGTGTCAACTCTTCTTTGTATATATTCTGAGAAGGTGATTCTTTTCTCATATGTATATTGATTAGTTAGTAGTTGTTACGTCATAACTATAGTTTTAAAAATATTTGTATGTTAGTTACTGAGCGAACGAACCCTTGTTATGGACTTGGGCTATGATATGTTAGTCGAACCGACTTGTGAGATGCGGCTACGATTTGTCTATTCAGTGTGATATTGATCAGTACCAATGTGCGCTGAGACATTTCAATTCCGTGTTGATGAGAAGGGGAACTAATATATTTATTTGTACTTGGTTTAATACAACCAATCAGTTTACTATATTACTATATATTTGCAAAACTTGTGTTATGGTTAGAGAATAATGGAAAAGACAGAGGATTGAGGGTCTTTCAAAAATCTTCTAGCTATGCTAGATCTTCATGGTTATATTCGCACTTGTATGCCTTTGAAAAGAGTGGTTCACTAGTTGAACTGAAAATTTTTGTTAGTTCTTCACTAGCTATGTTATTCATATGTCTATGCTAATTGTTTTGGCTAGATGGATTTAATGTGAAGAATAAAAATGATTTATTCATCAACACCCCATTTAACCTGGTGTGAAGATGATACATGATGAGTTATCAACGCACATTGCAAGGTGTGGTATACAGTCATAAAATTGCTTTTCAAAAAGTTTGAATGGTTTAAATATGAGTCAATGCCAATTGTTTCGGCTAGACACCTTTGGTTATGAAAAAAAAAAAAAAAAAAAAAAGAACGGACGTAGGAATTCGATAGACGCAATAAACCGCGTCTTTAAAGATAATATGGTACGACAGACTGATCACCTAAAGTACAACGTATGTGTGTTCTCGATCTTAATTGATTGTCACACAATGTATGGTGTTCTCAATCTTAATTGATTGCTACACAAAGTATGAAGTGTTCTCAATCTTAATTGATTGCTACACAAGATATGGTTTTCCAGTCCGGATGATGATTTAAAAAATTATGGGTTATATAGTATTCATAATTTTTGAATAAGGTAAAGGTCTTGATTGACCGCTGTATAAGTGAGAAGAATCCAAGATAAAGGAAGAATGAGACTGAATGTCGAGTATGAAAAGAGGTTTAAAACCTAGAGTTATGAAAAGAAAATGTGTAGAGATAAGTGAACATTGTTCAGACCTAATCAAAGTATTGGAGGTTTAATGTGAGTAAAAGATGAATTTAGAAAATTCATATTGAAGAGTAAATTGGAGATGATTATATTATAATTTCGAGGACGAAATTCTGATAAGAAGGAGAGAATGTAATATCCTGAATATTTATAGCACTTATAAATATGATATTAAATGACTAAAGTAATTGTAAAGTTAATTTCGAGGACGAAATTCTGATAAGAAGGAGAGAATGTAATATCCTGAATATTTATAGCACTTATAAATATGATATTAAATGAGTAAAGTGAATTGTAAGTTAATTTCGAGGACGAAATTCTTGTAAGTTGGGTTGAATGTAATATCCCAAATATTTTAAAAGTGATCTGTCAAGATATGATAAAGGTTGTTAATTTAAAAGCCTAAAAACGATTGCTCAACAATACATTGAGCTATATTAAAGATTAAAAACGACTCGAAACTACGATTCGTTTACGATTAGAGGTTAAACTTTTAACCTAAACTATTTGTTATGTGATTTATAAAGCTTGTATTAACCTTTAAATGTGTTATGTAGTTTATCTATGTGTAGGATTTTGTGTTTCGGTTCAAGTAATTAACCTTAACACTTATTAAAATCGAAAAGTTATTTAAAGGTTAAAACCTAAAAACCTAATTCTAGGGTTTGGTTAAACTTAGAAAAGGTTCAAACCTAAACCCTAAACCTAGAAACCCTAAGGGTTCAAACCCTAAGGGTTATAACCTAACCCTAATCACTATTCACAAATACACGTATAATACGAAAATTATACGGATAGAATACGAAAATAATACGATAATAATACGAAAATTATACTGTATAAATACGAAAAAAAAGTCAAACGTGAATAGTAAAAGTCAAGTATACAAGTTAGTAGAGAATTAACTAATGTTGAGTTAGTTGTTAACTCTAGTTAGTAGATAAAGTTAAAGCATAAGCCAAGCCAAAGTCAAGCCAAAACTTGGAGCCAAAGTATAAACCAAACTTGGAGCCAAAGTATAAACCAAAGTTGGAGCCAAAGTTGGAGCCAAGCCAAACTTGGAGCCAAAGCTTGATTGTCATTTTTACCATTTTACCCTAACTTGGAAAATCCTATAAATAGGAGTCTTCACTCTTCATAATCCTTACCAATTCACCAAGTAAATTAGAGCAACAAAGCTAGAGAGATATATTGATAGATTAATCTTGTTGATGAGTATTGAAGCCTTGCACAAATTGTTGTCAAAGCTTGCACTCCAAGAGGTAATCTCTAGTTGTTATTATGTAATTTTTCAATTCGTAGAGTATATGTGAATAGCTATAATGCTCGATTTATTTTATGTCTAGAGTAGTGAAATCAAAATTATAAGTAGTTATACTGTCCATTTCATTTCAAGTATTTAGTTAAAAAGCTCAAAACACAAGCCGTTACGATGTTCGATTTTTCTTATCGTTCTTCGTGTTCTTGAGTGAAAGTCATAAATTTCCTTATAAGTAGGTTTATGATTTTGTAATTTAGTGTTATGGGATGATGAAACATGATGGCCTTGCTAAGTAATGCTTGTGGCATCAAGTTTTAGTAGTCGAAACGAAGAACGATGAAACTTCGTTCTTCGTGTTCTTGAGAAAAAGTCATAAATTTCCATATAAGTAGGTTTATGATTTTGTTATTTTTATGTTATGAAGTGATACGGAGTGTTAGAACATGTTATCTTAGCAAATTAATGCTTGAGGTATCATGTTTTACCAATTGGATCAAAGAAAGTTAAGTCTAATATAGTCGCAGAATATTTTTGCGAATTTCCGAAAATTTAAAGTCTGAATCTGCCTTAGAAACCTAAATAAAAGTTGTAGCTCATGAAATTCTAAGCAATTTAGACTCAAGAATCACTCAAAAATGTTTTCGTATGACAAAGTTATGGCTGTTACTATAAAAGAGGTCAGAAATATGAATCAGTTTTAGAGCAGTCACCTTTAGGCCGAAATCTGTACAAATCTGTCAGGAATCTCGAACTTTTTTCTGAATGAAAGTTGTAGAGACAGAAGTTACGAACGCGTGGAATTTTGAACGCGTGGAATTTGTAAACGACGTCGTGTGGCTCCGCGTTCTTGAGTGCACAGTGGTCCGCGCATTGCGCGGAAACCTTAAATTTTTTTCCTTCCCAGCAGAGTGTGAACAGTGACCGGAAATACACATTTTAATAAAAACTATACCATCAAGTAAGCTTTAAATCATCAATAAAAATCCAAAAAAATTACCAATCACCTTATATTAATTTATAACATGAAAAATTAATTTTTCATGATTTAATATCATTATTTTTTTATAAAAAATTTTACATCACATAAGCTACCACAAATCATAACTTTTTGTGTATAACTCCATTTTAAGTTATTCAAACTTTGTTTTTCTCATGATTTAATGTTCTATAATATTAGAACATTAAATCTAAATATTATCAAAAATTATTCTTGATCATTATTTTGAGATTTATTTTCACACCACCAAATACATGTTTTCCATCATTAAAACTCATAAAACATAAGTTAAACACATGATCAACTATATAAACATACATAGCATGATATTAATCATAAAAATTATTACACTAATATTTATACCATAACCTTGAAAGAAAACAAGATTAGGGTTTAAAAATAACTACCTCGTTTTGATAGTTGTTCTCCTCTTCTTTCCAAAATATGTTGTGAAGGAAGATGACATGAACCAAGACTCCTTCTCTTCTCTTAGTATTTTGCTCTCAAATTTTCTCACACTCTCAAATGCTCTCTAGCTCTCTCTTTTGGTTTTGGAGCAAAATGAAATAACATCTATCAATTTTTCAAGTATACTTGAAAAATTAATAGATACACATAATGTATCTAATAATTTTGACCATTACAAGCTAGCTATTGGATACTTACACAAGTTAACAAGCCATGACTTAGTTGGTGAAAAGAAGCATGGTCCATGTACTTGAAAAAAAATAAAACAAGCAACCATTAATTAAATAAATAAATAATAAACTAAAATAACAAAAAAATCAATTCTTTTCTCTCTCCTCTCCATGTATGCTCGGCTGATCCTTCATGTCCCAAATTCGTTGTCACTTTTTACTTTTTAAATTAATAATAGTTAAATTAAGTATTTTTCAAGTGGGCCAATCATTGGGATTTAATTTAAAATACCAATTGGGCTTCTATTAAATTGTTTGGGCTACTAAATTGTCAAATTTTATTATTCTCCGCTTGGGCTACTAATTGACCCATGTTGGGCTAATTTAATAATTTACACATTAATTATTCAATTCATGATTAAATAAATAATTAGATTGAATAAATAATTAAATATTCTAATCCATAAGTATTAAATTACTAAATGGACTAATAAATATTATTATTAATATTTCACATTATTTGCATTAATTAATAATCATATTAATTAATTTATTATATTTAATTCACTCATTATATTCAATTTAATTGAATATTTAATTAATAGGAAACTTATCAATTATTTTGATATTAAAACTTTAGGGTTTGTTCACTAATTTAATAACATATTAGTGACCCCCTTTAATTAATTTTAGTAATTAATTACATAATTATTTAATCACATAATTAATTAATCACATAAAAAGATTTAAATAATCTCGTAAAACTAACTCGTTGGAAATTAAATTAATAATTTAATTAATAAAGATGTAGAAATTCTAGGACATTACATTCTCCCCACCTTATAAAAATTCCGTCCTCGGAATTGTAAAATAAGGTTACTCAAATAAAAACGGGTAATTTGCCCTCATTTCCTCCTCTAATTCCCACGTAGCTTCTTCAATGGCGTGATTTCTCCAAAGTACTTTGACAGAATGAATTATCTTATTTCTCAGTTTCTGTTCCTTCCTATCGAGTATCTGAACATGAACTTCTTCATATGATAAGTCCTTCCCGACTTGAATTGGTTCATAGGAGATAACGTGTTTGTAGTCTGGTTTGTATGGCCGCAATACTGACACATGAAACACATTGTGAATATGTTCCAATTCAGGAGGTAAAGCTACCTCGTACGCTACTTCACCCACTCTCCTCAATATTTCGAACGATCCTATGAACTTTGGACTCAGTTTCCCCTTCTTTCCAAATCTGATCTTCCCTTTTCAGGGAGATACCTTTATGAACACAAAACTTCCCACTTCGAAGTCTCGTTTCTGTCGATGTAAATCGACGTATTTCTTTTAACGGTCTTGAGCTGCTACTAGCGGAGCTCTTATTACCTTGATAATTTCTACCGTCTGTTGAACCAATTCTGGCCCCAACAGTCGGCGTTCTCCTACCTCATCCCAACATAGAGGTGTTCTGCATTTTCTACCATATAAAGCTTCGTAAGGTGGCATACCTATGCTCGCATGATAACTGTTGTTGTATGCAAACTCAACTAGTGGTAGATGGATTTCCCAACTGCCCTTGAAATCCATCACGCAGGCCCTGAGCATATCTTCCAATGTCTGAATTGTTCTCTCACTTTGCCCATCAGTCTGCGGATGATACGCTGTACTCATTCTCAACTGTGTCCCCAATCTCTCCTGAAGACTTCTCCAAAATTTTGACGTGAAGCGCGGATCTCTATCTGACACAATCGATACCGGCACCCCATGTCTTGAAACTATCTCTTTGATGTACAATTTGGCCAACTGATCCAAACTGAACCTAATCTTGATCGGCAAAAAGTGCGCTGACTTTGTTAGCCGATCCACAATCACCCAAATTGCGTCATATCCCTTCTGTGTTGCTGGAAGTCCTACCACAAAGTCCATTGTGATATGCTCCCATTTCCACTCAGGAATTTCTAACGGCTGTAACAATCCACTTGGTCTCTGATGTTCGGCATTTACCCTTTGACAAGTTAGGCATCGGCTGACACATTCTGCAACCTCCCTTTTTAAATTCGGCCACCAAAAATGCTGACGTAGATCTTGATACATCTTCGTACTCCCCGGATGTATCGAGTATCTCGTACTGTGAGCCTCTTGCAAAATTTCCTCTCGTAATTCAGGCACTAGCGGTACCCAAACCTTAGCAATTCCATGCTATCAATTTTAAACTTGACCTCTTCTCCATCGGTTATCCTCTTCCGGATTCTGTCACATTCCTTATCTTTGTCTTGAGCCTCTTTCACCCTATCTAACAAGGTTGGGCTCGCCTCGACTTCTATTGACTCGTTTGAATTTCTAACCTCCAACTCCATTCGAGCCATTTCTTGAACCAATTGTTCTTGATCTGTCAATATGAACAATTTCTCCCTGCTCTTTCTACTCAGAGCATCCGCTACTACGTTGGCCTTGCCGGGATGATCTAGAATTTCACAATCATAATCTTTGATCAATTTCAACCATCTCCGTTGCCTCATATTCAACTCCTTCTGTGTGAAGATATACTTTAGACTCTTATGGTCTGTGAATATCTCACATTTCTCTCCATATAAGTAATGCCTCCAAATTTTAAGGGCAAACACTACCGCTGTCAATTCCAAGTCGTGGGTAGGATATCCCTTCTCATAATCTTTTAATTGTCTGGACGCATACGCAACAACTTTGTCGTTTTGCATAAGCACACAGCCAAGCCCCTTGTGCGATGCATCACTGTAGACCGTAAAACCTCCTGTATCGTCTGGTAAGGTCAATACAGGTGCTTCACTAAGTCTTTTCTTTAACTCCTGAAAACTTTCCTCACACTTCTCCGTCCACACGTATTTTACCGTCTTTCTTGTTAAGTTGGTCAACGGTGTTGCTATCTTTGAGAAGTCTTGAATGAACCTTCGATAGTAACCCGCTAACCCTAAGAAACTCCTTACTTCTGTCGGCGTCCTTGGTTGTTCCCAATTCATTACCGATTCAACCTTCGCCGGATCAACCGAAACTCTCTCCTTGTCAATAACATGACCTAAAAATTGAACTCTTTCCAACCAGAATTCACACTTTGAAAACTTAGCGTACAACTGCTCCTTCCTTAAAATCTCCAACACCAATCTTAGGTGTTCAGCATGCTCTTCCTCCATTTTGGAATACACCAAAATATCGTCAATGAACACGACTACAAATTTATCCAAGTATTGCTTGAATATTCTGTTCATCATGTCCATAAATGCGGCTGACGCATTCGTTAGTCCAAACGACATCACCAGAAACTCATAATGCCCATATCGAGTTCTGAATGCCGTCTTGGGTACATCCTCCTTTCTGACTTTCAACTGATGATAACCAGTCCTTAAGTCAATCTTTGAAAAGTACTTTGCCCCTTTCAATTGATCGAAAAGATCGTCAATTCGTGGTAACGGGTACTTGTTCTTAATTGTTACTTTATTTAGCTCCCTATAATCCATACACAATCTCATCGATCCATCCTTCTTCTTTACGAACAGCACCGGTGCTCCCCATGGAGAAACACTTGGCTGAATGTACTTATTATCCAACAACTCCTGCAATTACACCATCAACTCTTTCATTTCTACCGGAGCCATTCTATACGGTGCCTTTGATATCAGCGCTGTCCCCGGTACTAAATCAATCGCAAATTCTATCTCCCTATCCGGCGGTAAACCCGGCAGTACATCTGAAAAAACATCCATAAATTCCCTAACTACTGGTATTTGCTCCATCCTGGGACTCACCACTTGTGTGTCAACCACATGAGCCAAATACCCTACACAACCTTTCTTCAATAATTTCTTGGCTTGCATCATCGTCAGACAAGAAGACTGTCTTGACGACTTGCTGCCATAAAATACAACCTTAGACTTATTTGGTGTCTTAAGGTGTATGCACTTCTTCTGACAATCAATTATCGCCCCGTGGTTAAACAACCAATCCATCCCAAGTATTACATCAAATTCCCCCAGACGTATTGGAATTAGATTCACATTTAATTTCTGACCCCTGATTTCAGCACAACAATTTCTATGTATGTACTCTACCGGAATCACTTCTTTATTAGCAACTTCTATGTTCATTGAGTTTTCTAGTTTGTCCCTAGGCAACTCTAATCGTCTAGCGAAATCATCAGACACAAATGAACAGGTAGCACCCGAATCAAACAATACATATGCATTTATATTATTGATCGGAATAATACCTGACACCACGTCTTTTGACCCCACGGCATCCTGTACCGTCATATTGAAAGTCCGGGCTATCGGCTTGTTCTGTGGTATCGGTCCCCCGATAGCCAGTTTGCTGTTATTGCCCTTGTAGCCGCTACTCCCGTCATTCTTCTTCTTAGGGCAATCTTTTATCATGTGGTCAGATGCTCCGCAACAAAAGCATCTCACTTTCTTTGGGAGGGGACAATTTGGAGAAATATGTCCCACCTGACCGCAGTTGTAGCATGTATTCTTCCCTTTCCTGCACTCCCCGAAGTGGTTCTTTTCACAAATATTACATGTCGTTTTCTTCTGGGTATTTCCTTGTTGATTCCCCGAGCTCTTGTTGCTGTTCTTGCTTCCCCCTTCATTTTTCTTCTTGTTTTTCTCCTGGTTGTACTTGGTTAATGCGTCGCTTCCTCCTTCAGCAATGATTGACTTCTCTAGCAAAGTTGCGAACAAGTCAATCTGCAGTACTGCTACCTTGTTGAATATCCAAGGTTTCAGTCCATTCTCGAATCTTCTGGCATTGCGTTCCTCCGTATCCACTTGATGTGGAGCGAACCTGGCCAGCTCATTAAATTTTGCCGCGTACTCCGGTACCGACATATTCTCCTGTTTCAGTTCCAGAAACTTTACTTCCATCCTACTTTTCATACTTTTCGGGAAATAATTCTCGTCGAATATTTCCTTAAATCTTGTCCAGGTCACCACACCATCCCCAGCCCTATTCTGATTGGCTTCCCACCAGAAATTGGCTTCTCCCTTCATCATGTAGGTAGCAAAGATTGTCTTTTGCTCTTCAGCTACTCTTGCGATAATGAACGCTTTCTCTATCTCCTTTACCCATGACTGGGCTTCTATCGGGTCCGACGTTCCCCTAAACTCTGGCGGTCCCACCGCTTTAAAGTCTTTAAAATTCGCCAACTGATTTGGTGGTGGTGGCGGATTTGCTACTACTGGGTGGCGGTTTTGCATTGCCTCAGCTAGCATGTCGACGAAGTTTTGCATATGGTCTACGTTGTGTCCCCCCTCGTCATTGTTAACTGACTCCTCTACCCCCTGGTTCCTTTGTGGTTGTCTACGTGGCGGCATTTTCTGTTATAAACAAAAATTTACATTATTATACTGGTTGCATCTTTTTCATTTCATTATTTTGTATCTTAGACAATGTTTAGCTAAAATACGAGTAATTATTTCAACACGCATATAAACATAAATTCAACTGCATTTATACTCATATGCTAAAACAGTAGTGCGTAGCACTTTACATCAAAAGCATACTGCTATAAATGCTTTTATCCCAGAGAAGCTACAAAAGATGGGATCTGACATATCCTACAACTTCCTAGAGTTGGGATTTAGTGACATATTAACCCTCTAATAAAACAAAAGTTGGGTTCTACTGCATCTATTTACATACAAAATTAGAAAACAACTACTACTACTGAATGCGCATCCCCCTACGGATCGCGTCGTCATACTCCTCATCCCCGATGGCCATCACCACACTCCTGCTGATGGTGTGCATAGACTGGCCCTCCTCAGCTGGGTAGTAGTGCACCCTGCTCTGAAGCCTACCATATGAAGATCGGTAGACATAGCTAAGTCTATCCGTCCTCACCCGCTTCTCGCGGACCTCCTCCTCTAGCTCCATCATCTGACCATGAGCGGCATCCCGCTGTGTCTCCATCTCAATACGGTCCTCTATCGCCTCCTGCCAGTGTGCACGGATGACGGCCTTCTCTGCTTGAACCTGCTGAACCTTCAGTTCAGCCTCGGCTAACCTAGTCTCAGTTACTGCTAACTTAGCCTGCAGCTCCACATCCTGATCTACCAGCTGATGTGTCAGCACTGCAAAGTGCTCCACCGAATCCTCGTACTCCTGTACCTGATCCTCCAGTCCTACGATCCTCTCCTTCAGCTCTGTGTTCTCGCCAGAGAACTGATAAGCCGCATCCCTATACTGATCCTCCATATGCTGGTGGGTCAGGTTCTGCTCCTCTAAATGCTGGACCCTTGCCTCCAGCTCCTCGTTCCTAGTGGTCAGTCCCTCTATGATGTCAGCGGCAGTGGTGCCCATGCCATCAGCTGACTCCTCCTCCTCAGACTCCTCTGACTCGGCCTCATCCTCACTGTAAGGCCTCATGACTCTGCCCCAGACGGGCTCCACACGATCCCCCTCCTCAGGATCCGACTCTGGCTCCTCTACGGGTGCAGCCACCAGCGGCTGTGCAGTATCCATGTGGATATCAATATAGTCCTCCTCAGCAGTGCGACTCGACTGTCCGATCTCTGCCATCCTATATATTAAAAAAAATAACACATGTTAGTACAACAATAAAATATATTCATTGATGAAATGAAATGATATTTTATCATGTACATCTCGGCTCGATGGATTTTCTCAATCCATCTCCAAAAATACACAACATGATGAATCTCCCCGATTCATCTCCTAACGCACTCGATATGAGTTTAATACTAAGGTTATAACTTAGGTTTCGCAAATCCTAACATTTCTAACCTACAGCTCTGATACCAACCTGTGACGACCCCAAATCCGGGTTCCATAACCTCGAGTTTGGTTCTCACTATTCAACACATTACTAACAATTAAATACATACATTGCATTTAAATATCGCGGAATAATACATATTGGTTCCCTTACAAAAAGGTTACAATATCAGGGTCTATTAACCTTAACATAAACAGTTCCTATCATAAGGAATTACAAAAGGTTTAACAACAGTAAACACAAATTTAAGCATCTAATTAGCATGCATAAACTAACTTAAGCTCAGGCCTTTCCTTTTCCCTTATCCTTCTTTGAGCAATCAGGATTATCTGAAAAATGGTTCATGACATAGCAAGAACGAGCAACTAGTTTGCTCAGCAAGTTTAGAACAATCATATAGATTTAATATATCATGAATGAATGGGAAATATCATCAATGATTCAACAATAGATATAATAATTGTGAATGAAACATGATTCAAATTTTAATAAACAGAATATTTGAATCTTAAAATGCTGAGTGGTCACTAAGGACCCTGAACTAACGAGGGTATAATAGAGTTTCCTCTGACCCTTTGAGTTGTTTGGTTTTCAAGGGGATCAGCCTATTCAACCCGCTGTATATGCATTACATTTAGTCACTGGCGCCCAAAGTCGGTTTCCCGACACAAAATCCCCTAATTTAGGGTTGTTCAATTCTCAGACTTAATATAAGAAATCCGCACCCAACAATGGTTTGGATAAGCTTTTAAAAGTATTCAAGTATTGAATTTGTAAACGAAATGTCTAGCTGAACTATTAGCTTTTGACATTTTTAATACAGTTCATGAATCAAGAACTAATAAGCTTCAAGTGCACTAAGTGCGATTTTATAAACAATATGGATGTGAGATAATTTTAAATAATTAAACCACGTCAAGCTTTGACAATAAATATAAGTATAGAAACTTGTTCAACAATAAATGAGTAGGGTTAGAGAACTTGTCTGTCTGCTTAGCTATAATAATTGTCTAGCTTTAACTAACTTGCTTTGAAAGACCTAACATTAATAAAGTCGGTCTAATAATTAGTACGACGTATTTGCATAACTATACGCTTAATAATGAACTTATTTACCACACATAAGTACTAACACATAATTTACATTAGTCAAAACAATATTATTAACCTTATAGACCCTTAATCATTTTAGGTTAATAATTTAATAAGTTAGAAAATATTTTTCTTTAAGTGTTGGGCACTTATTAAACCCTTAAACAACTTATTACAATTGTTTAATTAAATCATAATTAAATTCAATTTATTTTATTAACTCAATCTCTATTTAATTACTATTTAATCTTGATTAAATAGAAATTAATTAATTAACTCTAGTTATTATTTAAAATAAATAATAACTAATTGTACTTACTTATTATTTAATTATAATTAAATAATAACTAATTATTGACTTAATTTTAACCCTCTTTAATTTAATATTAATCAACCAATAATTAACTAAGTAATTAACCTTACTTATTATTTAATTTAAGAAAATTAAATAATAGTTTACTAATCTTAATCCTCTTTAATTATTATTTAATGTCAATTAAATAATAATTAATTATTTAATTAATTTTAATTATTATTTAAGGTTAAATAATAATCAAATCATTCTTATTTATTATTTAAATTAAATAATAAATTATTACTCTAATAACTTAATTTCCATTAATCGTTATTTAATGCTAATTAAATAATAATTAATTACTTAATTATCCTTATTTATTATTTAATAATATTTAAATAATAAATAATTAATTTATAAATTTTATCTCTCCTTAAGTATTATTTAATAGGAATTAAATAATAATGGCTAATTTATCATCTTTATTTATTATTAACATTTAAAATAATAAATAAATAATAAATTTATTTAACTTAACCATGATTAGCTAACTAGATTAATATTTAAAATATTTAAATATTAAACTTAATGAAAAATATCCTCCCCAATATTATTTTTGTATTATTATTATTTTTGTTATAATTTTAAATTTATTTTCAAATATTTAAATTAATTAAAATTAACCCGAATGGCATTTCCGTAAATAAGTTGAAAACTGATCCGAGGGCAAAATAGTAATTTCGCCAAGAAAAATACGGAGGGGCAAAATTGTAATTTCTCGGAAATTCCCTACCGCGCATGACGCGCGTTACAGATTTTTCGGCCCAAAACGACGCCGTTTTTGAAAAGCCGGATACGGCTCCCGCGCGTACGCGCGAAGTAACTTTTTACAGACGCCAAACGACGTCGTTTGGCTCCGCGTTCTTGAGTGCATAGTGGTCCGCGCATTGCGCGGAAACCTTAAATTTTTTTCCTTCCCAGCAGAGTGTGAACAGTGACCGGAAATACACATTTTAATAAAAACTATACCATCAAGTAAGCTTTAAATCATCAATAAATATCCAAAAAAATTACCAATCACCTTATATTAATTTATAACATGAAAAATTATTTTTTCATGATTTAATATCATTATTTTTTTATAAAAAATTTTACATCACATAAACTACCACAAATCATAACTTTTTGTGTATAACTCCATTTTAAGTTATTCAAACTTTGTTTTTCTCATGATTTAATGTTCTATAATATTAGAACATTAAATCTAAATATTATAAAAAATTATTCTTGATCATTATTTTGAGATTTATTTTCACACCACCAAATACATGTTTTCCATCATTAAAACTCATAAAACATAAGTTAAACACATGATCAACTATATAAACATACATAGCATGATATTAATCATAAAAATTATTACACTAATATTTATACCATAACCTTGAAAGAAAACAAGATTAGGGTTTAAAAATAACTACCTCGTTTTGATAGTTGTTCTCCTCTTCTTTCCAAAATATGTTGTGAAGGAAGATGACATGAACCAAGACTCCTTCTCTTCTCTTAGTATTTTGCTCTCAAATTTTCTCACACTCTCAAATGCTCTCTAGCTCTCTCTTTTGGTTTTGGAGCAAAATGAAATAACATCTATCAATTTTTCAAGTATACTTGAAAAATTAATAGATACACATAATGTATCTAATAATTTTGACCATTACAAGCTAGCTATTGGATACTTACACAAGTTAACAAGCCATGACTTAGTTGGTGAAAAGAAGCATGGTCCATGTACTTGAAAAAAAAATAAAACAAGCAACCATTAATTAAATAAATAAATAATAAACTAAAATAACAAAAAAATCAATTCTTTTCTCTCTCCTCTCCATGTATGCTCGGCTGATCCTTCATGTCCCAAATTCGTTGTCACTTTTTACTTTTTAAATTAATAATAGTTAAATTAAGTATTTTTCAAGTGGGCCAATCATTGGGCTTTAATTTAAAATACCAATTGGGCTTCTATTAAATTGTTTGGGCTACTAAATTGTCAAATTTTATTATTCTCCGCTTGGGCTACTAATTGACCCATGTTGGGCTAATTTAATAATTTACACATTAATTATTCAATCCATGATTAAATAAATAATTAGATTGAATAAATAATTAAATATTCTAACCCATAAGTATTAAATTACTAAATGGACTAATAAATATTATTATTAATATTTCACATTATTTACATTAATTAATAATCATATTAATTAATTTATTATATTTAATTCACTCATTATATTCAATTTAATTGAATATTTAATTAATAGGAAACTTATCAATTATTTTGATATTAAAACTTTAGGGTTTGTTCACTAATTTAATAACATATTAGTGACCCCCTTCAATTAATTTTAATAATTAATTACATAATTATTTAATCACATAATTAATTAATCACATAAAAATATTTAAATAATCTCGTAAAACTAACTCGTTGGAAATTAAATTAATAATTTAATTAATAAAGGTGTCGAAATTTTAGGACATTACATTTACATTAAATAATTCATTTCTCATCAATTATGAAAATAAATCCATTTACCCGAAAATACATTAAAATAATAATATATTTACTCAATTTCTTATTTAAATAATTTATTAAACTATTTAATTAATATTACACAAATAATTGTATAATTAAATTTCTCACTCCCATAAATCCTTTACAATGATTTATTTAATTATAGAATATATTTATTTAATATATTACTATTTAAAATTAGTCAATTAATTTAATCCCTTTATATATATATATATATATATATATATATATATATATATATATATATATATATATATATATGAAATTAAATATTGTACAATATATATAATTATTATTCTCCCTTAATTAAATCAACTACTTTATATAATTTATAATTATATAAATTACATAATTATTACTCACAAATAATTTATCAATAATTTGCATAAATGTTGATTAATGAATATTATTAATTCCACAATAAACATTTTAATTCAATTCAGATTAATTTAATATTAATCTATTTATTTATCACAATTTAATTAACCATTAAATTATGTTACTAAATATGCACACACACATATATATATATATAATCATATAAATACATATTTAATTTCACGCAATCACGTCGCATAATTACATAACTCCACTAATTAATTCTCTTAATTTAATTAGACTTGCTATTAGCCAAGTTCATTGAATTATCACTGTACTTGCTAACTTATAAAAAAAATAATTTGATATCACCATATCTAAGTTAGTCCGTTAAATTTAATTTGGACCTCTATTTATCTATCACTACTAGGTTATCAAACTCTAACCTTTATTAAATATTAAATATTTTATTTCTAATTCATTTAAATATCCGAGATATTACATATGATACTTGTATACACCACAAAGCACCAATAATAACATAACAAATTCACAAGAGAATCCATAAGAGACGAGATATTTAAAGTTTGCATAATAACCACATATTTTTGATTGGTCATCATGTTCAGTTCTTGAATTAAACTAGCAAGATGATATCTTTCTCGAGCTATACCCAGATTGATATCTTTTTAAAGGATGTAGAGGTAAATGGCTAAAGGAAGGTATTTCTCCCCATAAAATTAATATTACGAGGCATCAATTTAATGTTTGATATTTTAATAGAATTTTAAAATGTCAATTTGACACATAGAATTGGGTAACTTATATCGTAAAATGACAAAAATACCCTAAGCGAAGGGAATGTGTTAAGTACTTCCTGATTTCGTGAATCACGATTACTATTGAATATTTGAAAAAAAGGTTTTAAAAAAGTTTGTTTATTCAAATTTCGTTTCAAAACTTCATTCTCAACGTATGTTTTCAAAAGTTTCTTTAAAGTTTGTTTTTTTAAGTGTACTTCTAAAACGTGTGTTTTAAAATATCATTTTAACATGTGTATTTTCAAAGCGATTTCAAAACGTGTATTTTTCAAAGCGATTTTGAAGCGTGTACTATTTAGTCTATTTTTCGAAGTAATTTTAAAATGCGTATTTTTTAAAGTGATTTTAAAACGTGTATTTTAGGTTCTATCCTCGAGTCCCTTTTCAAGAATTAATTTTAACCCTTTGAATTGCTTCATTTTAAAAGGTCTTTAGTTTTTGAAAATTATTTTTTGCTATCCAAAGAAAATAAATAGGTTAGGGTCCAACTTAATTAGGGTATGAAAACCATCACATTGGAACCTATCAATAAAATACACTAACAAATACCATTTGCATCTTAAACCCCACCCTTTGAGGTTTTAAGTCACCTAAATGATTTTAAGGCCCATAAATAATTTATAAATACCAAAGGCTAGTTACAAACCCAATTCAAAGGTTCATTATGGAAGAAATGTGTAATTCCTCCAAATATAAATTTGAATGCCTTAGGCTTTCTCTTTGGCTCACAATTTGTGTAAATTCAACCCAATAAAAAATACTATAATTTTAATTCAAGTTCATCATTAGAAGAGGGGTCATAAGATGGATTTGAAGGCCTTGGGTCTCATCCTAAACTCATAATCAAGGAAACCAACCAAACTAACGCATTACATGAACTTCCAAGACTAAATTCATCATGGGCTAAGTCTAACTTTTGCGGGTATAGGCCCACAAACTTTAGATTCACCTACAAATAGGGGTGAGCAAGAAACCGAATTGCCTCCGAACCGCACAAAAAATCGCACAAACCGCACCAACGGTTTCGGCGTATGTGGCGGTTTTAGGTGGTTAAAAAACCACAAATGCGGTTTGGGTTTGGTTTCTGAGCAAAACCGCATCTAAGAAACCGCACCGCACCATACACTATTAAATGAAGCATATCAAAAAGTACAAATATTTAGAATTATCGCAAATTGTAATTATCTCTATTTAGAATTTTCATATATAAGGATAAATCATTATTCATGTTTTTAGATTCTATTTTGTTTTTGTTTAGACAAAATATTATAAGTAAAATTGTGTATTATCAAAGTAGTATTTAATATTGTGTGATGCTAAATTGTTAATTTCAATTGCATAAAATTTAATTATTTCAATTGATTTTGGAACCGAAACCGCACCAAACGATTTAAAACCTCACCGCACCAATCATAAGCGGTTTCATGTGCGGTTTTGAATTTGTCAAACCGCACCTAAGCGGTTTCATGTGCGGTTTGAGCTTCAAACCGCACCATGCTCACCCCTACCTACAAAGATATCACAAATTTGCAATAAAAAATTATTTAAGCAAATCTAATACCAAAATATGGAAATTAAATATGATTTCACATGCTTCAAAATACGATCCATCGATAATGGATGCTTGCAAGGACAGGAAAAATAGACAAGATATGTGATGGATGATGTCATTCAATACTTGTAAATTTGTTATGCATGTGATCAAAAATATTATTATTAAAATTTAAAATAAAAATATAAAAGAGATATAATAGAGCAAAATATAATTTATAAACAAAAAAAAGAAGAAGAGCAATGATCAAAATATTTTTTATTATCAAATTACAGTAAATAAATGTGATTTGAATGAGTAAATCAATGTATTTTTTACTCCATCTACACATGTATGTTAGAGATAAAAAGAAATATTAAACTGTTTCTGATAATTGGTATGAGATCGAAAGATTTATTAAAAGTATAGTCTAATTATTTTTTGGTAAAATACTAACAAAGTAAGTTTAATGTAAATCGACTTTTTCAATGAAAGACTATATTATGCACAAACTGTCAAAGTTGTAACAAGATAAATATGAATGAATTAAAAATGACAAAATACGTGAAGATGTAATTTAACTAAAATTGTAATATTAATTTTTCTTTTTTTTATCACTTAACCTTATTTTAGGATAAAAAAGAAAACACAAAAAACTTCACTTTTTATGTTTAGGCCAATTTTTCCGTCTTTATAATATAGAATATACAAGAATTTAGTACCTCACATGTAAAATGTGTAACACACGCCATTCGACCCTCACCATTATCGATGAGCTCAACATATGATCCACGAGAGTTGCTGTCAATGAACAATATCAGTTATGACTGAGCGTGTTCTATTCTCACAGCAACACCATGCCCGAGTCACCAAGCATGCCAATGATCTTTTCCTCCTTAACCGCTTTTCTGTTCAGAGAATTGATATTTTTATAGATAAATTTTAATATTTTATAAGATTATCTCTTATATGAGTGTATGACTCATCAAATATTTATATGAGAAATATTATTTTTATTTGTGAAAATATCAAATTCCTTTGTTTCTTATTACTATTATTAAATTAAGGATTCATGTACTTTGGTCTGGTGTAGATTAAAGTTTAAATGGTTTACATTTAAAGCCATCACACAATGGAAGACCGTGTATCTAACATAATTGAATAAGTTTACATATACAATATTAAAACACAATATAAAACACTGTATCTTATCTTATTATTAAAAAATGAGGTTTGACACAGAAATTCTTGCCAAGTCTTACTTTTTAATAGTGAGATGGGATGTAATATTTTATGTTGTGTTTTAATATTGTGTATATAAAGTGGTCCATATTATATCTTATGCAACCTGTAAATAAAGCTGAGTATCACTGCTTCAAATCATCAAATCCTTTTCAAAGAGAGAGAGATACTCTTACACTACATAATAGCAAAGTAAACATTCTACCCTTTCCAATATTTCAGCCCAATTTAGAAAAATGAGCCTTGCTACTTTTACCACCATGGCCATCACCCAAAACCACAACATAACGCAAGACCTCAGCCTACATTCGCATGCCTCACTACGCTGCAACTATCCATGTAATGACCGTGAAATTTCGAGCCAGATTTTTTTTTTATATATGACGTACAATATGTGCTACGTGCTATGTGATTTGGAGAACTAGTTAATTAGTTAAATTAACTAGGATATTATAGTAAATCGAAATGAGGATTGATGATTATTAAGCTTTGTTACAAATTTAACATAGCATGAGTATTGGTCTTGATTGGCAAGTGAGGGAGTAAATAATCAGAAATTGATTATGTGAGCAATTAAATTAAAGAGAGTCCAACTGGGGAATTAATAAACTAGTGGACTAACCTAAGGAGTTTGATATCATTAAATTGATAGGTTAAAAAGAAACTATTGAGTATTCAAATAATCTTGAATACGGCAAGTCTAATTGGATTATGTAAATTAATTATATAATTAATAATTAATAATAATTATGTGAAATATGAATAATATTATTTAATAGTCCAACTAGTAGTAAAATACTAGTAGACTAGTCTATATATTTATTAAACAAGTCTACTTAATTAATTAAGTACGAATTTGTATGTTGGTTGTTTTAATTTAATTAAGCAAGCCCAATGAATTATTTAAATTGAAAAACTAATAAATTAATGTAGGAGCCCAATAGTGGTAAATTAAATTGGTGTTATAGTAGCTCAATTGAGATGAATAGTAAGCCCATACAATTAAATTCCAAGCCCAATTTTTTATCCAATTACAAAGCTTCTAGAAGGATTTCATTTATGCAACTAATAAAATTAAATCAAAAAAATGGAGGAAAAAGAGGGTCCCACTTGTGGATTTGAAATTTTATCAAGTTTGTTTTGCTTGGTTTGTGTGTGGAATACACAAGCAAATTTAACTAGAATTTGTAAATAAGTTGGTGTCCAAAGTAGAAGCTTACAATGTGTGTATGTATGGATTTCATCTCCTATAAATAGAGGACTTTAGCTCATTGTTAGAGGTTCCAAGAATTGCAAGTGTTTTCTTTTAAAAAAGCTAGTGAGTTTCCATAATGAGTTAGTGAGTTTGATAGTAAGTTCAACCGAGTCAAGCTATTTTCTTCTAGAGAAGGTGATCTTGGATGCCATCAAGTTCCATAAACCACTTTGAAGGAAGAGAAGGGGAACCACTAAGAGCAAGAGGTATAATCTTGAACCAAAACCCTAGTTTAATGATCTCTGGTGTCATTTAGGTGATTTATATGGTAGATATATATTTTTCAAGCGTTAAATGTTTAGATCCATGTTATATGTACAGATCAATGGTTTAATGAGTTAAACATAGACATTCATGAGTGTTTATGGTGAAGAGTTTGGTGATAACCATGAAAACAAGTTTTACCGACGAACTACGTTGAATGTTTGGATTGTAATTTTTCATTTTTGAAATGTTCAAATGATTTTCATGGTTTTATATTTTCTGGTATTGTTCATATAAGTGAGGAACAAAATAGTTTTGGATTCACTCGAAAACGATTTAAAATGATTTAGTTATGATTTTTGGAAACAAGGTACCTCACTGTTGGAACCCAACACGGGTCAGTCCACTTTATGCTTATTTCAGAGGACCAAAACGTGTTCAAAAATATCAAAAAACCTTAGATTATTGTAGTTCAGGAAAAGACGAATCCAACGATATAAAGTAGAGCTCCATCGGAGTTGTAGAACTCAAGATATTCAAGTTTTTGTAAATGACTCCAAATCAGAAAACTAATTGGCATTCTGCTTGGTATTTTCGTAAATAACTAGAACTTTGCAGAATCCGGGTTGGACCGGGTCAGGCGCGACCCGGTCAGCTAAAACGGGTCTGGGACGTTTTTTTTGATTAAAAATTAATTTTAAATCATTTTTAAATATAAATAAATGATTTAAAATGTTATTAAATGTTTTAAAATATTAATTAAATAATAAAATATTATTATTTAATTATTAAAAACTATAAAAAGACTAAAACATTATTAAATTAATAATGTTAGTAAGGAAAAGTAATTATTATAATAATAAGTTAATTACTTATTATTTAATAAAGATTAAATAATAAGTAAAGATAATTAAAAAGTATTATTTAAAATATTTAAAATTAAATAATATTTTAAGGATAATAAAAGATTAATTATTTACTATTTAAGATTAAATAATAAATAAAGGTAATTAATTAATTAATTATTATTTAATTAACATTAACTAATAATTAAAGAATAACTAAAGACTAATTAATTAATTAATTAATATTTAATTAATATTAAATAATAATTAAAGAGGATTAGTATGAATAAATTAATTATTTATTATTTAATTAAAGATTAAATAATAAGTAAGGATAGTTAATTATTTAATTATTATTTAATTACCATTAAATAATAATTAAAGGAGAATTAAGTTAATTATTTATTATTAATAATAAGTAAAGGTAATTGATTAATTAATTATTATTTGATTAATATTAAATAATGATTAAAGGGTAATAAGTTAAATTATTCAAGAATAAATAATAAGGAAAGGTGAGTAATTAATTATTATTTGATTAACATTAAATAATAATTAAAGAGAGATAAGGAAAATTAATTAATTATTATTTGATAATAATTAAAGGAAGATAAGGTTAATGAATTAATTATCTATTATTTAACAAATAATAGATAAAGAAAGGTAATTGATTTTCAATAATTAAAGGAGAGTAATTAATTATTATTTAATTACTATTAAATAATGATTAAAGGGGAATGGAGTTAAATAAGTAATTATTTATTGTTTAATCAATATTAAATGATAAATAAAGATGATCAATTGTAAGTAATAGCTTTCAATAAGTTGGATAATTAATTATTAATTGTTTAATGGATATTAAATAATAAATAAAGGTAAGATAAGTTATTATTTATCAAATGATGGATGATAAATAATAAGTCTATTACTTAGACAATTATAATAAATTGTTAAGGGATTTAATGAATACAATAGAGGTGTTTTAAGTTTAATAAACTAATATTACTTAAAATAAAGTAATATTAGGTAATTAAATCATTACCCGGAGTTCGATTAATGGCTTATAGGGTCGAATGATAGAGTGATTGAATTATGTGGTTATATGCTATGTGGTTAGCGTAAGGTACACTTAAATGATAAGTGAGTGATTATATGTTGTACTAATTGCTAAACCAACGTTATCAATTATGGGTCTTTCAAGTGGAGTTAAATGAAGTGAAGTAGGAATAATTCGCAAGACAGACAAGTTTCCTAACCTTAAACTCATTATTATTGTGTAAGTTCCCTAACTTACTCAAGTTTATACTTAAGCAAGCATGTTATATTATAACTGTTTTATATTGCAAGTTATATCAAATATAAACTAATTAGATTGTAAGCTGGAATAATTATTGTATATTATTCCGTATCATGATATTTATGGCTATTCGCACACTTGTGCATTTGCAAGTCGTTGTTCTTGATAAGAACTATCTGATGAGTAAGTCTAT
The DNA here is from genome assembly GCA_947179155.2 of Hedera helix. Classification (NCBI taxonomy): domain Eukaryota; kingdom Viridiplantae; phylum Streptophyta; class Magnoliopsida; order Apiales; family Araliaceae; genus Hedera; species Hedera helix. Next base: position 10,322,417 of record OX359274.1, read on the forward strand.
GCTACTTGTTTTGGCTAGACATTGAATTAAAATTGTTCAAATTAAGAACCATTGAGTAGTAAGTCTACGCCACTTGTATCGGCTAGATGTTTAATAGTATGTGTTCAATAAATGAGCTACTTAAGAAGTAATCTATGCCAATTGTTCGGCTAGATCTTTGGATATCTAAATTCATTTTCTTGAATATTGTTGAAGCTTATCCAAACCATTGCTGGTGTGAATTTTCTCAAGTCTGAAAGGAACAACCCTTGGTTTTAAAAGGGGATTTTGATGTCATTAATTCGACTTTGCGCACAATATAAAAGAACTAATGTTATGCATATACATTGGATACAAAAGGTCTGGCCCCCTTGAGTATCCCACAAGAGATGTCCAGATTAAGACTCTGGAGAAGTTCTCAAAGAAATGTCCAGGTTAATGACCTGGAGAAGTTCTCATGAGATGTTCAGGATAAGACCCTGGAGAAGTTCTCAACGAGGTGTTCCAGATGGAGTTCTGGGAGAAATCCTCACAATTGTTCAAGGTCGGTAATGACCAACTCAGCAGTAAATATTCTCCCCAGATTGGGTGTTGAATATCATATCTAGTATTATCAGTTATCATTCTGAAGTTATCAACTCTCTTGTTGAGGTTATCATTCTTAAATATCAGTTCGAAAGTTTTCTTTCTGAAATTACCATCAAGGAATATTATTGATGAGGTCACTATTGTCAATTATCTTATCAAGGTTAATACCTTTGAGGTCACCAGTATCGGAGGGTATTACAGGATTATTATTTTTGAGGTTAAGTATCTTAAAATAGATATCTCTTTAAAAGTCATTCACGATTATTGTACATTGTGAATCTCAAGAATTTTATTCTTGCCATTATGATATATCGTTTGTTGTCATTTAAAATTTGCTGGGCAAAATTGTTGCTCACCCTTGCTATATCATAAATATTTTTTAGATAAGTCAGTTGATTGTTTAAAGACGAGGACTAAGGAAGGACGTACGGGTAAACCTTTTATAAGCAGGTCGTCTTATTACCGGGTCATAATAGGCAAGAGGTAAATGTGACGCCCCCAAATTCGGGTACTAGTACCTCGAACTCAGTGCTCACGATCTAATATAATTATATCATGTACACGTCCCAAAACAACACACAATATCTATTGCGGAAAATAAACATATGTTGTTTATACAAAAGGGTTAACTACTAGTCCCAAGGTACGAAACCTTAACAAAATACATCACGAATTTAATATAAACAATAGGATTCGTGTTACATGTAATCAGATTTAAACAAAACATAACAATAGACATTTAGTACCCCAGCACGTCTACGAGTTTATCTTCCCCTTTCCCTTATCTTTATTTGAACATTCAGGTTTAGCTGCAATAAAATTTCATGACATAGCAAGGGTGAGCAACTAGCTTGCTCAGCAAGTTTTATACGAATAATATGAGGTATGTCATGATTGAATAATAATTGAATGATTCAATGAACTCAGGAAATAAATATCCGAACAATATGATCAATACTCGAATAATGAATAATAATTGATTCATTGAAATGCTGAGTGGTCCAATAGACCATGAACGTCTGTTGAGGAATCAATCCATTAATTGACCCTCTTAGGTTACATGTCCAGAACTGTACTTGAGGGGATCAGCCTCTCGTACTCTATGTGTATGCATAACATTTATTCTGTATGTATCGTTTATTTGATACTTAGGTTGCTCCCCATTATGGGTTGTTCTTCTCAGTTTAAGAATCCGTATCATCATGGTTTGGATAGCTTTTTAAAATAAATTACACATATGTCTAGCCGAACAAGTGGCCTAGACTTTCCTTTTAATTAGTTCATGAATGTAAGAACTGCAAATAATTCATAATTCAAGAATGGAATATGAATTCAATTGCACCACGTGCGAATAACAATAATATTGATTGTGAAATAATTTGTAATATCAAAATAAGTCAGGGTAACTTGCTCAATAATAAAATGAGTGAGGTCAAGGAACTTGCCTGGTGCGCGAATTACGTCTACTTTGCTTAATTTAAATTCTTCTTGAAGACCTAACATTTAAAATGTTGGCCTAACAATTAGAACAACACATAATCGCTTTACGTAAATTACCTAAATCAAATGTCATTTAAACACATAGCATAATATTTACTAACGCATTAGCTAAACAAATCATATCCCCCATATATTAATTATGTGCCAATATTATTATCCTTCTAATATTTAAATCACCTACTGATGTTAATTAATAACATCATAATTGGTTACCAATATTATTAGTTCCCTTAATAATATTTGAAATTTATTTCTAATATTATTAACCATTTTTAATAATATTTTAATCCTTAATCATTATTATTAATCATTTAATAATAATTTAATTGTCGTCTAATATTATTAATTATTTAATAATATTTTAATTCATTACTATTATTATTAATTATATAGTAATAATTTAGTCACTAACTATTATGATAAGTCAATTAATAATTTAATCGTCAACTATCATTATTAATTAAATAATAAGTAATTACTAACTAAATAACAATTAGTTAGTTATCCTTACCTATTATAAGTTAAATAAAAGGTAATTATATTATTTTATCTTATCTTTCTTTAATTATTATTTAATATCCTTTAAATAATAATTAATATAATTAATTAATAAATAATTATTTTATTAACTTCATATCATCCTTTATTTATTATTTAATAATAAATAATTAGTTATCATATTTATTTGGTTTAATTATTATTTAATATCAATTAGATAATAATTCATCATAAAAATGGCTTTTATTTACTTTATTTATTATTTATTATATAAATAGTAAATAATTAATAAACTTGGGTCCCAAATTAATTACATTAACTTCTAAATATTTTGACCCATTTTGACTCAAAACGTTCCGACCCGACCCGTTAAAATTGGCCCGAACCGACCTGGATAAAAATCATTTTTTTCTTTGAAAAGGGACTAGGGCCCCGGCCCTTGTTTTTAGTACAAAACTAGGGCCCCGGCCCTAGTGTTGCAGAAACATTTTCCAAGTTTTGTCTGTCCGACCCCCGCTCACTCCGACGACCATAACTTTCTCATTTCTTATCCGTTTTGAGTGATTCAAGCGCTCACGCGTCCGTAACTTCTTCCTCTACAACTTCTATTTATATCATACGTTCAAATTCCATACGTAACTAGACTGAAAACAGCAAAAACAGACAGGGTACAAACTAGATTCATGCATTCTTACTTCCAGTTTTCAAGTTTCCGGAGGTACTTTGGTTCAAACATTTTTTTGAATGAGCTATACACCTCCAAATCATGAAAGGTTGGATTCTATGGATTCATAACTTGATCCTTAACATCCCAGTATTTTTCAAATAATTTTTCAGAAACTTTAAACATGGAAATTATCAAGCTACTCTCAATCGTGTCGGAAAATGGACTGTTTTGGTAGAAAAAACATAACTAAATGTATACACCATAAATTTTGGTGATTCAAATTGGGTTTTCTTCTAAACTTGTAGTTCTATCAAGGAAAAATAATAGCCAACACAAACAAGTTCAAGAGCTTAGATGTACATGGCCTTAAACCACACTATCTCGCACGGTTTTTCCGAAAATGAGGATTTCATGCATTCTTTCACTTTTAAACACATAGGTGGTTATAATAACACATGAAAAGCTTCTTGAAACATATATTTACTACTCTAGCATGAATATGCTTACATAGAGCTCTTATTCTAGCTTTCTACCACATGAAACACAAAGCAATGGCCAAGGAAACAAGATACTAAAGTTGTGAGATATATACTACCTTTGAGACCTTAGGGATGGCTTCCTCTTCCTTCCAAAGTAAGTAACAAATGTATTGGACATCCACAAGCCTTCCTTGAGCTTCTTAGATCAATTACTCAAGCAACTCTTGGTTATTTTTCTCTCTTTTCTCACTCTTGTGGCCTGGCTTCAGCTCTCTGTTTTCTCTCTCTGTAATGGACGGGAAGGAGAAGGTCTGGGATGCACCGCTTATACTCCTTCAGTCATGGACAGAAAGCTGAGGAAGTTGGCTCTACCGCCTCCCCTACGCCTGCCATGTCCCTCTTTTTCTTGGCAGCCGAAACCTTGAGCTGTGCACACCCATGCGTGCTCAGCTTTCTCCCTGTTTTTGTCCCGAAAAGGTTGGCACACCTAACTTTCTACCGGGTTGCATTGCTATTGCTTGGGCTGCTGGATTCGGTACTAAGGCTGGGCTGGTTATTTGTCTTAATTTGTTTCAAATTGTTTGAGGCCCAGTTGGAAATTATTGAGCAAATAAGATGGGGTTGGGTTGTTATTGCCCAAATACAATTGTAAGCCTAATTGGTTTTAATTTACCAACATTTTTGTTGCTACAAAATTAATTATTTGGGTCAATTTAAAGTGTCCCATAACATTAACTAATAATTTTATTAATTAATTTACTTAATCAAATTAGACTTAGTATATTCAAATTTAATTGAATATTTAATTGTTTAAAACAAATCTTATCAATTTCTTGATATTAATGATATTAGGTTAGTCCACTAATTTAATTTAACCCATTAGTTGGACTTCCTTTAATTCTCTTCATATAATAATTTACTAATTAGTCACACCAAGATTTAAATTCGTTCATAAATATTCATTTCATTACTAAATGCAAAAATTCAAAATTATTTTGCGGTTATTACATTCTCCCCCCCTTATAAGAATTCCGTCCCCGGAATTACTACAAAAGGTTACTCAAAAAGGTGGGGATAATTCTCTTTCATCTTATCTTCTAATTCCCACGTAGCTTCCTCGACTGCGTGGTTCCTCCAGAGTACCTTGACCGAACGTATAACTTTATTCCTTAGCGTTTGTTCCTTCCTATCGAGTATCTGAACAGGAGTCTCCTCGTAGGATAAGTCCCTCTCGACTTGAATCGGTTCATAGGATATGACGTGTTTATAATCCGATTTATATGGCCGCAACACTGAAACGTGAAATACGTTGTGAATGTGCTCCAGTTCAGGAGGTAAGGCTACCTCATACGCCACTTCACCTACTCGCTTTAGAATTTCGAATGGCCCTATGAACCTCGGGCTCAATTTACCTTTCTTGCCAAATCTGATCTTCCCTTTCCAGGGAGATACCTTCAAAAATGCAAAGCTGCCAACTTCAAAATCTCGCTTTTGACGATGCAAATCGGCATACTTCTTCTGTCGATCTTGAGCTGCTACTAGTCGAGCTCTTATTATCCTAATAGTATCCACGGTCTGCTGTACCAACTCGGGTCCTAGTAGTCTCCGTTCACCCACTTCATCCCAACATAACGGCGTTCGACATTTCCTTCCGTATAGCGCTTCGTATGGCGGCATGCCAATACTAGCGTGATAGCTGTTATTATAAGCGAACTCCACTAATGGCAAGTGGTCATCCCAACTACCTTTGAGATCCAAAACACATGCTCTAAGCATATCCTCCAGTGTTTGTATTGTTCTTTCGCTCTGTCCATCGGTTTGAGGATGATAAGCCGTACTCAACCTCAGCTGCGTTCCCAATCTTTCTTGTAATCCTCTCCAAAATTTTGACGTGAAGCGCGGATCTCTATCAGAGACGATAGAAACCGGTACTCCATGTCGTGACACTATTTCTTTCACATACAGCTTTGCTAACTGTTCCAGATTATATTTGATCTTGATTGGTAGGAAATGTGCAGACTTCGTCAAACGGTCCACAATCACCCAAATCGCATCATAACCTCTCTGCGTAACTGGAAGTCCTACCACGAAATCCATCGTGATATGCTCCCATTTCCATTCCGGAATTTCCAATGGTTGTAACAGCCCACTTGGTCTCTGGTGTTCTACTTTTACCCTCTGACAAGTCAAGCACCGCCCCACACATTCTGCAACCTCTCTCTTCATGTTTGGCCACCAGAAGTGCTGACGTAAATCCTGATACATCTTAGTACTTCCAGGGTGTATTGAGTACCTTGTACTGTGAGCTTCTTGTAGGATCTCTTCTCTCAACTTTGGAACCATCGGTATCCAGATTCTCCCTTCAAACCTTAGCAATCATGTGCTATCAATCTTGTTCTTCAGTTCCTCCCCTTCGGATAGACGCCTTTTGATGCTAACACATTGTTCATCTTCCTCTTGAGCCTCCTTTATTTTATCTAACAAAGTCGGACTCGCTTCTATTGTAAATAACTTCTCATCTGCCTCTTCCGGATGCCTGATTTCCAACTCTAATCTCTCCATCTCCTTTATCAGTTCTCCTTGAGCTGTTAGCATCATCAATTTTTCTCTGTCCTTTCTACTTAGAGCATCCGCCACCACATTGGCTTTACCGGGATGGTACAGAATCTCACAATCATAGTCCTTGATCAATTCCAACCATCGCCTCTGTCTCATGTTTAACTCCTTCTGAGTGAAGATATACTTCAGACTTTTATGGTCCGTGTATATTTCACACTTCTCTCCATACAGGTAGTGCCTCCAAATCTTTAGGGCGAACACTACAGCTGCTAACTCCAGGTCGTGCGTTGGATACCCCTTCTCATAGTCCTTTAGCTGTCTTGACGCGTACGCAATGACCTTCCCGTGTTGCATTAGTACACAACCAAGTCCCTTGTGAGACGCGTCACTATATACCACAAATCCCCCTGTATCATCTGGTAATGACAATACGGGTGCTTCACTAAGCCTCTTCTTCAGCTCCATAAAACTTGCTTCGCATTTTTCCGTCCATACGAATTTAACCATTTTCCTTGTCAAGTTGGTTAGCGATGACGCTATTTTTGAAAAATCCTGGATGAACCTCCGATAGTAACCCGCCAAACCAAGAAAACTTCTGACTTCTGTTGGTGTCTTCGGCTGCTCCCAGTTTATAACTGCCTCTACCTTTGCTGGATCTACCGAAATTCCGTCCTTATCAATCACGTGCCCTAGAAACTGTACCCTCTGCAACCAAAATTCACACTTTGAGAACTTTGCATACAGTTTCTCCTTCCTTAATGTCTCCAACACTATTCTTAAGTGTTCGGCGTGCTCCTCCTCAGTCTTCGAGTATACCAGAATATCATCGATAAATACAACAACAAATTTGTCCAAGTACTGCTTGAACACCCTGTTCATCATATCCATAAATGCTGCTGGCGCATTCGTTAGTCCGAACGACATCACCAAAAACTCAAAGTGTCTGTATCGAGTTCGGAATGCTGTCTTCGGCACATCTTCTTTCCTTACTTTCAATTGGTGATAGCCGGTTCTCAAGTCTATCTTTGAAAAGTACTTCGCTCCCTTAAGCTGATCAAATAGATCGTCAATCCTAGGTAGCGGGTATCTGTTCTTAATCGTAACTTTGTTCAACTCCCGGTAGTCGATACAAAGTCTTAGGGATCCGTCCTTCTTCTTTACAAATAATACTGGTGCTCCCCACGGAGACACACTTGGCTTAATATAACCCTTATCTAGCAATTCTTGTAGTTGTATCATCAATTCCTTCATCTCCACTGGCGCCATTCTATACGGTGCTTTCGAAATTGGTGCGGTTCCTGGAGCTAATTCAATTGCGAACTCAATTTCCCTATCGGGTGGCAAACCCGGCAATTCCTCTGGGAAGACATCGGCGAATTCCCTTACCACAGGTATCTGTCCCACTTCACCCCCTACTCTTTGGGTATCCACCACATGAGCCAGATAACCTATGCAACCTTTCCTCAACAATCTTTTCGCTTGCATCATCGTCAGACAACGAGATTGTCTCGGCGATTTACTTCCATGAAATACCACCTTTAACTTACTTGGAGTCTTCAGGCTTATACTTTTCTTCTGACAGTCAATCACCGCTCCGTGTTTTGATAACCAGTCCATTCCGAGAATAACATTGAACTCTCCCAAGCGAATAGGGATTACATTCACTCCTAGTTTATATCCTCCTAATTCAACGCAACAATTCCTATGAATGTATTCTACGGGGATAATTTCTTTGTTAGCTACCTCTACATTCAAAGGATTCTCTAGTTTTTCTCGGGGTAGTTCTAACCTCCTAGCAAAATCTTCAGATATAAAAGAACAGGTAGCACCCGAATCAAATAATACATAAGCATTGATATTATTGATCGGAAGAATACCTGACACCACGTCCTTAGACTCCACAGCGTCCTGTACCGTCATATTGAAAGTGCGTGCTGTCGGTCTATTCGGCTGAATAACTGGCCCTCCAATGGCGAATTTGTTGTTGTTGCCCTTATTTCCACTTGCTACGTCATTCTTTCTCTTTGGGCAGTCCTTAATCTGATGGTCCGGTGCTCCGCAAGAGAAACATCCACTTTTCTTCCCCTTAGGGCATTGTGGAGCAATATGCCCCTGCTGCCCACAGCTGTAGCAGACTCCCTTTCCTTTCATACATTCCCCTGAATGGTTCTTCCCACACTTATCACACTTGCTGACTTTCTTCGCCTCTTTCCCAGTCTTACTGCTTTCCGACATTCGGCTGTCACTCCACTTCCTCTTATTCTGATTGCTTCCTCCACTTGCATCTCTAGGCCCATCATGACCTTTCTTCTTTTTGTCTTGGTTGAATTTTACCAAGGCTTCATTTCCTCCTTCCGCAATAATCGCTCTTTCTAGAAGTGTTGCGAATGAGTCGATTCTTAGAACTGCAACCCTACTATACACCCATGGTTTCAAACCCTGCTCAAATCTTCGTGCCTTTCTGGCCTCGGTGTCCACTTGGTGTGGAGCAAATCTGGCTAATTCATTAAACTTTGAGGCGTACTCTGCAACTGACATATTTCCCTGCTTTAGATCTAAGAACTTCATCTCCATTCTGTTTTGCATGCTATCAGGGAAATAGTTCTCGAAGAACAATTCCTTAAAACGCGCCCATAAAATAGTGCCCTCTCCAGCTCTTCCTTTGTTTGCTTTCCACCAGTAGTTTGCTTCACCTTTCAGCATAAAGGTGGCAAACGATGTCTTCTGTTCTTCGGCCACCCGTGCGACCTCGAACACCTTCTCCATTTCTTCAACCCAAGTCTGGGCCTCTATAGGATCTGTAGACCCATGAAATTCTGGTGGTCCTACCAGTTTGAAATCCTTAAAATTTGCTAAGTGTGTCCCTGGCTGGTTTGCAACTGGCGGTACTACTGGTGGTGGTCTATTCTGCATCATTTCCATCATCATGGCTGCGAAAGCCCTCATTGGGTCTTCCTCCCTCTCAACATTATTTCCGACTTCATCTACACGTCGAATTCGGGGTAAACGTCTTGGCGGCATTCTCTGTTATTAAACAGAACCTTACATTTATCATTTGTATATTTTATGAAATTTTACTGATGTAAAAAAAAAAATTTAAAATATCCCAATCAAACACATTTGATTTAAACAAACATAACTGCATTTATATTCATATACCACTGTTTAATACATCACGTAACAACCTGTGGCATACTGCTATAAATGCTCATGCATCATCTAGCTGATATTTATCCCCTAAAGAACAAAAGTGGGGATTTAAATCATCCTACCCTTCTAACGAAACAAAAGTCAGGGTCCAATACTATCCCAAGCAAAAGTAATGGAATTTACAACATACCACTGTCCCTACTATCAACAAAAAGTGGGAACTAAACTGCATCTATTTACAATCATAGTGCTAATAGAACCTACAATCCCCTGAGGATAGCATCCTCATGCTCCTGCCTGGCTATCATATCTGCTACGCGGCGACTGATTGTGCGCCTGTGGAGATCCTCCTCCCTAGGATACCTTCGGATCCTATGCCTCATCCTATGAAAAGCAGTGTCAAACACAAAGTTCAAACGATCAAACCTGATTGTACGAGTTTGAACTTCCCTCTCAAGTTCGTCCACCATCATGGTAGCTCTATCCAATGCTTCCTCAACACGGATTCTCTCTGCAACCTCTAGGTTAAAGTTGGCCTTCAAGGCCTCATGTTCCACCTGAAGCTCTGCCAGACTCAGCTTCACCTGATCACACTCCTCTTTCAGTTCAGTTACCTCCCCGGATAGCTGATAAGCCACACTCTTATAGCCATCTTCTAATTCCTGATGGATCTGATTTTGTTCCTCAAGATGCTGAATTCTACCCTCGAGTTCGTCATTCTTAGTGGTCAGCTCTTCTATGATGTCATTCGCAGTCGTGCCCATGCCATCTACATATTCAGCTGACTCCTCAGGTGATGTATTGTCATAATACTGCACCTCCTCATCCGAATCCTCATCGGCAGTCTGTTGCTCTTCTGAGTCATCCTCACTCCGTGGCCGCATTACCCCACCCCAAACTGGTTCCTCAATATCTGCCACGTGATCCTCCTCGGGATCCTCCTCAGGTGCAACTACTGCAGGCTCCACTGTAGGCTGCTCGATATGGACAATATGTTTATCCACAACAGTATCCTCCGCTATGTGACTTGGCTCCCCAATTTCTGCCATCCTACAGTCACAACAGGGAAAGATAAAATCACAGCATGTCAGTACAATAATAAAATATATTCATTGATGAAATGAAAAGATATTTTATCATGTACAACTCGGCTCGATGGATCCCCACAATCCACCTCCAAACATAAGTAACTCCAATGAATCTCCTTGATCCACTTCCTAGCGCACTCGATATGAGTATAATACTAAGGTTATAACCTAGGTTTCGCAGATCCTAAAGTTTATAACCTACAGCTCTGATACCAACTTGTGACGCCCCCAAATTCGGGTACTAGTACCTCGAACTCAGTGCTCACGATCTAATATAATTATATCATGTACACGTCCCAAAACAACACACAATATCTATTGCGGAAAATAAACATATGTTGTTTATACAAAAGGGTTAACTACTAGTCCCAAGGTACGAAACCTTAACAAAATACATCACGAATTTAATATAAACAATAGGATTCGTGTTACATGTAATCAGATTTAAACAAAACATAACAATAGACATTTAGTACCCCAGCACGTCTACGAGTTTATCTTCCCCTTTCCCTTATCTTTATTTGAACATTCAGGTTTAGCTGCAATAAAATTTCATGACATAGCAAGGGTGAGCAACTAGCTTGCTCAGCAAGTTTTATACGAATAATATGAGGTATGTCATGATTGAATAGTAATTGAATGATTCAATGAACTCAGGAAATAAATATCCGAACAATATGATCAATACTCGAATAATGAATAATAATTGATTCATTGAAATGCTGAGTGGTCCAATAGACCATGAACGTCTGTTGAGGAATCAATCCATTAATTGACCCTCTTAGGTTACATGTCCAGAACTGTACTTGAGGGGATCAGCCTCTCGTACTCTATGTGTATGCATAACATTTATTCTGTATGTATCGTTTATTTGATACTTAGGTTGCTCCCCATTATGGGTTGTTCTTCTCAGTTTAAGAATCCGTATCATCATGGTTTGGATAGCTTTTTAAAATAAATTACACATATGTCTAGCCGAACAAGTGGCCTAGACTTTCCTTTTAATTAGTTCATGAATGTAAGAACTGCAAATAATTCATAATTCAAGAATGGAATATGAATTCAATTGCACCACGTGCGAATAACAATAATATTGATTGTGAAATAATTTGTAATATCAAAATAAGTCAGGGTAACTTGCTCAATAATAAAATGAGTGAGGTCAAGGAACTTGCCTGGTGCGCGAATTACGTCTACTTTGCTTAATTTAAATTCTTCTTGAAGACCTAACATTTAAAATGTTGGCCTAACAATTAGAACAACACATAATCGCTTTACGTAAATTACCTAAATCAAATGTCATTTAAACACATAGCATAATATTTACTAACGCATTAGCTAAACAAATCATATCCCCCATATATTAATTATGTGCCAATATTATTATCCTTCTAATATTTAAATCACCTACTGATGTTAATTAATAACATCATAATTGGTTACCAATATTATTAGTTCCCTTAATAATATTTGAAATTTATTTCTAATATTATTAACCATTTTTAATAATATTTTAATCCTTAATCATTATTATTAATCATTTAATAATAATTTAATTGTCGTCTAATATTATTAATTATTTAATAATATTTTAATTCATTACTATTATTATTAATTATATAGTAATAATTTAGTCACTAACTATTATGATAAGTCAATTAATAATTTAATCGTCAACTATCATTATTAATTAAATAATAAGTAATTACTAACTAAATAACAATTAGTTAGTTATCCTTACCTATTATAAGTTAAATAAAAGGTAATTATATTATTTTATCTTATCTTTCTTTAATTATTATTTAATATCCTTTAAATAATAATTAATATAATTAATTAATAAATAATTATTTTATTAACTTCATATCATCCTTTATTTATTATTTAATAATAAATAATTAGTTATCATATTTATTTGGTTTAATTATTATTTAATATCAATTAGATAATAATTCATCATAAAAATGGCTTTTATTTACTTTATTTATTATTTATTATATAAATAGTAAATAATTAATAAACTTGGGTCCCAAATTAATTACATTAACTTCTAAATATTTTGACCCATTTTGACTCAAAACGTTCCGACCCGACCCGTTAAAATTGGCCCGAACCGACCTGGATAAAAATCATTTTTTTCTTTGAAAAGGGACTAGGGCCCCGGCCCTTGTTTTTAGTACAAAACTAGGGCCCCGGCCCTAGTGTTGCAGAAACATTTTCCAAGTTTTGTCTGTCCGACCCCCGCTCACTCCGACGACCATAACTTTCTCATTTCTTATCCGTTTTGAGTGATTCAAGCGCTCACGCGTCCGTAACTTCTTCCTCTACAACTTCTATTTATATCATACGTTCAAATTCCATACGTAACTAGACTGAAAACAGCAAAAACAGACAGGGTACAAACTAGATTCATGCATTCTTACTTCCAGTTTTCAAGTTTCCGGAGGTACTTTGGTTCAAACATTTTTTTGAATGATCTATACACCTCCAAATCATGAAAGGTTGGATTCTATGGATTCCTAACTTGATCCTTAACATCCCAGTATTTTTCAAATAATTTTTCAGAAACTTTAAACATGGAAATTATCAAGCTACTCTCAATCGTGTCGGAAAATGGACTGTTTTGGTAGAAAAAACATAACTAAATGTATACACCATAAATTTTGGTGATTCAAATTGGGTTTTCTTCTAAACTTGTAGTTCTATCAAGGAAAAATAATAGCCAACACAAACAAGTTCAAGAGCTTAGATGTACATGGCCTTAAACCACACTATCTCGCACGGTTTTTCCGAAAATGAGGATTTCATGCATTCTTTCACTTTTAAACACATAGGTGGTTATAATAACACATGAAAAGCTTCTTGAAACATATATTTACTACTCTAGCATGAATATGCTTACATAGAGCTCTTATTCTAGCTTTCTACCACATGAAACACAAAGCAATGGCCAAGGAAACAAGATACTAAAGTTGTGAGATATATACTACCTTTGAGACCTTAGGGATGGCTTCCTCTTCCTTCCAAAGTAAGTAACAAATGTATTGGACATCCACAAGCCTTCCTTGAGCTTCTTAGATCAATTACTCAAGCAACTCTTGGTTATTTTTCTCTCTTTTCTCACTCTTGTGGCCTGGCTTCAGCTCTCTGTTTTCTCTCTCTGTAATGGACGGGAAGGAGAAGGTCTGGGATGCACCGCTTATACTCCTTCAGTCATGGACAGAAAGCTGAGGAAGTTGGCTCTACCGCCTCCCCTACGCCTGCCATGTCCCTCTTTTTCTTGGCAGCCGAAACCTTGAGCTGTGCACACCCATGCGTGCTCAGCTTTCTCCCTGTTTTTGTCCCGAAAAGGTTGGCACACCTAACTTTCTACCGGGTTGCATTGCTATTGCTTGGGCTGCTGGATTCGGTACTAAGGCTGGGCTGGTTATTTGTCTTAATTTGTTTCAAATTGTTTGAGGCCCAGTTGGAAATTATTGAGCAAATAAGATGGGGTTGGGTTGTTATTGCCCAAATACAATTGTAAGCCTAATTGGTTTTAATTTACCAACATTTTTGTTGCTACAAAATTAATTATTTGGGTCAATTTAAAGTGTCCCATAACATTAACTAATAATTTTATTAATTAATTTACTTAATCAAATTAGACTTAGTATATTCAAATTTAATTGAATATTTAATTGTTTAAAACAAATCTTATCAATTTCTTGATATTAATGATATTAGGTTAGTCCACTAATTTAATTTAACCCATTAGTTGGACTTCCTTTAATTCTCTTCATATAATAATTTACTAATTAGTCACACCAAGATTTAAATTCGTTCATAAATATTCATTTCATTACTAAATGCAAAAATTCAAAATTATTTTGCGGTTATTACAGTAAACCTTCTGTTGTATAAAGGTAGTTGTGATATTTAAATGTTAGATTTACCTGGGGAATTATGGTGCGTTTTGCATGAATTATTTATATATTTTTCCGCTAGTTAATGAATATTGATTCATAGATGTTGTTAAGTGTTTTTCGTGAGCACCAAATCCGAGGTTCAAGGAACCTGGATTTGGGGGCGTCACAATCCAACTAAAGATTGCAATGTTGGTTTACTCGTAGGTTTCGAATAATTAATTAAGCACCATTTCCTTTTCTTTATAATTCTAGTACCTAATTTGGCTTTTATTTTCATAAATAATGAGCACTTGATTTTCTTGCGGGATGATTTTTATACGAAACATGCACAAAAGTTAACCGATGCTAGGCATTTACTTAGAAGTAAAGTTGGTAAACATTCATTGGAAGGTTTAGTCATGGTTGATACCATGCAACGACTAGGAATCAACAATTACTTTCAAGAGGAGATTGAATTATTTCTCAAGTGGCAGTATATGCTAATGACAGAAACTCGTGTTCATCAGCATAAAGACCTTTCCGTGCTATCCCTTTGCTTTCGACTGTTGAGACAAGAAGGTTACTATGTGTCTGCAGGTAGTATATATATATATTCCCTTTATTTCATATTTATTTGTCAGTCCTTTAACTTCATAATTCGCAAGTTCTAACCCTAGAACATAAAAAACAGACCGTGTTTTTGGACACTTAAAGGGAAAAGATGGTAAGTTTAAGGAAATAGTTGGTGAAGACATCAGTGGATTAATGGATTTGTAGGAAGCATCGCAGCTAAGCATGAAAGGAGAAAATATACTTGAGGAAGCAGAAAGATTTAGCAGCCAGCTTCTTAATGAGAAGATGACATTTGTAGATCAAAATCAAGCTACAACTGCTAGAAATCCGCTTAAGAATCCATTTCACAAGAGTTTAGCAAGGTTCACAGCAAAACACTTCGTCGAAGATTTAAATGGGGAAAATGGATGTGAAGAAGCGTTGCAAGAACTAGCCAAGTTGGATAACAAAGTAATACAATCTATACATCAAGGAGAACTACTTCAAGTTTCGAGGTATTTCACGTTAAGAGAAATATATATTGGGTATCTTTTGTCAATTATTTAAGGAATTATGGCATTAGTATTTAATTGTCTCTTTAATGTATACATCATTGTCGTGTAGGTGGTGGAAGGACTTAGGATTGGCAAAGGAGTTGAAATTGGCCAGGGACCAACCTCGGAAATGGCATATGTACGTGGCCCATGGTTATGCTCACTGATCCTAGTTTATCAGAGGAAAGGATACAGCTCACAAAACCAATTTCTCTAATTTACATAATAGATGATATTTTCGATGTTTATGGGACCATTGACGAACTCACACTTTTCACAGAAGCTATCAATAGGTACCTAGTGTTATTTTTACCATAGTTGATCTTCTTTAGTACATTAATTAGAAATCGATGTCAAATATATTGTAGCATTGAGTTCAATTTTACATGTATACAGATGGGATATTACTGCTATTGAGCTACTACCAGACTACATGGAAGAGTGTTTTAGGGCTTTTCATGAAATCACTGATGAAATTGGCCACAAGATCTACAAGAAACATGGACTGAATCCGGTAGAATACCTCAGAGAAACGGTATATAAACTTTCCCAGTTTTCTTATATCAATGCATGTATGAAAATTATTGAATAAAATCTTCATAGTTACAAACACGTATCTCATTATGATCATTTGATGTTGTAGTGGGTGAGTTTGTGCAATGCATTTCTTGTAGAAGCAAAATGGTTTGCTTCCGGGCAGTTGCCACCAGCAGATGAGTACTTGAAGAATGGAATTGTTAGTTCATATGTATTTTCTTCTAGGGGACGGTTCAACCAAGGATAGTGCCGACTTTTTAAGTCATGATTCAGGCATTATATCTTCTGTGGGGGCAATACTTCGTCTTTGGGATGATTTGGGAAACGCCAAGGTAAGAAAAGTTGCATGTATTAGGGTATAAATGTTGAGTAATGCTAGGTAACAATACAAAAGTTGTAGAGTTTTGTCTAGGTAAATTAGGCATCTTTCGTCTAGTTACCTAACTTTTTCCATAAATATTACCTACTTTTCAATATAACTAAGTGCTATTGGATAGGACATGACATAAGCTTAATTTGATTGATAGGATGAGAATCAAGATGGAAATGATGGATCTTACATAAACTGCTATTTGAAAGAACACCGAGGCTCTTCGGTTGAAATTGCACGAGAACATGTTCTTAACATGATTTCATTGAGGTGGAAATGCCTGAACAAGGAGTGTTTCTCTCCAAATTCATATTCACCAACTTTCATACAAGGGTCTTTAAATCTTGCAAGGATGGTTCCATTGATGTACAGTTACGATGAAAATCAAAAGCTCCCAGTCCTTGAGTAGTATATCAAATCAGTCCCCTATGATACTAATCCACTAAAGGGTTCCCTATAAATGGAGATCAACAGTGTCTAGTATGAAATTATGTAAAGCACATCCACTAGGGATGTTATGAATAGGGTTAAGTGAGTTCAGTCGACTGCTTTATATTATAAAACGTGATTAAACTTTAATTTACTTTCTTGTATTTTTTTTATATTAAATGATAATATTCTAAATGTGGTATATACAATACTTAATACACAAAGTAACTTCTTTAGCGTATACAATACTTTACTTTCTTTTCGTAATTTCGATAGTAAATGATACTATTCTAAATGCATCATATACAATAATATATAAAGCAACTTCTTTATGCTATAAAACCTGATTAGATTGTAATTTACTTCTTTTTGTATTTTTTTTTTGTATTTTAGATATTAAATGATACTAATGCAACAAATACAATATTTAATACACAAAGTAACATTATTTTTTGATCGGCAAACAAAAAATTTATTAACAAAATTCAACCAACCCTCGTACATAATCACTAATGATCCAAAGGTTTGGATCATCGTCATAATACCAGAGTACTCACCAAAAGCTAACAAAGAAAATTAACATCCTCAAAAACTAACCAACAAGCAAACAAAAATACACCTCATACATAATCACTAATGATCCAAAAGTTTGGATCATCATCATAATACCAGAGTACTCATCAAAAGCTAACAAGGAAAATTAACACCTCAAAAACTCCCCAACAAGCAAACAAAAATACACATATTCTAAGAATTAAGAGAAGTCTAAATCAGATTATGTGGCACTTTATTCCACCACACCTATTAAGAAAAGTCCAAATCAGATTATGTGGCACTTTATTCCACCTCACCAAGAATTAAGAGAACTCTAAATCAGATTTTCCACCGAAAAATCTCACACCAAACCAGCCATGCCAACCTACACCCATTTAGCTATCATGGCCTCTTTCATCACTTCAATTTCTTTATCTCTAACTCAAAATCAATTTATAATAAAAATAATTAGTCCAAATCTATATAATAAGATAGAACTCATTTTGAATCTTCTCCCACTTTAAAATTTGGGAAAGCACAAGGACCGTTTAGATTTCATATCAATTCTTCCAACTTAATATAGAGGTTCACATTTCATTTCACACAAAAAAAATTCCGCCCAAATTATATTTCTACTCCTTTTGTTTATGAGCTTCCGAAATTACCCCTACACAGTAATTTTCTCCCTATTCTCTCTCCCGTCTCTTTTTTCCCCAATCTTCTCAAACAATCTTGACTCTACGTTTTGCTATTCCCGCCGGCGAGCAACACATACCATCTCCAGACTCCTTAAAGGTACATATTATATAGTTTGTTATGTAGATTTTTGCAAACCATTGAGGAGCTTTGCTCAAGGAATCGCACATAAGAAAACGGATGTATGACAATGGAAATTATATTTTTGATTTTTAATGTGTCTTCTACTTCACAAATGGAAAAGTAAATGATAAGTGTCTTATTGATATTATTGAGTCTGATTTCCATTTTTTGAATTTTGATTCATAACATATCTTAAATTCAAAAATATAAATATGTATTTCAGTTATGTAATTATATTTAAAATTTTTGTGAATTGAATTTATAGGATTTTAGAATGAAGGAGCTTAGTTGTTATTGTGCGGAGAAATAAGGAGGGAAATTATGAACTCTGTCTACAAAAATAATGCACATATCATGTTCGATAAATTGTTTCTTATAGATTCTTAAGCTCAAATTGAGACATGTTAAATTAAGCTTCATACTTCAAATATGGTAGAATTCTGTTTTGGAACAAAAGTCATTTTCATGTTCGGTATAAAGCTTCATACTTTAGTGTCACAAAAGGGAAAAAACAGTTGGGTCTATAGCTTCCCTGCATTGAATTATTGTGATTCTCTTAGCTTTTATTGGCTTAGTCATCTTTTTGCTACTTAGTGGTAATTTAGGACTTTACTAGAGAATTTTAGTATAATTAATTTCAAGTTGTATTTGTTTGCTTTGCACTAAAATGATTGCTCAAGAATTTTTTTTCCAGAAGGTAAGAAATTACTATTTAAGGTTATTGTATTCGAGATGTTGTTGGATTTGGCCAGGAGTGATACGTATTTAGCTTGATTGAAAATTTAGGGGAAGTGTTTGGATTGAATTTAGATAACAACTAGAATGATTTTGGCAAATATTATGAAAATTTTGTCTTTTATGAAGCTTTGGTTTAACCCAGTAGAGGAAAAGAGAAGGAGAAACTGGAATTGTTTGTTTTTGTTTTAGGGGAAGGGGTGGTGTGGTTGGGGAGGGAAAGAGTTTCAGTGTTTCTTTGAGAAATTTGAAAATTAATCACCCATGCTATGCATAAAGTGATTCGCGTTAGTCAAATTTCACTTGCAAGTAGATATATAATATTAATTGTGTAGTACTCCAATTTGTTTTAATTATCATGTACTATTCCATCTGAGTAGTTTATTGTGATTGCATCAATTACATTTATACTTAGGCCTAGTATATAGTTGTTTCTTCTTAATTTTAGTAGATCTTATTGATTTTTTAAATAAATTATTTATTTTCATTAATGTCGTGACAGACGGATGACAACCTAAAAATACCTTATGATAAGTTTTTCAAACTTTTTATCTAATCTTTTTACCTGCTTATTTACCATTCAACATTTTTTTGTCTACAGGTTCGAAGACTTCGTCTTAATAATGAGTATGAACTAAATTGTCTCCGTATACGTGAGGTAGTGGATCCTCACAACTATTTTCTTCTTCTTCTTCTTCTTCTTCTTCTTCTTCTTTTTTGCTTTTATGTAGCGTTTTCTTACACAGAAGGAGAAAAAAAAAAGGTTTGATGCTATGGCGAATTCCAAATTTAAGGGGAAAGAAAAATCAACCTCTTCTAGCCAAGGAACAAAAAATAAAGATTGCCAACTGGTATCA
This sequence comes from Hedera helix, assembly GCA_947179155.2. Lineage (NCBI taxonomy): Eukaryota > Viridiplantae > Streptophyta > Magnoliopsida > Apiales > Araliaceae > Hedera > Hedera helix. Next base: position 10,342,199 of record OX359274.1, read on the forward strand.
CTTTTAATCCTATTATTTTCTCTCTTTTTTTACAATGGATTTGGATGTTATTGAATTTAAAAAAATTTAAGTTTTGTTTTATGTAGAACGTTTGATTTGTCAACATGTTTTTGGTTTGTCTCATTTAATATTACTTATTTTTTTATCATGTTATTCTGTGAATACAATTGAATTACCGAGGAACTATGATATTTTATTTTTTTTACCAGTTTTGTAGTTGAAAGTTTTAGTTTCTTATTCTTAATGTTGCTTTGTAGCCTTTAACCTTTGTTATGACATATAATTTGAATATTTTGTTGGGTCCCATTTTTTAAAACTCTAAATTTGTTAGAACATTCCATAATTTGAAGCATCGATCAATAGTGAAACCTCAACCTTTCCCGTTAGTTTGAAGCATACCTTTCAAGCTGTTAAATTCTATGGTGTTGGTCGAGCATATTACTATAGAACATGTTATTCTATGGTGTTGGATGCAACTGTGGCTATGGTTTTTAATTTTCGCATCAAACAAAAACTTTATTATAATTATAATGTTGATAAATAAATGGTTGGGTAGATAGTTTTGATGCAACACTTTATTTTCATGTTAATTTTTTTATGAGTTTGTGGTTTAGGCACCAAACTATAATGTTATATCAAAATCAACATTGCCGCAATGTGCAAGGCTTCCTCCAGATATGTGTTATGCTGGAAAAGAAAATTAGTGCTCCAAATGTCAATTGGGACAACTTGCACATCACGAAATAGAGCGATCAAAACATTGTGCCCCCGTTCAGCCTAGATTTTTTCCTTCTTTATCACCGAGTCATCGTCACCGAGCATGCCTAAAACGAGAATCAAATAAAAGGTCCTGCCTTTAACCAATGACTTTATCTAAGAAAATTTCTCATCCTGTAACAGATAGTATAGTGACAACAAATGTTTTAAAGTCATCGTCAACCACCTTGCTTCAAAATCTTAATGAAGACACTACAACAATTGTTTCACGGTGGTTGTTTGTGGCCATCATGAATCACGAAAATCTTCCTCAAAATCTTGAAGAAGGCACACCAACAAATATCTCAAGGGTGTGGCATATGACTACCATGCTCTAAGATTTGCCCCCTCAAAACCTATTAAAAGCACAACAACAGTCTTGTAACCATTCTCCCCATGTTCCCCATGGGCATCGTATATGACAAACATGTTCCAACAAATGTGTAATAAAAATGAAGGAACCATGTGTTCACTATAAGTTTTAATTTTCTATTCTCCCTTTTGCTGTCTAATTCATTTTCTCCTTTTAAATTTGTATTCAATTTAAATAATAAAATGTTATGACATCTATAATTTTATCTGTAGGGCCTACACAGTAGAAGGTGGAGCTATGGATGTTGCATTTAATCCTCGAAACCATGAAATTCCAGATCGTCATTACCTCGGCTTGATGAATCGAACATGTCTTCATTGTTCTACCTTACACTGGCTTGCTAAAAAATTAACAAAATCATCTGTATCAAATCCTCTCTTTGGTAAATGTTGTTTACAAGGAAAAATTAGACAACCTTTACTTATTGCACCTCCTTTAATGCTTAAAGCATTGTATGATGACAATGATGAACAATCAAAATCGTTTCGTCAGCACACACGAGAGTATAATGCAGCTAATGCATTTATGAGTCTTGATGCTACTTTGGATGACAGATTAATTGCTGGGAGGGGGCCTATAACACCATCCATGGAGAATTACGCCATCGAACAGGATCGCTTATGCCACATCCAGGGTGTGAACCAATTTACTCTCAATTGTACATTTATGATACTAATTCAGCTTTAGATGTTTGCAGAAATATCCTAACTTGAGAAGAGATGTTTTGAAAACCATACAAGATTGTTTATTACAAGTAAATACACTTCCTATGAAATTTTGACAGGCTCGCACAATTTTAAGTGAATTGGAATTGACGGGGGAGAATTTATCAGCCTATCTTGCCACAGTTCAATAACTGACCGGGGTCGATATAATATCCCAACAACTGATGAGATTGCGATAATATTACCGAGAGATGAAACTGAATCAAGTGGAATGAGAGATATTGTGTTACAATTGAAAGGAGATAATGGTTTGATGTAAATTAATGAGTGTCATTTGGCCTATTTGCCATTGCATTATGTGGTATTGTTCGCTTATGGTGAGCTAGAATGGAATCCAGATTTGAAACAATGGAACGCTTCGTGGACCTTCATCTACTCGACTGACACAATTGCAATATTACAGTTATCGTATGTTCCAACGTGACACTGAGTATTCAACAATTTTGAGAGTTGGAAAACTATTTCAGGAATTTGTAGTAGATGCTTGGGTCGCTATTGAACAAAATCGGTTGACATACTACAAGTTAAATTAATTGAAGCTTCGTGCAGACCTTTACTAAGGTCTTACAGATGTTTGTGTAGATGAGCTTGATCCTGAACAAGTTGGTCAATGAATGGTTTTGCCATCTTCATTCATTGGTAATGCAAGACTTATATTTGAAAATGTTCAAGATTCAATGGTTATCACGCGGTATAATCAATACCCAGATATTTTTTTAACTATGACTGGAAATCCCAAATGGCCTAAAATTACTAAATCACTATTGCCAAATCAGATCCCAACTGACCGTCCTGATTTAGTGGCCCGTGTTTTTGAGTCAAAGCGAATTTTTTTGATGAAGGAGATAGAAAAAAACGTCTTTGGTAGAAAAGTGGCGCATGTTTTTACAATTGAAATCCAAAAAAGGGGGTTACCGCACATGCATGCACTTTTGTTCCTTCATTGTTCAGATAAAATTCAAACATATGCTCAAGTGGACAGAGTAGGGTGAGATGAATTTTCGGATTGTCAAACTAGCCCATTGTTTTTTGAAACAATCATAGGTTGCATGGTACACGTACCATGTGGTGCTCGAAATCCACAAGCACCATATATGGAAAATAGGGTGTGTACCAAGCAGTACCCTCAATCATTTATTGAATCAATAAGCATGGACTCCGATGGATATCCTGTCTATCGTCATTGTAATACTGGTCAGAAGTACACCGTGAGGGGCCAAGATATTGATAATAGAGACGTTGTGCCACATAATCTGTATTTATCAAGAATGCTCAACTGTCATATCAATGTTAAAGTTTGTGCAGGAATCAGATGTGTAAAATGCTTTCACAAGTATATTTATAAATGACATGATCACGCAACAATGGTACTTGGAGTAATTAATAAGATCCAACAATATCTTGATGCTAGGCATATTGGACCTCCAGAAGTTGCGTGGCGATTGTTTGGTAATCCTTTACATGAAGAGATTCTGTCAATTGTAAGATTGTCACTTCATTTGCTTGGGATGCATCGTGCTGTCTTTAACCCTAATGAATCTTTTGATACGATCATTTCTAAAGGTGCACCTCACGAATCAACTTTAACTGGTTTTTTTTTATTGTTGCGCTACAAATGAATCTGCCCGTGTATTAACTTATTAGGATTTTTCACAAAAAATTGTTTAGAACAAGTCTATCAATAAATGGACTATAAGACAAATGGGTTATGCAATTGGGAGAATGTACTTTGCTAGCCCTAATTCAGGTGAGCGGTTTTATTTGCTTTTGCTTCTAACTATTGTCAGAGGACTTACTTCATTTGACATGTTACACACGGTAAATAATGTTATGCATGATACATTCAAGTCAGCATGTGTTGGAAGATGACTTCTTGAAGATGATGAAGAATGGATGCATTGTCTTCAAGAGGCTGCAATTATGAGAACGGGATACCAATTAAGGAGACTATTTCTATAATTCTAACGGAATGCTTTCCATTGCATCCATTTGCATTATGGAAGCAATTCTTAGCACATATATGTGATGATTTAGCACACAGGATTCGTACTATGTTTGGTATTTTGAATCCGACTGATGATCATATTGAAGATTATGGCTTATATTTGATGAATCAATTGCTCCACGAGTCGGGGAAGAGTTTAGTTGACTTTCCACCCATGCCACAACCATCTGGAAATTGGAATGCAATAGTTGGAAATAGATTATTATTTGAGCACAAACAACTTGAGAATGAAGCACAACAGTCTGATGTACAAATTAATGTTGACAACCTTAATGATACACTACTTGCTGCTTATACTGCTGTCACAACGTCAGTACGTGAAAACATAGCAACTACTTTCTTTTTGAGTGGAGGTGCTGGGATGGGGAAAACGTTTTTGTACAATACCATTGCAACCAAATTGTGTAGCAATGGACATGTTGTTGTTACTGTGGCGTCATCTGGTATTGCATCGTTGTTATCAGTAGGGGACGCACTGTACATTCTACATTTTGTATTCCTTTGGAAACCCTAGATAATTCAATATGTTGGTTCACTAAACAATTAATGCATGTCGAGTTATTTAGAAAAACAAAGTTGATAATATGGGATGAAGTTCCTATGTAACATCGATACTGTGTTGAGGCAGTCGATTGCACCCTTCAAGATATCAGAGACGATAAAAGACCTTTTGGGGGTATCATTGTTATCCTATGTGGAGACTTTCGACAAATATTACCTGTTATTCCTAAAGGCCTTCGTGAGCAAATTATGGGTGCATCATTGAGACGGTCTTCACTATGGATAGATATATGTGTTTTGACTATGGGGTTAAACATTCGATTAACTCACACAGAAGTTCGAAATACTAATTTTGTTGAATTCTTGATGGAGTTAATATTGCATTCAACCTTGAATTGAATGATAGATGATGCTTTGAATTAAATCTCACTTTGTGACTAATTATACTTTCATTTTTTAGATTGGGATCAATCCACAAGAAATTGTGTAACTTCCATCTACAATAAACCGTTGTCATAATCTAAATTAATTGATATTTAGAATCTATCCACAATTGGATGTGGTTAGTATAGTGACTCCAACGTTTCTCACTAAACACACAATTCTATCTGCTCGCAATGACGACGTCAGTGATATAATGCTACAACACTGAATATTACTCCGGGAGAAACAATTACTTTTTTAGCTGCAGATAAAATGTCTGAAGGTGATGAGGTTGATCAAACCATTAGGAATCGATATCCTAATGAGTACTTAAACTCGTTGAATCCTTCAAGGTTGCCACCGTTTAAGTTGGAGTTAAAAGTTTGATGCCCAATAATGTTGTTATGAAATATTGCACCGAAAGATGGACGTTGTAATGGCACGCGATTGATGGTTGTTAGATGTGCCTCAGGGTAATTGAAGCTCGAATATTAAATGGATATAAAATTGGCAATTTAGTCTTCATTCCGAGAATATCATTGACACCAACATCTTTGGACTTGCTTTTTCGAATGACAAGATGCCAGTTTCCTGTCCGATTAACTTATGCTATGACAATCAATAAAGCCCAAGGACAATCTGTCAAGTTCGTTGGGATTGATTTGTGAACACCTATATTTAGTCATGGACACCTTTATGTGGCATTATCTAGATGCATATCTTCGGATCGTATTACTGTCCTCCTTCCAGAAGATGGGTCGAATTGCACCACAAATATTGTTTTCCTAGAAGTTTTGTTATAATATTCTTATGACAAGTAAATGGTATAGTTTAAGCAAGTTTATTTCTACTGAATTATGTAATCTTTTCAACATTTCAACTTCTAATTTTACAATGAGGTTCATTCTTTGTAGGATTGGATCGAGTAAATTTGTCAACGAGAACGATAGAGTATATACAATGGACCTTTGTGGATGAGGCCGACATAATCAGGTAAATCTACTTTTATGTCACTATCAAAATAACTTTACTATTCCTGCAATATAAATAGTGTTATTTTTATTATTTATGTGAATAATTTAGGTGGTTGTGCATTCTCCTCATTGGGCAAAGTACGTTCGTACTGATACGAGGACATTAAGGATAGTGATGAAGATAAGGTTTAAAGGGATGAAGAAGACATTTAAGAGAGTTAAATGATATGCAATCTAGTACCGACCTGTCCACCTTTGACGATGACTAACCCACCACTGACCAAACAATTGTCTAGGTGTGAAAAGTCTCTCTTACTAAGACTCTTTATATTTCTATACTTCTCATGCAGACCCAAAACACACAAAATACGTGCACAAACACACACACATAACTGTAACCAATCAAACACTCGCAAATCAAACTCACACACCACTATACTGCCACCGATACAAATTTATGATTTAAATCATTAAGCAAATGAACCGTTTGTTGAAATGGTACTAAAAAAACTTTATTTGATTATAAGTCTACATTCATCCATATATTTTCCTAAATAAATTGATAATTTGTTTCAATTTGTCTAAATTCTTACTTATATCAATCTAAATCCCCCCCCCCCCCCCCCTCCCCCCACCCCCCACCCCCACCTACATACAAATGTGTGTACTCATTTATTTTTTAGATAATTCAGGATAAGGTAATGAGTCTTATTATGTTTTTACAATTGTTTTACTGTAACTCACATATTTTGATAAATTTTATATTTCAAATATTTTTAGGTATACATTGAAGGATACTTGGTGTAAGCTGTAAGCTGTAAAGAATACGAAGTTGTTTCTCTACTTTCTGCATGTGTGTATTTTTTGTGTTCCGTCTTTTGTAAAGTTAACTAGTTATATATGGTTATGATGATTTTGGGTATGGAATTATGGTTGTTTTGGTGGGTTTGGATATGTTTTGTAGACAGGTTTAAATTTTTCTGGATATCTATTTTTAAAGAAAACTCTGTCAAAATTTCTTGAAATTATTAGCGACTAGCTTCATGTTTTGGTGGTTGAATATGTGTTGGTGATTGAGTATGTATTAATTATTGTGATGATATGGTGAATTATGATAATTGTTATGTCTAATTTTTCGTTACACAAGCACGAACAATTACTAGTTATTATATATTAGACATATTTTTTCAAAATATTTAATATGCAATAAGATGTATACTCTAACATACTCAAATTTAAGAAGTTTCTATGTTAAATACTTAGATTGTGAACCGGCCACATACTTAGTTGCGTTATGTTCTGTACTTCTGGAATATAATTTATATATGCAATGCTACAATCTTCGTCGGAACCCAACCCTACCCGGATTAATAAAATTAGTACGGATGTGAAAAATGGCCAAAGTCAGTGAAATATCAGTGTTTCCATTCACAGAAATTTTAAGTTCGAAATCAGAAAATAATGTTCATCTCATTATTAGGAATTGCAAAATTATTAAAATAATCAATCTGTTTAATGAATAAATTTGTTCGTCAAATTAATGAATATACTTCAAAATATTATTAATTAACTCGTGTATTCCATTAATATGATTTTGACTGTTGACCAATTTATGGACCCAAAAGAAACAACGAAAGCTTAACAAAGGAAAATACCAATACCTGCCTAACAACAAAAGAATAGAAGGAATATGAATTATGTGATTTGACCGTTGACCTATTAAACGACTAATAATGTGACACCCTCAAAATTGAGTACTCGCAATGATACTAATATATTAAAATCATTCATAAAATATTTATTTATTTGAGATTAACAGTATTAATATTAAAATCGTTCTTTCAAACAGAGAAATTTTCTGTTAAAGATGATGACAGCTTAAAGCACGTAATTAAATTATTTAACCCCAATATTTGTCAAAACTTTTAATATTATTAACACCCTCACTCAGATGTATAGTCCTTGAATATATCAAATCAGTCCTCTATGATAATACTCCATTAGAGGGTTCCTATAAATAGAGACCAACCATGTCTTGTATGAAATTATGTAATGCACACCTAGGATGTTTTGAATATGGTTAAGTGAGTCCAGTAGACTGTTTTATATTGTAAAAGTGATCAAATTTTAATTTACTTTCTTTTTATATTTTTGATCTTAAATTATACTATTCTAAATGCAGAATATACAATACTTTTACTTTCTTTTTTTTTGACATTAAATAATACTATTCCAAATGCAGCATATATAATACTTAATACACAAAGTAACATCTTTAGTGTATAAAATATTTTTACTTTCTTTATGTATTTTTTATATTAAATGATACTAATCTAAATGCAGCATATACAATAATATATTAAAGTAACTTCTTTATGCATTTAAACTTGATCAGATTTTAATTTACTTACTTTCTTTTATGTATTTTTGAAACTAAGTAATATTATTCTAAATGCCACATATACAATACTTACTACACAAAGTAACTTTCTTTTTGTATTTTTGATATTAAATGATACTATTTTAAATGTAACGTGATTTTAATTTACTTTTTTTTTTGAATTTTTGAAATTAGATGATATTATTCTAAATACAAGATATACAATACTTAATGCACAAATTAACATTTTTTTTTATCGGCAAACAAAAATTTTATTAACAAAATTCAACCAACTCTCATACATAATCACTAATGATCCAAAGGTTTGGATCATCGTCATAATACCAGATTACCACCAAAAGCTAAGAAAGAAAATTAACACCCTCAAAAACTAACCAACAAGCAAACAAAAATACACCTCATACATAATCATTAATGATCCAAAAGTTTGGATCATCATCATAATACCAGAGTACGCACCAAAAGCTAACAAAGAAAATTAACACCTCTAAAACTCACCAAAAAGCAAACAAAAATACACCAAGAATTAATTAATTATCAAATACACAACCATGGTTCCGTGCTCCATTTATGGTTGTTAACTCCGCCCCATTACGTTTGGACTATTCCCCGTCTGAAAGCTCTATGTTTGATGCTGTCCACGATTCTTTTCCAACAGATGATTTCTTTTGAAAACTCCTCAAGTTCCTAGCTTCCCATAAACTACCTTTTCCAACAGAAGATTTACTGAAGTTCCTAGCTTCTTGTTGGGACATAATTTATTGGACCTTACATTTTAAATGTGGACCAAGGATTATGAGTTGGGTTGAGTTATTTTATCCACAATGATGGGCATGGCCATGGGTTGGCCCATTCAAGTATCCTTATCCTTTGGGAGGTTTGGGTGAGTGGATAAAGATGTCATATCTTCACTCAGAAAAGGTGATGAGACTCCTAGTGGTGCATGGATGATTACATACTCAAAGTCTCACAAGGGAACTAGGTAATGCTTTCTACATGCAAATATTTATTCCAGCATATATTTTGGTTCTCCATTGTGATGTTTAATCGCCTGTATTTATTCTTGCACCGGAGCATCTCTGGACGATCCAAGCCGTGACCTGATCTGTAGGGTGATTAACGGTCTGTTAAGTGTGCAGGTATCTTTCTGTGAGGAGATTTCGGCGAGAGAAATATTCACGCGTTAATATTAGCGCTAGAAGGAGGGCCGTTTGATATTTGGTATATAAATCACCAGGTTGTCTTGGTTAAAAGGCTATTTTTATTTCAGAAAGAGGTAGTTCAAGTAGAGGTCATCAAGAATCCTCCATTGAACCACACATGTAGAGTAATAAAGGTCCAGTGGGGGATAGATTGAGGACTGGTCAGCCGAGGCAAAGACAGGTGCATGCTCACTCAGAGCCTGTCAAGAGGCGTTTGTTTACACCATCGCTCACGTTGGAACCTGATTTGCATAAGAGAGATATGGAAGACGGGGTGACACCATCACAAAGAGTTTCACAATGTGAGCATGCAAATAGGGACAGACAATATAGAATTAGAGAAGCAGAGATTGAGTTGGAGGCCTTACAAGAGTGGCAAACTCACCTATTGGAGTTGCATGAAGAGGGTCCATCCACTACTATTGACAATAGGGAGCAGGCAGATACCCCAGAAAGTCAACCTCGGTCAAAGCAAGGATGGGTAAACGATCAGAATTCGATGAGGAATATCAGCCTCAGGGTCATATGAGGCATCATGGAAGGGCCAGCCAGGACAATAAAAGAAGTCAATACCAGCCTCAGGGTCATATGAGGTATCATGGAAGGGTCGGTCAGGATGATACAGGAGGTCAATACCAGTCTCAGGGTTATATGAGACAACTAGACCAGGTCGGTTGGGGTCGATCAGAAGAAAGGAGACAACACGATTCTCTGGGTCGATGTTCCCGAGGAAGAGGTCGATCTCTAGAAGATAAAAGGGACCACGAAGGTACAAGGACAGAACCAGGTCGGGAAGAGCAACGAATAATTCCTTATGTACTTATTTCTGACCCAGTTAGTGGAACTTTTCGAGTTGGAAAGAAAATTGGCCGCAGTGAAGGCATGACCAACAGCTGGGTCCAAGCCGGAAGCATCAAGACCCATGCCTTTGGACCCACAGTCTCAATTCTTGGTGGCCATCGACCAGGAAAAGGCTGACCCGAAGAAGAAGCTACCACCTCTAGAGATGTACGATAGCTCAAGTGACTCGTATGACCACACCAGTTCATATGAAAGAGTGATGAAATACTATAACCACTCTGAAGTCAGGATGTGTCAGATCTTTGTGACGACACTTAAGAAGGGAGCTAAACAGTGGATGATGTCGTTACTTCCTAATTGTATCAATTCATAGACCAAGTTGTGTGGTCGGTTGCATGAACAGCAACAAGAGGAGGGGCAAAGTGACTGCGTCTTTGATGCATGTCAAACAAAAGTCAGGGGAGTCATTGGGCTAGTACATACAGAGGTTTCGGGATGCGGTGGAAACGATTACCGACCTAAATATGATACAGGTGTTGGGATTTTTTAATGTGGGGATGGATGTCATTTGGAACAAAAAGATGATGAAAGATGTGATGTTCAATCCTCTAAAAGACCTCTTAGACGCGTATGAACGAGCTAAAAAGTTCATTACGATCGAGGAGGCCATGGATAGTTTAATGCCAAGGAGCAAAGGTATGGATAATAAATCTTATGTTAGAAATAAAGGTGGAGATAACAGACTTAACGTCTTCGACCGAATGGGGCCTAAGGGGGGACAACTTAATGTAAATAAACCTCCTTACCAGCCTCGGACGGATAACATACCTTATACTCATCTAAACGCGGATCGGGTTAAGGTATTTGAGGCTATAAGGAATGAAGCTACATCTGGGCCAAGACTATCGGGATCGAGGTCGGATAAGTCAGGTCCATATTGCCAGTATCATCACCAGGCTGGACACTCGATGGAGACATGTGCCGGGTTAAAAGACATGATCGAGTCAAAAGTCCAGAAGGGTGAATTGACGCAGTTTATGGTTGGTTTAGAGGGACAAGATCCTAATCCCGAGCTTGTGGTTGAGAAAAGGGCGGAGTAGAAGAACCAAACTCGGAGGGTTATGGATGTTATCATAGGAGGTTCGACGCAGAGGCGGACTAGTAAAAAGCGTCGATCCTCCTCTGATGCAGTTTTGACATTGACGGACCCGCCTACCAAGGTAGAGCGGCCTTTTCCCAACACGGTGATCTCATTTTCGGAGGAAGATTACCCGGTTGGTGCAGTTAAGCCACACGAAGAAACTTTGGTTATCACTGCACAAGTCGGCCCGGTAGACATAAAAAGGATCATGATTGATAACGGGTCGTCAGTAGACATACTGTACAGCCACGCCTATTAGAGGATGGATCTTCAGGTCATAAGGTTGGAAGTATGTATAAAATCACCTCTATATAGATTTGGCAATGAAATTGTACCCGTGATCGAAACTTTGGAGGTTCCGGTGGTGTTTGGCACGGCTCCTCAGCAGGTAACGGTACAAGTGAAATTTTTTTCGTCTAGGTTGATTTGGCCTATAATGTTATCTTAGGACGGACGACTTTATCAACTTTAAATGATGTCACATCTATTCCGCACTTTAAGATTAAATTCCCGACATCGAGGGGGGCCAGTGAGGTAAAATGGGGATACTGATATTGCTCGGAGATGTTATCGTCATGCTGTGATGTCATATGTTGTTTGGGTCAGTAGGTAGAAACATACTATGACTGTGGATATTGAGCCATATGTGGAGAGAGATACCGAACCGTTAGCGATACCAACCGAGGATACCGAGGAGGTTGACTTAATACCCGACAATACATCAAAGACGATAAAGATAGAGGTTAAATTATCCAATGCTATTAAGTCGGGATTGGTTCAATTGTTACAAAATTAAACTGATATTTTGCTTGGACACCTCAGGGCATACCTGGAGTTATCAATGAGTGGTTATTCATAAGTTGGCAGTTGATCCGAGCAGGAAGCCAGTGCACCAAAAACGAAGGATATTTGCACTAGAATGCAAAAATATTATAGATGGAGAACTCGGAAGCTTTTGGATGCCAGAGTAATCGAAGAGATTGAATATCCGGAGTGGTTGGCCAACGAGGTCTTGGTTAGGAAGCAAAATAAAAAGTGGAGGGTCTGTATAGATTACACGGATTTAAACAAGGCATGCCCAAAAAACTTTTATCCACTTTCACATATTGATCAACGCATTGATGATACCTCGGGGAACGCAGTTTTAAGTTTATTGGAAGCTTTCTCGGGGTATCACAATATTTTCATGATAAAGGAGGATATTCCTAAGACAGCACAGCCTTTATCACCCACCGTTCTATCTATGCTTATAAGAGAATGACGTTTGGGTTGATAAATGTTAGGGCAACGTATCAGAGGGTGATGAACACCGTCTTTCGAAAGCAGATTGGAAGAAACATGGAAGTATATATAGACAATATGATCGTTAAAAATCCTAGGATACAGGACCATCTTCACGATCTTGAGGAATGTCTCCAAACTGTCCGACACTACAATATGCACCTCAACCCTACGAAATATACCTTCGGCCTTGGTTCGGGGAAGTTCTTGGGACACTTGTTAAGTAAACGGGGGATTGAGGATAATCCGGAGAAGATCAAAGCGATATTGGATATGTGATCACCGTAAAGTTTTAAAGATGTTCAGAGACTTGCTGGTCAGATTGCAACATTAAGAAAGTTTATGTCGAGGTCGGCAGAGAGGTGTCTACCTTTCTTTGATACTTTAAAAGGGTCGAAGCATGAGAAAACTTTCCAGTGAATTTCAGAGTGCGAAAATGTCTTCCAGGGAATTAAGAAGTATTTGGTGTCGGCCCCTTACTGCAAAAGTCTGTGCCACGGGAGCAGCTTTACTTGTATCTTTCGGTCAGTTCTTTAGCTATGGGTGCAGTTCTTATCAGGGAAGAACGAGGGGTTTATCGCCCAATTTATTATGTTAGTCATGTGGTGAGAGATGCAGAGACTAGATATTCAAATTTGGAAAAGTGGGCGTATGCTTTTGTGGTAGCAAGTCAAAAGCTCCGGCACTATTTTCAAGGTCGGCTTATTTACACGAACCAGCCATTTAAGAAAGTTTTTAATAAGCCAGACATCTCAGGAAGAATAGTGACATAGGTCGTAGAGCTGAGTCAGTACAACTTAGAGTATCGTCCTCGTACAGCTATTAAGGGTCAAGCTTTGGCAAATTTCATGATTTAGTGTACTTTCCCCAATGGAGATAGGGTCGGTTCTTTGGCTGAGGAGGTTGCTGTTATAGCTGGGGGCCAACCGAACCCTACTTTCTCATGCACGTTCTATGTTGATGGATCAACTAATGTAGAGGCTAGTGGGGCTAGGATTATCCTGACTAGTCTTGAAGGGTTTAAAGTACAGCAGGTCATACGGTTTAAATTTTGGGATACTAACAATGAAGCGGAATATAAAGCAGTATTGGCAGGGTTGCGGCTGGCTAAAAGTTTGGAAGTTCAGCATCTACTCATTTTTAGTGATTCTCAGCTAGTCGTGAAACAAATTCAAGGAGAGTATAAACTCGGGGATCGATGATGACCAGGTACTTATCCGATATGAAGATGTTGTTACATAGATTTGATTCATATACTCTTAATGGAATCGAGAGAGAAGGTAATTCTACTGTCGATAATTTCTCAAAGTTGGCTGCTACACAGGTGGAAGATTTCGGAGGGTCGGTATACCTTGAAATTCTGAATGAACCTAACATTAATAGAAATGAGCTTTTGTGCATCGAGAGGTCAAATTACTGGATGACTCCCTACCTTGATTACTTAGCCGATGGGAAGCTTCCGACATATAAGATTATGGCGAAGAAAATCAAGTACCAGAGCTGTTGTTTTTGTTTTATTGATGGAGATTTATATAAGAGATTGTATTCATCTCCATTATTGAAGTGTTTGATTCCGTCATAAGCGTGGTATGCACTCAGAGAAGTTCATGGAGGGATTTTTGGGGATCACAGAGGGGCTAAGTTACTGGCATATAAGCTGGTCCGGCAGGGATACTATTAGTCGACTATGTTCTAAAAAGCCAATGGGTATGTGCATAAGTGTCCAAAGTATCATATTAACAGCTCGGTTCCGCACCAACCTCTGAAAGAATTGTCATCAGTACTGTCTCCCATCCTGTTTGCTATTTGGGGGTAGATTTGTTAGGGCCACTGCCCAAGGCGAATGGACAACTCCAGTATACGGTGGTGGCTATCGATTATATGACCAAGTGTGGGTGGAGGCTAAACCGCTTATCCATATTATCGAAGAGGATTGTTTAAAATTGATGAAGGAATTGGCAGTATTTCGGTTTGGCATCCTAATGGTACTTGTCTCAAACAATGGTACACAGTTTGTAGGAACTAAATTTGAGCACTTCTTGCCCAATTTGGGAATTCAACATGGAAAGACCTCGGTAGCACGCCCCCAATCTAATGGTCAAGTCAAGGTCACTAATCGAACTCTACTCAATGGAATTAAAAGACGACTGGATGATGCAAAGGGTAGGTGGCCAAAGGAGTTACAAAGTGTCCTATGGGCATATCGGACAACTCCACGAATGACCATAAGGGATTCACCTTTCAGATTAGCCTACGGAACAGATGCGTTGATCCTAGTTGAGATTGGGTCTACATCATTGTTTGCCTAATTTTAAATAGGAATTTACACGCAAGTATACGTGGCCCACAAGTAATAAAGTGATTAAGTCGAGTGCCGAACCCATAGGAAATTAAAAATAATTATTACCAAACACTAATTTAATATCAAATTAATTATATTTAAACAATCGTAGTTTAATTATAAAATAAACTAATTAAAATTGCTAACTAAATAAACTAATGAAAAAAATTAAATCAAATTAAAAATAGTTAAGATTACAATTTTTTTCAATGCTTCATTTAAATCTCTTAACTCTCTTTTTAATTAATCAATTATATAAAATTGTTAACTGAGATTTCTTAACTATTTAATAACCTTTTTCAAGAATTAATAAAATGATTTATTCCAATTAAACTGCTATATTGTTATGCAAAATAACTTTTAATAAACTCATTAAGATTCAACTTTCAACAAAATTACATGTGGCATGTAGATATTTTTATCCTATACACTATTATGCTACTCTTCCTCGAAAGAATTAACAAATTCACATGTTATCATATTTGGATTTAATCCTAGAATTTCTTTTCTAATTCATTCTAAGATATCACAATTAATTACTGCGCAAATAATTATACATGAACACACAAAATATAATAAACAACTCATATATAATCATCAAGAATTAAAAAAGAAAATAAATTAAATTAAACTACACATTGGGTTCAATTGCAATCTCAATAAAATATTAGCTCATGACTAAATAATAAATTAATCACAAATAATTCAACATCTCAAAATTACAACATCAACAAAAAAAAAAGAAATCAAATATGTGTTTTGATATCTGTCTGTCACTCGGATCATAATCTTTAATTCCCAAGTTCCGCCTTCAATTCTCGAATCCTTCGCGTTGAATATTTGCTCCTAATGGGATGCTGTCGCAAGCAACCAAAAATAAAATCTTACTTTGAAAAATATTAATGTAGTAGTGAAAGTAAGAGTCGAATCCACAGAGAGTGAATTGCTTTAATAAATCTAATGTTTTCAAAAATATCTAATTAAATGGGGGGTTTGGAATTATTTTTATTAACTAATTAAAATTCAAACAAACAAATAAAACTGAATAATAAATAAATATGAGAAAAATCAATTAAAACAAACTTCAGTTCCTTAGTTCAGTATCCCCTTCTTTTAATCAACAAATTAATCAAGTTATTATTATCTTTTCCTTCAATTGAAATTAATAATCCTAGATAACCGACAATCGCCAAGCTACCCGAAATGCTCCTTAAATTATAAATCTAATGCAGCAATCGCTCACAAAATACCCTAACTATCATATAACCTAGAACTATCAGTCTAGATTTAATATAACAGTTGCATTAAAAATTAGAGAATTAGATTATTCCAAGCAACAATCTCAACATCGCGGACCATTTAACTTGTCATCTTGATAATCATAATAATATTCAAAAGTTTGACCACAATTAAATATTATTAATTGCTACTTACGATCAGATAAAATATCGTTTGCTTAATATCAAATCTTAATCTAGCATATGATAAATTATTGATTAACTTAACAGGCCATTATCAAATTAATCAAGCAAATATCATAAAACAATTAAAACAGACTATCAAGAATAAATCTCATGCATGAAGGAATAAATAATAAAACTCAATTAGAACATTAATTAAAAATAAGGTTCAACATCCCTTTGGAACTGAAAAATAAAATTAGCCAAACATAATAAAAATAATACTTACTAGTTGAAAAGCTCTCTCCAAGAAATTAGAAGAAAGATCTCCCAAAAACTTACAATCCATAATGAGAGGTTGGCCCTCTATTTATAGGCCTCTAACTTGTCCAAACTCTAATAGGATTTACAATTAAAAATAAAAGAAAAAGAAAAATAATTATTATCTTAACCCTAGTTGGAATTAAAATCCAATTTGGAATCAAAAAGTAGCAAAAATCCCGTTTCCAGCATTTTCGCGCTACCAAACAGCCCCTTAAGACGCCAGCTTTGACCGGTCAACGCGGTAACGCGTCTGCTGATGTCATCGCTCCTTCCGCGCATTGCGCAGAATATTTTTTCACGGGACGCAAAACGACGTCGTTTCTTCTAAGTTGCTGATGCATTTCAACGCGCATTGCGTGGACGTTACTTGTTCTTTGGCAAAACGGCGTCGTCTTCGCTTGCAACTGATTCTCCTCCATACGCGCATTGCGCGGCTGTTAGCAAATTTACAATAATACCCCTCCGCGTCTTTTTTTCCTTAATTACCATAATGCCATCAGTGCTGGTTAATTACAGTTTTGCCATCAGACTTTTGCGGATTTTCCAAATTTGCCCCCAAACTTTATTTTTCCTACAAAATAAAATATAAAAATAAATAAAAATAATATAAAAATACTAAAAATCCTAAAAACACATAATAATAAATAAAACACCCAAAATAAATAAAAATACATAAATAAAAAGAAATATAAAAATACTATAAAATTACCTAAATTAACTAAAATCCTATAAAACCTATTAAAACCAAAATATGCTAAATAATTAAACATTTAAGCACACAATAAATATAAAAACTAAATATTAGGGCATAAAAATATCGTATAATTTAGTTCTATCACCTAACTATGTTAAGTAAATTACTCTCTATTCTAATCTATGTTAATATCTTGAAAATAAAAGCTATATAGTGTATTTATAGGAGTACAATAATAATCCTAAGCAAAAGTGGAAAAGAAATCCAATTTGGAATCAAATATAAGAACAAATCGTGAATAATTCTGTTTCCCAGAATTAATGGACTAGCCAAATGCTGCCTTCGCGTCCTTTGTGACGCCCCCAAATCTGGGCCTACATAGCCCAATTTGAAACGCCATAAAATACACGGTAACTAAAACAAATAGTACATAGAACAAAAATACAGAACTCAATAATACACAACTAAGTCTTCACTATTATTGCCACACTATATACAATATGTGAAGACTACTACAGCTATCTCTCGAACCTTTACTCCATTCCCCGGCTAGAGCCATATATTCTCTCATTTCCTGAAGAACAATGGAACAAAAAAGAAAGGGTGAGCTCAAATAGCCCAGTAAGAAATATCATAACTAAGATAAGAATGAATAAATTATCATTAGTCTTCAACAGTTAAGTTCTTGATATAATATAATAAATCACAAGTTTTAGATCAATAATAGCAGCAGAATGAGCAATCCATTAGAAGAATCATGTAGACTATGATGTCCACTAGCCTCTCTTTTTAAGAAAAATATCATCAACTTTTATCATCTTAATCACCACTGATCATGATGATATAAATTCACAGTTCCTGATCATAATCATGCAAGTCAATAGTTAATCTTTGCACTACGGACCAGAGATATTCAAATATAACACCAATGGTCATGATTATACCAGTCTTCAGCTTATGGTCATAATCATACCAAACAACAGTTCTTCTTTGCCCCAGGCCAATGAGAACATTCACCATATGCCCTAAAAGACACACAACAGTTATATCGCTTTTATTCTATCATCGGTGTCCCAGGCCACATATATTCACAACAAAATGATTATTGATGATTAGAATAACAACAGTGATATAAATGATGAACAAAAGAAACGGGATGATCAATAAATATCGAAAGTTTATGATTTTACTTTGAACAGATTCAAATAATTTCCAAATTGTCAACATGATGTGGACTCAAATTCAAAAACGATATTCAAGATTCACAATTCAGAATAACGGTTAAAGTTCAATGGAAAGATTTAGAAAAATAGGAAGGTTCAATTGAAATGATATTAGATGAAGCGCAAACTATTAAGGAACATATAATCATTTCAAAAAACTATACCAAATAGTACTTACCATAGTAAGTTAAGAGTATGAAAGGAATGATACCCCTTACCTTAACACGTGACTGGATATGAAGTTAATCAACCTATATATTTATAATTTAATTAGTAACTACCACATATAATTTCATGGTGTATACCAATTCGTATGAAATCATCAAAAGTGATTTGATAGAATAAAGTAGAATAACTTCAATATAGTTTTTGAAAAAAAATAATATTTCAAAATAAATCTTCCAAATGAAGTTTTTCAAAATAAATCTTCTAAATGAAGAGTCTTCTAAAGAAAGATTTATAAACACTGTTTGACGTGTGTGGTTGCTTATATAACCTTTATAAAAAAAACTTACTTGAACAGTATTTGTACACTTACAGATCTTCACAAATACTCAAGATAGCTTTAGCACATTCAAAGAAAACTTACACAAAATAATATTTAGAGAGTGAAAGAAAGAATAAACAAGGAAATTTTATGAAAAATCCTTAAGTTAAGGCCTCTATTTATAGTCAAAAATCTTATCATAAACCAAGATTTTTTAATTTAATTCAAACCGTATATTTCAAGATAATGTTTAATCCATACCACTCATTTCATCTTTTAAGATTTCCTTAATCTAAACCATTCATTTAAAGATCATCTTTAATCTACACCGTTCATTTCAAATTCTATAATTATTACATTATCTTTAATCTATATCATTCATTTCAGATCTCCTTTAATCTATACCATTCAATTAACTTTATATATAAAACAACTAACTTTATAAATCAACTAAATTTATATATAAAATAACTAACTTTATATAAATCAATTAACTTTATATATAAAAATAAATAACTTTATATAATTTATCATAATAAAATAATTTACTTTACATAATTTATATAAAGTAAATAACTTTATATAAATTATTATAATAAAAACGAATACCTTTATATAATTTATTATAATAAAAACAAATAACTTTATCAATTCAATTATTCAACAATAATTCACAATTATTTGTTATTATGACTAGTTGTTATAAATGCAGTGTAGTTAGCTTTCTGAGTTAGATAAGCAGAAAAATCAACTAATAATAGAATACAACACTTTAATCAACATCATAAAAGAGATAACAATATTGCTAAAAATAAATAAATAAAATAGCACGTTACTGTGTAATGACAATTATTGATTCAGTAATGTGAATTACTGTGCATATGCTACTATGACAATTATCAGCTCAATAATATGAATTATTATGCATATGACAATTATTGGTTCAATAAAGTTAATATAGTACAATAGTCATTTTATCAGTTCAATAATATGAAACACTGTGCAATACCGTGTGCTATTGTGCAATATTGTGTGTTACTGTACAATACTGTGTGTTACTATATAATACCGTATGTTACTATTCCTTTACGACCCGGTATTTTAACAGTTAAAAGTGATAGTACCGTTGACTATATTTATTTAGAAAGGTTACGTATGTCGCTTTCTATATCCGACAATAATTCGTTGTGGGGGTCCACCAATATTTGGTTATTTCGGCGTCGTCGTACGAATCGAATATTCCCCGACAATATTCTCCGACAAGATAAAACTTCTACAAACATTTCTTAATTTTTACTTTGTCAATTTATTTATTTACCATTTTCAGAAGAAAATATATAAAAAAAAATTATATTTCATAAAAGTCGGGGTCTTACATCCTTGACTCAGTCAATGTCTCCGTCGTGTGCATTGTGCGATGCCTGCACCAAGTGCCAATTGGAACGACGTCGTTCCGTGCAAGTCTTTCTCTTCTGCTCCCGCGCATTGCGTCTATCCTGTCCAATTCCTGCTGAACGATGTTGTATTTCTGTATGCTGCTACGCCTAATCCCTTCCACGAGCGGATAGCGCCCAGCCACCTCTCTGTTGCATATAATTACGGAATTGCCATTGACCTTGCTGAAATTACAACTTTGTCATCAATGTGTAATTTCCTATAAAATAAGATGTCAAATAATAAAAAAATAAATAAAAATATTATAAAAATACTAAAAATAATAAAAACATATAATATTAAATAAAATACCTAAATTACTAAAAATACTCCAAAACTCGCAATTAATTAAGCCTACAAATATCAAATAAATAGGTATAAAATTCCATTATCAATTATTCAGGGTGTCTAATTTCAGGGAGTTATATAATGAAGAGGGACTTTGGGTTAACCTGGATTTGTTGGATGAAGTTCGGGATGCTACAATGTTAAGGCTAGCCACTTATCAACAGAGAACGGCTAAGTATTACAACTGAAAGGTTCAAGTCGGGAGATTTCAGGTGAGAGATTTGGTGCTTAGAGAGACCAAGGCCTCGACACCGCATAATACAGGCAAGTTAATACCTAATTGGGAAGACCCTTATGAAGTTATTGAAGTAGTAAATGAGGGTCCTTATCTGCTTAGGGATATGGATGGGGTCGAGTTGAAAAACACTTGGCATGCAAGTCGGCTGAGAATGTATTATCAGTAGTGGGAGACTTTTTGTTGCCTTTCTATTTTTAACAATCTTATAATATAGTTAAAAGGATTATTCAGTTGTAATAATATAAACAAATTTCAATGAAAGAAGAGTATATTTTATTTGTTGGCTTGTTTGATTGATTACATATAAAGTTCCTGAAATATATATTATAACTATTCGATAAAAGGGAGGGATTATTCAGTTGTAAGAAATTTGGACAGAGCTCGATAAAGGATGATTTCATTCTATTTATCGACTTATTTGAATTATCTACATATGAAATTAGCACTTACAAACTTTACAAGGAAAATGGAAAAATAAATTTACAGATCAGTTAAGGGTTCAGGGGACCAGTTGGAGGGTTGTCATCTGGTCTAAGGTCTAGTTCGTCAGTGGCGTCATCTTTGAGCTAGAGCTGGTCGTCATCAGAGAAGCCTACTGTCTTTAGGCCTATACATGTTGCTTGAATCTTGAGGAGGGCAGCTCGATTGCCTTTGCCAAATTTCAGGGCTATATCTTCTGTTAATTCTAAAGAAACTCTATACTCGACGATAATTTACTTCTAGGTTATGGCAATTTCTTTGGTATTTTCCCTTAGGTCGTGATAGGCCTTCTTGAGAGCTTCAGTATATTTCTGAAGTTGGACATATTTGGCAAAGCCTTTCCTGTTGACCTCGGTGAGTTAGACGTGCAAATCGTTTGATTTTTGGAGTTGTTCTTGAGGTTGTTCGTTTTGTTGGTTGAGTCGAACGAGCTCAATTTTGCATTGTTCTTTTGTTTTAGTGTGCTCGGCCTGGTCCGAACTAATCGTTGTTTCCAAGGTTTCTATTTGATGGTGGGCGTCTAGGAGTTGTTGACGAATGTCTTCGTTCTGTCTGGGGAGCTCGGCCTGTTGGTGGAGTTGTTCGTGAAGAGCTCGATTCTTCTCAGTGAACTGTTGAAGGGAAGATTGAGTGGCAGCAAGGGCCTCATGTAGTTGTTGAAGGTCGGTGGCATAGTCATTGTTCTTCTCTTCGAGGATTTTGCATTGTTGTTGAAGTTGACGAAGTTCATCGGAGAGTTTTGTGTTGGCACTTGAAGCCTCTGTCAGTTGTTGATTGGTTTGGGTGAGCCCTTTATTCTCTGTTCAAAGTCTCTTTATCTCCATATCTTGTTCATGGTTTTTCAGGAGACGTCTTTATGTTTCTGGGTTAGCTCTTTTATTTAGTCGCCCCGATTGGAGATTTCTCGTTTGGCATTAGAATATTTAGTTTCTAGTTCCTTGATCTTTTGGTCTGAGCTCGGTCCAGTAGCCTCTCTTCTCAAAAGCCTTCTAAACAAGGCGAGGAACTGTATAAAAAGAAAAGTTTAACATGTGGTAAGATAATTACAAACCAAAGAATGAATAAAATAAATTGAGAAGTCATACCCGACCCTGCTGGACCATGGAGCCAAGGAGTAAGTCTTGGGTAGAAAGTTCGTCAAGGTTCGCATCGTCGTGAGTGACGTTGAAGGCTTCAAAATATTAAAGAGAGAGTTCAGAATTGTCGTCAGCCAGCCAGAAGGATGCTTTGGGGAAGTACTGTTGAAGTTTCGAGTTGAGGAAGGGACTATATCGAGAACTAGAGGGTTGAGGGTTGGCGTTGGTAGTCGTTTCAAGTATGGGAGTTGTTAAAGGGGGATTGGCAGTTGAGGTTTTTGGGGGTGAGGTCGTTTGAGGCTCGGCCTCTCCCATTAAGATTAATTAAACTATAGATTAACCTAATCTATATGTTAAACTAATTCGTCAATTAATAACCTAATCGAATAATCAAATTCCTAGGTTTATTCCTAATTAACATAATCCTAACTAAGCTAGATTATCAAAAGGACTAAACTAACCTTGATCAAGCTTGGTAAAAGACCTTGACTACCCCTCATTTAAATGGTTATTTCACCAACCAAACAAGGCCTAATACTATTCCTTTGGTAGGCTTGATCTTGGCCATTGATTTAGGAGATGATGATGTCATTAGACATAATTATTACAAACATTAAATAGCATTAAATGCTCCAAAGTGCAGGCCATTTCAAGGTGTCTAAGAGTGGTGCACTTCATCTTAGCTTATCAAGGAAGTTTTGTAACAATGACCATTTTGCCCTAGCTTTGGTTGGCCTATAAATAGCAAGCAATGTTCACCCATTCTATCATTCATTTTCAAGCTCAAAAATTAAGTATCAAAGCTATACATATATTGAGAGAGAGTTCTAGTGAGTTACTACCTTGGATATTGCAACGAAATAGTTAAAGCTTGCAAACACCAAAGGTACAATCTCTTATAGTTTTTATGTTCGATTTTTCTTTCGTCTTAAATTTTCAAAAGCTCAAGAACGCGAGTCGTAGCCATGTACGATTGTCGTTCTCTGTGTTCTTCACGTGTTCTTGAGCCTTTCTACATTTTGTAGTAGTTATAATGTCGAATTTCAATTCGTAGTTTAAAGCTCAATGAACATACGTCGTGGTCATGTACGGTTTATCCGTTCTCCGCGTTTTCGTATGTTCTTGAGCATTTTTATAAATTATTTTAATCAATTATGTAAGCCGTTATAATGACCAAATTTTGTCAATTATAAAGTGTCATAATCACTTATGTAAGCAATTATAATGCTCAAATTATTTCAAGTACGAAAACCAAAAGCTCAAGAACATAGTCGTTACCATGTACGATTTATCCGTTCTTCGTGTTCTTCGTGTGTTCTTGAGCAAAAGTCATGAATCTTTCTATGATAAGGTTTGTGATTTGTTATTTTTATGTTATAAAGTGATATTGAGTCTTACAACATGATTTCTTAAAGAGTTAAAGCAAGCGGTACCATGTTTCACATGGTTAACCCTAAAAATATTGGCCAAAACATGTTTACTGTCTATTTTTGCCATTTTTTGAAATCTTAAAATCCGAATCTGCCTTAACAATACAGATGAAAGTTGTAGATCATGAAATTATAAGCAATTTAGACTCAAGAATCACTTCAAAATATTTTCGTATGAAAAAGTTATGGTAGTTACCGTAAAAGACGTCAAAGCTGAAAATTTAAGTAGGGCTTTCGGGTGAAAACCCTAAAAGGCACCAAATTTTATGATTTTGAGCTAGCCAATTTTTCTAAAAATTCCACCAATGAAAATAGTCTAGTTTAGTGATAAAAACACGTATAGAACGAAAAAATTCAATGAACTAACATTCGGTACGCGAAACCCTTTGTATAAGCGCTTTAAACGATTACCGGGAAACCCTAATTTGTGCTAAAGGCAAGTTTTTTATCCTTAACCTTTGTTTACTTGCTTTCTATGTGATTTATACATTTTGTGTATGCATCGTGTTATAAATCTTTGATACGAAAGTTATTGCTTCTTGTTTCGACATAACTTGCAAAATGAAATGCTTATTCATGATAAATTCGAATCATGCTTTATTATATCAAACCAAGTCGTCTTTGGGCAATCTTGACATGTGAAGTAAACTGAGATGAAGAAATATGTATTACTGTTCTTGATCTGTCCAGTGTATGGTATGTTATGCATAACATAGGATGTCGTTAGGTTGATCCCCTTTCTATATCCACTGTAAAAGATTCTAAGTCGAAAGACAAAGAACAGTTCAAGGTCTAACCACTACTCAGTCTTGCTATGTTAAAATATTTATAAATATCAATTGTTGTGCCATGAATCCTTACAATCCTTATCGGTGTGAGTTCACTTATATGCTATGTGTTTAAAACTTGCTGAGCATTTTAGCTCACCCTTGCATATAAACCTAATTTGCAGACAAACCCGAGAGCTCCGGCTCAAAGAAGAAAGGAAAAAAGAAATGTGTAGACTAGTTTACTACTTTCCTTAACTGTTCTTAACTGTAGTCATAATGACATTTTGTAATAAGAACAAGTTTAACACATATAACCGAATATTATATAAATATTATCAAGTTTTATCATATTCTCTTGTTACGTCTTTACTTTGATTAAACCTAGAATTGTTAAAACTTAACATAGTATTAATAATGATCTATTTATCTGGATGAGGATCGGTAAATAACTTGTGAGTGTTGTACATCCGAGACAGGACTAAGCGATGTTGACTGGTCAAATCCATCGTTAAGGTTCCTCGGACCCAGGTATAACTCGTTATTACTATTCTGAATGTCAGATAAGTAGGATTATTAATATGAAGAGATATCACTATAACCAAATATGTTTCGAATAAGGGTTTTAACTATTTGGGTAATATTCTGTACGGAAAGAGAATTTTGCACTGGACAAAGATGCAACCATTTGTCACGGATAAAGATGCAAACATTTATCACGGGTGAAGATGCAAACATTCACCGCGAGATTCTCTGTTCCCAAGAGCCGTCTTAATGATTTAATGTCGTGGATGTTGGAACATGTAAAGTTATAGAGTATCTAAATATTAAGGATAAAATATTATGTTTGAGTATTAAGTCTCTTGTATCGATTACAATGACTTGATATAAAATAATGAAAGATCTTTGGGAATTAAGATGAGAACTTTTTTTGAGAATAAATGAAATCATCTATAAACCTATTGATTTAGCATTTATAGTGAGCACCAAGTCATCTATAGTAAGTATAGTGATTTGGGGGCGTCACATCAGATGTTTGTGTAGGGGCATCAGAAGCGACTTCGGAAGGGGCATCTTGATGAATCCGAACAGATCGTATAGGTTAGTCTGAGAGTGGGGGTTCGGTGTTGCGATGGGGAGGTACCTCTACATTAAACTTTTCAATGAAAAGGGGAGGGCTCAATGGTGGAGGAGTGGGGATTCGGCCCTCTGGTCTAGTCAGCACTACTGAATGGAAAGTGGTAGGTATTAAGTTAGAAGGGTTGATATCAAAAATATGTATATGAGAAAAATTGTACATAGATTAGAGACTTACTTCCGTGTCTGAATAGCCAATTCTCATCGGATAGGACGCTTATGTTCCAAGGCGTTGATGGTAACTTTCTGATAAAATCATGGAATTCCTTTTGGCGTTCGGAAGGCATCCGTTCATATCACACGTTGAGTTTTTAGGGTTCATTTCAGCTTTGCAGTTGGTCAACTTCCATGCAGTAGATATAAAACCACCTTGAATGCCACCCTTTATTGGTTGTGGGGGTTTGCGGTAGGCCTCGGCACCCCAATTTTTTTCTCAAATAACGAAACCCTGGGATCTGAGCGTTCAAGGTGAACATGAAGAAGAAGAAGTCGATGGCGGGTTTAACTCCGACTTCCAAACATAAGGGAATGAAACATATGAGGTGGATGTAGGAGTTGGGAAGAAGTTGTGACAATGTTATTCCGGTGAGGGTGAAGAATGAGATGATGAAATCGTGAAGAGGAAAATGAAGCCCATATCGCAGGGCTTGAGTATGGATGGCAGTATATTTTATGTCACCTTGGTGATACATCATATCATTGTCTTCAGGAGCTTTAAGTTCGTACTGTAGAGGGATCTAAAACTCACTCCAGATAGAGTCCAGCTCAATCGTCTTAATGATAGAGACAGTGTTGGCATGATTGTAGGCTTTAACAGAGCTGTATCGATCTCTGATAAACTCGTCATCTTTCTTAGCCTAAATAAGGATGGAACTCTTTGGGTCCTCTGTGATGGGGCTTCTGATATAGCTACTGAAAAAAAGTGGGGAATCAAGTTTCTGGGCCATTCCTGTGGACAATGAGGAGTGATTAAAAGTAACAAGGGAGGTTTTGGACTTTTGGCTGAAAAATCTTTGTGTAGAAAGAGTGGTTTGAGAGGAAAGACGGAAAAACTTGAGTGCGAAAGGAAAAAATAAGTAACTACAGCCGGGGCGGTGCTTTTCTTAACAAAAGGTAATGAGTAGCGCGGGAATCGGAGACTACTGCATTTAATAGAAAGGGCATGGTACGTGAGTGACTGACGTGAGACATATGACGGTTTGACTTTAGTTGGCAGTTTATTTGGTAACGTACCAATTGTTGGAAAAATGGAATACTCTCCTATTTTGAATTGTAAAAATAGGAATGGGGGAAAATATTGAGACATAATTTATTGGACCTTACATTTTAAATGTGGGCCAAGGATTATCTTGTGTGGGAGATGGGCTAAGTTATTTTTATCACCATGGGTTGTCCCATTCAAGTATCCTTATCCTTTGGGCGGTTTGGGTGAGTGGATAAAGATGTCATACTTTCACTCATAAACGATGATGGGACTCCTAGCGGTGTATGGATGATTATATATACAACGTTTCACAAGGGAATCAGGTAATATTTTTTATATACAAAACAAGAGTTATCAAATATCTTACATTTATTTCAGGATATATTTTGGTTCTCCATTATGACGTTTAATCGTCTGTGCTTATTTTTGCACTGAAGCATCCCCTGACTGTCTAAGCATTGACCTGATCTGTGGGGTGATTAATGGTCTGTTAAGTGTGTAGGTATCTTGCTGTGAGGTAAATTTAGGCGAGAGAAAGATTCACGCGTTAACATTTCACATATCAACTAAAAGGAGAAAGCTGAGGCTAACCAAAGTAACTTTCTTTTTATATTTTTGATATTAAATGATACTCCCTCCATTTTAATTTAAAAGATCATTATTGACTTTTTAAAAGTCAATTTGACATATTTTCAAATGCAAAATTGATATAGATTCTTTTAAAATTACACATCAATAGATCTTCTAATTAGTAGTACTTTTTAGATAAGTTTAAAATATATTAATCTTAGTATTGACTAAATTTAAGTAAATCTATATCAATTTTAAATTTGAAAGTATCTCAATTTAACTTTCAAAAAGTCATTAATATTCTTTTAAATTGGAATGGGGGAAGTACTATTCTAAATGTGCAGAACATGTACAATACTTAATACACCCATTCGGTTATCATGGTCTCTTTTATCTCTTCATCTTCTTCATCTTTAACTCAAAACCAATAGGCAGTGAAATTAGTTAGCAAAGACATTATATACTAGACATATTTTTTCAAAGTATTCAATATGAGACAAGATATATACTCTAACGTACCCAAATGCAAGAAGTTCTTATATTTAATATTAAGGTTGTGAACTAGCTAAACTGGGAACCAACTACCAATTCTCTGATTATGCCGGTTCAACCAACGGTCACCAGGTTTTACCGATTTTTGAAGACATCCGATTTAGTGGGTGTAAAAATTTGAAACGACAATGACCACTTTCTAATGATTGATTTATGTGGTGAACTTCCAAACTTCTATATATTGATGATGTCTCATGTGTAGGGCATGAGGTTCATCTTCTGTTTCAAATCATGAACCATATACATACTTGGATCAAGAAAAAACTGACCCCATGTCTTGAATAAAATTAATTGAATTTTTTATGAAAAGCAAAACATTTTATTTAATTTCTTAGGAAAGAAGCAAAAGAATCCAATGAACATATACAAATTATACTCTCTCCATTTAAAAATATGATACTTATTGTTTTGACAAACACAATAAATAAACATAGAAAGATAAAAACAATAACATAAGGTTTTACGTGAAAACCCAAATTGGGAATAAACCACGGAAAAGGCAGAAGATATTCACTAAATAATAATCTGAAGAATACAAGAAAGAACTATGACAATTATTTCTGAATGTTTCTAAATGTCTGAATGTCTTTACTCTAAAAACTTAACACCTATTTATAGGCCATAAAAAATTTCATAACCAAATAAGATAGGGAATACTAAATTGAGTATGACTAGGAAAGATAAATTTCCTAAACCAAAATGGATTCTAGGTATTAACTAAATTGAAATCCAATAAGGATTCATGTCATACCCAACAAATCTCTGCCTTGACTTAAATCCTCCAAATATAGCACAAAACAATGAACTTTCTTCTCTTCCCAAATGCACAACTCAAGTGCATCCAACATTAACCAAGTCCAAGCAATGTTCGAACTTAGTATAAGGTAAGGGCTTTGTTAACATGTCAGCTGAATTGTCTGCAATACCAATCTTCAAGATCTTAAATGTCACCATCTTCAACAATGTCTCGAACAAAAATGATACCTGACATCAATATGCTTTGTCCTATCATGATACATCTAGTCTTTCGTCAAGTGTACAACACTTTGATTATCGTAACGGACAACAGTAACTCCATGATCCATGTTGATCTCTCCAAACAATCCTCCCAACCAAATAGCTTCCTTAACAGCCTTTGTAATAGCCATATACTCTGCCTCGGTAGTAGAGAGAGCAACTGTATGCTGTAAAGTAACTCTCCAACTAATTGCACAACCTCTAAGGGTAAATATATAACCAGTCAATGACCTCTTCTTATCAAGATCACCAGCGTAGTTTGAATCAACATAACCTATAAGGGTATTGCCATTAATTCCTTCCAAACTCTAAACTAACATCGGAGGTACCACGTAAGTATCTTAAAATCCATTTCACAACTTGCCAATGAATTTTTCCTGGACATTATAAGTATCTACTTACCACACTAATAGCATGTGAAATATCTAGACGAGTACAAATCATAGCATACATAAGGCTGCTAATTGTACTAGAGTAGGGAACACTTGACAAATACCTAACCTCCTCATTTGTCTGAGGAGATAATTTAGCTAATCTGAAATAACCAACAAGAGAAGTACTTACGGTTTGGCATCCTTCATACCAAAAATGATCTAGCACCTTCTCAATGTAGTCTAGCTTTTTGGGATAAGAACAATTTCTTAATTCTATGATCTCGATGAATCTCCATGCCAAGAATCTTCTTAGTAGCACTTAAATCTTTCATCTTAAACTCGGTGCTCAACTGTGATTTCAGTTTACAAATCTCTGAACTATCTTTTGATGTAATCAACATATCATCAACATAAAGTAACAAATAGATAAATGAGTCATCTTGAAGTTTCCTAAAGAACACACAACTATCATGTTGACTCCTGCTATATCTAATACCAACCATAAATGAATAAAATCATTTATACCACTGCCTGTGAGGTTGTTTTAAACCATATAAGGACTTTTTCAACAAGCAAACGTGGTATTCCTTTCCTTGAATTTAAAATCCCTTAGGTTGACGCATATAAATATTTTCTTCAAGTTCACCATGCAAGAAAGTTGTTTTCACATCGAGTTGTTCCAACTCCAAATCATGCATAACACCAGACCAAGTAATACTCGAATAAAGCTATGTTTCACAACTGGTGAAAACATATCATTGAAGTCAATTCCCTCGACTTGACTGAATCCCTTAGCTACTAGTTGAGCCTTGTACCTAGCGTCTTCAACTCCTGCGATGCCTTCCTTTTTCTTAAATATCCATTTGTAACCTACAATTTTCTTACCTTTAGGTGGTTTCACAAGCACCTAAGTCTAATTTTTCTGAAGAGATTCAATGTCTTCATTCATAGCAAACAACAACTTTTCTGAATCATTCGAGGAAACGCATATTTATAAGTTATAAGGTCACTGTACTCAACTGCTTCGACAACTGACAAGGCATAGGCAACATAATTTGAATACCCATATCTCTGTAGTGGTCGTACTATATCCTCTTTGCTCTATCTCTAGTGAGGCTATACTGATTGTCCACACATTTCACCTCTAGAACTATATTATCATATGTAGCAATAGTAGTAGGCACATAATCTGAACTCTGCTATGATTTTTGAACCTGCTGAGAATTACTTCAAGCTCCATCTTCTGACCAACACTATCAGAACTATCAATACAATTAACAGAGGATTTCTTATTCTTATTAAGCATAGCATACTCATCAAAAGTAACATCTCTGCTAATGATAACCTTTGCTGACTTTTCGTCAGCACATCAAAGTCTATAACCTTTCACATTAGAACCATAACCAAGAAAGATGCATTTTTTGGCTCGAGGTTCGAGTTTTTCCTCATTCATATGTACATATGCAGGACAACCAAACACCCTAATAACTGAATAATCTGCAGGATTACCTAACCAAACCCCTTCAGAGGTCTTACATTTTATAGTTGTGTAAGGAGAACGATTCACCCAGAAAGAAGTTATGTTCACTACTTCTGCCCAAAATCCCTTGCCCAAACTTGCATTTAACAACATGCACCTAGTCTTCTCTATCAAGATTATATTCATACACTCTACAACTCCATTCTATTGTGGTGTTTTCACAACTGTACGATGCCTAGCAATTCCTTCATTCTTGCAGAACTCATTAAACTCAGTCTCACAAAACTCGAGGCCATTATTTGATCTGAACTTCTTAATCTGCTTCCCCATCTGCTTTTCAACCAAAGTCTTCCACTATTTGAAAGTCACAAAAATGTCATTCTTATGTTTCAAGAAGTAGACCCAAACCTTCCTGGAATAATTATCAATGAAGGTTAACAGATAATGTGCACCGCTACCTTTAGAAGGAACCCATGAAGCTCCCCAAATGTCTTAATGAATATAGTCCAGAGTCCCATTTGTTCTATGAATCGCAGTCTTGAAACTAACTTGTTTCTTCTTTCCCAAGATACAATGCTCACAGAAATCTACCTTTCCTATTTTCCGTCCAGTCAAAAGACCTCTCTTAATCAAAGAATCCATGCCTCTTTCACTTATATGCCCCAACCTAATATGCCACAACCTAGTGGTGTGATCTACAATAACTGAAGAACAAATTGCATCTGAATCTGTAGCTGTAGAACCCTCCAACTTATATAAAATGCCGACCTTGATTCATTTCATCAACACAAGAGAGCCTTTGCTAATCTTCATAACTCTACCTTCAACTATGTACTTACACCCGTTTTCATCTAGTGTACCCAAAGATATGAGATTCTTCTTCAAACCTGGAACATGTCTAACATCAGACAATATCCTAATTATGCCGTCATGCATCTTAATTTTAATTGTTTCGATGCCAATTGCTCTACATTTAGAATTATTTCCCATCAAAATAATTCCACCATCAAATGGTTTATATATGGAGAACCAATTACAAGTTGGACACATATGATAAGAACACTCAGAATCTAAAATCACACTGTTAAGTCTTTATCTGTCATCGGCTACTAACAGAAAGTCATCACTATCTTTAGCAACACTGGCCTGAGCAGGCTTTCTTGCCCCCTGATTCTGCTGGTTCTGCACATTTTTTCCACTATTAATCTGACCATGATTGTCTTTTCTCTGTTCTTTATTTTTCAACTTCGGACAATTACGCTTTATATGCCCCTATGCATTATAGTAGTTACAACTGAAATTCTTATTCTTAGATTTCGATCAGTGTGTACTACCACTTTTTGAACTTCTCTCAACTAACCTTCCTTTGACAGATAATCCAACACCTTGATCATCACTTTTTTCCAAAAGTCATCTCAGAATCTAGTTTTTGTTTACTCATAAGATTCGTCTTAACATCCTTAATTGAGATAGTGTCTCTACCATAGATCATAATGTCTCTAAATTGCTTATATGAATGAGGTAATGAGACTAACAGCAATAAGGCTTAACCTTCATCATCAATCTTGACATCAATATTATACAACTCAGTTATAATTGAATTAAACTCAGTGATATGAGATTTGATTTGAGTACCTTCTGACATATGTAAGGTGTAAAGACATTGTTTAAGTCTCAATCTATTGGTAAGGGATTTCGTTAAATAAAGAGACTCTAATTTCTTCCACAGATCAACAGGTATAGTTTCTGCTAACACCTCCTGCAACACATCATTCGAAAGGCACAACTAAATTGCCGAAAGTGTTTTCCCATCCATAGCTTCTCATTCTGACTTAAACATCTTGCTAGATTTCTTTGTCTCCCAATCCGTATCAGACATATCTACAGGTTTCACGGGCTTTCCTACAATAGCTTTCTTCAAGCCTTGCTGAGTAAAAACAACCTTCATACGAACCTACCAAAAATTGAAACTAATATTCCCATCGAATTTATTAATATCAAATTTTGTTGATGAAGTCGAACTCAATGCCATAGTATGGATCGAAAATAACTAGGCTCTGATGCTAGTTTGTTATGACAAAGTATGGCAAACACAATAATTCAACACAAAAAGATAAAGACAATAACACAAGGTTTTACGTGAAACCCCAAATTGAAAAAAAAACACGGAGAAGGCAGAAGAAATTCACTAAATAATAATCTGAAGAATACAAGAGAGAACTATGAGAATTATTTCTGAATGTCTCTACTGTAATATCCCGAATATTTGAAAAAAATTAAAAATAAGATTTCTAATATTTATTAAAGGTTTGAGTTGATAACCTAAGTTGTGGAGATTAGGATTTGTGAAGAAAAAAAAAAGAATTTTCATAAATGGATTTAAGTAAGTAACTCAATATGAAAACAATTGTGTTGTTGTGGGTAAATAAGTAAGAGCCCAATGATCCAGGGAAGGAACCCTAAATTCATTACATCAACCAAGTCCCTATTGAGACTTGGATTTGATAGTGTAAGAGGTCCAATATAGTTATTGGTCCAAGCCTTGTAAGTAGGGTTTTAAGACCCAATTTAATAAATGAAGAGTGGTCTAATTAAATTAGTAGATTAACCTTAAGAATTTAATATCAAGAGAATTGATAAAGTGATTTATTAACTTAAATATTCAATTAAATTGAATATAGTTAGTGAGTTAAAGTATGTAAATTAATTAATACGAGTATTAATCAATGAAGATATTGTCAAATTGAATAATAATATTTAATATTCTAATTAGTAAGTAATTACTAATTGACTATCCTATTTAATTAATGAACCAATCCCAATCCTTTAATTAATCATGTACTTGGTAATTAATATGTGACATATTAATTGAGACATCATGGGTTAAATTAAATGATCCAAGAATAAATTAATGGACTTGATTAATTAGTAGCACAAACATTTAATTGTTAGTCCAATGAGTAATCAATGGTAGTCCAACACTTAGCCTTTTGGTAATTAATTTTGGAGCTTAAACAATCTATTGTTGCATTTAAAAATAAAGCAAAATAAAGCATCATTTTCCTCCTTGTAGCTGCCGAAAATGAGGAGAGAGGGAGAGCTAGTTGGTTGTTTTTGAATTTTATTATTCCTAACTTGTGTTGGGCATTGTGTGGAGTTTGAGTTGATGGGTTAGACCCTTAATTAGTCACACTAGCCATCCTAAAGGCAAGCCTACAAAAATAGCTTCAAGATAGAAGAAATGTATAGATATATTTTATATATCTATAAATTATGCTAGTAGTAATATCTAATAGGCCTTTTGGTTATTTAATATTAATGGAATAGGTTATTTAATTAATTATTCAAGCCGATCATTTAATTGATTACGGATTGGGTAATTAATGTGTCACAAATTAACTAAGACATCATTAATTAAATTAAGTGAGTCCAATGTTTAATTAAATGGACTTGGTATTTATTAGCCCAACCATGTAAATTGAAAACTTAAAGTGAATTAAATGAGGTCCAAATTACTAGCCCACTTGGGAATTAAATGGTGTAACTTATTTAATTATTAAAAATAGGTAGAATGACATTTAAATTGGGACTAAAATCCTCCCAATTGTCGGGAGAAGAGAGGAGAGAGGGAGGCTACTTTACTTTAAATTATTTAATTTCTAGCTTGTGTGGGAGGTTGTGTAATAGCTAGCCTTGAAAGTGTAAATTCCTAACTTGTCAAATTCCAACTTATGAAAGCTTGAGTTCACTGGCTTAATGATGCTAGTTTATATAGATATAATATCTATATCTAATAATATGGTAAGTATCTTCTTAAGTCATTTAGTTGGATACTTGCATTTTATTTTTCCTTCATCTTCTTAAGAGTTGGAGAGCTTTTGGAGAGCAAAAGCATGTTAGTCACCAAGAGAAATAGAAGAACTCAGCCGTGGGATCTAAGGAGGAGGAAGAAGAAGTTCTTCATGCCTTCAAATTTCCAAATTTACCATGGAAGGAGAAGATAGCAAGCATCTAGGAGCCTAAGGTAAAACACCTCCTAAAAAATCCTAACTCTAGCTCTTTATGTCAAAAATGTGATTTTTATACTAAGAAAATGATTTTGAGACTCTTGTTGGTTAGAAATGTTCTAGACATGCAATATTAGAACTTCATGGGTTTAGATCATGTATTTGTATGCGTTTATGGCAAAAAGATTGGGCAAAAACCTTTAAAGCATGTTTACCGGAAAATTAAAACGGAACAGCCCGCTCTCGAAATTATTGTTCACGTTCCGTAAGTCAGAATTATGATCCGTCAATTTTGGATGACAGATATTTAAGATACGAACGCAACGATATAAATTAGAGCTTAATCGGAGTTATAGAATTCAAGATATTAAAGTTTCCGCAAAGGACCCCAAAACTGTCCAAATCTGGAAAAGACCAAAAAAATAAAAATAAATAGTTACTGTCCAGTTTGGTCCAGGGGCAGTTTCATCCACTTTTATTGGTCTACAAATTCTGGAAACATTTGGTATGTTAATATGCAAAATTATGCAGCTTCAGTCCAAAGATGAGCATCTATTGATGTATAGAATGAGAGTTATGGCTTTTATAAGAAAGTGTGTTCTTAAAAGTAAACCGTCATAACTCAGTGTGTTTAACTTAGAAAAATATAAAAAATTTACAGGAGCTTGTGTACGATAACAGGAGTCTACCATGTAAATGTCATAATTTTATGACAAAAGGATAATTTATAATAAATGGTGCAAGTTCTGACTGTTTTGAGCTATTTAAAAATAGTAAATTGAATTGAAAAATTTCAGGAAAAATATATGTTCATGAGGATATCATATTCTGTTTTTTACCAAAAAATAAAAAATTCAGAGATGATTTGGTATTTTTCATGGCTTTACTTGAGTAATATTTTCAAGCATACTAGTGATTTAATTATTAAAGATAATTGATTAATTAATTATTAATTAATAGTAATTAATAATTAAAGAAGGATTAAGTTAATAAATTAATTATTTATTATTTAATTAAGGTTAAATAATAAATCAGAAAGGTTAATTAATTAATTATTATTTAATAAACATTAAATAATAATTAAGGAATAATTAAGTTAATAAATTGATTATTTATTATTTAATTAATTTAATTCATCATGAATAAATAATAAATAAGGGTAAGTAATTAATTACTACTTAATAATACGAAGGAAGATTATTAAGTAATTAAAATATTATTAAGTGATTAATAATATTAGCTGATATTTGATTAACTATTTAATTAAGAATTGTTAATGATTAAATCATTATTATATAATTAATAATGTTATTTAACTTAAAATACTATTAGAAGAATAATAATATTGATTAATTTTTAATTAACTATTAAATAATAATAGTTAAGAGTTAAATCATTATTAATAATTAATAATGATAGTTAGCTATTAAATTATTAATCATAGATTAATAATAACATTATAGGATTAAAATATTATTATTAGTTAATAATATTGAAGTAAGAAATTTAAAATATTATTAAGGGTTTAATAATTTTAGTAATTCGATTAAAATATTATTAAATAATTAATAATATTGATGAACAATTAAATTATTATTAAAATGATTAATAATAATGAGGAGTCAATTAAAATATTATTAAAAGATTAATAATAATGATTAAGGTAAACTATTATTAAAGGAATTAATAATAGTGATGTTTATTTAAAGTGTCATTTAACAATTAAATAACATTAGAAGTTATTACTAATTTAAAAGTAAGATTTAAAATATTCTCCGAGATGGATAATATTATGAAAAGTTGTCGAGATAAATGTTGTGATTAAGTTAAACCAAGGTTATAGTCCAGTTGTGACTAATTGATGGTTCAACCTAAATAAATATAGGGTCTGAATTTTAATGCAGTGACAGTAATAAATGTCGGAACTGCATGGTTGTGTACAAAAGGTTTGCGGTGTTAAAATGAAATACTGAGTCAAGTCAACGAGAGACTAAAATATGAAATTAACCCTATTGAATAAAGGGGACGATAAGAAGAAATAAATATCTTTAAAATAAGATTTAGTATTAAGTCACACTTTGACTGATATTGTACACTGTTGATCTCACATACCGTGTAGGTGATGCAAGAAACGCGGAAGGTTAGCGTAAGCTAATTATGCAAGTCCAGGCAAGTTTTTCAGAACGTGTTGCATTATGTGCATAATTTAGAATACTGTTAAATTATTATGTGTGTATATGTTATTATGTGCAATAATGTGTTAATGTGCCTTTGTGATACAAGTTGAAATAAACTGTTGATATGCAATAGATGATTAAGTTAAGTGTTCTATGTTGAACTGTATGAAATTGACATGCATGAATAGCACGAATCATAAAGTAAATAAAAAAACATGATATGCATGAGATATGTAGTCATTGCAAAGCATGAGATGCATGAAGCATGATGAAATAAGTTTATGTGTTATGTGAAACTGTTAGACTTGCTGAGTCGTCGTGCTCATTCTTGCTTAAACAACATTTTTCAGTTGAAGCTCGAGAAATTTAGACGATGTCGATAGAGACAAAGATTGAGACGGAAATGTCAGACATGTGCGAATGGTATTAGACATGGTAATGAAATCTCTGCATAGAGAGAGTTAGAAGTTATTGCGATGAACCTGTTAAGGTAGTTTGTTTGTATAAATCAAAGTTAGAAAACTTGAATAGTTAGTATAACTTGCATTTTTGAGCAGATGTGTGATATATTATCATACTCTTGTGTATAAATGAATATTTGTATAAATAAACAAAAATTGGAATATAGTATTTAGTGAGTTTATTGTACTCATATTTTTTGTAAACAGACTAGGTCATATTATATTCGGTCTGAGATGTCACAAAGTAAAGATTACGATTCTGAGACAGGATCATGAAATAGTTTTGAATAAACTCTGTTTTAAACAATTATATAGTTGTAAATTGTGAATGAGATGATAAAAGTTTTTAAAATAAACTAGTTTTATCAATTATATTATTGAGATATATTGTGGATTTAAGTACAAGGTTGTACGTCTAACGAGCGGAATCCGGCGTGGCCAGCACACGGATTTTCGGGTCGTTACATCTACTCCATAAACTTAACACATATTTATAGGCCATAAAAAATTCCATAACTAAATAAGATAGGAATATTAAATTGAGTATGACTAGGAAGGATAAATTTCCTAAACCAAAACGGATTCTAGGTAATACTTAAATTCAAATCCAATAAGGACTCATGTCATACCCAACACTTATTGATTTTTTGGAATTCAATTACACGTTAATTTTCAAAATCCATAATTGATATAATTCATTTAGAGTTATAGAATATTATATATATTATAAAAAAGAATACCAATACATGACCAACAACGAAAGAATAGAAGTAACACACCAACTAGACACAAGATGAGAGCAAATCTCAATCAAAAAACTCATTGAGTCGGTATATAAAACTGGCACAAATAAAATGCCCACCCTAGTGATTGTGCCTACTTTCCGTTTCGGTTAATTAGAGTATGATTTTGACATTCTTGAAAGGACTATCATTGTTTCTTCATGTGCCTAAAATTACAATTTTTGTGTGGTGAATTCAAATACTTGTGATCAATAATGAAATGGCTGAGTTTTCCTAACATGCATAAAACTTGATTTTTCTGTGTTTGCTGTTTTCATGGTAATACTAGCTAGCTAGGCTTGAACTTAATTGGATGGATACTGGCCATATATAATTCTCAACATGCATGACGACAAATACATTCAATTATTGGACAGGAAAGAGTAAACTATTCTCCACAAAATAATAATAGTAATTAATTAATAACAGAAAAGACTGGATTGTATATGGTATACGATATACAAACTATATATAAAGCTGAGTATCACTGCTTCAAATCATCAATATTTCCCTTTTCCAATATTTCACCCCAAATTAGAAAAATGAGCCTCGCTACTTTTACAACCATGGCCATCACCCGAAACCGCCATGCCTCACTGCGCTGCAACTATCCAACTAAAGATTGCAGTGTTGGTTTACTCGTAGGTTTCGAATAATTAAGCACCATTTCCTTTTCTTTATAATTCTAGTACCTAATTTGTTTTCTTATTTTCATTAAGAACGAACACTTTTGATTTTCTTGCAGGATGATTTTTATACGAAACGTGCACAAAAGCTAACCGATGCTAGGTATTTGCTTAGAAGTAATGTTGGCAGACATTCATTGGAAGGTTTAGTCATGGTTGATACGATGCAAAGACTAGGAATAAACAATTACTTTCATGAGGAGATTGAATTATTTCTCAAGTGGCAGTATATGCTAATGACAGAAACTCGTGTTCAACAGCATAAAGACCTTTCCGAGCTATCCCTTTGCTTTCGACTGTTGAGACAAGAAGGTTACTACGTGTCTGCAGGTAGTATATATATTTTCCCTTTATTTTGATATTTATTTGTCACTCCTTTAACTTCATAATTCGCAAGTTCTAACCCTGGAAGATAAAAAACAGACCGTGTTTTTGGACACCTTAAGGGAAAAGATGGTCAGTTTAAGGAAATAGTTGGAGAAGATATCAGAGGAATAATGGATTTGTACGAAGCATCGCAGCTAAGCATGAAAGGAGAAGATATACTTGAGGAAGCAGAAAGATTTAGCAGCCAGCTTCTTAATGAGAAGATGACATTTGTAGATCAAAATCAAGCTACAACTGCTAGAAATACGCTGAAGAATCCATTTCACAAGAGTTTAGCAAGGTTCACAGCAAAACACTTCGTCGAAGATTTAAATGGGGAAAATGGATGTGGAAAAGCGTTGCAAGAACTAGCCAAGTTGGATAACAAAGTAATACAATCTATACATCAAGGAGAATTACTTCAAGTTTCGAGGTATTTCACATTAAGAGAAATATATATTGGGTATCTTTTGTCAATTATTTAAGGAATTATGGCATTATTATTTAATTGTCTCTTTAATGTATACATCATTGTCACCTACCGTAGGTGGTGGAAGGACTTAGGATTGGCAAAGGAGTTGAAATTGGCCAGGGACCAACCTCGAAAATGGCATATGTGGCCCATGGCTATGCTCACTGATCCTAGTTTATCTGAGGAAAGGATAGAGCTCACAAAACCAATTTCTCTAATATACATAATAGATGATATTTTCGATGTTTATGGGACCATTGATGAACTCACACTTTTCACAGAGGCTGTCAATAGGTACCTAATGTTATTTTTACCATAGTTGATCTTCTTTGATACATTAGTTAGAAATCTATGTCAAATATATTGTAGTATTGAGTTCAATATTACATATACACAGATGGGATATTACTGCTATTGAGCTACTACCAGGCTACATGAAGAAGTGTTTTAGGGCTCTTCATGAAATCACTAATGAAATTGGCTACAAGATCTACAAGAAACATGGACTGAACCCCGTAGAGTACCTCAGGGAAACGGTATATAAACTTTCCCCTCAAAGTTTTCTTATATCGATGCATGTATGAAAAACAGGACGTATCTCATTATGATCGTTTGATGTTGTAGTGGGTGAGTTTGTGCAATGCATTTCTTGTAGAAGCAAAATGGTTTGCTTCCAGGCAGTTGCCACCAGCAGATGAGTACTTGAAGAATGGAATTGTTAGTTCAGGTGTACATGTTGTGCTAGTTCATATGTATTTTCTTCTAGGGGACGGTTCAACCAAGGATAGTGCCGACTTTTTAAGTCATGATTCAGGCATTATATCTTCTGTGGCGGCAATACTTCGCCTTTGGGACGATTTGGGAAATGCTAAGGTAACAATACAAAAGTTGTTTAGTTTACCTACACAACACTTTACAGGATGTACGGCATAATTTTGAAGAGTTTTGTCTAGGTAAATTAGGCATCTTTTGTCTAGTTACCTAACTTTTTTCCATAAATATTACCTACTTTTCAATATAACTAAATGCTTTTGGATAGGACATGACATAAGCTTAATTTGATTGATAGGATGAGAGTCAAGATGGAAATGATGGATCATACATAAACTACTATTTGAAAGAACACCAAGGCTCTTCGGTTGAAATTGCACGAGAACATGTTCTTAACATGATTTCAGAGAGGTGGAAATGCCTGAACAAGGAGTGTTTCTCTCCAAATTCATATTCACCAACTTTCATACAAGGGTCTTTAAATCTTGCAAGGATGGTTCCATTGATGTACAGTTACGATGAAAATCAAAAGCCTCCAGTCCTTGAGGAGTATATCAAATCAGTCCCCTATGATACTACTCCGTTAAAGGGTTCCCTATAAATGGAGATCAACAGTGTCTAGTATGAAATTATGTGAAGCACATCCACTGGGGATGTTATGAACTGTTTTATATTATAAAATGTGATTAAACTTTAATTTACTTTCTTGTATTTTTTTATATTAAATGATAATATTCTAAATGCAGCATATACAATACTTAATACACAAAGTAACTTCTTTAGCATATACAATACTTTTACTTTCTTTTTTGTATTTTCGATATTAAAGGATACTATTCTAAATGCATCATATACAATAATATATATAGGACTGCAAACCATCCAAACACAACATAAATGTTGTGGATGTCTAGTTGTCGTGGACATTGTCATTAGCTACAATATATTTATTGTGAACATGATAAAAGACTACTATCCAAACACAACATAAATGTTGTGGATGTCTTAGTAAATTTTTACATTCTAATTGCTAAATTTTATAATCAATAGTACAAAATCTTGATGATATCCCAAAAGCTGTCATTATCATTGTGTGGATTGTTTTCATATACTCCCCTTATTTTGGAGTAATTATTGAGTAATCTTGGAACACTTGACACGTGGTATCTCGCACCATACCACTCATGTGTTATAACTTCAGTACTTAAAATAAAATGACTCACTTTAAGTGCTAACCATTTAAGTGTTGAAGTGACAATACATGAGTGGTGTGAGACATCACGTGACAGGTGTCCCAAGAATATATAAAAATTTTTTTAATTTTGTTTAGTTGATGTTTAAAGCGGAATGTAACTAATATTTTATCTAAGTGATTCAATTGTATATAAAAGAATCGGAGAGAGCATATTTATAAACACACTACTATTAACATGCTTTTTTCTCTTT
The DNA here is from genome assembly GCA_947179155.2 of Hedera helix. NCBI lineage: Eukaryota > Viridiplantae > Streptophyta > Magnoliopsida > Apiales > Araliaceae > Hedera > Hedera helix. The sequence continues at coordinate 10,384,526 of OX359274.1, forward strand.
TCTTTTTTTTTCCTCTTTCTTTTTCTCTAGTTAAAAACCTTAACTTCTATCTTAAATTTGGAGAGGGCTCTTTAATTTTTGGAGAGACCATATGCTAAATCTCCTTTTTTATTTATTCTTTATTGTATAATAATAATTTATTTTTCTTTTTTATGGAGTTTGTTTTTCCTATTTGTGGGACTTGTTTTGTCCATAAGATAATTGATTTCTTCCTCTCTCTCTTTTTTTGTGATGGTTTCATTATCATCAGTAAAAAATTTTACTTCCTCTGTTTTGGAGATTATGTTTCTAGTTTGTAAGAATTTTTCCGGTGTGCAAATTGATGAAGATAAATTATTTAGATTTGAATGTGACGTTATCAAGGCAGCTTATTCTTACGTTGCTCGTGTTGAATAACTGATCAGATATGCATATTTTATTATTTTTTTAAAATATTAATTATTTCAGGAGTACTTGTTGTGTCCACTCGTTGTTATGATTTACAATTTTTTCCTAATTATTTGTTATTTTGTTTGAAAGAATTGTAATATTAATTTTATTGTAATCTTATAATCGTTTATATTAGATAATAATTTTAATACTCTTATATTTTAAATCTTTTGGACCATTTGATAAAAAATATATATACCATTAACATTTATGATATATTAAATCAATTCTAACAACCTGTGGTCACGCTGCAAAATTGACTACGCACATGCTACTTCTTGTTCATACTCTCTTTTCATCATACACGGATAGACCGTAGTTGATGAGCAGACATCACCAATGAGACCTCGCAAAATGGCCACACATGAAACACTCTTGATACATTGTGACTTTATTTCTCTATTCTCTATCTTGATTTGACAATTTCAATAACTCAAGTAAATGTAAGTAAATGTATTGTATCATTCTTTAATTAATATCAAATTGTCATTGCATGAAAATTAATGACATTATTTATGTAATTTATGACATGGGTTATAATTTATTAAATTATCAGTGATAAAAATTGTAATAATCTAACAATCATTATTAAAAAATTTATGAAAATATTATAATTATTTTAATTAAATTACAAGCGAAGAAGTACACATTATTATTTATTAATTATTTAATATAAATGTGTACTTCTAATCAATTATTAAAAAAACAAAAAGATGTTTAAGTAATAAAAAAATTACTAAAAATTTGACAATTATTGATAAGACAAACTTTAAAATTTAATATGAAATAACTAATTATTTGTATTTAGAATTTAAAAACATTAAACATGTAAGAAATACAATTCAAACTCGAGCAACTAACGAACCGAACCGAACCAAATTGCGCCGAACACTAGCATTGGCGAACCGAACTCGAACCGAACCGAACCAAACTGTTCACGAACATAGTCGACAAACTTGTTCGATCGAGCAATCGAACTCGATATCATGTGCGAGTTCGGCTCGAAAATGTCAGATTGTCGAACTCAAACCGAACCAAAACCGAACTGAATCGAACCGATTCGCGAACAGTTCAGTTCGTTTGCTGATATAAATATGTAAAATAACTTCTTTATGCTAAAACCTAATTAGATTTTAATTTACTTTCTTTTTGTATTTTTTTTTTTTTGTATTTTTGAATATTAAATAATGCTAATGCAACAAATACAATACTTAATACACAAAGTAACATTTTTTTTTTTATCGGCAAACAAAAATTTTATTAACAAAATTCAACCAACCCTCGTACATAATCACTAACGATCCAAAAGTTTGGATCATCATCATAATACCAGAGTACTCACCAAAAGCTAACAAGGAAAATTAACACCTAAAAAACTCCCCAACAAGCAAACAAAATTACACATATTCCAAGAATTAAGAGAAGTCTAAATCAGATTATGTGGCACTTTATTCCGCCACACCAAGAATTGAGAGAAGTCTAAATCAGATTTTCCACCGAAAAATCTCAAACCAAACCAGCCATGCCAACCTACACCCATTTAGCTATCATGTTCTCTTTCATCCCTTCAACTCCTTCGTCTCTAGCTCAAAATCTATTAATAATAAAAATAATTAGTCTAAATTATTATATATTAAATATATTTTTTCAAAATATTTAATATAGAACAAGATGTATACTAACATACTCAAATTTAAGAAGTTTCTATGTTTAATACGAAGATTGTGAACCGGCCACATCCTTAGTTGTGTTATGTTCTGTACTTCTGGAATATAATTTATTTAAACAATGCTACAATCTTCGTCAGAACCCAACCCTACCCGGATTAATAAAACTTGTACGGATGTGGAAAATGGCCAAAGTCGGTGAAATATCAGTGTTTCCATTCACAGAAATTTTAAGTTCGAAATAAAAAAATAATGTTCATCTCATTATTAGGAATTGCAAAATTATTAAAATAATCAATCTGTTTAATGAATAAATTTGTTTGTCAAATTAATGAATATACTTCACAATATTATTAATTAACTCGTGTATTCCATTAATATGATTTTGACTGTTGACCAATTTATGGACCCAAAAGAAACAATGAAAGCTTAACAAAAGAAAATACCAATACATGCCTAACAACAAAAGAATAGAAGGAACATGAATTATGTGATATGAGGTCGACCTATGATAATGGGATTTTATACATATTTATTGAGTATTTTTAGATTTAATTATTTGTTAATTTTAAAGTATTTTAATTAATTTTAGGTAATTTATTTAATTTTATGTGTTTTTATTATTTTTATATATTTTTAATTAATTTATATTTATTTTTGTAGGTAAAATAATCATTGATAGCAAAAGTATAATTTTTGCAAAGCTGGAGAGGTATAACCGAAAATAATGGAAGCTTTGAGGGCAATATTGTAAATATGAAGCGCGGTGGCAGTTTCGTAATAATTGCATGAAGAGGGACAGGCGCGCATTGCGCGCAGGGAAGTTAGCAGCAAGGGCCATCAATGCGATGTCGTTAGGTAGCATATTAAGAAGCCTCTGCGCAATGCGCGGAAGGCTATGTTTGGGCGGCCAGAAATTCAGTAATATATGCGGCGCTTTTTGTTCATAAGGAATGCAGCACGCATGCCATGCGCGAGGTACACGCGTGGCCAGCTGTCAGGAAGCACACGTTAAGGCGGTGTTTGGTCGTGCGACTTTTATTGGAAATTGGGATTAAACGGGATTATTTCGGATTTTTGCACTAATTTAATTCCGAATTGGATTTCTTTTCCACTAATGCTTAGAATTATTATTCTACTCCTATAAATATACTGTGTAACTCTTATATTCAGTAGATTATGGTACATTAACATAGTTTTAGAGTAGAATACTATATTATAATAGTTTATAAGTAGAGTTATGAGCAAATATTCCCATGAAGGATTCGAGAATTGAAGACGGAGCTTAGGAATTGAAAACTATGATTCGAGTGACAGACGGAGATCAACACAGATTTGATTTCTTTTCTTTTACTTTTATTTTTGTAATTTTGAGATGTTGAATTATTTGTGGTTAATTTATTATTTAGTTATGAGTTAATTTATTATTGAGATTACAATTGAACCCAATTTATAGTTTAATTTAATTTGTTTTCTTTTTAATTATTAATGATTATATATGAGCTATTTATCATATTTAGTGTGTTCATGTATAATTATTTGCGCAATAATTAATGAGATAATATATATGAAATCAAAAGTGGAATATAGGTTTAAATCCGGATACATGTGAATTTGTTTATTCTTTCTAGGAAGAGTATCATAATAGTGTATAGGATGAAAATACCTATATGGCACATGCAACTTTGTTGAGAGTTGGATCTTAATGAGTTTATCTCTAGTTATTTTGCATAGCAATATAGCAACTTAATTGGTATAAATCTTTTTATTAATTCTTGAAAAAGATTAATAAATAGTTAAGAAATCTCAGTTAACAATTTAATATAATTAATTAATTAAAAAGAGAGTGAAGCGATTTAAATAAAACATTGGGAGAAATTGATATCTTAACTATTTTTAATTTAATTTAATCATTTTTACTAGTTTAATTTAGTTAGTAATTGTAATTAGTTTTATTTTATTAATTAAATTGTGATTGTTTAAATAAAATTAAATTGATATAAAATTAGTCTTTGGCAATTATTATTATTTAATTCTTCGTGGGTTCGACACTCTACTTTGTCACTTTATTACTTGTTGACCGTGTATATTTGCACGCATATATTCATATAGAAAATACGCAACAAATTTTTGGCGCCATTGCCGGGGAATTAATTTTAAAATTTTTGCTAGTATTAATTTTAGTCAAATTAATTTTAATTTAAACTTGTATATTTTTATTTTATTTTTCTTTTCAAGTACAATGGCTGCATTTAATTATCAATGGTATTTTGAGAGGATGGATCCATCAAGGGCGGAAATATTTAAGCCATTGGTTAATCAACGTTCGATACTTAAAAGGCAGATTGACGCGTTTGAGAGACAGTCCATTCAGAATACTTACAATCAACAGTTTAGTTACACCCCAGACTAGTATCATCTGGGTTGGCAGGATTTTACGAATCATTTATTGAATAATAATGATCAAGCACAATATTTTGCTCCAGAACAATTATATCCATCAGAATTTTCGTATCCACCTCAATTTTACGAATTCTTGTATCAACAACCTCCACCGTAGCAAGAGAAAAAATCAACTTGTGAGCAAATTCTTGAGAGGATTATAGAGTATAACGAGATGAGTATTAAATGCAATGAAGAATTAATACGAGATTGAAAAATTCAAAGGGAAGAGGATGAGAGTCGAAGGGAACAACTTGCCAATATAGTCAACAATTGCCTTCACGAAACTTTACCTAGCAATATAGAGATAAATCTTGAGAAGGAAAGTAAAGAGCAGTGTGAGATAGTCATATTAGAAAATGCCAAGGAGTTTCAAGAAGCTAAAAAAATAAATTTAAAGATGTCTCGTTCGAATGAGGAAGATGATGATGAGATTGAAAAAAAAAAGGAGCAAGGTTTGGGAAGAGGAAGAGAATGATGAGGTTGATCAAGTCTTGAATTAAAATGATAGTAAGAAAAATTCGATTGTGATTTTCGTGCAACAAATTCAGAATTGTGAGGAGCACTATTTGATTAACTTTGTTGAAGACAATGATAGCTCAGATGAATAAAAGTTTGGGGGAGGTTCGCAATTTTTTAAGAATGTCATGAAGATCAAAGAAAAGATAAGGAGGAGGCATGAAAAAATAATTTTTGCGATTGAGCCTGATTGAAGAAAAGAGAGTAGTCAGGCTGAGACTATAAAACAAGCGTTTATTGGAAGACAACCCAAGTTTTAATTTTAGTTTTAATTTTTATTTGTATTTTAGTTGATTTAGTCGTAGTTAATTTTAGTTTTTATTAGTTGTTTTAATATTTTGGTTTTGTTTTTGTTTTGTTTCAAGTTTTTGCTATACACTCAAGCTTAGCAGATGATGAGAAAATTGCTACATATTCAGGAGAGTCATTTATATTTAATTTTTTTTAATTTTATACATTGAGGACAATGTCTGTTTTAAGTTTTGGGGTGTGGGTAAATGTTGAAATAATTTATTATTATTATTATTATTATTATTATTATTATTATTATTATTATTATTATTATTATTATTATTATTCACGAGACACAAGTCGTCCACTTGGGGTAACCATTGGGTTTAAAGGCTTGTTGCACATGCTAAGTACAATCGTATTTCCTACGAAAATGGGGTAGTGCATTAATTAACATATTTTATTTTATTTTTAGGATGAGTCATTTGGACAATGAAAAAATTTGAGTTAAATTTTTGGTTGATGATAAAATTTTGGTTCTTATTTAATAACTTTTGAAAATGGATAAATTATTGTTAGTCCGAATTTTGACATATTGTTGGTTATTATTTTATTTAAGATCCTTTAAATTTTTAAGTACATATCCATTTATGTTGAGTTAGTTTTAGCTTAGAGAAGGTTTATATGGTTAAATGCTCATGATAGATATTTTTAAATTCTATATTTTTATTTGATCGTAACTTAAAGCGAAATTGTTGTAAAATATAATTTAGGAGAGATGATTTAGGTAAATTTTCTGGGATTATTAAAATTAATTTATCCTGTGGAGAAAAAAGAGTTAAGAAAGTTATGTGCGAAGCGAGATGGAGACACGCTATCTCTAATGCTCTTGCTTCCATTCCTCGGCATTCGCCTCTTTCGGGATGTTTGTTGACCTTGCTTTTTTTCTTTCAAGCAGCATCTTTTTGTTGGTTTTTTTTTTTTTTTTTTGCGTAAAACACACTCGTTGGTCAGATGGAGCATAAAATGCACTCACCGATGTTGAAAAAAAAAAAATGGGATGGAGCATAAAATACACCCATTTAATTGAAGAAAAAAAAGTTTAAAAATAATTAATAATCCTAGTGGTGCTTAAAAGATTAAAAACTTTTTGATCCCCTAATTTATATTTGCATGTATTAGCTTTGAGTGATGTTAAAGATAAAAATATAGAGTTTTGTTGTATATATATATTTTTATATCTTTTATGAGGTATTTAATTATGTGAGCGGATCTAAGTTTTTTCGCTAGTTTGATACATTTGGATTCACACACACACGAAGGGTCTTGAGTAGAGTAAGATTAATAGATATGTTGAAATTTTTGACATTGCATGAGTTTGAAATTTTCTTTGAGTTATCATTTAAAAAATCTTTGAGGTTAATAATTTTATTCATATTGATTCATTGCTTGAGTAATTTTGGTTTATTTAGTAGAGTCTTAGTTTTTATTTTTATTTTTCTTTTTCTTGAGGGCAAGCAAAGAGTTAAGTTTGGGGATATTTGATAATGGGATTTTATACCTATTTATTGAGTATTTTTAGGCTTAATTACTTGTTAGTTTTTAAGCATTTTAATTAATTTTAGGTAATTTATTTAATTTTATGTGTTTTTATTATTTTAAGTATTTTTATATTATTTTTAATTAATTTATATTTAATTTTGTAGGTAAAATAATCATTGATGGCAAAAGTATAATTTCTACAAAGCTGTAGGGGTATAACCGTAAATAATGGAAGCTTTGATGGCAATCTTGTAAATATGAAGCGCGGTGGCAGTTTCGTAATAATTGCATGCAAAGGGACAGGCGCGCACTGCGCGCAGGGAAGTTAGCAGCAAGGGCCATCAATGCAATGTCGATTGGTGGCAGATTAAGAAGCCTTCGCGCAATGCGCGGAAGGCTATGTTTGAGCTACCAAAAATTCAGTAATGCGGCGCCGTTTTGTTCATAAGGAATGCAGCAAACACGCCATGCGCTAGCTAGACGCGTGGCCAGCTGTCAGGAAGCGCGCATTAAGGCAGTGTTTAGCCATATGACTTTTGCTGAAAATCGGGATTAAATGGGATTATTTCATATTTTTGCACTAATTTGATTCCGAATTGGATTTCTTTTCCGCTAATGCCTAAGATTATCATTCTACTCTTATAAATATACTATGTAGCTCTTATATTCAGTGGATTATGATACATTAACATAGTTTTAGAGTAGAATATTATATTAAAATAGTTTATGAGTAAAATTATGAGCAAATATTCAACACGAAAAATTCGAGAATTGAAGGCGGAACTTAGGGATTGGAGACTATGATCCGAGTGACAGATGGATATCAACACAGATTTTATTTCTTTTCTTTTACTTTTATTTTTGTAATTTTGAGATGTTGAATTATTTGTGGTTAATTTATTATTATGAGTTAATTTATTATTGAGAGTACAATTGAACCCAGTGTGTAGTTTAATTTAATTTGTTTTCTTTTTAATTATTAATGATTATATATGAGTTTTTTATCATATTTAGTGCGTTCATGTATTATTATTTGCGCAAAAATTAATGAGATAATCTATATGAAATCAAGAGTGGAATATAAGTTTAAATCCGGATATGATAACATGTGAATTTGTTTATTCTTTTTAGGAAGAGCCTTGTTAAATTTGCTTAAAACAACAGCTGACATACAAGTGTTGGGATGACTTCATTTAAAGCGTTGCACGGTAGGAAGTGTGGGTACCAATTTGATGGATTGAGGTTAGTGAGAAGGCCATAGAAGGGTCTGAGTTCGTTCGAATCACTACGGAGATTGTAGCCGTGACTAAGGAGAAATTTAGGTCTGCTCAATCAGTATTCAACGATTTGGGTTAATAAACTTAATCTGCATTTTATTATCCATTTGAGATTTTAGAAAGGGTTGGCAAAGTCGCATTTCGGTTAGCTTTGTCACCATAATTAGCTGATGTGTATAATGTATTTCGTGTCTGAGTGTTGAAGAGTTATCATTATCATCTGTTGCACGTGTTGCACTATCCGTTTTGATAAGATTCTAGAAGAAAACCATTTCATTTGTTTTGTGAAAATTATATTCAAGTGAAGTGTTCGCCTCTTTTAATAATTAGGTTTGTCCCATTTTTTTTTATTCCGGGGACGAAATCCTTTTTAAGGGGGAGGTAATGTAATACCCCGATCCTTCCTTAGTCCCACATTGCCCTTTTTTAAAACTCATTCCATTCTTTTAGCCTATATATATTAACTTACCCCTTTAGTTTTTAAAACACCCCAATATTAAGTACCTCCCATATGTGTGACGAACTTTTTTTGTGAGGACCTTTTTAGTACGGACCTCCCTAGTTAAAATTTTTGGTGTCGATGATGTAGGCGGATTGCGAATCTCATAATTTCAGGTATGTCTCCTTTTCTTTCTTTGTGTAATTATTTAATTTTCTGTATTAGTTTTAATTTTGTAATTTTAATTTTTGTATGTTATTTAGTTTGTTAGTTGATATATTTTGGTATATCTTTGTTAGTAATTAGCATATTGGTGTCGATTATGTAGGCGGACTGCGAATATCATAATTTCAAGTATGTCTATTTTTCTTTCTTTGTGTAATTATTTAATTTTTTGTTTTAGTTTTAATTTTTGTATGCTTTTTAGTTTGTTAGTTGATATATTTTGGTATATCTTTATAAGTAATTAGTATTTTAGAATATTAAATTAATATTTTATTAATTTTAAAGTTTTGACATAAAATATTAATAATAATAATAGTAATAATAATAATAATAATAATAATAATAATAATAATAATAATAATAATAATAATAATAATAATAATAATAATAATAATAATAATAATAATAATAATAATAATAATAATAAAATATTTGTTTGTAAGAGAATTAAAAATGGAAAGAATATTTTTGTGAATATACTTATATGTATTTCGGAAGGAACAAGAAGTTAATTATTTATTAATATATACGTTACTATGATCAAAATATTTATATATGTGTAACTTTAGGTATAATTTTGTTTAGAACGGAATGATTTCAGATTCGCCTAAGAGAAAGAAAATGTGTAAAACTTAATCAATTGATTAACTATTTATTTATCAATTCCTTTATTTTGTTTAATTAGTTTCGACGGAGGAATTTAACGAGTCAGTTTTGCAATATAATTTTGATTATTACATTGCTTATTCCAGGTACAAATTTCGTACTCCTTCAGCGATATTCCTTTGATTTTAATTTATTTGTTTTGTTCCACATTATAATTTGGATATTATTTCGATATATTGTTCATAATCAAATACATATAATACTTTTGTTTGATTTTAGATATTCGCAACTTAACTTGTACTCTTTAGACTTATTAAGCATGTCTAATATTTATTTTGATTCTGTAGAAACGTACATGCTATTATATTTGGGAGACTTTGTGTCGATTTATTTTGGTTTAGCATGTGCGTATTAGAACCCCTTTTGTGATATTGTGTTGCATTCGTTGTGAAAAGATATTTTTGTTAGATTATACCGTAGGGTATACCGAGCTATAACCACCTGTGGGGGTACCACATGCATGTCTTTGGGCACTGAGGCATGACACCTTCCGTGGCGGTAAGATCAGTCAACGGCGTCTCCATTTTGTGTTTCGGTGGGCATTTGGTGTTTTATTGTGGGAGGTGTATGGGTCGGCCCTGGCATTCTGTTCTGTTCAGTGGTCTGGTGTTGTTTGTAGTGCCAAGCACACCTTTTCGATTTTGCATGCATTTGGATCTACAGTCCAATGTTTGACTTCTGTTTTGTTCTATTTTATTTTGAGCTCGGTATGAAATAAATACAACCATTCAATTCAGCTTTTTATGTTGTTCAGTAAATTAGTTTAGTTCAGGAGATCAGTTTTAGTTCAGTAGATCAGATTAGTTCAGTAGATTAGTTCAGTTCAGTAAGATTATGTTATTCAGTTCAGTTGATTTTGTTAATCTCAGTTTGATTCAGTTGATTTTGTTATTCAATTTCAGTTCTTATTTATGCACTCTTTATCCGTACTGGGCATTTGGCCCATGCTGTGTTTTTCTTCCAACAGATTTACAAGGGGATTTAAGGACAAGTGTGAAGGAAGCTGCCTTTTTGTTTTGATATTCTAATTAGAGTTCGTTTGTGTATAGTCTCACTTTCCACTAGTCGGGAAGGGAGTGTTACAACCATAATGATGCTGGCTACGGATCCCAATGACCTACACATGGTGGTTTAATTCAGGTTTTCTCCCTCTATCCTGCTTTTAGGTCCTCCGATTCTTTCAATTAAATTCTAAATTAATGGTTTTTCGCAATTTCGTCCTTAGTATGATATTTTTGTTATTTTAATTTAAAATTATAAATTTTGGGTATCTACAATGTTTAATTGTGTAATAAAAGAAGCTAGAATATATCTTTCGGCAACCCTAGTCTGAGAAAAAAATATTTCATGTTCATGGAAAATGGTGAATAGTATGTTACTCCCCTCACATGCATGTGAGACCATCTGTCCCATGCATGCGAGGGGAGTAGCAAACTATTCACCATGCTTCAGGAGCATGGAATAATTTCTCTTGGTCTAGCCAGTATAATTTGTAGGATAAAATATAATTTAGCACTTGTTGACGTCAAATTTTGGACGTGGGCCGAAATCACCAGGTCGGCCAGCCTAAAACGCGTCACCAATGAAGAGCCCAAAACATGCTGGAATGAAAGATATTTGATCAAGCAAATACTAAAAATAATAACACAATAATTTACGTGGAAACCCAAATCGAAAAAAACCACGGGTGAGACGTCAGAAATCCACTAGAATGATATTAGAAGTGTCTCAACGTAATGATCTGTAGCGGGACAACAATATTTCTTCATAGACGCGGTGTATATCACTACCCTTCGATATTTACCGACGTGTATGAATGGTGTTTGTTGTCCACGCTGTATATTACTACAACTCTGGGTAACGTGTGTGCCGGCATGCGACCCATATGGAGTATTCCGGTCTGAGATTAGAAGTAATGGAGAAGATGATCTATTCTTCCCTTTTGCCCGTGTGATGTTCCCTCTGCTAATTCCCATCCTCTCTCTCCTGTTTGGTGTATATAGTAATGAACAACCACCACCTCTTACCCCTATAATATTAAATTAATGGTAAGATATTATAGTGATATCCCACTACCCCAAAAATCTTCCAGGTAAGTTTTATCCTTATTTCTCCACTAATTTGACTTTATAGGATATCTAAATGGTGAGTCATAGTCCAAATATTAATATCCCAAAATTGCCCCCCACTCTCCTGTTATAAAAGCTTATAATAGGAGAGTAATACAAAAGGCCCGCCATACCCATCAACTGCAAAACCAACCACACGAATTTTTGAACTCGACGAATAACTGCGAAGTGAACCTGCCGAACAAACTGTGAGGTGAACTTACCGAACACACTGTGAAGTGAACCTACCTAACAAACTGTGAGGTAAACCTGCCGAACAAACTGTGAGGTGAACTTACCGAACACACTATGAAGTGAGCTTGCCGAACAAACTGTGAGGTGAACTTGCCGAACAAACTGTGAGGTGAACCTATTGAGCCCAATCAATCCAAAACTGTGGAATCGTCCCAAAATTGTTGAACAGGCTCAAATTGCCGAACTCATATGTTTGAAGTGAACTCTTTATTGATGATAACGGGCCCATCACACACATTGTCAAACCTCAAAACATGTCGAACCCACCAGACCGTTGAACTTAAACAAAAGAATTGACCAAACCCAAACTAGGCAAACCATATCGATTGAAGCCGATCGAACCCAAACTGATCGAGACAAACTGAAGCCGATCGAACCCAACATGGTTGAACTATACCGTTCGAACCCAAACTGATCGTTGATGCCTCATATAACCCTGAGAAGGGTGTGTGCCCCTTATATTGTCCCAACTGTCCCGGTCATGCCTCATATGACCCTGAGGTGGGTGGGTGCCCCTTATATCGTCCCGACCGTTCTGGTCATGCCTCATATGACCCTGAGGTGGGTGTGTGCCCCTTATATCGTCTCGACCGTCCTGGTCATGCCTCATATGACCCTGAGGTGGGTGTGTGCCCCTTATATCTTCTCGACCGTCCCGGTCACGCCTCATATAACCCTGAGACTGGTTTGTTCCCCTTATATCACCTCGACCATCCCGGTCGTGCCTCATATAACCCTGAGACTAGTGGGTACCCCTTATATCACCTCTACCGTCCCGATCCATATAGAAAATTAAGAATGACTGTCATTACTGCCCCCAGCCAGATCGAAATACGGAGACCTGCCAAATTTCCAAAGCAGTGCTCCTATATCCCAAGGGAAACAAGGGAGGTTGGCCTGACCTTATGACGTCATAATATAATGTGAAACAGATATGTAATTTGGAAGAGATGTCAGTTTATATCATCATCTCAGTTATCCATCATTGTACCACATGTATGTATGCATTAATAAATGTATATATGAATGAAGGTATGCATAAATGAATGTATGTTATTTGACCTAATTTCATTGTGCCGGTTCAAGAACCGGGCTTCCTTATGTCTCCCCCCATCCTTATATCACCGAGGTGACGCTCCCGACCCTTCGGGAGGCCTTGTGCCGATTTTTCATCTTCAAGATAGACCACCTTATATCTTCATGTTTCGCCATACTTCGATCAAAGCTTCCGATGATGATGTCGTGACCATCGCCAATTGAAATGATTAAATGTCCTGCTGGGTTTTGATTGCTTTAAAGGTGACTGTACTCCACATGAGAATGAGCCTCCACCTTATGTTTTTTCCGCCACCACCTTGCTGCTACCACCACTGCACCACTGATTTTGCACTACCGCATCCTACTATACAATGCCCCCATAAAGATATTTCGGATTTGTGATACTGTTATTCTGCACAAGTGCCTCTGCCATGAAACCACTGTACTGATATGAAATTGAAAGTTGCTTCCTTATTATCCTTGTAATTATGCTTTCTTCCTCAATGTTGCCACAGCCGCCGTGTGGCTTCTGATTTTCGGTCGTACCTTCGCCAAAACTTTTCCTCATGCTCTACGACTGTCATTGTACCCCTGCTGCGAGAAATCTGAGAATATAGCTTTTGGGTTTAGTGTTTATGTATTGTTTGTGTAATAACGATTTGTTGTGTTGATTCTCTCTCCTCCCTTACTTCTCCTGATAATAATAACCATAATCATCATAATCTTGTGTTGTGTAGTGTCTTGTATATCTCATTTCTGACTCCTTGTGTATAAAACATCTTCAGTGACTAGCCAGACTGCCTCCCACTTTCCTGTTATAAAAACTTATAATAGAAGAGTACTACAAAAAAATTATTAAATCTACCGACACCCACTACCACAAATTAGTTTATTCCTTATTTTTATAATTTTCCACCAATTTTCTTTCCCATTCTTCATTCCCTCAAATATTTACTCCACATCATTTAACCCCCCACTCTCCTGTTATAAAAAATTTATAACAGAAAAATAAATATAAATTATGCCGAGCCACTAACTGACATATATCTGTTTACATATACTTTCATCGATATTTTTTCTCTTTCACCAACCTTCTCTATCCTCCACTCGTTCTCTCTCTCCCGTCGCCTCTCTCATATCCTCCCTCTCACCTGCCAACCTTTTTATATTTTTAGTAACCCAACAGCCAAATATGGCACAAACAACGCAATAATCAACCCAATAGCCAAACGTAACATAGTCGGATTATGACCAAAAGACCCAAATTGGACCCAGGCCCCGAGCCATCAAGCTGCCAAGAACAAACGCCACTGTTCCACCGAGCCCAAGCTCTAACATGTTAAGACCCTGCCGCCGAGGCCGAGCTCCACCCTCGAACCCGAGATGCCGAAACATTCACCACGAGCTCCACCCTCCCTATCGAGCCATCTCACTCAGCCGTCGAGCTCCCGATGAGCCACTGCCGAGCTGATCTAATTAACAACAGAATGCAACCAAAATACTTTGCATGACTACTAACCCTTAAATGCCTATTTTAATCCTTTGCAGATGTCTGACGAACTTTCCCCCAGGCTTGTAGACGACACGTAACCTTTCATTTTCAAGTCTCCCCTTTGCGACAAATGTTGTTCCTGCTACTGTTGAGGTACCATCAAGCTCCAACCATCAACCCAGCGAAAGCTACCGAGACGGACCAAGCACCTGCCGCCATGGAGTCAAGACCAACGAGCCCCTCGAGCATAGCCCAAACGGCTGAGGATTGAGCGCCACTGTCCACCGAGCTCAAGCCCGGAATGTCGAGACTGACCAAAGAGGCTGAGCAAAGAGCCACCGAGCCGCTAGGTCGAACCAAGCCAAAGCTGCCGAGGAAGGCTTCCACATGGCTGAACTACAGAACTGCCGACCCAATCTCTGCCATGCTACAGTTGGGCTACTGCCGAGCTAATTCAAAGCAATCGTCGGGCCAAGCTCCTCCTACCGCAGGACGAGCCCGAAGTGCCGACCAACACTGAGCTCCAACCTCGCCGACACCACACACCGAGGACCCAAACCACTGAACTCCCAACATGCGACCCGACTGCCACCAACTGAGCTACTGGGCCACCACTGATCTCCCACCGAGCTCAAGCCTGGAATGCTGAGACTGACCAAAGAGGCTGAGCAAAGAGCCACCGAGCCGCTGGGTCGGACCAAGCCAAAGCTGCCGAGGAAGGGTTCCATACGGCTGAACTACAGAATTGTCGACCCAATCTCTGTCATGCTGCAATTGGGCTACTGCCGAGCTAATTACTGAAGTGGAGCCACCTACTGAGGTTGTTCCCGTCGATTGGAATGTGCCAAGCCCAAGCCCTTAATGCCGAGCCCACGCGACCGATCTGATGAGGGGCCGAGCTAACCACTGCTGAGCTGTCGGGGCAGCCCACTGCCGGCCGACCAAAGTACTGCCGAGCCAATCCAGAGCAATCGTCGGGCCAAGCTCCTCCTACCGCAGGACGAGCCCGAAGTGCCGACCAACACTGAGCTCCAACCTTGCCAACACCACACACCGAGGACCCAAACCACTGAACTCCCAACATGCGGCCCGACTGCCACCAACCGAGCTACTAGGCCACCACTGATCTCCCACCGAGCTGCCACCATGCTATCGGGCTACTGCCGAGGCCGAGCTCTTCCTCTTAGCTTCACCGCTGAGGATGAGCTCCTCCACACCGCCGAACAACCTCGTGTCACTGATTCGCCAACCCAACCAGCTAGGCACCAACCCCAAACCGACGAGTTGCCGAGCTCCACCCCCAAAACCCGTGCTGCCGTCGTGCCCAGACGGCTCAGACCCGACCCATAAATGCCCAACCTAGCTAGTACCACCAACCGAGCACCACTTTACTTACCGAGCACGGACTACCGTGAAATCCACTCAGCAGTCGAGCTCCCGATGATCCAACGCCGTCCGACCCCGAGATGCCGACCCAGACCACTCACTGCCGACCCATGCCCAGATATTGGGATGAGAACTCTTATATCACGGAAGTGCAGCAACTGCCTTGTTAGCTATGTACTGCAACTATCCTCTTTTATGAAAAGAATATTAATGACTTCAAATAATATATTAGTGTTAATGAATTGATGGGTAATACAATACAAGTGGACCCTTCGGCAATAACAACTAGATTTACAAATATCATGACTTGGAATAGTATCAATTCACACCAAATCACATGCAATAACAATATAATATTTATCACATAAAATCACAATTTAAATTGTAGAACTTATAGAACTTATCTGGATTTTCGATGTTGAATAATAAATTTGACGCCACGAATTTAATTAAAACCCGATCAAATACTTAATCTGATACGTCACAAAAATTGCTTAAAAAGAAGTTGGTTATTTGAATCAAATATCAGGGGGCCCTTCTTCTAGCGCCAATGTTGACGTCAAATTTTGGACGTGGGCCGAAATCACCAGGTCGGCCAACCTAAAACGTGTCACCAATGAAAAGCCCAAAACATGCTAGAATGAAAGATATTTGATCAAGCAAATACTGAAAATAATAACACAATAATTTACGTGGAAACCCAAATCGAAAAAAACCACGGGTGAGACGTCAGAAATCCACTAGAATGATATTAGAAGTGTCACAACGTAATGATCTGTAGCGGGACAACAATATTTCTTCATAGACGCGGTGTATATCACTACCCTTCGATATTTACCGACGTGTATGAATGGTGCTTGTTGTCCACGTTGTATATTACTACAACTCTGGGTAACGTATGTGCCGGCGTGCGACCCATATGGAGTATTCCGGTCTGAGATTAGAAGTAATGGAGAAGATGATCTATTCTTCCCTTTTGCCTGTGTGATGTTCCCTCTGCTAATCCTCATCCTCTCTCTCCTGTTTGGTGTATATAGTAATAAACAACCACCACCTCTTACCCCTATAATATTAAATTAATGGTAAGATATTATAGTGATGTCCCACTGCCCCAAAAATCTTCCAGGTAAGTTTTATCCTTATTTCTCCACTAATTTGACTTTATAGGATATCTAAATGGTGAGTCATAGTCCAAATATTTACATCCCAACAGCACCTATGGTTTAGGGGTTTTTGCAAGTGGTTTAAAAACCACCAAATTATCACCTATGATTACAAAAATTTGCATGTTATGTCTTTTCTATCTAAGATAAAGTTGAGTGCGCTACACTCGCCCAAAAAAGAGTGATTAAGATATCTAAGGGTTATATTCCCTATTTAAATGTCTAAACTACCCTCCTTAGCTCATATATTACTTTAAAAGGTAAATTGAATTATTGTTTGCTTATTCTTTCTAATTTATGACCAACTAAAGAATAATTGAATGAAATAAACAATAATCAAGCTATAAATAACTATTATAATTTAAATTAAGTTAAACCAAACAATTAATAATTATAAGAAACTCAATCACTTAAAATAAATAAATAAGCAAATGAAATTCAGCATAATAAAGAACCACAATAAAATTTTAATATATACTAATCTCTCTTGCAATTTTTAATGTTTAAAAATTATTAAAAGTAAGCAAACTAGAAATGCTAAAATATATTTTAGTGTTTAAAAATATTAGTAGTGCTATAATTATTAATGTTACAATCTTATTTTTTAAATAAATATTAATTAAAATGCATGTAATAGAAGAAAATAAATTGATATACATCAATTGAATTTATTTATTTTTTTAGTATTAATATTTATACTATAATATAAAGGAAAAAATAGATGATAGTAACTATATTTAGTGATTTTAAAATGGAAAAGTGAATGGAAGGTGATGTACAACTAAAATACAATTACAGGACTAAATGACCCTTATATCTCTCCAAGTTGCTATCCAATTTCACAATTGTCCCTATTGTTCATTTTGCGTCGATCATTAACATTTGGTGTCAATTCCATTCTTTTTTCCCAATTTCGTTGAAATTTGTCCAAAATCCGATCCGACCTATTTTACTAAGAAAAAAAGAATGGAATTGACACTAAATATATATATATATATATATATATAGCTAGATTTTAGAAATTAAAAATCAAACAAAGCAAGGTCACACGGATTGCACATGACTAACATATAAAGTAAAAGTTATCGATGAAGTGTTCCCTTGTCATCTTCTTGATCAATTCTCAAAATCAATTTGCAGGAGGAGATGGCAGCCATGAATGTAGTGTGCAATTGTGAGAGGCGAGCTCAACTAAAATAATGGCATGGACCGAGACAAACCTAGGAATAAGGTTTTTAATTACATGTCCGAGTTAGGGGTTCCAATTGTGTCTATTATCTCTTCCTTGTCTTCACTTTCACATAAAATTGAAAACTTCTTTGTTTACATAGCAATGCTTGTGGTTTTTTGGTTAGCACGATCCTACTAGGTGTAATGGATCAAGGCAAATTAATCTTTGGCTTACTTGGAAGGATTAACGGAATGAAAAATAGGATGGCGAATATATGTGCAATAGACAACAGAATGATAAGGAAATTAAAATTGGAATTGGATGATTTTTGGCAATTTGTTTTGTAATGAAAGTTGTCCTGCCCTTTTTATTGAAATATGTCTACAAAATTCTTTTGGCCAAACGTGAAAAAGGTGCTAAATGCACAAAACGTGCATTTGTAAATCTGAAAGTGTGTATTTGCACTGCTGCAACACATAATAACACCTCAAACAAAACATAACTTCACACAACTGCATGGTTGACACAGATGAATTAGTAGAATTACATATGGATCGTCAAAAGTCGGGGTCGCTGTTGTACTTAAATTTTATAAACTACTCGCAAGTACATGAATCTATTATAAAATAATTTTGTACAAAATATAAGGTCAATCTCACGAGAATTATTAAATTATTAATTAAATATAAATTATATTCGATTATAATCTAGTTAACAAAAAGTGTTTGTTGAATTAATTAAAATTAAAAACTAAATATAATGAAAATAAAGACTAATAATTAAACTAACTTTGAATAGATGGAAGAAAGTTTTGAGGTTCGGAATCCACAATATTAACTATGTTATCTTACTTATTCATTATTAATTCGGAATAGAAATTTGAAAATCAATTCAATGCTTTCTCAAAAAAATTCATTTTAAATTATTAAAAATATTTCTTTTTTGTAAATTCTTATTTTCAAAGTTAAATGTATAAGAACAAAGCATTATATGTATTCATTATTTTGAAAAAACAAATAATATCAATTCTTTATTTAAACGTTTAAATCGCAATCCAGATTAAACTAAATTAATAGTAACTATTCAAAATACATGACATTATGAATAAAATAATTTAATTTAAATTAATCAATAAATAAGAATTATTAACGCTAAAATTAAACCGAAAATTAATAATGAATTTTAGAATTACAAAGTAATTATTATTTCATCCTACCTTAAGAAATTATTTTAGCAGTACATATTTAAAACAGAAGCAGTGAATAAGTAATAAATCATAATTATTATGCACAGCTGCAGCTGCCATCTGTAAATCCGAAGCTCTCTGCTGCGAACTTCATTCACCTGGCGTCGCTGGGCTGCTCTACCGAAATCTTCCTCCAAACTAGGGCTGTCAACAGGTCGGATTCGGATTGGATCGGAGGTGATCTGGATCCGAATCGATAAGAAATTATTGGATTCGGATAAGACCCGATAACCCGACGGATCTCAGATATTAAGGACCGAACCCGAATCCGATAATACTCCGATAACCCGATCCGATAATCCGATCCGATTAAGTTTAATATTAAAATATAATAAATGTATTCAAATGTATTCAAAAATTTTAAAATGTATTAAAAATGTATATATATGTATTAAAAATTTTTAAAATGTATTAAAAAAATTAAAAATGTATATATATGTATTAAAAATGTATATATATGTATTAAAAAATTTAAAAATGTATTAAAATGTATATATATATATATCATATTTTAGAATATATATATATATATATATATATATATATATATATATATATATATATATATTATATGTTATCAGATCGGAGTATTATCGGGTCGGATTGATATCAATCCGAATCCGATCCATTTAGTTATCGGGTAATGGGGTAATCGGGTCAATCGGGTTTCAAAACTGGATCCAAATCCGAATAAACGGATCGGGTCCGGGTCAAGACCCGCCCCGTTGACAGCTGGAGTCCAAACGCTGGGCAACTTATTTTTCTCTTTCCAATTCTTTTTCTATTTTATCTTTTAACTTTTTCCCTTATCTTTTTTCCTTTTCAATTTTGTTGAAACTCTACTTCTTTTTATTCTTTCTTTTTTCATTTGAACTTGCAATTGGAACCAAGAATATTAGGCTTTAATTTCTCAAAACCTGTATACCAAAAACAAATCTAATTAATATAAAATAACCATAAAATTTAACTAATAAATTTATTTATTTTTAAAATAAATATATATAAAATATGCTCATCAGTCGCCACAATTTTAAATAATCAACATTTTAGACTAAATTTTGATTTGAATTTTTTGCATGCAAACAGTATTCTTAAAAGAACAAATTCCGTGTTGCCATTTTTAAGCCAAATTTGTATTATTTTTATGAGTTTTTTCGTAGTTTTATATTCCACTTTTATTATTTTAGTTAGAAATTTAATATTAGTCATTACTTGGCCATTATGTCTTAGACTTTACTAATTAGGGTTTTATTACTATATAAGTAGTTGCAGCTCTTCGAGCATGGTAGTTTTATCAATTATTCAATAAGATTTCGCTTTATTTATTCTTTTAATGTAGAGGAAATAAATATATACAAATTAAGAGAGTAAATGGTGAATTTAGTTGCTCTCTTCAGTAGTTGTTATACTACTTTGAAAATGATTCCTATAATATGAAAAAGAATAATAGAAACTATTAATTAACTTTTCCACAACTATTCAGAAAAGAAAATTAATTAAATCCTAAAACTAATAATTTTTTCTAAATAATAAATAAAAATACATCAAATAAATTAAAACTCCATAAATAATAAAATAAATTTTCCTAGTTTTTACATCCTTGTAAGAGAATTGCAGAATCTTGCCTAATCTTTGATCTAATAATAACAATTTTGCGAGTAATTATTCAAAGCAAGGGTGATTCCACATCACATAGTATAACACCACTCACAATATAAGAGAAAGAAATGTGTGCCCCATTAGCTGTGTTTTCTCTCTCCTCCCATGACTCTTATTTCATGCCAGTGATGGTATACCATGTCGATCAGTATCACAGTTATATTGAATATTTTCTCCCATCTTTCACCCCTGCTTTTTCTTCTAGGGTGACTAAACTTGCATTTTTACAATTACCTGTGCTTAAAAAATGCCCGGCTTTAAAAGTAGTATCATAAATTCTGGCTCTATGAAGCTAAAGAACCCAACTTCTTTTCAAGCATTTTAGCCCGCCGAAGAGCATCCATGGCCTCAGCTTGCTTTCCTGAACGCTTCAAGTTTACTGCCTTGACCTTTTCTGCCTTAATCCGTTCTTCCAGCTGTGTTCTATCTTCGCTAGAGTTGTTAATCTTATCAGCAACAGGTTTCAATGCCTCAGATCTTTCAGAGACTCCAGAAACATTGGTAGCATCTTCCAATCCAATTGCTTTTAGAGCAGATAAAAGTTGAGGATCGAGAAAATCTTCAACACCAATATCCTCTACAGGTTTATTTGGATCATGGGTAGTCAGCTCTTCCAACTGAGTTTCAAGAGCCTTAGCCAATTCGAACTCAGCTTCTGCTTCTTCTGTTCGACCTTCCCTTCGTAGCTTAAGTGCCTGACGCTTGTGGCTAAGGGACTCCTGTTGCAGCTTGAAACGATCACGACCAGACAGTTTTGGAACAGAAATAGAACTGTCATTTTTTTGTGTAATAGAAGCGTTACTAGAACTTGATACATCACTTGAACTAGTACTTGGCTTGGGATTCTTGTCCTCCAGACTCCTCTCTAAAAGCTTTGCCTGAAGAAGCTCCTCCTTGGCTTCTGTTAATTTCCCTTCTCTCTTCAGAGCAAGTGCCCTTCTCTTACGAGCTAATATTTCTTGTTGGGGAGAGCTTTGATTGTTCTGTGAAACCATCAAGTGAGCAGAATTTGATTCATCACAACTATGCTTCTCGCTTCTCGCTATTTCATCTCGTTTCTCAATTGTAACCTTGTCCCTCTTTCCCATGC
This sequence comes from Hedera helix, assembly GCA_947179155.2. NCBI lineage: Eukaryota > Viridiplantae > Streptophyta > Magnoliopsida > Apiales > Araliaceae > Hedera > Hedera helix. Next base: position 10,406,571 of record OX359274.1, read on the forward strand.
CGCCTTCAGTAGGACTCGTCTTCTGGGATTGCAGTGGAATCTCGTCTTTTAATAAAACCCCTGCGCCGCCTTCATCAACTGAAAATTTTAGAGAAAAATGATTGATTTCATCTTTCCGCAGTTTGTCAACTTCACCTAGAACTTCTTGCTTCGGTAATTCCATCTCTGCTAATTGGTCCTCTAATACTTTTGCCTTCTTCAGCGCATCCTCCGCCTCCTCAGCATCCCCTTGACGTCTCAACACAAGAGACTTTCTTTTCAAAACTAAAAGTTCCCTTTGAATTTCACCTTTACTTCTTCTAGATGACCCAAGTTCAATACCAGAAAGAACATGAGCACCAGAGGAATCACTGGTTTGGATGGGTGTATTAGCATTTGCTTTAGGTGGGGATTGAACATTTCCATCTTCTTCATCATTCCATCCCAAATTCCGTAGAAGCGAAGTATATGATGGATCATGCATGTCTTGCTCTGTCACATCTTCCTCTTCATCTGCAACATTCAGAGCTGGAGAATTAGTAACATGTTTACGACTATTATCCATTTGTGTGACCTTCTCTTTTGAAGATTGATCCATCTCTTCAAGCTGCTGCTCAAGAACCTCCCCTTTCTTAAGTTCTTGGTCTGCCTCGTCTAATTTACCTTCCCTTCTCAAAGCGAGGGCCCTCTTCTTCACAGCCAGAAGCTCTCTTTGAATCATTAATTTACTCTTTGGTGCCAATATCATATCGGTATCTTTCCTTTCATCAGGTTTCCTAACATCCACAAGACTCGGATTCAATATTCCAGCAGACTGCGTTGAATCCTTTCCATGTGCCGTCAAGTCAGTCCCTAGGGAATCATAGTTGCTAAGTTCCCCTTCAATTAATTTTGCCTTCTTTAGCAGTTGTATTGCTTCTGCTATATTACCTGCTCTTTTCTGATTAAGAGCTTCTCTTTTCAAAGACTGAATTTCACTTAGTAGTGTTTCCCTATTAACAGGAACAGACTGAGGTTCATTGTTGTCAGTGTCATTAGTGTCTTCAATCCAACCTAATGATTCCAAGGCAGAGGTTATTTCTGGGTCATCCATATCCTCATCAGTCGCATCAAAATTATCAGCGCCAAGACCACCAGCAATGCCCACAATATTCTCAAAATTAAAATTAGAATCTGGTACATTCCCAAATGAGAAATCCTCTTGTTTTTCACTATCCATGCTACGAATCAATGAAGAAAGCTCTTCATCAGAATCTTCAGCGCCAACCAGGAATTCCTGTTCCTCAATTTCCTTTTCAAGAATTTTAGCTCTCTTCAGTTCCTCCTTGGCTTCAGCAAGTTTGCCTTTGCGCTTCAGTGCAAGAGCATTTTTCTTAATAGCAATGACCTCAGACTTGTCAAAGCCATGAGCATCCTTCTCAGTGTTAGTTTTCTGAGAAACTTCACCAAGAAGACTAGATAGTTCGCCCTCCAAACTCACGCTTGCAGGCTTTTTATCTGCATCATGAAGATCCAGATCAGACCATCCCAGTTTTTTAAGTTCAGAAGAAAGGTCATCCTTATCTTTACTCGATTGAGGAGATTGCTTATTTATCTTGTTTGATTCTCCAGGTTCATCCTTGCTTTTCAGAATTTGATTCATGTTCAAGGAGGACGAAGCCCTTTTACGACTTTTTCTCAACTGTAACTCCAACGCTCCGGCCTGCCTCTCAAGCTCTTTTCCCCTTTTAAAGGCTTTCAAAGCTTCTTCAGATTTTCCTTCCGCTTTCAGGGTTTTATACTTATTCTTTTCATCCAGAGCTTGTTGTCGCAATTCATCAGGGCTAGAGGATCCCATCTGAGTAACACCAACAGATAAGCTTCTTAGTATTTCTCCCCCCTCATCTTGGGTGGTAGCTTCTTGAATATTTGAACACGATGCACTGCTTGAAGACTGTTGATTACTTAAAAGCATTTTGACGGTGGACTCCTGACCTAAAGAGACGGATTCCTTTTCATCATTACCCAAAATCTTGTTTAAGACTTCATCCTCATACTTGGATGTAAGTTTTGAACCACCTGCAAGAAATGTTACCAAAATTAAGCTAGAAACTGCTTTGCTATCATAAGGAAGATTCCTCTATTTTCTATGTATGTCTATCAAGCCTAAGGATAAAAGCAATAGGTGTAACTGAATAATTCCCAAGTGTCTTCATTTCAAAATCAGTTTAGTTGTATGATATTGCTAAAGTGGGTGTCATGCACATCAAATGAATGTGACCAAATTGCAAATAACTTCTACAGACTATCCACAAACGTATACATGTATTGCAGAGCACAATTATGTATTTATGTTGTATAATAATCAACACTTGTCTCATAACTACCCAGATGATAGTAGTTATCCACGATCACGACGATGATTAGCTTAAAGTTATTTTCTTATCAGGGGACTCAGGACTGTTGAAATCTTATTTCCCAGTTTATTCACAAATCACGAAATATAAATTGACAAGTTCGTATACAAAGTATGCAATAGATGAATGTTGAGAAATAATCTCATGAAAAACAGATATCCTTTTTTGATATATGTTCATGAAAAGCAGTTTTCAACAGAAATTTGCAGCAAAAACAGCTCCATCGATAACCAAAAAATGTCATCTCATTATCATAATGGGAAAAGGAAAGAGCAGTTAAAGGGGAGGGGGAGAGAGAGAGAGAGAGAAGCAACAAGGTGAAACGGCCAAGCAAAATTTTAGCATCTCCATTTCACAAATGAAGCATTAAATGAGATCTAGTCTCTCATTGTTCCTCAGTAGCTCAGTGTCTGTGTCCGCATTCCCGACGGCACCCCTCCGTTTGAAAAGGAATTGGATTTTCTCTTCTTTTGTTAAATGAGACAAACAACAGTTGTTTTCAAGACCCAATTTTTCATCTTTTCAAATCAATGCAGTGCAGTTACTTGTGGACTCATAATAAACTGAATATTGATAATGTACCTCTTCCTGCTCGATTCGGGTGTCCATGTCGCATTTCAAAACGTGCTGCCTCTTCTAGTTTCTTACATGGTTCACAAATACGCACTGGTGAATCACCTTGTCCACGTAATACCATTCTAAGCTGAGTACAGCTGCCGCAAAAAAGTCCCCCACATCTGCGGCAGTGGTGCTGAAAATCATGAAGAGTTAACGGGTGAAGATGTACTTAGATGACCATAAACTTGGGTTGAAATAAGAAATATCAGAATTCTCAAACAATTAAAACAAACCAATAGTATGACCTAACTTGACTCTATCACTATATCACAATCCAACTATTTCGGGGACTTCAAATGGAAAAAGATCGGAAATAATATCACTCATAGCATACCAAACCCGTTAACTGAACTCAACTGTGCTACTCAACACGCAGTTATTAAGTTAATATGATTCTTAAGTCCCATCTTGCCAGATGTGCTTATATTACAAGCATGTTACCTGATTAGTGCTCTTTCACCTCAGGCCTATAACAGTAACTTGACTAAAACTAATGATTAGCCAGACCAGATAGGGAGAAAGACATGAAAGGTCCGACATTTGAAATAAAATATCCTACATCTCTCCCTCTCTGTTACAAGTACACTATAGAGCGAAATTGTTTCAAAACGCCATCTATTATAAATTACTAACAGCGACATTCCATTCTTTCCACATATGTGTGTTAACAAAAACAGTCTCTTGTTTAGGTAGCTTTACACAGTAACCTTAGTCAGTAAATAAGGAGGTTGTGGCAGATAAGGAAACTTCTTACCATGACAATTGACATAAGCCTACGATGATCCAAACTCAACTAGTCTTCAATCAGAAATATCCATAAAAGCAAAAGCCATTAAAAATGTTTAATGCACCGCCTTTGAAGTTTTAACCAAATCACCTTTAACCTGGCTTTCTAGCAATAACTTGTTGGCCAACTTCACATTCGGCTAAGGTGCTAAACTGGTATAAGATGAATACAATCAACAGTTATCCACCATATATTTTCAGATATTTCTTTCTTCTGTTTCCTTTTTTTTTTCCTGACTTTATCATACATTTCTATTAGATTAACTTCTAACGATTGCAGTGCAAACAGAAACTAGCCATTCAACTAAGCAAAAGTATATAGTTAAGAAGTAATTATTGAAGCTCGAACACCTTGTTCTGCATGATCCGAGAAATCCTTACCGATATATTCAATAAAATTTACAGTTTTTGACAGCTCATCAAGAGTTATGCTTAATATAGAAACCAGATGGTTTCTACTGGTGGCTTTTGCAATCATATCAGAAATTGTTAAATTTCATCTAAAATCTTAAGTTACTTTTTAATTTCATGTCACAACATATATACCAAAACCAAAATTAAAACGCCAATACAGCCCATCCAAGAATACAGAACCAAAAGAACAAATTTTGAATCATGGGTACTGAAGAAAACTCAAAACAACTACAAACTAACTGAATAAACTACATAATTTGAGACAATTCCAAGAGGGGAAAACAAAAACAAAACAATTTTGAATAAAAAATAAGTATTAACTGAATGATCGTAAGTCGGTAAATAGATCAAATAGTGAAAATTTAGAACATGGGACAAACCTTGCGATTGATGAAAGTGAACTGTGAAGAACATCCTTGGCAATGTGAGGCGTCAACCACCCAATTATTTCCTCTTAGTGATGGCTTAGGAGGTAACCCGATCTTCTCTAGCATCTTTTTGTTTGCAACAAAAGGAATAGAAACAACAAAATTATGAAATCTAAGAGGGGATTTCTTGAGGAGAAAAAGGGTCGGTCTCTGAAGATTCGCCTGATCGGACTTTTTGCTTTGATTTTAGTACATATGTTGGATTGCAATTCCCCGGCCTACAAGGTTAGGGCAGACTTTTGGGAGTGAAAATTTTCCAAGCTCTATTAGATATTTAGATGTTATACACGCTTAAAATAGCAGGCATGAATGCTTATTTCATATCATTTTTAATTATTTTTTTAAAAATATAATATTTTTTTTTATTATTTAAGTCATTTATAAAATTTTCATTTTTATCGTTACAAAGATGTTTTTATTGCGGGAAAAATAAAGGAAAAAATAGTGGTGGTGTGAGATGTAATTGGTAAATTGGGCCAAAAAGACAAGGTTAATTTTCAATTTTAGTATAACCAAATCCGATAACATGTATCATATATCCCCCTCTTTGTCATATCAAGCAAATAACAAGTTCTTTAATAATAAATTTCAGGGGCACGCTCTTCAAATTTAATTTAAAGTTAATTGGACCAAATTTACAAGGATTATAATCTAGGTGTAATAATTTTATATTAAGTTATTTTATAATTTTTAGATTTATAATTTTATGTTTAAATTTAAAAATAAACAAGACACTTAAGATTAATAAACTTATTTTAAGTGTAATTCTTACAAATAAACATAACTTATTAGGATAATAATCCATACTTTAAAATTATAATCCTGGGATTATAATCATTGCAAACAAACATAGTTTAAAGAGAATAATTTCATAGATGAATAAAGTATGAAATATATAAATATTTTTAGGTCACGTTTGTTTGTGAGGATTATAATCTCAAGGTATGAATTATAACTCTAAAAGTTATATTTATTTGTAAAAATTACACTTGGGATAAAAATTATTAATCACAAGTGTCTTGTTTATTTTTAAATTTGGACTTTAGACTATTAGTCCAAGGATTATAAAATAACTTAATATGGGAGACTTTTTAATACTATGTTCAATTAGAAATTATAATATCAAGACTATTAAGTCATTTCATAATCATCAGACTAATAGTCCCAAGTCCAAATTTAAAAACAAATAAGATATTTGGAATTAATGGATAAGTATATATACACACAAAACAAACATAAAACCAAACACAACATTGATCATAATCATTAAAAGTATGTGTATGACACAGATTTCAATGTAATCACACACTTTTTAATGACCAAGATCAATATAGTGTTTGATTTTTGTGTACCTGGATTTATCCTAGATTAACAGTTTTATCCTAAGTGTAATTCTTGCAAACAAACATAATTTTGGAATTATAATCTATGTCTTAGAATTTTAATTTTAGAATTATAATTTTTATAAACAAATGTAGCATTAGGGTATTACACAAATATAATTTTCTTTCTTATATGAGAGTATTTTTTGAGCTTTTCTTTTTAATGGGGAAATTATTTTTTGAACTTCTTAATGTGTTTTTATATGTTTTGTGCGAAAGTAAGCAGATAACTAACTATATATGCATATATGGAAAAGAAATTTGGGTGTGTGTGGCATGGTGAGTTGACAACAGCACAATACATTGTGATTTCAAGTCATAATAAAATGTTGCAATTGTTATTAAAATGAAACTAGTGAAATAACACAATTAGTCATTAATGAAATGTCCGCAGATAATTGCTTTGGAGAGTTATGGTAATAAATAAATTGTGTGACCAACAATTTGATATGCACAAAAAATATAGGGTCTGCGGTCTGGCTTTGACCTAGCTTGACCCGGCTCGACTAAAGCCTAACTTGGTCAACAGCCTAACCCGACTTGCATATTTGAATGTAAAAGTCCGCCCTGCCCCGACTTATCCAAAAGTCTGGCCTGACCCAATTTAACAAAAAGTCAGCTTCGATTTTTAGTAAAGTGACATAAATACTAAACTAGGAAACATTAAATACTGAACGGTTTCTCTCTCTCTCTCCTACCATATTATATTATAATATGATTATTAGTCTGTGAGTGAGCACTTAGTTCAAATTGGGGTGATAGTGATTTGCCGACAACTCCATATTATATAATTATATAGTCATTATCATTGTTAGTTATTTCTAATTTCTATGCACCAATATTAAAATTTGTGAAGAATGATGTTTTTATTCAACTTTTCAATGTTTGATCCCCTTGATCTGTAGTTTTGTACACGTTAGTATAAAAAAAAATTCTAGATCCTAATCAAATCTTTTCACCTGATATTATATTACAATAATTAATAGCCACTAGCAGAGATAATCTAATTCATATCCATGACTCGTGACTTTGTGGCTCCGCCATTCTCTATTTCTTCTCCTGCATCATTCCGTCTAGGCCTGGCCTGACCCAAAAGTCAAGACTTTGTTTGGTCAACGACAAAAACCTGTCAAGCTTAGGTCCGACCTGGCCTGTTGTGTATGTCTAACCACAATCAAATTAATCTCTTGCATTACCCTTAGTTGAAAATATAAGAGAAAAACAAATTTGTGTTTAATGTTTAGGAATGATGTTGAAACTAAATAATTAATCCTTTTTTGAAATTTATAAATTATGATTAAAAAAATAATAATTTTCTTAGAATACAATTAAAATGTAATGAAGGGAGCATTATCATTAGACTAATCAAAACAATGGTAACTGTCTCTAAGCCCTGTTGAGAAATCTTATTTTTAAAACTTTATTTGTCTTTTGTAATTTCATAAATAAAAAAATAAAAAATAAGAAGTAATATATATATATATATATATATATATATATATATATATATATATATATATATATATATATATATATACCACGTGACCCTATTCCTTAGAAACATCCATTGAATATCTTAATGCGCATTTAAAGTTCTCGAATATGAAGACGACAAAGATCACGACCTTAATTGTCTCTATTTTGTCCCCGAATTTAACCATCTCTTTAGTGCAAGTTTTGTTCAATTCATTTATATATGGAGTATTTTGTTCTTTTACATTGTGTTTCTGAGTTTTTAAATGGATGGAAAAATAAATAAATGACCAAAATTTTAAGTTTTTGTTGAAGTCTCTTGTTTTTTATTTTATTCTTCTGAACAAAAATAAAAAATAAAGACTAAAATTAGCTATTTTTCTTGCTCGAGTTTCCTTCAAAATGGATATTTTGGACGAAAAACTAAATATAGCATAAGCATTTTATAATCCATACTATACTCTCTATATTATAAACTCTAGATTTTTTTTTAATAATTTAGTAACAACATGAAAGAAAGTTTACACATTTTTGTATCCTTGTTTTAATCTTAATTTTAGTTTTATATTCTTTTCTTTTTATTCGTTCGAAATTCAAGCATAGTGTTTGGCACAGTGCTACTAAGAATATAGTTCATTCAATATGTTGTACAAATATAGGACGGTGTATGCTATATAACTGAAAAGCAATACGTTATGTATCTTTTTGTAAGTTCTTTGAAAATTCTCTTAAAATCTAAATGTAATAAACATAAGTTTTGTAGAAGAGTTTTAGTTGAATCAACAAGTTAATTATTTTATAAATAATTTAGTATAAATTTAATGTTTGAGTATCAAATACTTAGTTATAATATTGATATTTTGTACAATTATATATGAAAAATAAAGAAGCTCAAAGAAAAATGTTATTTGGAATTTGGAAGGGCCATTATAACTTTCTTTTAACTCTGGAAGTTCTGTGAACTCTGTTTTGGTTATGCTATGTGACATTATCCATGTTAAAAACTTCAGTTCCTAACATGGAAGCAAATTATGTAACCGATTTCGGCTAAAGGAAATATCCCATAAATTTTAACTTAAGAAGGTGGTTAACTTACAAGTAAGACCGTAGATGATAATCGAAAATTTCGTATCCGTTCGTATTCATATTCGAAATAAAACAAATATTATTCGTATTCAAAATTAAGTGGATATATTCGTATTCGGTTTTAAGATATCTATAAATAAACAGATACGAATATGGATATAGCAGTATCCGTATTCGTTTAACATCCGATTATAAATATTTTTGACAAATAGAGGATATCCGATATTCGGATTCGCATTCGCATTTGAAATTTGTATATGAATTACTTTAAATATCAAAATTCACAGTTTGGAATACTTTATTGAGAATATGAATAAGATAATTTATTATATATATATGAATAACTTTAAATATCAAAGTTCACAGTTTGGAATAATTTATTGAAAATATGAATAAGATAATTTATTGTATATGAATAATTTATACTTAACATTTCTCAAGATAAAAGTCCTCAATGACTTTATCTTTTGTGGTCAAATTAACTATTTTTTAAATCAATATATCTTATTATTCTTCTACATATTTACAAAAAGCCAATAAACATTATTAGTTACATACAATTTAGTCAATTGAGAACTTTAATTTATGCATTTTTACGATTGTAAAATATAAAATATCTAAAATGTATCATTTAACAAAATATATATATACTAAAAGAACAAAGTTATAATTTATTAGTTTAGTACATGTGTTTTATTTTCAAAACTTATGTAAGATAAGTTTTATGAATTCTTTAATAGTTTAAACTCAAATTTATATATTTGCAAAGTATTCATAATTTTCAAATTGATATTTTTAAAAATAATAATCTTTTGTTTTTCCCCATAATTTTCAACATTTTTTCCACCATTTTGGATATTTTTGTGTTATTTTTTTCTATGTGCATGTAATATAATCATCATATATTAAGTAAAATAATTTTTTCAAATGATAATTCATATACAATTATACTCCACATGTCTAATTTAGTATTAATCTGAATGTTACCTTTTAAAAAATTTAAATACATGTGGCATTGAAAAAAAAATGTTTATAATTAATAATTTAATTTTGTAATTTTTTTAGGTAAACTCATATTATAATCAACATATTTTTTATAATAACATTAAAATTAATTAAATGTTAATAGTTTATTATTTAACACTTGAAACATTATTGATTGTGTAGTGTAATACAATAATGATTCGAGTATATATTGAATAACGATTGAGAATTCAAGTAGTCATTTTGAATCATAAACGAGTCGAATATAATTTTACTCATATTTTACTAGTATTTTTATTCAAATTATTTTTTGTTCTAAAATTTGGATTATATTTAGGATTGTAAATGGTAATCGAAAAATCCGTATCCGTTCGTATTAGTATTCGAAATAAAGAGGATATTATTCGTATTCGAAATTAAACGGATATATCCGTATTCGATTTTAAGGTATCCGTAAATATATGAATACGGACTAAATTTATTTATATCCGAATATATCCGTTTACACCCTACTTACAAGTTACAAGTAACCGGTTTTAGCCTTGCACTCCGCTCATACAAGGATGGATGGCAAAGTTAAAAAAAATTCTTTCAATTTTGCAGTAGAATCATTTACGATGTATAAATTTGATGCCTATTTCTGTTAAAGAAGTGACCATGAGTATTCATCTTAACCAGCGAAAAAGAAAGTAAAAGGAGGATCGATCTGGTATTGCTCGAAACAGATAATTTTTTCCTCGTATACGCTTTATGCTGCATATTTTTGGTTGGAAAATCGAGGTGTTTGGTGTGTATAATGATTTTCTCAGCCACCTCAATCTCACATTTTGCTAGTGTCACAAAATGGTGAATCATTTGAGATATTGTGATTGTCCACCTCCTTAAGGAGGCTTGTTAACTGTGGGGGGAATACGGTAACTATAAAGCCAGATATGATTGAAAATTTGAGTTCTAAGCTGGGTGTTAGAATTTAAGATTAAATAATAACAAAATCACACAGAATATTAAATGAAGAATATAAAAGTAAGAACATGCGATATACTCAGGTTCATAAATTTGGCTAGTCTTGTTTGTCTGTCATATTTATTAGATGCATCACACACTCTACAATAATTCACACACCAAATAATTATTTTTATAGTAACTAGAAAATCTTAATTGCTATAACATGGGCTCAAGCCCATTAATAAATCCAAAATTGGACTACTAATAAATTTTTAAGTCCAATTACACTCTTGAGTGAGACTCCAGACCATCCTGTCGTAATGATTATTAGTCGAACCCGTAAAAATATGAATCAATCCCAACACTACATGCTTTAGAGTTGCTGGTGGGAGCTCTTGTTGTAATTCATTGTAGAAAAAATTTGTACCTTTTCTTCTTCACACAGATCAGTACGTACCAGCCAATAAATAATAATTAGTTGAACCATATTCAACACCAACCTGGATCGTCCTTCCAGACAATCCATTTGGATAGTTTATAAAAATAATTTGTACTTTATATTGCAGAAAGTTGTATTTTAGGTGAACTTTGCTATATAAATATTATATAATTGAAATTGTAACTGTGTAAAATATAACATGTTTTTATATACTGTTCAAATGAACTGTCCATGTTGAATTACCTAGAATCAGGATGCCCACAAAACTATATAATATATTACTAACATTAGGCTATAACAGGTGTGATATTTAGGCAAAATTACCTCAAGATACATGTCCATAGTTTGGTAAATTCTGTCATGAAACTCTCTTGTAAAATCTGGCAAAGCTGCAGCTAAAGCCACAAACTATGAAGGTTTGAGGTAAGGATCAGGAGCCACTTCTGCCAAGTACGAGTCGATCAAGCCAGCAACATGAGATCTATCCGCTGGTGAGGCAGCAGAAAATCTTGGCTTTTGATAGTAAAATAGGAAGGAACATATTGCGGCCTGATCAAAATTTTGTGACAACATTTGTCTGTATGATTCTCTCAAATAACTCCATATTTAGAAACATGAGATCTTCAAAGCACCAAGTAGTTTGAAATAACTCAATAACGTTAGAGAAATTTGTTAGAACAAATATAAAATTAGTGACACTTTTATAATTGTTCAAACTACAATTAATACTTTAGGCTATAATTATTGCTTTTTGATTTTTGATATGCATGTGGTGAACTGAGATGACCCTTTAAGTGTAAATTAAGACTTATTCTGAATTTAGAAAATTGGATCCTTATAGATGATATTAAAGCAGTCCCTCTTAGTATTAAGTTGGACGGCTTCATCTGCGACTCCATGCGTACTTCTTGTGGGGACGTAAATCCTATATAGTAAGACTCCAATTGGGATAATCTTATACGTTACTAATAGATATTGCAACTACTAGCCCAAAATAAGGGTCCTAACTCAAGTCCAAAATATTGAGCAAATACATAGAACATTTCTCTCTGTTTTCTAGTGGATGAATAAGACATCATTCTGAAGTGAAATGCACACGAACAAAATAAGTATAAAAAATATCCATCTCTCGTAATTTGATACCCTAAAAGGATGTCTAAATGTAGGGAGCGATACATAGTCAGTATAAAATTATAAACACTATTTCATCTAATGTATCATCTCTTACTATCCATAATAGATAGGGGGAAAAAACAAGTCTCTGTCATTCGAACCGTAAGGATCCGGACGCTCCAACTTTCGAGCTCACAGCTAATTTTAGCTATGAATTCGTTGATATATATATTACGACGAAAATTATTGTGTCACCAACGTAACAATTTTGTCAAATTTGTGTATGGGGAAAAATTTGATGAAGGGTTTAATAGTGGGGATCCTGTTTGGAATTCCTTCCCTAATGTCGACCAACCAAGAAGTCCAAATTTTAGTAAGAGATACTTTGTTAATGTTCAATTTCTCAACTAAAACTCTTTGTTAAAATTTGAAGTTATGAATTACTAATTAACCGATAAATAATCAAATTTTGCGGCAAATTTTAATTATTTTTTTGAAGTTATTTATTTTTATATAGATTAATTTATTATACTAATTTGTAAGTACTAATAAATTTAACATTTCATATAGACCTAAATAACAAAAAGTGCATACAGATTTTATACAAACACAAACATAACCCATTAAGTGGATTGACTTTAGATGGCAAATGACATGAGAGAGAGGAAGGTGACATGGAATACATTTGGCAACGGTGACAATGCAGTCAATGCTACTAAAATTAAAATAATTAAGCTAAAATTAAAAAATGCAAAAAAATTTAAACATAATGTATTACTCAGCTACCACCCAAAAAGCTGCAATTTGCTTTCCTCTAGTCGATGCAAGTCTTACGTTGAGGCTGATCTCATGGATATAGGATTCAAGGCACACTCAACATAATGTCATTGAATTAAGGAATAATACTTTGGTTATGTCTGAATACTTTGGTTATGTCTGAATATGCAAGGTTAGGAAAGATTTTTTTATATATAGTAATTAGCTTTAGCATGAAGTTTCACACATTTCATTACTTATGAACTCATTACTTGCGTTCATATCTATATTTTTAAATAATGTTAGAAATATATTTTTAAAAATAAAATATATTTTTAAAAATCGTCTTTTTAATATTGTGTTTTTAATTTAAAAATAGAGGCAGTATATAGTGTGTGGTGGGGCCTTTGTCTCGCAATTATGCATATGCTGCAGAAATACTAAATTATAGATCTCCTGCCTCAAACTCTGAACGCAATGTTTGCTTACAATTTGCTTATAAAAAATATATTTGGGACTGAACTATTTGTATTAAGTTTTACACTATTTTAGACTATTTTATCCTATGATGGACAATTAATAGTCCTTTAAATAGTTATATGGACTAAAAAAATTTATCATTCATAAGACTATTTATTTGGGATTATATAATCTCATAAAAATTTTGGGATTAATAGTCCCTCTCATTTTAAGTTATTAAATAGCTTTATGGGACTAATAGTTCAATATTAAGGGATTAATAATCCCTCATCAAATAATTAAATAGTGCAAAGTAATATTCCCTCCGTCCCAGGATAAAAGTTATTATTACTATTTTAAGTAATTCCAAATTAAATGTCTACTTACCTTAAATAATTTATTTTTTACAATAATTTGTGTATAATATCTTTAGTATTAATAGTCATATTTATATTATTTATATTCTCTATGCATATTTATGGAGTATTACTAGTGATCCAATCCCAAGCATGTTATGTGCAAACAAACATAGTCTGAGTTTATATCCATACTGCCTGTTTTTTAATTAGGATATCAACAATATATAAGACCAAAATGATCATAAATTTTGGTTTTTTAAGGCTTTGAGCATGCTCAACTCTGCAACTTAATCCAAATCATATTGCATCTCATTATCCCAACCGTTGACCCCCCTAACTGCTGATATAAAGATTGAAGTTTATCTGTTAATATATAAACATAGCTCAACTCACCTTTGTTTTCTACAAGTTCATGTGCTGACGTTGCGCTACTTCAAAGATTTGAATTATCTGCTGGTTTTAACCCGCATAGAGATGAACAATCAGAGTGCTTAACGGCTTGGTCGTCAAGGAACACCTCCGATGTGAATATCAATATAGAACCACATATGTAGTTAACAATAGAGGTATTTAGAACTTTTATAACAAAGATATGACAAGCAGGATACAGATTCATGTAACTTTTTAATGTATTAGTAGTATTCATTCCTAATTTTCAAATGAAGCATATACGGACTAAAAACTGTAATAGAACACAAGACTATACTCACTGATAAAACTTCATTAATGGAAGTTAAAACAGAATCAATTATTAGCATACTCTCGCTCCTTTTCTTCATGGCTTGCAGACAATCACAAAGCAAGGCAGCAAAGCTTTGGAATTCAGTAAATACAGTTCTTCAATATTTGCATATAAACCTACTTTTCCAGCCAACGAATCGAACCCTGATTGACCAACAAGTTCTTGAATATTCTCCAACGGCCTATGTACCCTGCCCGCAATCACTCGGCATACCATCAAAGCCTTCCTCAAAACGGTACAAGTGTTACTATCAACAAACTGAATTGATTCAAATGCTCTTTCACTAGTAGAAGTAGTAAAAACACCGATACGATCAGTAAGTTCCTTATCGATGGAGATGAACCCATGTCTTAGAATTCGACAAGTATTGCACTTATCGGATGAACACAAGCAAGAGGAGCCATTGATGCCTAGAGAGCATTCAACAGTTGTCCCGTAAAACCTCAATAATTCGTTTCCATCTGCTAGACAACGCGGATGTTTTTTTGAAAGTTTGCTAGCTTTGATCTTCACCATTTCTCTATATTCTTCAAATTGAGCTAGTGTTTTTTGCATATTGTGGATCTTTAAAATCCTCTCTATCCCACTGCAATTGTTGTCAGGTTTTGACCAGCTGGTTCCGTAAATTAACTCCACAATCTTTCTTGATGAGTCTCCTTCGACTAGTTCAGTTACTACATAAAACGAGAGGATTGCATGAGGTTGGTAGGGACCAAAAAAGGAAATTTAGAGTTCAAAAGTATCTTCAACTAGTTGCATTGAAAAACAAGTTATGGTTTCGACGTTGGAATAAACCATAGGATATCGGGTTTGTAAATGAATGCACATACGTTTCGTGTATATATATATATAGAAAACTGATATTTTCACTTATTTCTGTTCACATAAACAGTGACCGGAATTCACATTCATGTATGAGAGATTCAGGTGGAACTATCATATTCTAATATTTATCCACCGGAATTGAAAGACATAAAATCAAAACACGGGTACTAGAAGCTTAACTTGACCATTAAAACTTCTAGAGTGAAAAATGCCATATGTACTTCAATGCCACAAAAAGTGGGTGGTGGAACTATATGGGCAAACAATTATGGATTTGCTTTTAACAGAGGCACAACCAAAGAAGATATGCTCCCAAATTGGATTGTGCACCTTCGATGGAACTCGTGGTGTTAGTATGGGCATCGAGAGTGTAGTTGGTGAGACTAGTGGCAAATCATCTGTTGTGCTTCGTGATGCTATGTGCTCTGTTTGTGAAATGACAGTGGTGTGGATGCAAAATCAGCTTAAGCAAAACCAGACACAAGATCGTATTCTAAAATATGTCAATGAGCTTTGTGATCGAATGCCTAGCCTGATGGGAGAATCAGGTGTTGACTGTGCAAAAGTTTCTTCAATGCCTAGTGTCTCATTTACTATTGGCAACAAAGTTTTCACCCTTCCTACTGAGCAGTACATACTCAAAGTGGGTGAGGGCAGGCTGATCAATGCATTAATGGCTTCACTGCTTTGGACCTTCCGCCTCCTCGTGGACCTCTTTGGATCTCAGGAGACGTTTTTATGGGCTACTATCACACAGACTTGTTTCATTGCGAAATTTTGCAGCTGACAGCTATTTACAGCAATGTTCAGATTCGAGGCTTAGTGTGGCTTGCTGTGCTTATTAGATGGGTTGCTCAGAGTGCAAGTCTTGGCATGAAAGATTCTTTTGGACCTTTGAAGGCTTTGGTAGTTGCCAATGCTATAAATGGGATTGGTGATGTGGTCTTATGCACATTCTCAGGCTATGGTATTGCAGGAGCAGCATGGGCAACGATGGCATCACAAGTTGTTGCAACCTACATGATGGTTGAAGCTTTGAACAAGAAAGGATATAATTGTGATTGCGTTCCCACCTTGAGGACAAGTTGAATTTTGAGGAGATGGCAATGTTATGAATATATAGTATAATAAATATATATATAAATAAATGAATGGCTAGGATTAGAGTATGAATAGATGGTTGAGATTAAATTGAGTACATGTATTAGTAAGACCTATATAGAAGGTTGAAAATGGCATTGAAAAGGATATGAATGAAAATATTTGATTTCCCAAAATCTTTTTCTTTTCTAAATTATCTCTTCTCCTACTTTCTAAATTTTTGGAGTCTGGCAAGACTATCTAAACTGCTAATGAATATATAATATAATAAATATATATAAATAAATGAATTGCTAGGATTAGAGTATGAATAGATGATTGAGATTAAATTGAGTACATGTATTAGTAAGACCTATATAGAAGGCTGAGAAGGGTATGAATGAAAATATTTGATTTCCCAAAACTCTTTTCTTCTCTAAATTCTCTCTTCTCCTACTTTCTAAATTTTTGAAGTCTGGCAGGACTATCTAAACTACTACAATGGTGCTTTCATTGAGAGATGACATGGTGGAATCAAATATTTTCATTCATATCCTTCTCAATGTCATTCTCAGCCTTCTATATAGGTCTTACTAATACATGTACTCAATTTAATCTCAACCATCTATTCATATTCTAATCCTAGCCATTCATTTATTTATATATATTTATTATACTATATATTCATAAAATTTTCATCTCAAAAACATTTTACACCAATCAGCATCAACTCAACGAAGCCTTTTATTTCAAACTAGTTGCTAAAAATGAATCTCATATGTAACCTTAAAAGTCGCACCAATCATCTGATCCTGTTGAAGAAATAATTAAAAGACTCTTATTTCTATAAAGATTGAAGAATGAACATTAATTTATATGGTTTATATGCAACGATTTTGGATGCAATCAAATAAGAAGGAGAAAAATCCAAAAAGATCTCACAAAAATACTTTCAAACTTTGAGTACACTATCAGTAAAAGCCTAAGAGTAGATGCTGAATGAAATTGCTTGCCTTACCAGCATGTTTGGAGAGATAATGTGCTTCAACACTTTCCCACCTCACAAATTGCTCACCACATTTATGGCAACTCAAACCTGAAGAATTACCATTATGATCTGCCCTTGGCTTTATATGAATCCCACCAAATCCAGAACTAGAACTTTTCCTCCAAGAAAGGCTACGGCTCTTTCTCAACGGAACAGCTGAGTTTCTAGCTTCGCTCCTGGAAGAAGGTAGTCGCTGCCCTCCAGGGCCAGGGCTCCCTGGTTTAAGGATACCCATAAAGGTCCCAAAGTGATTAGCACCATTACCATTTTGGGAATTTGTCCCGAAACTAGTTACCTTAAGTTCACAAGTGGAATTATTTAGGACCACTTCATGGGTAATTGGATTAAGAAGCTCACTACTCCCAACGGATCTTGGGCTACAAACACCTGATTCTGGTGGCTTTTCCATGTGCCTTTTGCTACTTCCATTGATTACGTCTTTGAGATTTGCAATTGATCTTGAACAACCAGACCTGCTGCTGCTGCTGCTTCTGCTTGATTTCTTTGTCAATATTTTGGTAAGGTTATTTCTTGGATCACGAACATCAGATTGCTCTGTTTTGCATTGAAATGATCTCTTTAAGGCAAACCAGACTGCAGGCATCTTTACTACTATGTTTTTCTTCTTTTGGCTCTTCAAAAAGACTTTGAATGATTTACTCCCTCCAATCCTTTTTATCCGTCCAAAAAGAGAATATATTCCTTTTTATCATAGATTTCACGTCAGTATTAATTACTTAATTTCTCATATTATTTCTATACTAAATACTAATCTACCATCTTTTTTAATTTAGAAAGATATTATTAAAATTATATATGCAATTTAATCGATCAGATAAAATATTAACTATATTTTTAATAAGCATTTTTACACTTACCATTTTTCTTACTCAATTTTTTTACCCGTATATAAGACAAATGAGTGTGGTCCCACCTCATTTCATCTCTAACTCAAATGAGTGGGTCATACTCATTTGTCTTATATGTGGGTAAGAAAAGTAAGTAGGTCTAATATTTTTTATTTTTAATATATATATAGTACATGGATTAAATCGAAACAGATGGAGTATCACTTTGCTGTGATAATTGACCTCTGGAATTGGGAAATCATCAAGAAAAGATTCTGTTTCCATACGTTATTTCTGTTATGAATAAACTCACCATTTTTTTGTTTTATTTCCTTTATTGGAGGAACCACAATGGTTCATACAGGAGTAAAATTTATGGCAACTTACCATACAGAATGTTGAACTCTCACTCTCTTGGTACACTAGGGATGATGGCAACCATTAGACAAGGCCTCATGTTAACATCTATATATTTCTCTTGTAGTAAATTTGAAGTCTCATTTTCGACCATTTGCAACTCTTCGAGGTGGTAGGTCACACCAGACTATATTACAGCTCTATGAAAATGACGGCCATCTCCTCTCATTTATGAAACCCGGGCCCTTGATAATACAGTACCGTAGAGATTCAACATATTACGGAAAAAATCCATTAAAGATGGTCATAATCTTACAATATATCATTATCGTTTAAATTATGATTGAATGATTAGAGTGATCACCGTCCACAATTTAACAAACTAAAATGCAGAGTTAAGCCAAATTTGGCTTCCATCTAGTTTAATTGTGCGGATGATAATTATCATCTGCAGTTTAATTATGAACGATGATTATTTCTTGAAAAATTATATTTTTGACAAATCACATTGTGAACCCCTATCTGCAACTTAATTTGACCAACGATTAGAATGTTTTGCTATCCGATCAAATTTTGAACAGTGAAAAATGTATTGTAAAAGTATGCTATCTTTATAAATATGACTATGGATAACGAGTAAATATGAAATTATATTGTCATTGTATTCTATACAGTTTATTCTCAATATGACTATGGATAATGTTGAGAATTGATATTTCTACAAGAGAAACTGATATTTTCGCAAGACTCTACTCATATAAAGGTGCACCCTACTTATTATTCATGTAACTAGAGTTTTGTAAAAATATCAATTTCGCTTTTGAAAATATCAATTCTCTTTTAGAAAATAGTCGTCGTTAGCACAACAAGCCTTAGTCATTGACCAAGTCAGGTCAAGCCTTGACTTTTAGGCCTGCAGGCCAAGTCAGGTCGGGCTTCTCAAGAAAAATCAAGCCTATTGAGGCCAGCGGGTCAAGCCAGACCAGGCCTAGACAGAGGGATGGATGAGAAGAAATGGAGAATAACGGAGCTGCGAAGTCGCTGGTCACAGATATTGTTGCATAGAAATTAGAAATGACCCGCAATGATAATGACTATATAATTATATAATATGAGGTTGTCTGCAAATCATCATCATCCCAATTTGAACTAAGTGCTAACTCACAAACTAATAATCATATTATAATAAAATGTGGTAGGAGAGAAAGAGGAAAATAATTCAGTATTTAGTGTATTCTAGTTTAGTATTCATGTCACTTTACCAAAAATCGATGCTGACTTTTGGTTAGGCTAGACTTTTAGTCAGGCTAGGCCAAACTTTGGGACAGGCTCAGTCAGGCCGAGTTTTTGCGTTCAAATCACAACCTATTTAAAGCCTACAGGTCGGGCCAGACCGTTGACTAGGCCAGGCTTTGACCAGGCCGAGCTTTGATCGGACCGAGCCGAACCAGACTAGTCCAAGGCCAGATCGCAGGTCCCAGACTCTTTGTGCATGTCTAGTTGTCGTGGACATTGTCATTAGCTACAATATATTTATTGTGAACATGATAAAAGACTACTATCCAAACACAACATAAATGTTGTGGATGTCTTAGTAAATTTTTACATTCTAATTGCTAAATTTTATAATCAATAGTACAAAATTTTGATGATATCCCAAAAGCTGTCATTATCATTGTGTGGATTGTTTTCATATACTCCCCTTATTTTGGAGTAATTATTGAGTAATCTTGGAACACTTGACACGTGGTATCTCGCACCGTACCACTCACGTGTTATAACTTTAGTACTTAAAATAAAATGACTCACTTTAAGTGCTAACCATTTAAGTGTTGAAGTGACAATACATGAGTGGTGTGAGACATCACGTGACAAGTGTCTCAAGAATATATATATATTTTTTTAATTTTGTTTAGTTGATGTTTAAAGCGGAATGTAACTAATATTTTATCTAACTGATTCAATTGTATATAAAAGAATCGGAGAGAGCATATTTATAAACACACTACTATTAACATGCTTTTTTCTCTTTTCTTTTTTTTTCCTCTTTCTTTTTCTCTAGTTAAAAACCTTAACTTCTATCTTAAATTTGGAGAGGGCTCTTTAATTTTTGGAGATACCATATGCTAAATCTCCTTTTTTATTTATTCTTTATTGTATAATAATAATTTATTTTTCCTTTTTATGGAGTTTGTTTTTCCTATTTGTGGGACTTGTTTTGTCCATAAGATAATTGATTTCTTCCTCTCTCTCTTTTTTTGTGATGGTTTCATTATCATCTGTATAAAATTTTACTTCCTCTATTTTGGAGATTATGTTTCTAGTTTGTAAGAATTTTTCCGGTGTGCAAATTGATGAAGATAAATTATTTAAATTTGAATGTGACGTTATCAAGGCAGCTTATTCTTACGTTGCTCGTGTTGAATAACTGATCAGATATGCATATTTTATTATTTTTTTAAAATATTAATTATTTCAGGAGTACTTGTTGTGTCCACTCGTTGTTATGATTTACAATTTTTTCCTAATTATTTGTTATTTTGTTTGAAAGAATTGTAATATTAATTTTATTGTAATCTTATAATCGTTTATATTAAATAATAATTTTAATACTCTTATATTTTAAATCTTTTGGACCATTTGATAAAAAATATATATACCATTAACATTTATGATATATTAAATCAATTCTAACAACCTGTGGTCACGCTGCAAAATTGACTACGCACATGCTACTTCTTGTTCATACTTTCTTTTCATCATAGACGGATAGACCGTAGTTGATGAGCAGACATCACCAATGAGACCTCGCAAAATGGCCACACATGAAACACCATTAACATGCCTATATTTCTTTCCAAGCGTAAACCATATGTAGTAGAAAAAGTACTAATTAATATACACATTTTCTCCAATTAAACCTTGTGTTAAATAATAGTAACAGCTTCCTCTGCTTAAAAAATCAAAATTAAAGATACATATGGCTTAAATTCTCAAATTAAAAGTTGATTTAAATGCATTAATTGTTTGAAATCAACAAATATTAACATGAATACACCTTCTACTCTAAAATTTAAAATATATTTCTAAAAATATTTCATTCAATAAAATTACTTTTTTTGTCGTAGAACAATAGAAATTTTATCTCACTTTATAGTCTAAAATTAAAAAATAAATAAATATATCTAATTATAAAACAATTTTTAGTTAATTTACGATAGTTAATTATTTATAAAAATCAAATTACCATATCAACTTTAATAAATGAGATTCACAAATTGACTTCAATCGTATACATTTTTGAAAGGAAGAGCACTAAAAAATACTCAATACTCATAATTAATTTTTTTTTAATGTTTTGGTGGAAGCTAATAAGAAATCCTTTCTACCTTCCTATTTGGTGTCACTCTCAACTGGTTGTCTCCAAATTCTGACAATCAATTGGATAACATCTACATAAAATTATGAACAAAATATCAAATCAGAGCTATTTGTTCCAGTTTAGATATAAAGCAGCATATTCCCAACCGATATATATATATTTAAGAAGAACCTATGAAAATGCCAAGTTCAGGAAAAATGACAAGCATGCATAAAAGAACTCAGTTCAACTCTAGGGGGGCAATTAGAGGACTGATTTAGATACACAAGGATCTTTCTTCATCAAAACTTTGACAAAGAAAGAGCAACTGCGTCTGGGCACAGATGATGATGAAAAATTACAAGCCGTTTAGTTCATGGTTTCATACATTTTAATAACAAATATGAACTACTTTGAACAGAAAACACCACAGCGTTGCGAGCAAATCCAATTCCAGACTCCGTCTCTACAGATAGAGCCTATTTAAAACAGAAAATAAGAGGAACCAAGAACAGATCTATGATTTTTACCCACATTGAGTCCTCGAAGGCACTCCAAATCCATCACTTGGGACTGATCCACAAAAAGGTTTACCTAAAAACAGCCATTGAAAATGATATTACTGAAATTTGATTTGGGAACGATCAATACTACAAAAGGTCGAAATAAACGAATAAAATTACCCTAGGACCATATTGCTTAACGAACCACTCTGCAGTTTTGGGGCTTGATGCTTCAAACATAGTCTTCTCAAGTCCAAGACGGCCAATGACCTTTGCAATTATATCACCTCGTAGAGAATCTGAGTGCTTGCAGACGTCATCAGCATCAATCATGATCATGTCTGCTCCAGCTTCTAAGCATCTCTCGGCCCTTCTGATCAAAAGATCCACATCCTCAACCAGTTCTGTAGACAAGAAGTGTCATGCTGTCAGTAATATGAGCAGTTGAGCACAAATGCAAACTACTACGTGTAATCTTATTTTCTCAAGTGATTAATTTGAACCTCATGGCCACAATTGCAAAGACAGCTTAATTTGGATACATATAATAATTTCTCTACAAGAAATAAGGTAATTGTTTCACACATTTTAATCTCAATACAGCACAGGGCTGATAAGCCATAACCTTTATGATCCTTCCAAAAATCAGACCATATTTCCTCCAAGGAATAGAAAGCTGTTGTGCAATTTTCGTGCTACTCGACCTTACAAAAAAACTCCAATAATGAATGGAATTCTTGTAGTATATAGGACAAACACCTTGCCTACTGATGGAAGGTTCTTTTAGTTCTGACTGCAAACTATTTTCACTCAAGTTTGACAAGTTCAAAGTATGTATTCAAGGCACATCTTGAAAGCTTGCATGTGAATTTCTGTGAGCAATACTTTGACAATTATTCAAGAAGGATTTATATTCAAATATATGTGGCATTGGTAGTTTGCATGCTGAATGATAATGAAATAGTTTCATACCAGATGTTCGAGGTGCTGGAACCACATAAGCCCCATATGCTCTATTACCACATGTAGGAATATCAGACTTGTTGAACTTCACAGCAAACTGAGGCTTAGCTTTTAGACCACCACTCTTGATCAACCGCACGAATCTCAAGAGAGTTTCTTCTGGAAATCCAAGTGATCCCATATTTAGCTCAATCGTATCAAATCCCAATTGCTTACATTCCTGAAAGAATGTTGTTAAGAAAAATTTATAGCTGGGTTAGATACGAATAGTTCAGGAAATTATAGAAACACATTTTTCACACACCTCTATGTATTCTTTGAAAGCAGATG
This sequence comes from Hedera helix, assembly GCA_947179155.2. NCBI lineage: Eukaryota > Viridiplantae > Streptophyta > Magnoliopsida > Apiales > Araliaceae > Hedera > Hedera helix. The sequence continues at coordinate 10,430,245 of OX359274.1, forward strand.
GACCTTTACGAAGTAAATGTTCAGCCCAGTCACCTGAACTGACATATACATTGTGTTTGTGAGCCATACTTGTCACCTCTTTGATGACAGCCTTTGGCATCATACTGTGAGAACCTCCAGTAAACTTCAATCCATCAACAAATTGTCCCATGGATTCATATGTGTCCTGTATAGCACCAATGTCAAAAAAAATAAAAATCAACAATCTCATTTTTGAGTTTTTCACAATAAGTATGTATACAAAGAAAAAAAAGTGTTGTAACATAAACCAATTCAGCACGTTTTTGCCAAACGATATTAAAAATCGATCAAGGCGCTACATTAGATAAATTCTATGAATCTCGTAGTATAAAACCCACACTTTTAAAGTGCTAATCCACTTAGCACTGGTGTTGTAAGCCAGTTCAGCATAGGGTGTTAGTTTTGCATTTAGGTCCAAAAATTTGTAAACTATATAACTAGAACCTCCTACTGAATTGATTGGCACCAGATGCTATCAGACTACTATCACTGATAGTTTGGTCTATCGAATACACCTAAGGAATAGTAGAATTTCTTCTACATATAGCTAGGTAACTAAACAGAACTTGTGTTTAAAGTTCAATGTTCCTTTAAGAGAGAGTGAAAGACATTCAGATTTCCTTCACATTCTCACTAGCCTGACATCCTGTGTGGATAGAAATACATTTGAGAACATGCATGTGACTTCATAACTGACATACTTGAGCAATCCCCAAATGCTACGGATTTACTTTAGTGATAAGGTTCAACGAAATGGGGGTACATTGTCTAGAAAGAGCTTGTATCATCAGCTTCAGAAGTTTGTAAATATTGACCTAGAAATCTGAATCCCAGGTTACTTTTTTTCACACATTCCAGTTGCTTCTTTTTGTCCACTATTATACCTTTTTGTTATAGGCGCACTGATCTTATTATCTCTACTATTCTCACTTTAATTTCATCATTTTCCTATAACACTTCTGTTTGATATCTTGTCACATTAACCATACTTGCATATCCTCGTTCTTCCAATGTGCTACTTTCCCTATAGAGATCCAACTGCGATCTTTATTTTATAAAACCCCACAATATTTCTTCATCTAAGAGCTGGAATTGTTTAATGCAGTGCACAATTAACCGTGATTTAATGTGTCCAGCATGCCCACTGCATATGCTTTGCCTCTAGGGAGACTTCATAACATTATTATACATTCAAGCTGACTGGCAAAAACTGCTCTACACACTCGATGATTAAAGGGAACACTTCACAGGCTATAACCAGAATCCAAACAGTAAGGCCAAACTTAAGGAAGCATAAATGCATAATTGTAAATATTGAATAAGTTAAGCCACATCTCAAAATTGAAACCTCATCATACACTACACATAATATAGCTATAAATTAGGTAGCGTCAATGCAGCCACTAGTAAAATAGCTACTGCCTCAAATTTGTTAGGTCCCTCAAATCCCAAAAAAAAAGAGCCAGAGTTACAAGTTTTTTCAGGAATCCACTGACCTCTAAGTGAGTTTGTGTGTGTGATAATTTGGAGTAAGCAAAAGCCTATACTTCCAATTTATTTTTATTTTTCTTTTGAACATGAAACCAACATTTCCACCTTTATAACACATTCAGAAATTCAACCAAAAATACAGGGGAGAACTAGAAAAACATAAAAATAAAAGCACAAACTACTGCTAAGCCACTGCTTATCAAGGAAAAATTAAAGTATACTGTAGACCCAAAAACTTAAATTTGACAAAAGAACCTTACAAAAATCAATAATCTGAAATGCACTAAAATATTCACATAATTGTAACAGAAAAAAAAAAGAGAACAAACAAATTCAGTATATATATATATATATATATAGAGAGAGAGAGAGATGCATAGTTCCTACTTGAAGGAGATTTTGGGATAAGAGTGTGTAATTGGGGCCCCTCATCTCAGTGACGCCGTATCTCCGGGGCTTCTCCGGTCGATCTTCTTCCTCGTAGAAGCTCTTCCACCGGTACACCGACGACATATTTTTCCCCGTAAAATTTGCAGACAGAAATGTTTTCTTTTTGTTTAGAATCGCTATTTGTATATATATTGATTTTTTTTAAATGAACGTGAAGAAAGGATTGTTGAGGGGTTTCTAGAGACCACTGTTCCTCTTACTCTCTACTTCTTTATTAGTATTAGTATTAAACAATGCTCATTTCAGACACGTGTACATACTACTATTACTACTTCTATCTTTTAACTTTTAAATTGATATTTTTATTTAAAAAATTAATAATTCAGTAAAAATTCAGTCATATAAAAATGAATCTTATTTATTATTTATATGAGTAAATTTTTTTATAACTATCAATTTATTTCATGAAAATATTAATTCTCTAAAACTAATTTATTAAATTTAAAATTTATAAAATATATTTAATTATAATTATAATTAAAAATAACTTATAATTTATTTTAATTTTAATTTATAAATTATTTAAAAATAAGTCATTACGGAACGGAACATATGACTTAAGTTGACAGGTATTATTAAATCAACATTTAAAATCTGCTGCTTGGTAGAACGGTGCCCACTAATGTTATACCATAAGCCACAAAATGTTTTCAAAAATTTCTTGTCTGCTTCCAAATTTATCTCTAGTGTATTTTTTGGTGCCCCACACTCATATAAAGACATAAATAAATAACTCTTCTGTTTACGGTTTGGGACCCAACTTCACTTTAAGTTTATACTTATATTTAGGATCGTAAATAATAATTAAAATTTTTATATTCGTTCGTATTTATATTTAAAAAAATAAATATTATTCGTATTCGTATAAAAATAGATATATTTATATTTGATTTAAAGGTATTCGCAAATAAACGAAAATAAATATGAATATAGGCGTATTCGTATTCGTTTAACATTTAACTGTAAATATATCTGACAGATAGTAAATATCTGAAATCCGATATCCGTATTTGGATCCGTATCTGAAATTCGTATCCGAAAAACTTATATATATATAATAAGCAAAATAATTTTTTTTAAGTGGTCTTCCTTATATAATAATTAGTTTTTACTATTATACGAAAATTATTTTTAAAATATATCATTTTACTTCTAAAAAATAGGAAATAACATTTTTATTATAATATTAATAAACTGAAATAAATTGATTTAAGTAGAGTTAATGAATTTTTACTATTATAAAGTTAAAATATCTAAAATGTATCATTTCATCAATGTTATAAATGTTATAAATATTATTTAACAAATATTACAATATAACTTTTTGATCATTTAACAAGTGTTATAAATGTAATTTAAATATTATAATTATATATTATAAATATTCATGCACGCTACAATATTACTTCAAACACATAAAATGGACATAAACTTATTAATGGATATCTAAACTTTAATAAGTAGAGCATTCATTTTGAAATTTAAGATTTTAAAAATAATAAAAACTTATTTGAATTATAATTTAGAATATTGATTATTGTATTTATTAAAAATAAATAAATTAACATTCATTTATTAATGAACTATATTTTAAAACTCATTATTTTTTCCCCTTATTCTAGGTATATATAGTGTTACAATATATCTAAAATGAATCATTTAACAAGTGTTATGACTATCATTTAAATGTTACAATTATATATTATAAATATTCATACATACTACAGTATTACTCAAAATTAACACATAAAATGGACATCTACTTATTAATGGATATCTAAATATTAATAAGTAAATCATTCATTTTGAATTTAGGATTTCAAAAATAATGAAAACTTATTTGAATTATAATTTTGAAAATTAATTATTATATTTATTAAAAATAAATAAATTCACATTCATTCATTAATATGTATGGTTTAAATTTTAAATTATGATTGGTTATGAATAATTATTCAATTTATTTATTTATATTTTATAAATAATTTGAATGAATTTTATATTAAGTGACTAATAAACGAATTCTGATAGGGTTAAATTATATGCTATTTTTATTCCCTAATACTTAGTTTTTATATTTATTGTGTGCTAAAATGTTTAATTATTTAGCTTATTTTGATTTTAATAGGTTTTATAGGATTTTAGTTAATTTGTGTTAATTTAGGTAATTTTATAGTATTTTTATATTTCTTTTTATTTATGTGTTTTTATTTATTTTTAGTGTTTTAGGTGTTTTATTTATTATTATGTGTTTTTAGGATTTTTAGTATTTTTATATTATTTTTATTTATTTTATATTTTATTTTGTAGAAAAAAATAAGCTTGGGGGCAAAAATGTAATTCTGCAAGAAGCCGGTGGCAAAATCGTAATAAAGCAGATTCTTGGGGGTCCTAATTGTAAATATCCAGGCGGTGGCATTTCGGTAATTTCAGGGAAAAGTGACGATCGCGCAATGCGCGCGGACGGATTACCCGACAATTGAAACGACGCCGTTTCGTCAGAGTGACCGCGCAATGCACGCGGTGAGCGAACAGTAGCAGGAACAGAAGAGAAACGGCGTCGTTTTGTAGCGAAGGACCGCGCAATGCGCGGGCTGCCGGTTGGTCACTGTAGCGAGCGCCTCGTTTGTTTGGCTCGTTAATTCTCCCAAATCAGATTATTTCGCGAATTTGCTACTTTTTGATTCCAAATTGGATTTTAATTCCAACTAGGGTTAGAAAATAATTATTTTCTTTTTCTTTTATTTTTAATTGTAAATCCTACTAGGGTTAGGAGGATTTTGGAGTCTATAAATAGAGGGCTTGAGACACATTGTAATACACAACTTTTCTTAGAATAAAAATTCTCTCTTCTATTCTTTGATGCTCTCTATTATTATGAGTAGTTAATTTCTTTTTCTTGGTTTAAGTGATTGAATCCATCAAAATTTATACACTGTGAGATCTAGTTTATTTTAATTGTTCAATTTATATTTTGAGTAATGAATATTTTTCTGTGTTAATTTTATGATTAATTCGTTTAATTGCTAGGATGCATACTAGTTTATTATTCGTTGAAATCTATTGCTAAATTAAATATCAAATCCGTAATTGTTTGGTCACTTTAATTTGCGAAGCAACTAAGGTTAATAATTATTTTGCTTATCAAAATATTATTTTATCTTAGGAAAAATATTCATCTAGATTAAATGCAGACGCTTGGATTGTGTTGTTTAGTTCAACGATCTCTCTATTTCTTTATGCTGCTACTAGGTTAAATCTTTAGCGCTTGTCTGAGATTATTTAGTAGTAAGGGTTATTTAGATCGCTTGTTTCTGCTTAACTAAAATTAAGGAGAGATAGGAAAATTATTCAAATTGGAGTAATTATTCCACGTTGAATATTTAAAATATGAATTGATTTATTCTTGCATCAGTGATCAGTTGTAAATTCTTGATAGTGGATGTTAACTTAAACCAAGGCTTTTTCTTCTTATTTATTTATTTCATATTTATTTTAGTTATTTTTATTTAAATTATTTCTTTAATTACAAAACTCCCCAATTTTAGTTTACGAAAACATAAGATTAAATTAATCATTCTCTGTGGGTTCGACTCTTACTTACACTACTACACATTTATTTTTCAAAAGTAAGATTTTATTTTTGGGTGCTTGCGACATCACACCAAATTTTGGCGCCGTTGCCAGTGATTTTAGATAATTATGTAGCACCTTCCATTCCATTACCTGTTACTCGTAACAAATTTTTATCTTCTGTTTTGCAGGTTCCCATTCCAGATTTCAAAAATCTTCCTAGCTATCTCAAATATTTCTTACTTGAAGAGGGAGTCAAACGTTCATGTCACGTGCAAAGGAGACTGAATCTACCGATGAAGAATAACGTAATGGATGAAATGGTCAAAATTCAAGAGGAAGGAGTAACGTAGTGGTTTGGCCTATTGTCGAGCCAATGACAATAAACAAAGGCGCTGCTTGGAAGGCAACCCAAGAAAACAGATTTGCATTTCTTTTCCTTTTTCTTTTTATATTTATTTGTGTCTTTTTCTTTGCATTTTACTTTACATTGGGGGACAATGTAAATTTTAAGTGTGGGGGAAGGGATTTAGGATTTTTGTTATTTTTAGGTCATATATTTTTTGATAATTTTAGGAAATTTTAAAAATTTTGAATTTTGTGGGTAAATTCACTGCAAACCCTCACGAGACAAAACTCGTCCACTTGGGGTAACCTTGGAGTTTAAAGGCTTGTTGCACATGCTAAGTGTAACCGTGTTTCCTACGAAAATGGGGTAATTTTTTTTTTTTTTTTTTAGGATGTGTCACTTGAGCAATGAGTTAAATGAATTTTAAATTTGTAGCCAATGATAAAAAAATTTTGGTTTTTATTTAATAACTCTTGGAAAAATGATAAATTTTTGCTTAGTCTGAATTTTGACTTTTTATTGATAATTACTTTGTTTGAGATTTTTTAACTTTTTATGCACTTACATCCATTTGTTTGAGCTAGTTTTAATTAAGAGAAAGTTTATATGGTTAAATGCTTATGAAAGATATTTTTGAATTCTATATCTTATTTGATCATTATTTGAAGTGAAATATAAGACAAAATATAATTTGGAGGAGATGATTTAGGTAATTTTTCTAGGATTATTATTGAATAAGAAAAAATTATGTGGTGGGTTGAGATGGAGCGTAAAACGCACTCACTCATAAACACATGAAAAAGCGAGATGGAGCGTAAAACGCACTCGCAGGTGAGATGGAGCATAAAATGCACTCACCGTGAAAAAAAAAATGAAGAAAGAAAAAAAATGGGATGGAGCATAAAATGCACCCATTAAAAAAAAGAAAAAATATATATATATTTGAAAGAAAAAATTGATAATCCTAGTGTATATTATTATTTGAAACCTTTTGATCTTCTGATTTATATTTGTTTGTATTAGCTTAAAGTGATGTGAAAAATAAATATATTGAGTATTATTATATATCTTTTATAAGGTAATTAATGACCGAAACTTATCTGAATTTTGATTGGTTTGATACATTTGGATTCACACACACACAAAAGGTCTTGAGTAAAGTAAAATTGATAAATATGTTGAAGTTCTAGATTTTGCATGATTTTGAAATTTTCTTTGAGTTATCATTTAAAAAATCTTTGAGACTGATGTTGAAATTTATATTGCTCTGTTGCTCAAGTAAGTTGTTTGGTTATTAAATTTTATAGTTTTTATTTTTGTTTTGCCCGAGGACGAGCAAAAAGCTAAGTGTGGGGGTATTTGATAGGGTTAAATTATATGCTATTTTTATTCCCTAATACTTAGTTTTTATATTTATTGTGTGCTAAAATGTTTAATTATTTAGCTTATTTTGATTTTAATAGGTTTTATAGGATTTTAGTTAATTTGTGTTAATTTAGGTAATTTTATAGTATTTTTATATTTCTTTTTATTTATGTGTTTTTATTTATTTTTAGTGTTTTAGGTGTTTTATTTATTATTATGTGTTTTTAGGATTTTTAGTATTTTTATATTATTTTTATTTATTTTTAATTATTTTATATTTTATTTTGTAGAAAAAAATAAGCTTGGGGGCAAAAGTGTAATTCTGCAAGAAGCCGGTGGCAAAATCGTAATAAAGCAGATTCTTGGGGGTCCTAATTGTAAATATCCAGGCGGTGGCATTTCGGTAATTTCAGGGAAAAGTGACGATCGCGCAATGCGCGCGGACGGATTACCCGACAATTGAAACGGCGCCGTTTCGTCAGAGTGACCGCGCAATGCGCGCGGTGAGCGAACAGTAGCAGGAACAGAAGAGAAACGGCGTCGTTTTGTAGCGAAGGACCGCGCAATGCGCGGGCTGCCGGTTGGTCACTGTAGCGAGCGCCTCGTTTGTTTGGCGCGTTAATTCTCCCAAATCAGATTATTTCGCGAATTTGCTACTTTTTGATTCCAAATTGGATTTTAATTCCAACTAGGGTTAGAAAATAATTATTTTCTTTTTCTTTTATTTTTAATTGTAAATCCTACTAGGGTTAGGAGGATTTTGGAGTCTATAAATAGAGGGCTTGAGACACATTGTAATACACAACTTTTCTTAGAATAAAAATTCTCTCTTCTATTCTTTGATGCTCTCTATTATTATGAGTAGTTAATTTCTTTTTCTTGGTTTAAGTGATTGAAGCCATCAAAATTTATACACTGTGAGATCTAATTTATTTTAATTGTTCAATTTATATTTTGAGTATTGAATATTTTTCTGTGTTAATTTTATGATTAATTCGTTTAATTGCTAGGATCCATACTAGTTTATTATTCGTTGAAATCTATTGCTAAATTAAATATCAAATCCGTAATTGTTTGGTCACTTTAATTTGCGAAGCAACTAAGGTTAATAATTATTTTGCTTATCAAAATATTATTTTATCTTAGAAAAAATATTCATCTAGATTAAATGCAGACGCTTGGATTGTGTTGTTTAGTTCAACGATCTCTCTTTTTCTTTATGCTGCTACTAGGTTAAATCTTTAGCGCTTGTCTGAGATTATTTAGTAGTAAGGGTTATTTAGATCGCTTGTTTCTGCTTAACTAAAATTAAGGAGAGATAGGAAAATTATTCGAATTGGAGTAATTATTCCACGTTGAATATTTAAAATATGAATTGATTTATTCTTGCATCAGTGATCAGTTGTAAATTCTTGATGGTGGATGTTAACTTAAATCAAGGCTTTTTCTTCTTATTTATTTCTTTAATATTTATTTTAGTTATTTTTATTTAAATTATTTCTTTAATTACAAAACCCCCCAATTTTAGTTTACGAAAACATAAGATTAAATTAATCATTCTCTGTGGGTTCGACTCTTACTTACACTACTACACATTTATTTTTCAAAAGTAAGATTTTATTTTTGGGTGCTTGCGACATCACACCAAATTCGGTTACCCGAATATTTGAATAATCTGTGTTATTTGAATAAAATAAACGGAAACTGATATTATCCGTATTCGGATATTATTTCGAATACTGAATACGGATAACAGTTTTAAAATTTGTTGAATACTGAATACGAATACGAATAGCGAATTGATTTTCTGGATACGGATACTACTGTATTTAAATTCGTTTATATCCGTTTACACTATTTATATTATGAAAGGTCTATAATTTTATTTTATTTTTGTTTCTTCTTAATTACTTACTTAAATAACTTAAATAAAAACATACAGTTATCTGGACAACATTACTGGTGGTCACGTGTATTCAACCAATTTACTATCTAGCCAACCTCCTACAAATATGGTTTCCTCTAAATCTCCATAAAAGGCCGACCAACCTTATTGTAACAATTTTCTTGTGCCCACACTCAATGATTTTAAATTATATTACTTTATTTTATTTTGTTTTATTATAGTACATTAACTTTAATTTTATTTTACTTAGGCCCGGTCCACTAAGAAAATATTATTTAGTTGATTTTATTTTATGTAAGCTTTATTATATACAATTACTAGTAATTGGTCGTGCCTAAAGACACGACATAACGAAAAATTAAATTAAAATTCAAAAAATATTAATATTATCTGTATTATTATTAAAAAATTAAAAAATATAAAAATTATAAATATTATTATTATTATAGTTATTATTATTATTATTATTATTATTATTATTATTATTATTATTATTATTATTATTATCAGTATTATTACTATTATTGTTATTACTATTACTATTATTATTATTATTATTATTGTAGACACCCAAATTTTGCACTTTTGTACTAACCCTGACAGGAGGGCAGAATCGTCATTTGACCTGACGAGCGAAAAGGAAGGTGGACCTCAACACAAAGCCACCCCAACGACTTACGGTTAAATCCGCCACAGCAGACAACGAGCATCAGGCAAGGCAAACAACTGATCCAGAAGAACCTGATTGGATCACCAAAGACGACAAATGGCCACTACGCTTACGATGTTCGGGCACGAAATTCGAGAAAAATGAGCCGGACAGTCGCGGATGCAATCGCGGCCACCGACAAAGGGGGCAGGTTCGCGGCTCGAGGGCGGCACACGGCAGCCGAGGCGACAGCTCGGACGGCCACAGCAGGCCCAGCCGCAGATGCATCTGCGGCTGCCTGCTGAACCAGTATAGATCGTCATTTTCCACCCGAGAAGAAGGAGAGAAGAAATTTTGAAGGTTTTAGAGAGAGAAAAATGGCGGAAATAGAGAGAGAAACCTTCGGGTTTGGTCAAAAAGTGTGAGATTTCTTCTCCTTTTGTTCAATCTTCATGTTATACCTTGTATTCTACATTGGATTTGAGTGTTAGTGCGTGATTTCTATCAATATCAAGGCAAAAATTTCGATATCTTTCTTAGTGTTGGTGCATTTTGTACATCTATTAGATTTAATATTTCATCTTGCTTTAGTAGTGTAATCGATAAATATTTGTGTATTTGTGCATTTGTTGGGTGGATCTACTGTTAGATCCGAAAATATTTGGTGCATTGCTATTTAAGTAGTTTGATTCGGTGTATTTTGAAGTTAGATCCAATGTAGTCAATATATTGTAGATCTATGGATTAGGGACGGTTAGAGAAGATTTATGGCGGATGGAATCTCCTCCTAACCTCCCGATGATATCCCTTTAGTTTATTTTATAATCTTTACGTATGTAGCGATGGCGATGCATTTGTATTGTATATATGTAATTTATGGGCCTTAAAGCGATGTCGAATCGAAAATCGGGTTTAAGGCCCCGTGATAATGAAATATGTGATTGTGGGCGTTTGGGGCTATTTAGACGGCTTATGTAAGACCCCGAATTTTATGAAATACAAAATTTAATTTTTCTTCATATATATATTTTTTTTGAAACAGTAAGTGGTTAAATTGATAAAGTTAAAAGTTAAGGATGTTATGTGCAAATTTTATTTTGTCGGACAATATTCGCTTTGTCGGGGAATATTCGTTTGGTCGGGGAATATTCGTTTGGTCTGACGGCGCCGAAATAACAAATTATTAGTGGACCCCACAACGGAATATTTGTCGGATATAGAAAACGACAGAAATAACCTTTTTAAATAAAAATAGTCAACGGAACTGTTAAAATACCGGTGATAAAAGAATAGTAGCATACGGTAGTTATTGGTATTTTCTGTAGCACTCGGTACTCTACAGTAACACACGGTATTGCATAGTGTCTCATATTATTGGTCTGATAATTGACACCGTAACTGTTACGCATCATTTCATCGATAATTGTCACTGCATAATATTTTATATTATCAATTCAATAATTATTTTTACACAGTATTTTGCATTATTGATTTAATAATTGTCATTACACTGTATTTTATATCATTGAGTCAATAATTGTTGTTGCATTGTTTTTAAAATTATTGAACCTAATAATTGTCACAGTAACATATGCACAGTAATTCACATTATTGAATCAATAATTGTCATTACACAGTAACGTATGCTTTATTTTACATTATTGTTATCTCTATTATGATGTTATTTAAACAGTTGTATTTCATTAATTTATTGACTTGATATCTAAGAACTAACTATACTGTATTTATAACAATTAGTCATAATAATTGAATTGATAAAGTTATTTGTTTATAATATAAAGTTAGGTGATTATTAGGTGATATGAAATGAATGGTGTAGATTAAAGTGTGAATTATTGTTGAATAATTGAATTGATTTGTTTATAATATAAAGTTAGGTGATTATTAGGTGATATGAAATGAATGGTGTAGATTAAAGTGTGAATTATTGTTGAATAATTAAATTGATTTGTTTATAATATAAAGTTAGGTGATTATTAGGTGATATGAAATGAATGGTGTAGATTAAAGATAATATAATATTTGAAATGGATGGTGTAGATTAAAAGATGATCTTTAAATGAATGGTTTAGATTAAATGAATGATAAGATTTTTGGCTATAAATAGAAGTCTTAACTTAAGGATTTTTCATAAACTTCCTTACTTGTTCTTTCTTTCTCTCTCTAAATACTTCTTGTGAAAGTTCTCTCTAAGTGTGCTTAAGTCATCTTGAGTATTTGTGAAGATCTATAAGTATACGTGTACTGTTCAAGTTAATCAACCTCATTTAAATCAATATCCAGTCACGTGTTGAGGTAAGGGATACCATCTTTTTCATCTTCCATTATTCAAACATACTATGGTAAGGGATGTCATTTTCTTTCATACTCTTAAATTTACTACTCGTAAGGAATATTATTCTATTCACACTCTTAAATTTACTACGGTAAGGAATATCATTTTCTTTCATATTCTATTATTCAAACTTACTACAGTAAGGAATGTCATCTTCTTTCATCTTCTATTATTAAAACTTACTACGGTAAGGAATACCATCTTTTTCATCTTCCATTATTCAAACGTACTATGGTAAGGGATACCATCTTTTTCATCTTCCATTATTCAAACATACTATGGTAAGGGATTATCATTATTTGATTCTCGATAATAATATTGTTTATTCCTTACTCATAAGACGTGCCTTTTATTTCCAAGTATTAAATTGTGGGAATAACCTTACGGAGCGGATTGCCGCCTGTTGGTGAATAACCTTTCGTATTCATTCATTATTAATCTCTGAGAATAACCTTACGGAGCGGATTGCCGCCTGTTTGGTGAATAACTCTTTGTACTCAAATTCTATTAAATTGTGGGAATAACCTTACGGAGCGGATTGCCGCCTGTTGGTGAATAACCCTTTGTATTAATTTCCTTCACCTTTTGTTAATCAAACCTGCTACGGTAAGGGATATTATTTTCTTTCATACTCCTAAATCGAAATTTATTATGGAACTATTGCTTCTATAATTCCTGAAAATATTATATGTTCCATAATAGTTGAACTTCATTATTTCAACTGAACCTTCCTATTTACGTGAACTTTTCTATTGAATTGTAACCGTTATTCTGAACTGTGGATCTTGAATATCATTTTTAAATTTCACTCCACATCATGTTGACAATTTGGACATTATCTGAATCTGTACAAAGTAAACTTCCGATACTTATTGTTATCCTATTTCTTCTGTTCATCATTTATATCATTCTAATCATCCAAAAATCAAGCTGTTGTGAATATCTGTGGCCGGGGGCACAGATGTGATATATTTGTTGAACAGATGATAGGTTAAAGGCGATATAATAGGTTAAAGGCGATACATCTGTTCGGTGTCTTTTATGGCACGTGGTGAATGTTCTCTTTGGCCCGTAGTGCAAAGATGAACTGTTGTTTGGTATGATTATGACCAAAGGCTGAATCTGGTATAATCATGACCGTTGGTGTTATATTGAATGTCTTTGGCCCGTAGTGCAAAGATGAACTGTTGATCTGCATGATTATGATCAGGAACTGTGAATTTGTATTATCTTGACTAATGATATTTCAGATGATAAAAGTTGATGATGTTTTTCCTAAAAAGAGAACCGAGTGGACATTATAGTCTGCATTATTCTTCTAATAGATTACTCATTCCGCTGCTATTATTGATCTGAACGTTGTTTAAGAATTTAACTGCAGTTTTTGATATAAACCTTGTAGTCTATTGTATTCTATCAAGAACTCAACTGTTGAAGACTAATGATAATTTATTCGTCATTATCTTAGTCATGTTATTCTTTACTGGGCTATTTGAGCTCACCCTTTCTTTTGTTCCATTGTTTTTCAACAGGAGATGAAAACATAACAGGGTCTAGCCGGGGAATGGAGTGAGGGTCCGAGGAATAGTTATCATAGTGTTCACGTTTTGTAAAATAGTGTGGCAATAATAGTGAAGACTTAGTTGTGTATTATTATACACTGTATTGTAGTACGTTGTGCTTTGTTGTAATAATTTTGTTGTAGTCTTTTGACGACTCAAGTTTGGGCTGTGTGGGCCCAGATTTGGGGGCGTCACAGTTGGCATCAGAGCTTAGGGATATGGTCTTTAATGGAGATCTGGGGTTAGAACTAGGAGGGGAGAGACGAATAGAATCAATCACTAGTGTGTCCTACCTAGATTAGAGTTATTTTTTATCTAATGAATCGATTTGAATGTAGGAACATGAAGAGATGAGTCAGTTTATTTGAACTAACATTTATTTTGTGACCACAGTTAATTATGGCATCTGGAAATCAGGAGGTTAATTATGAAATTACCGAAACAAATGTAGCTGCAAAACAAGAGGCGACGAATAATCTTCTTACAAACTCAGAGTTGAATCATTTGCCTAAGGCAAAAATTATGCGTGTTCTATCCAGTAAGGATGAAGGTGAAAGCTCTGCTACAGTCGTTCCAGATCCATTCTTAGAAGCAATTAAAGGAAGTAACGAACTTGCGGAAATTATTGCCTTTAATTTACTCACTAATTGGGAGAGTGATATCACATGGTTATGCTCTATAACAAAGGATCAGAATATATGGACTTTTCATATTAGTCTTTGGGATTTATGGTGTTCCAGCTATGATTTTCAAGATTATTTAAAAATGATGTTTCTATACTTTTGGGCGTTACAATTTAGAGGAATTCAGGTTAAGTTAGTCACTATCGTGGAAACTGCAGTCTATCGAAAATATTATTTTAATGGAAATCATTGGTACCTTACTACTGGTGAAGTCGATGAACCCGAGAAACAGTTTGCTAGAAAATTATTCAGTGGTATTCCCATGGTTGAAATACGTGAAGATCCGAATGAAGTATTCGGGATTCGATTTGACGATAACAGTCAAGAAACCGAATGAGGTGATAACCGGTAAGCTATTCATAAATTCTCGTGAAGTCTATGTCATATTAGATACTGACTCTATCCACTCTTTTATCTCACCTATATGTACTCAACGTTTAAATTTGACTATTGAAAACTTAAATCTTGTCTTATCAGTTGAAACCTCATTGGAAGAAATACCTATTACATTTACTATCTATAAATCTTGCCTAGTTCAAATCAACAACCTCACATTACCTGTTGACCTTATTTCTTTGGAGATGCGTGAATTTGATGTGATTTTAGGAATTGATTGGGTGACTACCCATCATGCTAAAATTGATTGTTTTCATAAGATTATTAGTTTTCATATTCCTAATCAACCTGTCATGCAAATTCAAGCAACTAAACCATTGAAATCTATAACTGTTATTTCTAGCCATAAAGCCATCCGTTTATTGAAAAACGGATGTCACTCATGTCACTGATTTGAACAAAAACACGTCAAACTTAAATGATATTCCCATTGTTAATGAGTTTCCTGACGTTTTTTCTGAGGAACTTTCTGGCTTACCCCAAACCGTGAAATTAAATTCTGTATCGATCTTGAACCCGACACTAAGCCCATTTTTAAAGTCCCATACCAAATGGCTCCCATAGAACACCAAGAGTTGAAAGTTTAATTACTAGATATCGGTATCATTCATTCTAGTACAAAACTTATATCGAGCGAGGAATGCGAGAAGAGTTTTCAAGAACTCAAGAGGAGACTTGTTTCAGCTCCTGTTCTGACCATACCATCAGGATCAGGAGAATTTGTTATCTACAACGATGCTTCTGGCAAAGGTCTAGGCTGTGTCCTTATGCAACATGGAAAGGTTATAGCCTATGCCTCTCGACAACTCAAAAATTATGAGAAAAATTATCCTACTCATGATCTAGAGTTGGCAGCAGTCGTTTTCGCGTTGAAGATCTGGAGACACTACTTGTACGGAGAAAAAGTGGATATCTATACGGATCATAAAAGTCTCAAGTATTTCTTCACCCAGAAGGAACTCAACATGCGACAACGACGTTGGCTTGAACTGTTAAAGGATTATGACCACACAATCCAGTATCACCCGGGAAAGGCGAACGTTGTAGCTGACGCTTTGAGCAGAAAATCTTATGCAAGTACAAGTGCACTGCTGACAACACAAAAGTGTATTTTGTACGACTTGCAAAAGATGGAGATAGAGCTAAAGACACCAGGGACCCACTCGAAGATTGCTCACGTGCGAGTAGAACCAACTTTAATCGATAAAATTAAAGCTGCTCAAGCTACCGATCCGGAACTGATAAACATGATAAAGAAAGTACAAGAAGGTGCCATTCCCGAAGCAAGAATCGACGAGAAAGGAATACTTCGAGTCAACTCTCGACTCTGTGTTCCTAACGATCCTGAATTAAAGCATAAAATCATGATGGAGGCACACAACACGCCGTTTGCAATCCACCCAGGAGGTACCAAGATGTATCGAGATCTTCGACATACATTTTGGTGGAACAATATGAAAAGAGAGATTGCGGAGTTTATCTCAAGGTGCCTAACTTGTCAACGTGTCAAGGCAGAACATCAAGTTCCTAAAGGTCCATTACAATCACTTGAAGTTCCCGAATGGAAGTGGGAACACATCAATATGGACTTCGTGACGGGTCTTCCAAAAGTTTCTCAAGGCTTAGATGCAATTTGGGTGATCGTAGATAGATTGACCAAATCTGCTCATTTCTTGCCTATACGAGAAAACTTTTCACTTGAACGTCTTGCCGGTATGTACATAAATGAGATCGTGAGATTGCATGGCATGCCAGTTTCCATAGTTTCTGATTGAGAACCTAGATTCACTTCACGCTTTTGGATCAGTCTACAAAAAGCTATGGGCGCTGAACTACGTTTTAGTTCTGCATACCATCCTCAAACGGACGGACAATCGGAAAGGACGATCCAGACCCTCGAAGATCTTTTGAGACTTTGTGTATTAGACTTCAAAGGAAGTTGGGATAAGTACTTGTCGTTGGTGGAATTTTCTTACAACAACAGTTACCAAGCAAGCATAGGCATGGCTCCATTCGAGGTATTGTATGGAAGGAAGTGTCGCTCTCCAATATGTTGGAATGAGGTAGGAGAAGCAAAATTATTGGGACCCGAGTTGGTACGCTTGACGACCGAAAAGATCCAAATGATCCGACAACGAAAACAGACCGCACAAGAACGACAAAAGAGTTATGCTGATCTTCATCGGAGAGACGAAAGTTTCAACGTCGGAGATCATGTATTCTTACGTGTTTCTCTATGGAAAGGGGTTACGAGATTCAGAAAGAGAGGAAAGCTCAACCCTCGATTTATTGGCCCATTTGAAATCCTCGATCGAATAGGAACCGTAGCCTACAGACTAGCCCTACCACCAAGTATGTCTCGCATCCATAACGTTTTTCACATATCTATGTTACGTAAATATGTGAAGGACCCAAACCACGTCATTGAGTTAGAACCAGACGTTATAGCAGAGGATTTAACATACGAGGAGGTACCTGTTAAGATCCTGGATAAGAAGGAGCAGATCCTACGCTCAAAGGTTATACCTCAAGTTAAGGTTTTATGGATGAACCAAGATACTGAGAAAATGACCTGGGAGCTAGAATCTGAGATGAAATCTAAGTATCCTTACCTCTTCGATATGTCAGGTACGTCAATTTCGGGGACGAAATTTCATAAGGAGGGGAGGTTGTAAGACCCCGAATTTTATGAAATACAAAATTTAATTTTTCTTCATATATATATTTTTTTTGAAACAGTAAGTGGTTAAATCGATAAAGTTAAAAGTTAAGGATGTTATGTGCAAATTTTATTTTGTCGGACAATATTCGCTTTGTCGGGGAATATTCGTTTGGTCGGGGAATATTCGTTTGGTCTGACGGCGCCGAAATAACAAATTATTGGTGGACCCCACAACGGAATATTTGTCGGATATAGAAAACGACAGAAATAACCTTTTTAAATAAAAATAGTCAACGGAACTGTTAAAATACCGGTGATAAAAGAATAGTAGCATACGGTAGTTATTGGTATTTTCTGTAGCACTCGGTACTCTACAGTAACACACGGTATTGCATAGTGTCTCATATTATTGGTCTGATAATTGACACCGTAACTGTTACGCATCATTTCATCGATAATTGTCACTGCATAATATTTTATATTATCAATTCAATAATTGTTTTTACACAGTATTTTGCATTATTGATTTAATAATTGTCATTACACTGTATTTTATATCATTGAGTCAATAATTGTTGTTGCACTGTTTTTAAAATTATTGAACCTAATAATTGTCACAGTAACATATGCACAGTAATTCACATTATTGAATCAATAATTGTCATTACACAGTAACGTATGTTTTATTTTACATTATTGTTATCTCTATTATGATGTTATTTAAACAGTTGTATTTCATTAATTTATTGACTTGATATCTAAGAACTAACTATACTGTATTTATAACAATTAGTCATAATAATTGAATTGATAAAGTTATTTGTTTATAATATAAAGTTAGGTGATTATTAGGTGATATGAAATGAATGGTGTAGATTAAAGTGTGAATTATTGTTGAATAATTGAATTGATTTGTTTATAATATAAAGTTAGGTGATTATTAGGTGATATGAAATGAATGGTGTAGATTAAAGTGTGAATTATTGTTGAATAATTAAATTGATTTGTTTATAATATAAAGTTAGGTGATTATTAGGTGATATGAAATGAATGGTGTAGATTAAAGATAATATAATATTTGAAATGGATGGTGTAGATTAAAAGATGATCTTTAAATGAATGGTTTAGATTAAATGAATGATAAGATTTTTGGCTATAAATAGAAGTCTTAACTTAAGGATTTTTCATAAACTTCCTTACTTGTTCTTTCTTTCTCTCTCTAAATACTTCTTGTGAAAGTTCTCTCTAAGTGTGCTTAAGTCATCTTGAGTATTTGTGAAGATCTATAAGTATACGTGTACTGTTCAAGTTAATCAACCTCATTTAAATCAATATCCAGTCACGTGTTGAGGTAAGGGTTACCATCTTTTTCATCTTCCATTATTCAAACATACTATGGTAAGGGATGTCATTTTCTTTCATACTCTTAAATTTACTACTCGTAAGGAATATTATTCTATTCACACTCTTAAATTTACTACGGTAAGGAATATCATTTTCTTTCATATTCTATTATTCAAACTTACTACAGTAAGGAATGTCATCTTCTTTCATCTTCTATTATTAAAACTTACTACGGTAAGGAATACCATCTTTTTCATCTTCCATTATTCAAACGTACTATGGTAAGGGATACCATCTTTTTCATCTTCCATTATTCAAACATACTATGGTAAGGGATTATCATTATTTGATTCTCGATAATAATATTGTTTCTTCCTTACTCATAAGACGTGCCTTTTATTTCCAAGTATTAAATTGTGGGAATAACCTTACGGAGCGGATTGCCGCCTGTTGGTGAATAACCTTTCGTATTCATTCATTATTAATCTCTGAGAATAACCTTACGGAGCGGATTGCCGCCTGTTTGGTGAATAACTCTTTGTACTCAAATTCTATTAAATTGTGGGAATAACCTTACGGAGCGGATTGCCGCCTGTTGGTGAATAACCCTTTGTATTAATTTCCTTCACCTTTTGTTAATCAAACCTGCTACGGTAAGGGATATTATTTTCTTTCATACTCCTAAATCGAAATTTATTATGGAACTATTGCTTCTATAATTCCTGAAAATATTATATGTTCCATAATAGTTGAACTTCATTATTTCAACTGAACCTTCCTATTTACGTGAACTTTTCTATTGAATTGTAACCGTTATTCTGAACTGTGGATCTTGAATATCATTTTTAAATTTCACTCCACATCATGTTGACAATTTGGACATTATCTGAATCTGTACAAAGTAAACTTCCGATACTTATTGTTATCCTATTTCTTCTGTTCATCATTTATATCATTCTAATCATCCAAAAATTAAGCTGTTGTGAATATCTGTGGCCGGGGGCACAGATGTGATATATTTGTTGAACAGATGATAGGTTAAAGGCGATATAATAGGTTAAAGGCGATACATCTGTTCGGTGTCTTTTATGGCACGTGGTGAATGTTCTCTTTGGCCCGTAGTGCAAAGATGAACTGTTGTTTGGTATGATTATGACCAAAGGCTGAATCTGGTATAATCATGACCGTTGGTGTTATATTGAATGTCTTTGGCCCGTAGTGCAAAGATGAACTGTTGATCTGCATGATTATGATCAGGAACTGTGAATTTGTATTATCTTGACTAATGATATTTCAGATGATAAAAGTTGATGATGTTTTTCCTAAAAAGAGAACCGAGTGGACATTATAGTCTGCATTATTCTTCTAATAGATTACTCATTCCGCTGCTATTATTGATCTGAACGTTGTTTAAGAATTTAACTGCAGTTTTTGATATAAACCTTGTAGTCTATTGTATTCTATCAAGAACTCAACTGTTGAAGACTAATGATAATTTATTCGTCATTATCTTAGTCATGTTATTCTTTACTGGGCTATTTGAGCTCACCCTTTCTTTTGTTCCATTATTTTTCAACAGGAGATGAAAACATAACAGGGTCTAGCCGGGGAATGGAGTGAGGGTCCGAGGAATAGTTATCATAGTCTTCACGTTTTGTAAAATAGTGTGGCAATAATAGTGAAGACTTAGTTGTGTATTATTATACACTGTATTGTAGTACGTTGTGCTTTGTTGTAATAATTTTGTTGTAGTCTTTTGACGACTCAAGTTTGGGCTGTGTGGACCCAGATTTGGGGGCGTCACAGCTTACATGCCCACAAATAGCTCCAACGTTATTTTGATGCTTGGTTTTTCCTTTCGACATGAGAAAACGAATTTTGGAATGAAAAGATGAAGATTTTCATAAAATCAATCAAAGTAGGATATTAGATCATCCGTAGGCTAAAATAAAATTGTAAGTGTCGGATGAGCTCTATTCCTATTTGGCGAAGGATTTGAAAAATATGTTTTACAAAATATCATCGGTTTTATTATCGAAACAAAAACAATAAAAATGAACTCTTCGATTAAGTCAAATCCTTCGTGCATAGGGTTAACGAGATTCTGAGGCACTTTCAAAGTAAAGCATTCCAACGACATTCATTTAGGCACGCATGCACACGCGCACACACACACACACACACACACACACACATGTTTTAGGATTTAAAAGGATAGGAAAACATTGAGATTGCGGTAACCGTGTTTCACGGAAGTCGGGGGGTGCCTAACACCTTCCCCTCGCTTAAGCAAGCCCCCGAACTCTATGAATCTCGATTTGCGGACCAATTAACTCGGAGTCACATATGAGCCAGCGATTACGAAAGCTAAATTCGGATGAGTTGGTACATCCATTTCACATTTCAAAACCCCGTCGACATTAGGCCGACCCTTTTCAAAAGTCACATCTTAATCTAAAGGCTAAAATTGGAAAGGGACTTTTATTATTAAAAAACGAGACGACGAAAATCCCGGCGTCGACAATTATTATCAGTATTATTATTATTATCGGCATTATTAATATTATTACTACTATTATAATTATTATTGTTATTATTGTTACTATTATTATTATTATTATTATTATTATTATTATTATTATTATTATTATTATTATTATTATTATTATTAATAATTAAAAATTAGATTTAAATTAGATTAAAATTCAAAAAATAAAAATATTATTATTATCACTATTATTATTATTAAAAATATTATTATTATCGGTATTATTATTATTATGGATATTATTATTACCAATATTATTATTATTATCGGTATTATTATTATTATTATTATTATTATTATTATTATTATTATTATTATTCCTACTACTATTATTATTATTATTATTATTATTATTATTATTATCGGTATTATTATTAATTATTATTATTATTATCTGTATTATTATTATTATCTATATTATTATTATTATTATTAATATTAATATTATCTGTATTATTATTATTATTGTGACGACCCCAAATCCGGGTTTCATAACCTCGGGTTTGGTTGTTACTGATCAATACATTACTAGTAATTAAATACATACATTGCATTTAAACTTAGCGGAATAGTACATATTGGTTCCTTACAAAAATGTTACAATACCAGGGTCTATTAACCTTAACATAAATAGTTCCTATTATAAGGAATTACAAAAGATTTATCAACAGTAAATACATATTTAAACATCTAATTAGCATGCATAAGCTAACTTAAGCTCTGACTTTTCCTTTTCCCTTATCATTCTTTGAGCAGTTTGGTTTATCTGAAAATGGTTCATGATATAGCAAGAATAAGCAACTAGTTTGCTCAGCAAGTTAAGAACAATCATAGAGATTTATTATATCATGAATGAATGAGAAATGTCATCAATGGATTTCAACAATAGATATAACAATTGTGAATGAGACAAGACTCAAATTTTATTAAACATAATATTTGAATCTTAAAATGCTGAGTGGCCACTAAGGACCCTGAACTAACGAGGGTATAATAGAGTTTCCTCTGACCCTTTTAGTAGTTTTGGTTTTCAAGGGGATCAGCTTATTCAACCCGCTGTATATGTATTACATTTAGTCATCTGGTGCCAAAGTCGGTTTCCCGCCACAAGATCTCCTAATTTAGGGTTGTTCAATTCTCAGACTTAATGTAAGGAATTTACGCCCAACAATGGTTTGGATAAGCTTTTAAAAATATTCAAGTTATTGAATTTAGAAACGCAATGTCTAGCTGAACTATTAGCTTTAGACATTTTTAATACAATTCATAAATCAAGAACTAAGAAGTTTCAATTGCACTATGTGCGATTTTATAAACAATATGGATGTGGAATAATTTTAAATAATTAAACCACTTCAAGCTTTGACAATAAATACAAGTATAGAAACTTGTTCAACAATAATTGAGTAGGGTTAGAGAACTTGCCTTGTTTGCGACGTACAACTAACAAATTCAACTAATTCCCTTTGAATATACCTATCAATTTAATCACGTTGATCTTTAAATCAGTATCATATACACGTAGGTATGATGACCTTTATAACTCTTACAACCACATAATTTATTATTTATGGGTAATTAAACACTTAAGAAATATTATCACTACCTGATAATATTTCAAACACAAAGAACCTATATTAACTATTTAATATAGTTCATGCAATCGTCTAATATTATTAACAATTTAATAATATTTTATTAACATTGTAGTATTATTCATCATTTAATAATACCTTATAAATCTTTTAAGATTTACTAATATTATTAATCATTTAATAATATTTTATTAATTATCTAATATTATTAATCATTTAATAATATTTTATTAGACTTCTAATATTATTAATCATTTAATAATATTTTATTAATTATATAATATTATTAATCATTTAATAATATTTTATTATTTATCTAACATTATTAATCATTTAATAATATTTTATTAAGTATCTAATATTATTAATTATTTAATAATATTTTATTAAGTATCTAATATTATTAATCATTTAATAATATTTTATTGACTTTAAAATATTATTATGCACTTAATAAGATTTTAATAATTTTCTAATATTATTATTTATTTAATAATATTTTATTACCTTTATTCTATTATTATTTCAATAATAATATTTATACACCTTTAAATCATTAAATCAATTATTTATATATTTAAAAATATATTTATTAAGTCCAAAAATACTAAAATAATTTTTGGAACATTTTTTATTTTCTGACCCGACCAGACCAGACCCGACCCGACCCGACCCGGCGCTGTCCGGCAGAAACATTTTCCAACTTTTTGATTTTTGACAGTTTTGATACTTTTTGATCAAACATTGATAAAATGAAATCTACACATCCAAATAACACCAAATCAGTGTTGATGTGTTCCTAACCTCTTGTTTTACAATATTCTATGGTTCGATCGTCTTTTTGAAAACGTTTTTACACGAAATTTACGGATCGAACCATTTATGGTTTAAAAACGACATCCTTTGCGGTAAAAGCTATAACTTCTTTGTTATTCAATATTTTTGAAAGGTTCAAAAAGGGTTTTTCTTTAAAACTCATAGATCTAGCTTTCTAGCCATAAAAATTTAATTTTCGATTTGTACATTTCAAAATACAACATCAAACACAACATGTATTGTTAGGATTTTACCAGTAAAATGTGATATGAACATTCCTACAACTTTTATCCATTTTTCACATACCAAATCATGTTATAAACACATAGAGCTATGAATATACATATATTACATAGTTAAATACTTCTAGACTAGCAAAATGAGTTTTGATCGGTTAAAAATAGATTTTAACCGATTAAAACACATATAGGCTATAAAAATGAAATAAGAGATGGTTGGAGCACTTTTAAACCTTAATGTCTTGTGTGCTCTTCTTCTCCTCCTACCAAAGTATGAGATGAGGTTGTTGGACATCCACCAAGCACTAGCTTTAGCTTTTTCTCTCAACACTTAGGTGTTTTCTCTCAAATACTCTCTATTTTTGTTTCTAGCAAAGCTTCAAATGAACTAACAACCAAATCAAGTGTGTGGAGTGTCTTATTTATAGTCATTCACTAACCTAGCATTAATTCACTTAATCAAACTATGTTGATGAATTTAGTGTTAATTAAGATTACTATTCCATTGAATGACCAATTGATTGACTAGTTAATTGACTAGGGTGGTTGAACTACTATGACATGGAGTAACTTTGAAGCAACAAGAAATCAATTAATCCCCCCATGTGGGGCCCCCTTTGCCCGGCCAACATGGCCTATTTTGGCCATGTTTTTGATTTATTTTTCTAGTTTTAATGTGCATATATACATACATACATATATATATACATGTGTTCAATTGTTGACCAATTTTAACTTTCTATTAGGCTCCATGTTGGACTTAGGAGTTAAATATACTGGGCTCATCCATTGAATTAGTTTGGACTCAATTTAATTAACACATTGGGCTAGCATTTAAATTACTATGCTACCTTTAATTAAAATAAGTATTGGGCTTGTTTAATTAATTATATGGGCTAGTAATTAAATCAATTACATGGGCTACTAGGTTAATATATTGGACCTAGTTTAATACTCATTTGGATTTAAAAATATAATCCAATTAGATTTGCTTTAATTACTTAAACACTTTGCTTTCATTCTTTAAATAAATATACACATGCATAAGTACATCTATTTAATTATCTAATGCACCATTAATTAGTACAAAAATTTTAAATTCATTGCTAATTATATATTAATTATAATTACAATGTCTAATGGAATTCATGGTCATTATTATTATTATTATTATTATTATTATTATTATTATTATTATTATTATTATTATATTTATTATTATTATTATTACTATTATTATAATTATTATTGTTGTTATTATTATTATTATTATGATTATTATTATTACTAATGAAAAATTAGATTAAAATTTAAAAAATAAGAATATTATTATTTGCTATTTTATTATTAAGGAAATTATTATTATTATTTTATTATTATCGGTATTATTATTATTATTATTATTATTATTATTATTATTATTATTATTACTTTTGTTATTATTATTATTATAATTTTTGTTACTATTATTATTAGTAGTAGTAGTAGTAGTATTAGTATTAGTATTGTTATTACTATTACTATTATTATTAATATTATAATAATAATAATAATAATAATAATAATAATAATAATAATAATAATAATAATTATTAATAATAATATTACTATTATTATTATTATTATTATTATTATTATTATTATTATTATTATTATTATTATTAATATTATTATTATTAATAATAATTATTATTATTATTATTATTATTATTATTACTATTATTATTATAATTATTATTACTACTATTATTATTATATTAATTATTATTATTAGTATTATTAGTATTATTATATAAATTATTATTATTATTATTATTATTATTATTAGTAGTAGTAGTAGTAGTAGTAGTATGAGTTTTGGGAGAAAATTTTGTACGAGTTTTGGGGGGAAATTTCGTAGGGAATGATCAATATGGACCATCGAATATGGGTAAATTAATTTGAGACGTTGTTGTGGTTTGTCAAATTAAAGAGTCAAAATGGGTTGTATTTTATTATATAGATAAATATTTTATTATATTATTTAATTCCAACAAAAATTCTATCGGAAATTCCATCGAAAATAATCTACCTATTTAAATTATTAAAGCACAACACAAATTTATATACCCAATATCAATACACATAATTAAATGATGGAAAGGTACCAACACAATCTGTTTGCCTATATAATCCATTCTTAAAGAAATGAAAGAACTGAGCAGGTCACATTTTCATATGTTCGCATTCTATAAAATTAATAGATAATTTGGGTCACAGTCATATGTTATCATCATCATATACATGATAGCAAACTATACCCGAGTGATCATAAAGAGAATGCTAGAATGATATAAGGAAAATTAAACTTCTAATCTAACCCAGTTAAACATTCATTTCCAATTAATTTTTAAGGCTGCAATTTAAGTCTAAATAACACTACAACCTTACAACCTTGGGAAATGGACAAATTAATAGAAAAAACAGAGCAAATGAACCAGCAGCAAGTAGGCAGGAAAACCCACCAAAGCAGCAAATATGATTATTATGTTTGTTCAATTTTTGGATGATCAATAGCATTTTGATCATTACCAGTTCATGCTCAATTTAACCAGAGTGTAATTTTTATTTTTATTTATTTTTCCTTCCTTTTGTTCTACAGAAATGAAATCTGGAAGAATTTAAGGTTAATAAGGTCCAAATAAACAACAAGTGCAGCTAAAGAATGGCGGCCCAAGCTTTGTAAATAACTCAACCTTGATGGTGGGATCAAGGGAAAAGATTGCATATATACATTACAAATTAGTGTTAGTGTGTTTAAAATTGGGGAAATGGACAAATTAATTACTAAAAACTTATAATAGCACGCGGAAATGTAGCGGCAGTGATAATTGGTGGCAGCATTGGCACGGCTTCAGTGATGGGTGGCAGCGTTGGTGCGGCGGCATCAACAACGATGGTCTCTTTCTCTATTTGTCTCTTCTTTTCTTCTTTCTTTCTTCTTTCTGTCGATGTTCTGGCTTTCTGTGGCTTTTCCCGTCGAAGGGATCAAACACATGCATGGTCAATTTTTTTGTGCGATAAACAAGTAAATCATAAAATAAAATATTGTAACAATATGAATTGAAAATTTCTCACGGCCGCAATCAGTCGCTGATACTACTTGACGTGGCATTATTAGTGATCAGCGACTGATAGGCGGGTCGCTAATTAAGTTTGGTCATAGAATCATTTTTGTTAGGCGACAAAATTGTATTAGCAACGGACCACCGATAAATATTCGATCGCTAATATTAGGGGTGAGTAAGGAACCGAATTACCTCCGAAACCGCACCAAAATCGCACAAACCGCACCAACGGTTCCAGCGTATGTGGTAGCTTTAGGTGGGTTGAAAAACCACAAAAGCGGTTTGAGTTTGGTTTATAGGCAAAACCACATGCAATAAACCGCATCGCACTATGCACTGTCAAAATGGAGCATATCAAGAAGCATTATTATAATGTATGAATATTTCGAATTATCTCAAATTGTAATTATCTCTGTTTAGAATTTTCCTATGTAAGGATATAACATCATTCATATTTTCAGGTTCTATTTTACTTTTGTTTAGACAAAACATTGTCATTATAAGTAAAGTTGTGTGTGATTGTGTGTTATCAAAGTGGTATTTAATATTCTGTGATATTAAATTGTTAATTTAAATTACATAAAATTTAATTATTTCAATTGGTTTTGGAACCAAAACCGCATCAAATGAAACCGCACTGCACAAATCATAAGTGGTTTCATATGTGGTTTTGAATTTGTCAAACCGCACTTAAGCGGTTTCATGTGCGGTTTGGGCTTTAAACCGCACCATGCTCACCCCTAGCTAATATAGCGACCACTTTGAACAACAGTTGCTAATGTCAGTTGCTAATAAGACCTCAGCGACCGCAGTAGGTCATTAATACTGGTCGACGTGGCATTATTAATGACCAAATGCAGTTGTTGATTGAATTTGATCGTAGAAATATTTCGCCCCAATTCTCGTGCCAGATTTTTTACAGTAAAATTATATTAGCGACTGACCAACGACAAATTTTCGGTCGTTAATACTAATAGCAACCAATTTGAGTTGTGGTCGCATTGTCAGTCACTAATAGGACCATTAGCGACCGATAGAGGTGGTAGCTAATATTTTCGGTCGCTGATAGCGTGCATGATTATTTCCATACACGGTAATATAATACAATGCCTAACCGCGTTTGATCCAAATAAAAAAAAATCCCTTTTTGTTCATCTTTCGCTCAACAGTTTTTTTCCACTTCATAAATTCCTGCTCACTATAATCTCTATTTTCTTCTTGCTGTCAAATGAATGACTTTTGAGTATATGAATATGT
This sequence comes from Hedera helix, assembly GCA_947179155.2. NCBI lineage: Eukaryota > Viridiplantae > Streptophyta > Magnoliopsida > Apiales > Araliaceae > Hedera > Hedera helix. The sequence continues at coordinate 10,458,614 of OX359274.1, forward strand.
AGTTACTGAGAGAATATATCTGACTTGCATATGAGCTGTACAGTACATGATACATTTAATCTTCTAGCTTGGATCAATGGCCACACCATGGTCATGTGTTGTGATACCCTACTTTACTTCCACCTAATGGAAGGAATCCAAATTTACAGAACAAAAAAAGCAGAAATAAAAGTAGAATAAAGTACAAACTTTGAAGACAAAGGAAGCCTTTCCCTCCATTACCCACACATAATCATTCTCTGATCATATATATATCACTAATCTCTGCATGCAGCATGCTCTCTGTCACTTTATTCAGATTCTCTCCCTTCATCTTGGCTTTTAGACATAAAAGGACATTCTCCTGTTACTACATCTCTGTCCTTTAATTTCTTCTTCTTCTTCCTCTTCTTCGCATTGATCTCTTTTGAAGCTCTCGATCCGTAAAACATGGGTATAGCTTCTAGAAATGTAGTGCCCCTCATTTGCCTCATGATCATAATCATCGACGTCACAGCCGGTATACTTGGCATTGAAGCTGAGATATCTCAGAACAAGGTAATGTACAATTTGTTAATATATATACTCCATTCCAAAATTAGAAATACATTTTCTTTTTCTGTACGTTTGAAATTAGGTATACATAAACTTTTGTTTTTAGAGTATAAAATGACGTGAAATTCTCAACATGCCATATTTAGTATCATGTCATTACTACTTCTATATTTCTGATTAACATTAGGGACAAGTTCGGAAAATAGAAGGAGAGGGAATTAAGGATAACATTGTGATGCTAATGCTTTTTAGAGTGTTTGTTGAACAGGTGAAGCATTTGAGGCTGTGGATTTTTGAGTGCAGAGATCCAAGCTATCAATCATTTAAACTTGGGTTGGCTGCAGCACTACTTTTAGCTCTGGCTCATGTCCTTGCTAATATGCTTGGGGGTTGCATCTGCGTTAGGTCCACAGAAGAGCTGGACAAATCCTCTGCTAACAAACAATTGGCAGTTTATTCCCTAGTATTATCATGGTTCTCTCTCTCATATCTGTCTCTCTCTCATCACCTCCAAAAAAAGACATTTTATGAAAAAGTTTAAATTTCATTAACAGATTAAACTTGAGTTATGATGACTGCATATTGCCCTTTTTCCTAATTATTTGATTAAGGGTATTATATAAAATTACGTCTTTTTTGTTGAAAAGACATTAATACCATTAATTAAATAACTGTGAATATATTTTTTCCTTTTGTCAAAAAAAAAAAAAAAAAAGTCACAACATATACAGTTTTATATTCTTAATTCTTGCATTTAGCGGTCATTCTAAACATTATTTATGACAAATGCCACAGGATTATTTTGGCCATTGCATTCTCATTACTAATTGCCGGAGCACTATCAAACTCGAAGTCGAGGGCATCATGTGGGGTGTCTCACCATCGTTTTCTTTCAATAGGGGGGATTTTATGTTTTATTCACGGGCTGTTTTCGGTTGCCTATTATATTTCTGCAACAGCTACCATTGGAGAAGAAAAGAAACTAAACCAACATGCAGCAGGAGCACCAGCTTGACCATCTTAAACCCACAAGCAACTAAAATCTTTCCTAATCCCATCTCCCATTTTCTAGTTGTAATTAATTCTTTTTACCATTATTATTCTTCAGATTCACATCATGATAAATCTTGTACCTCTCCATTGTTATGGTGCGGGTTCTTTTATGTTTTTATTTATTACAGTATTTTCAACTTCAGTTATATGGGAATTTAATTTGTACTACCTTTTAGTTTTATAAGGTCATAGAGTTTCAAAGTTAAAGAAGTGGGGTTACGAATTTAATTAATCTTTTTAATTTCATGAATTCATAGAGTTTAAACTACTATTATTCAAGAAAACCTAATTAATTAACTTTACTTTTATGATTTAATTCTTTCATTGTAAGTTTTTAAATTTATTATTGATGGTTCATGACATACATGGAAGGCATTGAGTGTGAATTGATTGTTTCTCTTGTAATTTTAAAACTGCTTTATTATTTAACTTGATAATAAAGAATGACCCACGGTGGATTTCGAGTTTCCTATTCAAGAATTAATTACAGACGGTTATTTAGTTTTTTACATGCAAACAAATCAAATACTTTAGTGAAAATATGGCAGCATTTTTCAGTAAGGCAAAGCTGGGCTCTGCTTTAGGCAATGGACAATGGGATTGATGAGAAAATACTTCATTGAACAGAGCATGAAGTGCACAGTCGAGAGAGTTCTTGCTAATTGTCATGTGTCTCGCAGTTTTACCATTTTTCTCTGTCCTGCAGCACACATGGCGAAAAGAAAAATGAAAAACATGGCAAACATGTTGAGTATGGAGAACAGAAAAACAACTGAAAACAATGCAAAAAAGCTGCGAAAGGCGACCAAAAAAGTTTACTGGTACTTATAGAGTGATTTGCGTATACAGAGGCCAATATGACAGCAGCATTTGTAATTGTGAAGTTCTTGATCTAGGGGGCAGTGAACTTTCATGGAGATCCCTCAACATCTCCCAATGTCATGATCTATAACATGTTACATTGTTTTAGGTTAATCCAGAAATCTTTTCCCGTGATCTTGAAAAGGAGGAGGTCTGTACAAGTGTTATGTGAATTAATCTCTTTGGTTTGTGAATCTCTCATGTTATGTGAATTGAATTCTCTGGTTTGCTTCTGAAAAAATATAAATTGGTTTACTAATGCTAGAAAGGGCAAGAAAACAGAGCAATGGTTTAGGGGAGAACTGTGGAGGGCTCATTAATTTGTTGCTTCATAAAAAGGGAGCACTTCGCACTTAAAGTCTGTCTTGTACTTTCTCATTGTATTATGGTGTGGGTTATTCTCTGCATTATCTTTTTTTTGTTGGCTTCTTTATATTCCTCTTAAATTAATACTTGTTCTTCATTGAAAACATGATTAGAAGATATATAGATGGAGTAATTTTACAGGCAAGCACAATTTAAAATGTATAAATGTATTACCAATTAAAATCTTGTTATTTCATAATTTTTAATATATTTTATCAATTGTTAGACTAAAAATATTTTAAATTAACTTTCAAAAGTCAATAATAATCTTTTAATTTGGGATGGAAGAAGTACATAATTTCATTCAATAAAAAGAAACAAATTGAATAAACACATAATTATCGATTAAACGTAATTAGAAAATTTGAGAAAACAACTCCCAAAGTGGGAAAAAAAATTTAAAATTTTAATCCCTTAATTGAAAAAACTGATAAGACAATCTCTAAAGTGGAAAAAAATACGAGTTTAATCACTTAATTAAAAAAATTGAGAGTTCAATCCCCAAAGTGAATTTTTTAAAAAAGTTTAGGATTATTAATCTATATTTAGGCCTACTTTATATAATATCTTATATATAAACTATGTACTCCAAATATTTTTTATCAGACAAATTTTTTTTGTACTTCTGTCATATTTTGTAAAACGGAGGGACAACATACTAAGAAATTTTGAACATATATTTATATATTCTTTTACAGAAAATATTAATATTAAATTAATTAAAAATATTATTAAATAAATTAAATGAAATACGAATAATTAGTCAGAGTAGGTCTCTATTTTAGGTTAAATCAGAATTACGTTTCTTTTGCTACTATAAATTGAAAATCGAATGTGAATAGGCTACTGCGCCCATTAATTTCCCCTCCACGTTAGGGATCTCAGTCTGAAGCTTTCTGGCACAGAAATATCCAAACACCTCCTACCGTCCATGGTATGATTATGTTCTTTGCTTTTATACTATTCAATTTCTCACAGTATTTTCAACCTCGGTTATGTGGGTATTTAATATTTTATGGATTGTTATTTAATTTAACACCTTCTAGTTTCATGAAGTCGGAGTTTGAAAATAAATAAGTGGTGTTGTGATTTTAATCCTTTTAATTTTGTGACTTCAGAGTTTTATATTTTATCATACATACAACTTCAGGTATTGGGTAAAATCGACCGATCATGTTAGCAACTAACAACGTAGCGAAAGTAATTGCAATCACACATTCACACATAAGACATCGAATTTTATATAGTTCGCCCGGATTAATCACTCTCATTATTTGTCAAAAACGTATATATATCATTTTTAGTGCAGTGTGTTTGGAGCTTGAAAAACACACAAACGCACTTTTCAAACGCATCAAAACGAGCAAATCCTTAATACTAGTACAATAATCTAGTAACATAGGTTAATATGGATCTGGTAAGGCCAAAATTCCCTTAATGTACTGGACTACAAAAAATAATTATAGATTAGGTGTAATACCCGGTAAAAAAAAAAAAATTTGTCCCACATCGCATAGTCCCTTGCAACCTTTCATTGCCTTTACCTATAAATATATGCCTTCACCCCTTATAGTATTACAATCCAAACATTAAGACTTTTCCCAATGTGAGGAAACCTTTTTGTGTGAGGACCTTTTTAGTAAGGACCTCCATAGTTAAAATATTTTTTTCGGTGTCGAGGACGTGGGCGGACTACGAATCTCATAATTTCGGGTATGTCTCTTTTTCTTTCTTTGTGTAATTATTTAATTTTCTGTATTCGTTTTAATTTTGTAGCTTTAATTTTTGTATGCTATTTAGTTTGTTAGTTTATATATTTTAGTATATCTTTGTTAGTAATTAGCATTTTGGAATATTAAATTATTATTTTTGTAACTTTAGAGTTTTGGTATAATATAATAATAATAATATAATAATAATAATAATAATAATAATAATATTTGTTTGTAACATAATTAAAAATGGAAAAAATATTTTTGTAAATATACTTATATGTATTTCAGAAGGAACAAGAATACAATTATTTATTAATATATACGTTACCATGATTAAAATATTTATGTATGTATAACGTTAGGTAGAATTTTGTTTAGAACGGAAGGATTTCAGATTCGCCTAAGAGAAAGAAAATGTGTAAAACTTAATCAATTGATTAATGTAGTATTTATTTGTTCCTTTATTAGTTCCGATGGAGGGAATTTAACGAGTCAGTTTTGCAATATAATTTCGGATATTTCATTGCGTATTCCAGGTACGGATTCCGTACTCCTTCAGTAATATTCCTTTTATTTCAATTTGTTTGTTTTGTTCTTCATTAGAATTTGGATATTATTTCGATATATTGTTCATAGTCAAATGCATATGATAGTTTTGTTTGATTTTAGATATTCACAACTTATCTTGTACTCTTAAGCATGTCTAGTATTTATTTTGATTCTGTAGAAACGTACATGCAAGTATAATTGGGAGACTTTGTGTCGATTTGTTTCGGTTTAGCATGTGCGTATTAGAACCCCTTTTGTGATATTGTGTCGCATTCGTTGTGACATGATATTTTTGTTAGAAAGTACCATAGGGTATACCTGAGCTATAACCACCTGTGGGGGTACCACAGGCATGTCCTCTTGGCACCGAGGCATGACACTTCCGTGGCAGTGTGATTAGTCCACGGCGTCTCCATTTTGTGTGCTCCGATGGGAGTTGGCCAATTGGTGTTTTGTTGTGGGAGGCGTATGGGTCGACCCTAGTTTCTGTTCTGTTCTGTTCTGTTCTGCGGTTTGGTGTTGTTTGTGCCGAACACACCTTCCGATTTTGCATACATTTGGATCTGCAGTCCAATGTGTGCCTGCCTGTGTGGCAGTATTTTGACTTGTCTTTGTGACAAGGTATATTTCTGTTTTGTTTTGAGCTCGGTATGAAATAAACACAACCATTCAATTCAGCCTTTTATGTTGTTCAGTAAATCAATTCAGTTCAGGAGATCAGTTTCAGTTCAGTAGATTAGTTCAATTTAGTAGATTAGTTCAGTAAGATTATGTTATTCAGTTCAGTTGATTTTGTTAATCTCAGTTTGGTTCAGTTGATTTTGTTATTAAATTTCAGTTCTTATTTGCGCACTCTTTATCCGTACTGGGCATTTGGCTCATGCTGTGTTTTTCTTCCGGCAGGTTTGCAAGGGGATTCAAGGGCAAGTGTGAAGAGAGTTCCTTTTTGTTTTGACATTCTGCTTAGAATTCGTTCGTGCGTAGCCTCCCTTTCCACTGGTCGGGAAGGGGGTGTTACAGAGTTGGTATCAGAGCTAGGGTTCTTTCTTGTAGAAACCTATTTAGGTTTGACCTGTGAGTTATGGGTAGACATATGGGATAGGTTTTTGTTCTGTTTAAAATTCTGTTCAGCTATCCTATCCGTTTGAATTCAAATTTGCCTTAAATCAATTTCGCTTTCGTCCGTTTTGTTTTGTCGAGGGTTCGTAAAACCACTAGAGGTGGTGGAGGCGTCGATAATGGTGACAATGTTGGTCTGCCTTACGGAGGACGTGTGTGACGCCCCCAAATCTGGGCCCACACAGCCCAAACTTGAGTCGTCAAAAGACTACAACAAAATTATTACAACAAAGCACAACGTACAACAATACAGTGTATAATAATACACAACTAAGTCTTCACTATTATTGCCACACTATTTTACAAAACGTGAAGACTATGATAACTATTCCTCGGACCCTCACTCCATTCCCCGGCTAGACCCTGTTATGTTTTCATCTCCTGTTGAAAAACAATGGAACAAAAGAAAGGGTGAGCTCAAATAGCCCAGTAAAGAATATCATGACTAAGATAATGACGAATAAATTATCATTAGTCTTCAACAGTTGAGTTCTTGATAGAATACAATAGACTACAAGGTTTATATCAAAAACTGCAGTTAAATTCTTAAACAACGTTCAGATCAATAATAGCAGCGGAATGAGTAATCTATTAGAAGAATAATGCAGACTATAATGTCCACTCGGTTCTCTTTTTAGGAAAAACATCATCAACTTTTATCATCTGAAATATCATTAGTCAAGATAATACAAATTCACAGTTCCTGATCATAATCATGCAGATCAACAGTTCATCTTTGCACTACGGGCCAAAGACATTCAATATAACACCAACGATCATGATTATACCAGATTCAGCCTTTGGTCATAATCATACCAAACAACAGTTCATCTTTGCACTACGGGCCAAAGAGAACATTCACCACGTGCCATAAAAGACACCGAACAGATGTATCGCCTTTAACCTATTATATCGCCTTTAACCTATCATCTGTTCAACAAATATATCACATCTGTGCCCCCGGCCACAGATATTCACAACAGCTTGATTTTTGGATGATTAGAATGATATAAATGATGAACAGAAGAAATAGGATAACAATAAGTATCGGAAGTTTACTTTGTACAGATTCAAATAATGTCCAAATTGTCAACATGATGTGGAGTGAAATTCAAGATCCACAGTTCAGAATAACGGTTACAATTCAATAGAAAGGTTCACGTAAATAGGAAGGTTCAGTTGAAATAATGAAGTTCAACTATTATGGAACATATAATATTTTCAGGAATTATAGAAGCAATAGTTCCATAATAAATTTCGATTTAGGAGTATGAAAGAAAATAATATCCCTTACCGTAGCAGGTTTGATTAACAAAAGGTGAAGGAAATTAATACAAAAGGTTATTCACCAACAGGCGGCAAACCGCTCCGTAAGGTTATTCCCACAATTTAATAGAATTTGAGTACAAAGAGTTATTCACCAAACAGGCGGCAATCCGCTCCGTAAGGTTATTCTCAGAGATTAATAATGAATGAATACAAAAGGTTATTCACCAACAGGCGGCAATCCGCTCCGTAAGGTTATTCCCACAATTTAATAGAATTTGAGTACAAAGAGTTATTCACCAAACAGGCGGCAATTCGCTCCGTAAGGTTATTCTCAGAGATTAATAATGAATGAATACGAAAGGTTATTCACCAACAGGCGGCAATCCGCTCCGTAAGGTTATTCCCACAATTTAATAGAATTTGAGTACAAAGAGTTATTCACCAAACAGGCGGCAATCCGCTCCGTAAGGTTATTCTCAGAGATTAATAATGAATGAATACGAAAGGTTATTCACCAACAGGCGGCAATCCGCTCCGTAAGGTTATTCCCACAATTTAATACATGGAAATAAAAGGCACGTCTTATGAGTAAGGAAGAAACAATATTATTATCGAGAATCAAATAATGATAATCCTTTACCATAGTACGTTTGAATAATGGAAGATGAAAAAGATGGTATCCCTTACCTCAACACGTGACTGGATATTGATTTAAATGAGGTTGATTAACTTGAACAGTACACGTATACTTATAGATCTTCACAAATACTCAAGATGACTTAAGCACACTTAGAGAGAACTTTCACAAGAAGTATTTAGAGAGAGAAAGAAAGAACAAGTAAGGAAGTTTATGAAAAATCCTTAAGTTAAGGCTTCTATTTATAGCCAAAAATCTTATCATTCATTTAATCTAAACCATTCATTTAAAGATCATCTTTTAATCTACACCATCCATTTCAAATATTATATTATCTTTAATCTACACCATTCATTTCATATCACCTAATAATCACCTAACTTTATATTATAAACAAATCAATTTAATTATTCAACAATAATTCACACTTTAATCTACACCATTCATTTCATATCACCTAATAATCACCTAACTTTATATTATAAACAAATCAATTTAATTATTCAACAATAATTCACACTTTAATCTACACCATTCATTTCATATCACCTAATAATCACCTAACTTTATATTATAAACAAATAACTTTATCAATTCAATTATTATGACTAATTGTTATAAATACAGTATAGTTAGCTCTTAGATATCAAGTCAATAAATTAATGAAATACAACTGTTTAAATAACATCATAATAGAGATAACAATAATGTAAAATAAAGCATACGTTACTGTGTAATGACAATTATTGATTCAATAATGTGAATTACTGTGCATATGTTACTGTGACAATTATTAGGTTCAATAATTTTAAAAACAGTGCAACAACAATTATTGAATTGATAATATAAAATATTATGCAGTGACAATTATCGATGAAATGATGTGTAACAGTTACGGTGTCAATTATCAGACCAATAATATGAGACACTATGCAATACCGTGTGTTACTGTAGAGTACCGTGTGCTACAGAAAATACCATAAACTACCGTATGCTACTATTCTTTTATCACCGGTATTTTAACAGTTCCGTTGACTATTTTTATTTAAAAAGGTTACTTCTGTCGTTTTCTATATCCGACAAATATTCCGTTGTGGGGTCCACCAATAATTTATTATTTCGGCGCCGTCGTACGGCACGAATATTCCCCGACCAAACGAATATTCCCCGACAAAGCGAATATTGTCCGACAAAATAAAATTTGCACATAACATCCTTAACTTTCAATTTTGTTAATTTAACCACTTACTGTTTCAAAAAAAAAAAATATATGAAGAAAAATTAAATTTTGTATTTCATAAAATTCGGGGTCTTACAACCTCCCCTCCTTATGAAATTTCGTCCCCGAAATTGACGTACCTGACATATCGAAGAGGTAAGGATACTTAGATTTCATCTCAGACTCTAGCTCCCAGGTCATTTCCTCAGTATCTTGGTTCCTCCATAAAACCTTAACTTGAGGTATAACCTTTGAGCGTAGGATCTGCTCCTTCTTATCCAGGATCTTAACAGGTACTTCCTCGTATGTTAAATCCTCTGCTATAACGTCTGGTTCTAACTCAATGACGTGGTTTGGGTCCTTCACATATTTACGTAACATAGATATGTGAAAAACGTTATGGATGCGAGACATACTTGGTGGTAGGGCTAGTCTGTAGGCTACAGTTCCTATTCGATCGAGGATTTCAAATGGGCCAATAAATCGAGGGTTAAGCTTTCCTCTCTTTCCGAATCTCGTAACCCCTTTCCATAGAAAACACGTAAGAATACATGATCTCCGACGTTGAAACTTTCGTCTCTCCGATGAAGATCAGCATAACTCTTTTGTCGTTCTTGTGCGGTCTGTATTCGTTGTCGGATCATTTGGATCTTTTCGGTCGTCAAGCGTACCAACTCGGGTCCCAACAATTTTGCTTCTCCTACCTCATTCCAACATATTGGAGAGCGACACTTCCTTCCATACAATGCCTCGAATGGAGCCATGCCTATGCTTGCTTGGTAACTGTTGTTGTAAGAAAATTCCACCAACGGCAAGTACTTATCCCAACTTCCTTTGAAGTCTAATACACAAAGTCTCAAAAGATCTTCGAGGGTCTGGATCGTCCTTTCCGATTGTCCGTCCGTTTGAGGATGGTATGCAGAACTAAAACGTAGTTCAGTGCCCATAGCTTTTTGTAGACTGATCCAAAAGCGTGAAGTGAATCTAGGATCTCGATCAGAAACTATGGAAACTGGCATGCCATGCAATCTCACGATCTCATTTATGTACATACCGGCAAGACGTTCAAGTGAAAAGTTTTCTCGTATAGGCAAGAAATGAGCAGATTTGGTCAATCTATCTACGATCACCCAAATTGCATCTAAGCCTTGAGAAACTTTTGGAAGACCCGTCACGAAGTCCATATTGATGTGTTCCCACTTCCATTCGGGAACTTCAAGTGATTGTAATGGACCTTTAGGAACTTGATGCTCTGCCTTGACACGTTGACAAGTTAGGCACCTTGAGATAAACTCCGCAATCTCTCTTTTCATATTGTTCCACCAAAATGTATGTCGAAGATCTCGATACATCTTGGTACCTCCTGGGTGGATTGCAAACGGCGTGTTGTGTGCCTCCATCATGATTTTATGCTTTAATTCAGGATCGTTAGGAACACAGAGTCGAGAGTTGACTCGAAGTATTCCTTTCTCGTCGATTCTTGCTTCGGAAATGGCACCTTCTTGTACTTTCTTTATCATGTTTATCAGTTCCGGATCGGTAGCTTGAGCAGCTTTAATTTTATCGATTAAAGTTGGTTCTACTTGCACGTGAGCAATCTTCGAGCGGGTCCCTGGTGTCTTTAGCTCTATCTCCATCTTTTGCAAGTCGTACAAAATACACTTTTGTGTTGTCAGCAGTGCACTTGTACTTGCATAAGATTTTCTGCTCAAAGCGTCAGCTACAACGTTCGCCTTTCCCGGGTGATACTGGATTGTGTGGTCATAATCCTTTAACAGCTCAAGCCAACGTCGTTGTCGCATGTTGAGTTTCTTCTGGGTGAAGAAATACTTGAGACTTTTATGATCCGTATAGATATCCACTTTTTCTCCGTACAAGTAGTGTCTCCAGATCTTCAACGCGAAAACGACTGCTGCCAACTCTAGATCATGAGTAGGATAATTTTTCTCATAATCTTTGAGTTGTCGAGAGGCGTAGGCTATAACCTTTCCATGTTGCATAAGGACACAGCCTAGACCTTTGCCAGAAGCATCGCTGTAGATAACAAATTCTCCTGATCCTGATGGTATGGTCAGAACAGGAGCTGAAACCAGTCTCTTCTTGAGTTCTTGGAAACTTTTCTCGCATTCCTCGCTCCATATGAATTTTGTGCTTTTCCGAGTAAGCTGCGTTAATGGAGTGGCGATTCGAGAAAATCCTTCTACGAATCTCCGATAATAACCAGCTAGACCCAGAAAACTTCGGACTTCGGTTACTGTTTTGGGTTGTTCCCAATTTAGTACCGTTTCAATCTTCGCAGGATCGACTGATATTCCTTGACTAGAAATCACATGCCCAAGAAACGCGACCTCCTCAAGCCAGAACTCACATTTCTTCAACTTGGCATATAATTTGTTTTCACGGAGCTTTTGTAGTATCAATCTCAGGTGTTGTTCATGATCCTCGCGACTCTTGGAGTATATGAGGATGTCATCAATAAAGACAACCACAAAATGATCCAAATGTTCCTTGAATATCCGATTCATCATGTCCATGAAAGCTGCAAGAGCATTAGTTAGTCCAAAAGGCATGACTAAGAACTCATAATGCCCATAACGAGTTCTGAAAGCAGTCTTTGGAATGTCCTCAGCTTTAACCTTTAACTGATGATATCCAGAACGGAGATCAATCTTTGAGAAATGTTGAGCGCCTTGCAATTGATCAAACATGTCATCAATCCGAGGTAACGGGTACCTGTTCTTGATGGTGACATGGTTCAATTCTCGGTAGTCAATGCACAATCTCCTACTCCCGTCTTTCTTCTTCACAAATAGAACAGGAGCACCCCAAGGTGATGCACTCGGACGAATGAAATCGGTATCCAACAATTCCTGTAGTTGGACTTTTAACTCTTGAAGTTCAATGGGAGCCATTCGGTAGGGAGCTTTGGAAATGGGCTTGGTACCCGGGTTCAAGATCAATATAAAAATCAATTTCACGGTTTGGGGGTAAGCCAGGAAGTTCTTCAGGAAAAACGTCAGGAAACTCATTAACAATGGGAATATCATTCAAGTTTGATGTATTTTTGTTCAAATCAGTGACATGAGCTAAAAAGGCTTGACATCCGTTTTTCAATAAACGAATGGTTTTATGGCTAGAAATAACAGTTATAGATTTCAATGGTTTAGTTGCTTGAATTTGCATGACAGGTTGATTAGGAATATGAAAACTAATAATCTTATGAAAACAATCAATTTTAGCATGATGGGTAGTCAACCAATCAATTCCTAAAATCACATCAAATTCACGCATCTCCAAAGAAATAAGGTCAACAGGTAATGTGAGGTTGTTGATTTGAACTAGGCAAGATTTATAGATAGTAAATGTAATAGGTATTTCTCCCAATGAGGTTTCAACTGATAAGACAAGATTTATGTTTTCAATAGTCAAATTTAAACGTTGAGTACATATAGGTGAGATAAAAGAGTGGATAGAGCCAGTATCTAATATGGCATAGACTTCACGAGAATTTATGAATAGCTTACCGGTTATCACCTCATTCGGTTTCTTGACTGTTATCGTCAAATCGAATCCCGAATACTTCATTCGGATCTTCACGTATTTCAACCATGGGAATACCACTGAATAATTTTCTAGCAAACTGTTTCTCGGGTTCATCAACTTCATCAGTAGTAAGGTACCAATGATTTCCATTAAAATAGTATTTTCGATAGACTGCAGTTTCCACGATAGTGACTAACTTAACCTGAATTCCTCTAAATTGTAACGCCCAAAAGTATAGAAACATCATTTTTAAATAATCTTGAAAATTATAGCTGGAACACCATAAATCCCAAAGACTAATATGAAAAGTCCATATATTCTGATCCTTTGTTATAGAGCATAACCAGGTGATATCACTCTCCCAATTAGTGAGTAAATTAAAGGCAATAATTTCCGCAAGTTCGTTACTTCCTTTAATTGCTTCTAAGAATGGATCTGGAACGACTGTAGCAGAGCTTTCATCTTCATCCTTACTAGATAGAACACGCATAATTTTTGCCTTAGGCAAATGATTCAACTCTGAGTTTGTAAGAAGATTATTCGTCGCCTCTTGTTTTGCAGCTACATTTGTTTCGGTAATTTCATAGTTAACCTCCTGATTTCCAGATGCCATACTTAACTGTGGTCACAAAATAAATGTTAGTTCAAATAAACTGACTCATCTCTTCATGTTCCTACATTCAAATCGATTCATTAGATAAAAAAAATCTAATTTAGGTAGGACACACTAGTAATTGATTCTATTCGTCTCTCCCCTCCTAGTTCTAACCCCAGATCTCCATTAAAGACCATATCCCTAAGCTCTAATGCCAACTGTGACGCCCCCAAATCTGGGCCCACACAGCCCAAACTTGAGTCGTCAAAAGACTACAACAAAATTATTACAACAAAGCACAACGTACAACAATACAGTGTATAATAATACACAACTAAGTCTTCACTATTATTGCCACACTATTTTACAAAACGTGAAGACTATGATAACTATTCCTCGGACCCTCACTCCATTCCCCGGCTAGACCCTGTTATGTTTTCATCTCCTGTTGAAAAACAATGGAACAAAAGAAAGGGTGAGCTCAAATAGCCCAGTAAAGAATATCATGACTAAGATAATGACGAATAAATTATCATTAGTCTTCAACAGTTGAGTTCTTGATAGAATACAATAGACTACAAGGTTTATATCAAAAACTGCAGTTAAATTCTTAAACAACGTTCAGATTAATAATAGCAGCGGAATGAGTAATCTATTAGAAGAATAATGCAGACTATAATGTCCACTCGGTTCTCTTTTTAGGAAAAACATCATCAACTTTTATCATCTGAAATATCATTAGTCAAGATAATACAAATTCACAGTTCCTGATCATAATCATGCAGATCAACAGTTCATCTTTGCACTACGGGCCAAAGACATTCAATATAACACCAACGGTCATGATTATACCAGATTCAGCCTTTGGTCATAATCATACCAAACAACAGTTCATCTTTGCACTACGGGCCAAAGAGAACATTCACCACGTGCCATAAAAGACACCGAACAGATGTATCGCCTTTAACCTATTATATCGCCTTTAACCTATCATCTGTTCAACAAATATATCACATCTGTGCCCCCGGCCACAGATATTCACAACAGCTTGATTTTTGGATGATTAGAATGATATAAATGATGAACAGAAGAAATAGGATAACAATAAGTATCGGAAGTTTACTTTGTACAGATTCAAATAATGTCCAAATTGTCAACATGATGTGGAGTGAAATTCAAGATCCACAGTTCAGAATAACGGTTACAATTCAATAGAAAGGTTCACGTAAATAGGAAGGTTCAGTTGAAATAATGAAGTTCAACTATTATGGAACATATAATATTTTCAGGAATTATAGAAGCAATAGTTCCATAATAAATTTCGATTTAGGAGTATGAAAGAAAATAATATCCCTTACCGTAGCAGGTTTGATTAACAAAAGGTGAAGGAAATTAATACAAAAGGTTATTCACCAACAGGCGGCAAACCGCTCCGTAAGGTTATTCCCACAATTTAATAGAATTTGAGTACAAAGAGTTATTCACCAAACAGGCGGCAATCCGCTCCGTAAGGTTATTCTCAGAGATTAATAATGAATGAATACAAAAGGTTATTCACCAACAGGCGGCAATCCGCTCCGTAAGGTTATTCCCACAATTTAATAGAATTTGAGTACAAAGAGTTATTCACCAAACAGGCGGCAATTCGCTCCGTAAGGTTATTCTCAGAGATTAATAATGAATGAATACGAAAGGTTATTCACCAACAGGCGGCAATCCGCTCCGTAAGGTTATTCCCACAATTTAATAGAATTTGAGTACAAAGAGTTATTCACCAAACAGGCGGCAATCCGCTCCGTAAGGTTATTCTCAGAGATTAATAATGAATGAATACGAAAGGTTATTCACCAACAGGCGGCAATCCGCTCCGTAAGGTTATTCCCACAATTTAATACATGGAAATAAAAGGCACGTCTTATGAGTAAGGAAGAAACAATATTATTATCGAGAATCAAATAATGATAATCCTTTACCATAGTACGTTTGAATAATGGAAGATGAAAAAGATGGTATCCCTTACCTCAACACGTGACTGGATATTGATTTAAATGAGGTTGATTAACTTGAACAGTACACGTATACTTATAGATCTTCACAAATACTCAAGATGACTTAAGCACACTTAGAGAGAACTTTCACAAGAAGTATTTAGAGAGAGAAAGAAAGAACAAGTAAGGAAGTTTATGAAAAATCCTTAAGTTAAGGCTTCTATTTATAGCCAAAAATCTTATCATTCATTTAATCTAAACCATTCATTTAAAGATCATCTTTTAATCTACACCATCCATTTCAAATATTATATTATCTTTAATCTACACCATTCATTTCATATCACCTAATAATCACCTAACTTTATATTATAAACAAATCAATTTAATTATTCAACAATAATTCACACTTTAATCTACACCATTCATTTCATATCACCTAATAATCACCTAACTTTATATTATAAACAAATCAATTTAATTATTCAACAATAATTCACACTTTAATCTACACCATTCATTTCATATCACCTAATAATCACCTAACTTTATATTATAAACAAATAACTTTATCAATTCAATTATTATGACTAATTGTTATAAATACAGTATAGTTAGCTCTTAGATATCAAGTCAATAAATTAATGAAATACAACTGTTTAAATAACATCATAATAGAGATAACAATAATGTAAAATAAAGCATACGTTACTGTGTAATGACAATTATTGATTCAATAATGTGAATTACTGTGCATATGTTACTGTGACAATTATTAGGTTCAATAATTTTAAAAACAGTGCAACAACAATTATTGAATTGATAATATAAAATATTATGCAGTGACAATTATCGATGAAATGATGTGTAACAATTACGGTGTCAATTATCAGACCAATAATATGAGACACTATGCAATACCGTGTGTTACTGTAGAGTACCGTGTGCTACAGAAAATACCATAAACTACCGTATGCTACTATTCTTTTATCACCGGTATTTTAACAGTTCCGTTGACTATTTTTATTTAAAAAGGTTACTTCTGTCGTTTTCTATATCCGACAAATATTCCGTTGTGGGGTCCACCAATAATTTATTATTTCGGCGCCGTCGTACGGCACGAATATTCCCCGACCAAGCGAATATTCCCCGACAAAGCGAATATTGTCCGACAAAATAAAATTTGCACATAACATCCTTAACTTTCAATTTTGTTAATTTAACCACTTACTGTTTCAAAAAAAAAAAAATATATGAAGAAAAATTAATTTTTGTATTTCATAAAATTCGGGGTCTTACAACGTGTGTTCGCCTTGTCATCTAATTAAGTTACGGATGCGCAATATTCTATTTTGGTACTCTTTTAGTTAGCAGTCGTGAAACTTTTATTGAGTTTGACTCTACTCATTCGATTATTTCGTATTCTTTTGTTCGGCATCGTGGTCTGCCATTTCAGTCTTTAGATTCTGCTCCGATGAGAATTTTATTTGTTATCTCTGATTTGTACCGAGGTTGTTTCTATTAGTTTTGGAAATAAAGATTTGTGGGTCTAATTTTCGGTCGATGCGTATGTACGACTTTGATATGATTCTTGGGATGGACTATCAGAGCTTAGGTTATGATTATGTAGATTGTCTTTAGGCTTGATCTATGAGTTATGAGTAAATCACTAGGCAGACATATAAGTTTGTTTCGATTTGGTTCCCTGTTTGGTTGATCTTGATTTTGACCAAATGTTAATCTGTTTTGATTTGTAGTTGATATGAGGAAAGTGAGATAATTTGTCAAGGTTATTATTGTTATACAATGGAGTAAGGATATTAGTAAAGAATTGTGATTGGAGCATTAAGAAAAATAAAGTTATATTTTGTACAGTTAAGAAATGATCATATATGTAATATGGTTATGATATGAGTATTTGTATCAGCAAGTATTTGATTTTGGAGAATTAATCGTTAGAGTGCTTTTAGTAACAATCTGTTATGATCTTAGACTTAAGGATTTGATTTGGGTTGTGTTGGATTTGTGTTAAGCTCGTGGATGATGTGAAGAAGGTATATTGATGAGACAGTATGATAAGTGAAAACTATTAAGTATGTATAAATGATCTCTTATAAACTTGAGTTATAGATATTCGAGGTAATTAGATTAATCATTGAGGCTAATGATCAATTTTGCAGCTATTTTTGGAGTTTTGTTAAATGACGAGTAATAGTATGAGAAGATCTTGGAAATTGTTGGACTAAGGTTTGCACTAAGAGATGATTGATTTATTTAAATGGTTTTATATTAAGTGATGAGATTCAATAAATTTTGAGAGACATTGAATAGTTTAGAGTAGACAGTTTACTTATGCAGATAATGGAATGTGACTTGGAGTTTAATATGGTGATTTCAATATTTTAGTAGTATATTATTTTGAGTAATAATATTTAAGAATTAATTCGAATTGAGATTTTGATATTTTGAAGTGCTAGGGAAATTACTCAGTCGGCGTTTTATTGTCCCATTTGAGATTTTAGAAAGGGTTGGCAAAGTTGCATTTCAGTTAGCTTTGCCTTCATAGTTAGCTCATGTGCATAATGTATTTCGTGTCTTAGTGCTGAAGAGTTATCATTATCATCTGTTGCACATGGTGCACTATCTGTTTTGATAAGATTTCGGAGGAAAACTACTTCGTTTGTTTTGTGAAAAATTTTATTTGAGTGAAATTTTTGCATCTTTTGATAATTAAGTTCGTTACATTTTATTTTTTTTTATTCCGGGGACGGAATCCTTTTAAGGGGGAAGTAATGTAATACCCGGTAAAAAAAAAAAAATTTTGTCCCACATCGCATAGTCCCTTGCAACCTTTCATTGCCTTTACCTATAAATATATGCATTCACCCCTTATAGTATTACAATCCAAACATTAAGGCTTTTCCCAATGTGAGGAAACCTTTTTGTGTGAGGACCTTTTTAGTAAGGACCTCCATAGTTAAAATATTTTTTTCGGTGTCGAGGACGTGGGCGGACTACGAATCTCATAATTTCGGGTATGTCTCTTTTTCTTTCTTTGTGTAATTATTTAATTTTCTGTATTCGTTTTAATTTTGTAGTTTTAATTTTGTAGCTTTAATTTTTGTATGTTATTTAGTTTGTTAGTTTATATATTTTAGTATATCTTTGTTAGTAATTAGCATTTTGGAATATTAAATTATTATTTTTGTAACTTTAGAGTTTTGGTATAATATAATAATAATAATATAATAATAATAATAATAATAATAATAATATTTGTTTGTAACATAATTAAAAATGGAAAGAATATTTTTGTAAATATACTTATATGTATTTCAGAAGGAACAAGAATACAATTATTTATTAATATATACGTTACCATGATTAAAATATTTATGTATGTATAACGTTAGGTAGAATTTTGTTTAGAACGGAAGGATTTCAGATTCGCCTAAGAGAAAGAAAATGTGTAAAACTTAATCAATTGATTAATGTAGTATTTATTTGTTCCTTTATTAGTTCCGATGGAGGGAATTTAACGAGTCAGTTTTGCAATATAATTTCGGATATTTCATTGCGTATTCCAGGTACGGATTCCGTACTCCTTCAGCAATATTCCTTTGATTTCAATTTGTTTGTTTTGTTCTTCATTAGAATTTGGATATTATTTCGATATATTGTTCATAGTCAAATGCATATGATAGTTTTGTTTGATTTTAGATATTCACAACTTATCTTGTACTCTTAAGCATGTCTAGTATTTATTTTGATTCTGTAGAAACGTACATGCAAGTATAATTGGGAGACTTTGTGTCGATTTGTTTCGGTTTAGCATGTGCGTATTAGAACCCCTTTTGTGATATTGTGTCGCATTCGTTGTGACATGATATTTTTGTTAGAAAGTACCGTAGGGTATACCTGAGCTATAACCACCTGTGGGGGTACCACAGGCATGTCCTCTTGGCACCGAGGCATGACACTTCCGTGGCAGTGTGATTAGTCCACGGCGTCTCCATTTTGTGTGCTCCGATGGGAGTTGGCCAATTGGTGTTTTGTTGTGGGAGGCGTATGGGTCGACCCTAGTTTCTGTTCTGTTCTGTTCTGTTCTGCGGTTTGGTGTTGTTTGTGCCGAACACACCTTCCGATTTTGCATACATTTGGATCTGCAGTCCAATGTGTGCCTGCCTGTGTGGCAGTATTTTGACTTGTCTTTGTGACAAGGTATATTTCTGTTTTGTTTTGAGCTCGGTATGAAATAAACACAACCATTCAATTCAGCCTTTTATGTTGTTCAGTAAATCAATTCAGTTCAGGAGATCAGTTTCAGTTCAGTAGATTAGTTCAGTTTAGTAGATTAGTTCAGTAAGATTATGTTATTCAGTTCAGTTGATTTTGTTAATCTCAGTTTGGTTCAGTTGATTTTGTTATTCAATTTCAGTTCTTATTTGCGCACTCTTTATCCGTACTGGGCATTTGGCTCATGCTGTGTTTTTCTTCCGGCAGGTTTGCAAGGGGATTCAAGGGCAAGTGTGAAGAGAGTTCCTTTTTGTTTTGACATTCTGCTTAGAATTCGTTCGTGCGTAGCCTCCCTTTCCACTGGTCGGGAAGGGGGTGTTACATTAGGACTTAAATTTATGGACAAAAATACTTGACCCAAATAAAATTATGGACAAAACTGATTTCTAATTACTCCCTATTTCAGGCTTGGCCTTTTAGGATTTGAAAATTTCACAATATTTCAGGCAGGTCATGTTTACAGCTCTATGAGCAGGTCATGTTTACTTCCCATAATATGTTCACTGACCATGATCATAGTCATACTCAATGCTACGATTTTCTCCACTCTAAAACACAGTTTCGTTTTGGACCAAATAATATTATGTCAAAGATGTCTGAATTTTGCGTACCAATTACCTATCCAGAATTATCCTCCTTTTTCTCATCTGTAGTGCATTTTTCTTCAAACGGCATTAAGAATCTCTGCACATGTTAATATATCATCTGTTTTTCTGCAGACACTGGCGAACAGAAAAATGAAAAACAGTGCCAAAAAGTTTGAGTATGGCGAATAGAAAAATGAAAAACAAAGGGAAAAAGTTGACAAGAAGGAAGCAAGATGAGAAGAAACGTAGTGTACTCTTGTTGCCTGACGAAGTCTTGGCTGAGATCTTGAGCTGGCTGACAACAGAGTCTTTGTTGAGATGTAAATGTGTCTGCAAGCAATGGTATGCTATAATTCAGGAGTAGAAATGCACATGAGACGGAGGAGAACTTTGAAGGGCTCCATAGATAGTTGGTTACTTCCTAATAAAGGAGCACTTTAATTTAAGCTTAAAAATTTTATACTTTCTAATTGTAGTATGGTGTGGGTTCTTCTCTTAAATTAATGTTTGTCACAATGATAACAAAGTGGCTCATGGGTGAATTAAGATGGCTCAACTTTAAAATTTCTCTTGTAATATTTCTTGGAATAAAGAAGTCACAACCTGTACTCAACCTCTATTGGATGTTATTTCTTTTGATCAATAAATCCTCTAGTCCCTTTGGGATATTAAATAATTTTTTTTTACATAGATACATAATCTTTAGTACACATAAATTAATGTTAGACAAAACTAAGGTTTCTCTATTGCAATAAGTATATAATTAATTGACTTTGAAGTTGGAGCAGAATATAAAAAAATTGAAAATGATTTCGTAAAAATGGAGGAATTTGTCAAACACCAAAAAAGATACGTTTGGATGGAGTGTATAGAGGAATTCCGGTCTAATGTTGGTCAAGAAAAACAATGACCGACATTCAGAAAAATGAGTTTTTTTTTTTTTTTTTTTTTTTTGTATTTCTATCATTTTTTCTAAGACAGAGGGACCTAATATTAAGATATTTTGAATATTTATTATATTATTTTACAAAAAATATTAATACTAAGTTAGTGTTTATTAACCGTGATAAAATGAATTAACATATTTGTAATGAATTTTGTAAGCATTTTAAAAAATGAAATTTGGTAATTTTTTTAAACTTTAATGAAAACACATTTTTTCATTTATTCTAAAATACTGCTACGCCAAAATTTTATATGATTAAATGAAACTTTTTATTTTTCTATACTTTTTCAAACACAACTATTATAATTTAAACCATCTTCTAAATTTTGACAAACTCGAACCAAGTTTGAATACTATTAGCTGAACTTGAACATATTTGTATAACATGCTCGAACCAACACACATGTGCAAGTTCAGAGTGTTAGCTGTTTGCGAATAGTTCGCAAACATACTCGATTTCGGGAACAGTTCATGAACATAGTCGAATTCACAAACAGTTCGCGAACATAGTTGAATAACATCTTATTCACGAACATCTAAACATTCACGCACTACAAGAAAAATGCACATCAGTGACCAAAAATTTCTGCGACCAAAAAATTCGTCGCTAATACTAAGTTTTAGCGATCGCTTTCAGCGACCAATTATGAAACTCGTCGTTAACACTAATAGCGACCGCTTCCGGTCGCTATTATCGGTCGCAAATACCAAATTTGCCACCAAAAAAGCGCGGAATTTTTGGCGCCATAATTAGCGACCGATATCGGTCGCTGAGGCGGTCACTAATGTATCAGCGACCGATTATGCGGTCGCTAAAAGTGCCAACGCATTAAAAAAAACAGCGACCGAAAGCGATCGCTGTTAAGAGGTCGCTATTATGTTCAGACCTAAAAGGCGTCGCACGGGAAACAGAAACAGAAAGAAGAAAGAAGAAGGAAGAAGAGAAGAGTGAGAGGAGAAGAAAGTGAAGAGAGGAGATCTGCCGGACGGCCGCTCCCCTTGCCGGAGTCGGTCCTGCCATCCCCCACCCCACAGGAACCTCCCGCCTCCTGCCGGACGCCGCCGTCACCGCCCTGCTGGACTCCACCGCCCTTGTCAGACGCCACCACTGCCGAAAAAGGTAAACAATATATTATTTATTATATTTCCGATATGCAATATGTTTGATTTAATTAATATAATTTATGTAATAATATTATGCACTAGTATTTGTCTTCATTTTGCCATTATTGAAAATTGTAAAAACACTATGCACTGTTATTTGTCCTCATATGATAATATTACGCACTACCATTTGTCCTCATAATACAAAATAATGTAATACAATATCATTCAAATTAATATAAAATAATATTACAAAATAAATAAAATAATATTATGAAATAAATAAATATAATATAATACAAAATAATACAAAAAGTTATAATAAAGAAAAATAATATAATAAACATAATATAATATTATATTATATCATTCAAATTAGTACAAAATGATATAATATATCAAAATAATATATTATAATATCATTCAAAATTATACAAAATAATATTATGGAATAAATAAATATAATATAATATAAAATAATACAAAAAAATATAATAAAGAAAAATAATACAAAATAATACAACAAATATAATATAATATAATATCATTTAAATTAATATAAAATAAAGAAATATAATATAATATCATTCAAAATAATATTATAAAATAAATAAAAATAATATAATATATTATAATATATATAAAAATAATATAATATCATTTAAAATAATACAAAATAATATTATGAAATAAATAAATATAATATAATATAAAATAATACAAACAAATGTAATAGAGAAAATAAAATAAAAAACATAATATAATATAATATAATATCATTCAAATTAATATAATATAATATATATAAAAATAATATAATATAATATCATTCAAAATTATACAAAATAATATTATAATATAAATAAATATAATATAGAATAAAATAATAAAGATAAATAATACAAAATAATACAAAATAATATAATTATTTATAATATAATATAATATCATTCAAATTAATATAAAATAAAGAAATATAATTTAATATTATTCAAAATAATATTATAAAATAAATAAAAATAATATAATATATATAAAAATAATATAAAAAAAATATGCGCAGCTTAGAAACCCGTTCAAAATTCACTCATTATGAGTGAATCTTGAATAGTCCCCATTTTGGGACTGTTCTTGTATGTTTCGCTCCCACTTAAACCGGTGTCAATGAGTTAAGCGAATTTATCTGTTTGTTCTAAAGAAATTTTGGTTTGTTTATCTTCTATTGTTCTCCGGGTACATACTTAGATTGTGTAAATTATAGTCTATTTCGTATACTTGGAGACCGATGGTAGATGCTGCCGAAATTTCTTTAGAACAAACATATGCATTTGTTTAAGTCGTTGACATTAGTGGGACTCACATACAAGAATGGGATAGAAGTCTGACCGATGTAATAAGGGTGAAGACGTATTTAGGTAGGAAACGTGCATTATACCTATACATTTTTAATAAATAGATTTAATGAATACAAAAAATCTTGCCAAAATAGGTACCATACTATTATGGATTTATATTCAGACCGTAGTTGGATGAGACGACGAAAGTCACGCGGGCAGATAGATGCTACATCTGAATTTAGAACTAGTTGTCAAGTGTTTTTGGATTACGCATATAGCCAGAAAGAATGTGTCAACGCTCAGAACAAGATAAGATGTCCTTGTTTGAAGTGTAAGACTATCAATTATGCGGACAGAGATATAGTCGCCTATCATTTACTTGTTAATGGGTTCATGAAAAATTACGAAGAATGTTGATGGGCACATGGACAGAAAAGAGAGAGTGTCAATACACTGATACATAATCCAGCAGACAGTAGTACCTATCGTATGAATGACATGGTTCATGATATTGCTAGGCCGGATTTTGATTGGGAACAAGAAATAGATAAACTTATGAATTCTGATGCCAAAACGTTCTTTAAGTTATTAGAGGAGGATTGCCGCCAGGAAAGGGAGGATTGCCGCCAGGAACAGATCCGTAGGTGTAGCTGAAGAGGAAAAGGCAAAGGGTACATACAAAGGCGATAGTATATCACAGGCGCAACATTTCATGGATAGGGAGGTACAGAGTTCGTCAAATTTACTTTATTCATATTTACGATTATTTATTTAGTATTTATTTACATGACTAATATATTTATACACTTGTTATATTTGTAGTCATCTAGTAGGTCTAGAGGTCAGACTATCAATTGGTTGGATGTGTACGTGGCCACTCGTGATGGTCTGTCTGATGCTATACAGATACGGGTAATTAAGTTTTTTAACGTTACATGTTTATACATTAATTTTGACGTTATATTTAACTATTCAATGTAGTACTTAATTACAGGACACTTACAACCAACTAATAGATGAGCGGTATCCCCCTGGTAGTGGTCGTCCGCTGATTGATCAAGAGTTGTGGGAAAGGGCGGCGGTTGTCAAGAAAAACTTTGTTAAGGGCCAAGTGTGACGCCCCCAAATCTGGGCCCACACAGCCCAAACTTGAGTCGTCAAAATACTACAACAAAATTATTACAACAAAGCACAACGTACAACAATACAGTGTATAATAATACACAACTAAGTCTTCACTATTATTGCCACACTATTTTACAAAACGTGAAGACTATGATAACTATTCCTCGCACCCTCACTCCATTCCCCGGCTAGACCCTGTTATGTTTTCATCTCCTGTTGAAAAACAATGGAACAAAAGAAAGGGTGAGCTCAAATAGCCCAGTAAAGAATATCATGACTAAGATAATGACGAATAAATTATCATTAGTCTTCAACAGTTGAGTTCTTGATAGAATACAATAGACTACAAGGTTTATATCAAAAACTGCAGTTAAATTCTTAAACAACGTTCAGATCAATAATAGCAGCGGAATGAGTAATCTATTAGAAGAATAATGCAGACTATAATGTCCACTCGGTTCTCTTTTTAGGAAAAACATCATCAACTTTTATCATCTGAAATATCATTAGTCAAGATAATACAAATTCACAGTTCCTGATCATAATCATGCAGATCAACAGTTCATCTTTGCACTACGGGCCAAAGACATTCAATATAACACCAACGGTCATGATTATACCAGATTCAGCCTTTGGTCATAATCATACCAAACAACAGTTCATCTTTGCACTACGGGCCAAAGAGAACATTCACCACGTGCCATAAAAGACACCGAACAGATGTATCGCCTTTAACCTATTATATCGCCTTTAACCTATCATCTGTTCAACAAATATATCACATCTGTGCCCCCGGCCACAGATATTCACAACAGCTTGATTTTTGGATGATTAGAATGATATAAATGATGAACAGAAGAAATAGGATAACAATAAGTATCGGAAGTTTACTTTGTACAGATTCAAATAATGTCCAAATTGTCAACATGATGTGGAGTGAAATTCAAGATCCACAGTTCAGAATAACGGTTACAATTCAATAGAAAGGTTCACGTAAATAGGAAGGTTCAGTTGAAATAATGAAGTTCAACTATTATGGAACATATAATATTTTCAGGAATTATAGAAGCAATAGTTCCATAATAAATTTCGATTTAGGAGTATGAAAGAAAATAATATCCCTTACCGTAGCAGGTTTGATTAACAAAAGGTGAAGGAAATTAATACAAAGGGTTATTCACCAACAGGCGGCAATCCGCTCCGTAAGGTTATTCCCACAATTTAATAGAATTTGAGTACAAAGAGTTATTCACCAAACAGGCGGCAATCCGCTCCGTAAGGTTATTCCCACAATTTAATAGAATTTGAGTACAAAGAGTTATTCACCAAACAGGCGGCAATCCGCTCCGTAAGGTTATTCTCAGAGATTAATAATGAATGAATACGAAAGGTTATTCACCAACAGGCGGCAATCCGCTCCGTAAGGTTATTCCCACAATTTAATACATGGAAATAAAAAGCACGTCTTATGAGTAAGGAAGAAACAATATTATTATCGAGAATCAAATAATGATAATCCCTTACCATAGTATGTTTGAATAATGGAAGATGAAAAAGATGGTATCCCTTACCGTAACACGTGACTGGATATTGATTTAAATGAGGTTGATTAACTTGAACAGTACACGTATACTTATAGATCTTCACAAATACTCAAGATGACTTAAGCACACTTAGAGAGAACTTTCACAAGAAGTATTTAGAGAGAGAAAGAAAGAACAAGTAAGGAAGTTTATGAAAAATCCTTAAGTTAAGGCTTCTATTTATAGCCAAAAATCTCATCATTCATTTAATCTAAACCATTCATTTAAAGATCATCTTTTAATCTACACCATCCATTTCAAATATTATATTATCTTTAATCTACACCATTCATTTCATATCACCTAATAATCACCTAACTTTATATTATAAACAAATCAATTTAATTATTCAACAATAATTCACACTTTAATATACACCATTCATTTCATATTACCTAATAATCACCTAACTTTATATTATAAACAAATCAATTCAATTATTCAACAATAATTCACACTTTAATCTACACCATTCATTTCATATCACCTAATAATCACCTAACTTTATATTATAAACAAATAACTTTATCAATTCAATTATTATGACTAATTGTTATAAATACAGTATAGTTAGCTCTTAGATATCAAGTCAATAAATTAATGAAATACAACTGTTTAAATAACATCATAATAGAGATAACAATAATGTAAAATAAAGCATACGTTACTGTGTAATGACAATTATTGATTCAATAATGTGAATTACTGTGCATATGTTACTGTGACAATTATTAGGTTCAATAATTTTAAAAACAGTGCAACAACAATTATTGACTCAATGATATAAAATACAGTGTAATGACAATTATTAAATCAATAATGCAAAATACTGTGTAACAACAATTATTGAATTGATAATATAAAATATTATGCAGTGACAATTATCGATGAAATGATGCGTAACAGTTACGGTGTCAATTATCAGACCAATAATATGAGACACTATGCAATACCGTGTGTTACTGTAGAGTACCGTGTGCTACAGAAAATACCATAAACTACCGTATGCTACTATTCTTTTATCACCGGTATTTTAACAGTTCCGTTGACTATTTTTATTTAAAAAGGTTACTTCTGTCGTTTTCTATATCCGACAAATATTCCGTTGTGGGGTCCACCAATAATTTATTATTTCGGCGCCGTCGTACGGCACGAATATTCCCCGACCAAACGAATATTCCCCGACAAAGCGAATATTGTCCGACAAAATAAAATTTGCACATAACATCCTTAACTTTCAATTTTGTTAATTTAACCACTTACTGTTTCAAAAAAAAATATATATATATGAAGAAAAATTAAATTTTGTATTTCATAAAATTCGGGGTCTTACAACCTCCCCTCCTTATGAAATTTCGTCCCCGAAATTGACGTACCTGACATATCGAAGAGGTAAGGATACTTAGATTTCATCTCAGATTCTAGCTCCCAGGTCATTTCCTCAGTATCTTGGTTCCTCCATAAAACCTTAACTTGAGGTATAACCTTTGAGCGTAGGATCTGCTCCTTCTTATCCAGGATCTTAACAGGTACCTCCTCGTATGTTAAATCCTCTGCTATAACGTCTGGTTCTAACTCAATGACGTGGTTTGGGTCCTTCACATATTTACGTAACATAGATATGTGAAAAACGTTATGGATGCGAGACATACTTGGTGGTAGGGCTAGTCTGTAGGCTACGGTTCCTATTCGATCGAGGATTTCAAATGGGCCAATAAATCGAGGGTTGAGCTTTCCTCTCTTTCCGAATCTCGTAACCCCTTTCCATGGAGAAACACGTAAGAATACATGATCTCCGACGTTGAAACTTTCGTCTCTCCGATGAAGATCAGCATAACTCTTTTGTCGTTCTTGTGCGGTCTGTATTCGTTGTCGGATCATTTGGATCTTTTCGGTCGTCAAGCGTACCAACTCGGGTCCCAACAATTTTGCTTCTCCTACCTCATTCCAACATATTGGAGAGCGACACTTCCTTCCATACAATGCCTCGAATGGAGCCATGCCTATGCTTGCTTGGTAACTGTTGTTGTAAGAAAATTCCACCAACGGCAAGTACTTATCCCAACTTCCTTTGAAGTCTAATACACAAAGTCTCAAAAGATCTTCGAGGGTCTGGATCGTCCTTTCCGATTGTCCGTCCGTTTGAGGATGGTATGCAGAACTAAAACGTAGTTCAGTGCCCATAGCTTTTTGTAGACTGATCCAAAAGCGTGAAGTGAATCTAGGATCTCGATCAGAAACTATGGAAACTGGCATGCCATGCAATCTCACGATCTCATTTATGTACATACCGGCAAGACGTTCAAGTGAAAAGTTTTCTCGTATAGGCAAGAAATGAGCAGATTTGGTCAATCTATCTACGATCACCCAAATTGCATCTAAGCCTTGAGAAACTTTTGGAAGACCCGTCACGAAGTCCATATTGATGTGTTCCCACTTCCATTCGGGAACTTCAAGTGATTGTAATGGACCTTTAGGAACTTGATGCTCTGCCTTGACACGTTGACAAGTTAGGCACCTTGAGATAAACTCCGCAATCTCTCTTTTCATATTGTTCCACCAAAATGTATGTCGAAGATCTCGATACATCTTGGTACCTCCTGGGTGGATTGCAAACGGCGTGTTGTGTGCCTCCATCATGATTTTATGCTTTAATTCAGGATCGTTAGGAACACAGAGTCGAGAGTTGACTCGAAGTATTCCTTTCTCGTCGATTCTTGCTTCGGAAATGGCACCTTCTTGTACTTTCTTTATCATGTTTATCAGTTCCGGATCGGTAGCTTGAGCAGCTTTAATTTTATCGATTAAAGTTGGTTCTACTCGCACGTGAGCAATCTTCGAGTGGGTCCCTGGTGTCTTTAGCTCTATCTCCATCTTTTGCAAGTCGTACAAAATACACTTTTGTGTTGTCAGCAGTGCACTTGTACTTGCATAAGATTTTCTGCTCAAAGCGTCAGCTACAACGTTCGCCTTTCCCGGGTGATACTGGATTGTGTGGTCATAATCCTTTAACAGCTCAAGCCAACGTCGTTGTCGCATGTTGAGTTCCTTCTGGGTGAAGAAATACTTGAGACTTTTATGATCCGTATAGATATCCACTTTTTCTCCGTACAAGTAGTGTCTCCAGATCTTCAACGCGAAAACGACTGCTGCCAACTCTAGATCATGAGTAGGATAATTTTTCTCATAATCTTTGAGTTGTCGAGAGGCGTAGGCTATAACATTTCCATGTTGCATAAGGACACAGCCTAGACCTTTGCCAGAAGCATCGCTGTAGATAACAAATTCTCCTGATCCTGATGGTATGGTCAGAACAGGAGCTGAAACCAGTCTCTTCTTGAGTTCTTGGAAACTTTTCTCGCATTCCTCGCTCCATATGAATTTTGTGCTTTTCCGAGTAAGCTGCGTTAATGGAGTGGCGATTCGAGAAAATCCTTCTACGAATCTCCGATAATAACCAGCTAGACCCAGAAAACTTCGGACTTCGGTTACTGTTTTGGGTTGTTCCCAATTTAGTACCGTTTCAATCTTCGCAGGATCGACTGATATTCCTTGACTAGAAATCACATGCCCAAGAAACGCGACCTCCTCAAGCCAGAACTCATATTTCTTCAACTTGGCATATAATTTGTTTTCACGGAGCTTTTGTAGTATCAATCTCAGGTGTTGTTCATGATCCTCGCGACTCTTGGAGTATATGAGGATGTCATCAATAAAGACAACCACAAAATGATCCAAATGTTCCTTGAATATCCGGTTCATCATGTCCATGAAAGCTGCAGGAGCATTAGTTAGTCCAAAAGGCATGACTAAGAACTCATAATGCCCATAACGAGTTCTGAAAGCAGTCTTTGGAATGTCCTCAGCTTTAACCTTTAACTGATGATATCCAGAACGGAGATCAATCTTTGAGAAATGTTGAGCGCCTTGCAATTGATCAAACATGTCATCAATCCGAGGTAACGGGTACCTGTTCTTGATGGTGACATGGTTCAATTCTCGGTAGTCAATGCACAATCTCATACTCCCGTCTTTCTTCTTCACAAATAGAACAGGAGCACCCCAAGGTGATGCACTCGGACGAATGAAACCGGTATCCAACAATTCCTGTAGTTGGACTTTTAACTCTTGAAGTTCAATGGGAGCCATTCGGTAGGGAGCTTTGGAAATGGGCTTGGTACCGGGTTCAAGATCAATATAAAAATCAATTTCACGGTTTGGGGGTAAGCCAGGAAGTTCTTCAGGAAAAACGTCAGGAAACTCATTAACAATGGGAATATCATTCAAGTTTGACGTATTTTTGTTCAAATCAGTGACATGAGCTAAAAAGGCTTGACATCCGTTTTTCAATAAACGAATGGCTTTATGGCTAGAAATAACAGTTATAGATTTCAATGGTTTAGTTGCTTGAATTTGCATGACAGGTTGATTAGGAATATGAAAACTAATAATATTATGAAAACAATCAATTTTAGCATGATGGGTAGTCAACCAATCAATTCCTAAAATCACATCAAATTCACGCATCTCCAAAGAAATAAGGTCAACAGATAATGTGAGGTTGTTGATTTGAACTAGGCAAGATTTATAGACAGTAGATGTAATGGTCATTGCTCCTAATGGGGTTTCAACTGATAAGTCAAAGTCCAAGTTTTCAGGAGTTAAGTTTAAACGCTGAGCACATGCAGGTGAGATAAAAGAATGGGTAGAGCCAGTATCTAACAAAGCGTAGACTTCACGAGAATTTATGAATAGCTTACCGGTTATCACCTCGTTCGAGTTTCGCGCCATTTGGGATGTCACAACAAAATCTCTCCCTTGAACTACAGATTTTCCTTTATCCGCGCTAGCTTTTGGTATCATCATTGCAGCTGGACTTGATTTTGTGGCAGGACAAAACCGCGCAAGATGACCCTCTTTCCCACAACTGTAGCACTTTTTGGACTGCAGTGTACAGTTTGGGCTGATGTGACCTTCCTGACCACACCTATAGCATCTCACTGGTGGTCGATCTTCTCCCCTTGAAACTGGGGTCGGTGCTGGTGTTGGTACTGGTGCTGGTGCCCTTCCATAATTATTATGGAATCTCTTTCTTTTGAAATTGTTCCCACTAGATTCTCCTCTTCTGTTATTTGGTATGGAATTACCACCGAAGTGTTGGTTACCTCCTCGATGGTTCTCGTTCCTGTGGTTGTTGTCACTCCTTTCTCTATGCTGATCATTAACTCTTGGCTGCAATGTTTCATCTGTTTGCTCCACCCTTTGAGCCCTATCCACAACATCTGAATACAAACTAAATTTATGAGAGCTAAGTTGTTGACGAATTTTGAATCTCAAACCTCTTAGGAACATCCGACTCATTCGTGCTTCGTCATCCACAAGATGGGTGGCAAAGCGAGATAACTCGGCAAACTTGGCTTCATATTGGGAGACTGTCATGTTTCCCTACTCCAGCTTAATGAATTCCACCTCTTTCATATGGCGGATGCTTTCTGGGAAATACTTCTCGTTAAACAGTTCTTCGAATTCTGTCCAAGACATTTCGAGTGCTGAAGGTTGGATACGTTTTACCGCTTCCCACCAATGGTCCGCCTCACCTCGTAACATAAAAGTGGCAAATGGCACCTTCTGATCATCAGCGCATTGTAAGACATCAAGTATTTTTGTCGTCTGCTTTAGCCATGCCTCCGCTTTGAGTGGGTCAGGCTTCCCGTGGAATTCAGGTGGTCCTAATTCTTTAAATTGCTTAACAGTGACCATCCTCAAATTGCCAGCGTTTCTACCGTTATTATTGACTAGATTTCCTCTTCCTTGATTCTGTATGAACTGCATGAAATTCCTAAAGAATCCATCGTTCATCATGTTATCAGGAACATTATTTCCTGAGTTGGCAGGAGGATTGTTTGGGGCCTCTTGATTCTCGGCTACATTTGCTTCAGGCATTCCATAGTTAACCTCTTGATTTCCAGATGCCATACTAAACTGTGGTCACAAAATAAATGTTAGTTCAAATAAACTGACTCATCACTTCATGTTCCTACATTCAAATCGACTCATTAGATAATAAAATCTATTTTAGGTAGGACACACTAGTGACTGATTCTATTCGTCTCTCCCCTCCTAGTTCTACCCCAGATCTCCATTAAAGACCATATCCCTAAGCTCTGATGCCAACTGTGACGCCCCCAAATCTGGGCCCACACAGCCCAAACTTGAGTCGTCAAAATACTACAACAAAATTATTACAACAAAGTACAACGTACAACAATACAGTGTATAATAATACACAACTAAGTCTTCACTATTATTGCCACACTATTTTACAAAACGTGAAGACTATGATAACTATTCCTCGAACCCTCACTCCATTCCCCGGCTAGACCCTGTTATGTTTTCATCTCCTGTTGAAAAACAATGGAACAAAAGAAAGGGTGAGCTCAAATAGCCCAGTAAAGAATATCATGACTAAGATAATGACGAATAAATTATCATTAGTCTTCAACAGTTGAGTTCTTGATAGAATACAATAGACTACAAGGTTTATATCAAAAACTGCAGTTAAATTCTTAAACAACGTTCAGATCAATAATAGCAGCGGAATGAGTAATCTATTAGAAGAATAATGCAGACTATAATGTCCACTCGGTTCTCTTTTTAGGAAAAACATCATCAACTTTTATCATCTGAAATATCATTAGTCAAGATAATACAAATTCACAGTTCCTGATCATAATCATGCAGATCAACAGTTCATCTTTGCACTACGGGCCAAAGACATTCAATATAACACCAACGGTCATGATTATACCAGATTCAGCCTTTGGTCATAATCATACCAAACAACAGTTCATCTTTGCACTACGGGCCAAAGAGAACATTCACCACGTGCCATAAAAGACACCGAACAGATGTATCGCCTTTAACCTATTATATCGCCTTTAACCTATCATCTGTTCAACAAATATATCACATCTGTGCCCCCGGCCACAGATATTCACAACAGCTTGATTTTTGGATGATTAGAATGATATAAATGATGAACAGAAGAAATAGGATAACAATAAGTATCGGAAGTTTACTTTGTACAGATTTAAATAATGTCTAAATTGTCAACATGATGTGGAGTGAAATTTAAAAATGATATTCAAGATCCACAGTTCAGAATAACGGTTACAATTCAATAGAAAGGTTCACGTAAATAGGAAGGTTCAGTTGAAATAATGAAGTTCAACTATTATGGAACATATAATATTTTCAGGAATTATAGAAGCAATAGTTCCATAATAAATTTCGATTTAGGAGTATGAAAGAAAATAATATCCCTTACCGTAGCAGGTTTGATTAACAAAAGGTGAAGGAAATTAATACAAAGGGTTATTCACCAACAGGCGGCAATCCGCTCCGTAAGGTTATTCCCACAATTTAATAGAATTTGAGTACAAAGAGTTATTCACCAAACAGGCGGCAATCCGCTCCGTAAGGTTATTCCCACAATTTAATAGAATTTGAGTACAAAGAGTTATTCACCAAACAGGCGGCAATCCGCTCCGTAAGGTTATTCTCAGAGATTAATAATGAATGAATACGAAAGGTTATTCACCAACAGGCGGCAATCCGCTCCGTAAGGTTATTCCCACAATTTAATACATGGAAATAAAAAGCACGTCTTATGAGTAAGGAAGAAACAATATTATTATCGAGAATCAAATAATGATAATCCCTTACCATAGTATGTTTGAATAATGGAAGATGAAAAAGATGGTATCCCTTACCGTAACACGTGACTGGATATTGATTTAAATGAGGTTGATTAACTTGAACAGTACACGTATACTTATAGATCTTCACAAATACTCAAGATGACTTAAGCACACTTAGAGAGAACTTTCACAAGAAGTATTTAGAGAGAGAAAGAAAGAACAAGTAAGGAAGTTTATGAAAAATCCTTAAGTTAAGGCTTCTATTTATAGCCAAAAATCTCATCATTCATTTAATCTAAACCATTCATTTAAAGATCATCTTTTAATCTACACCATCCATTTCAAATATTATATTATCTTTAATCTACACCATTCATTTCATATCACCTAATAATCACCTAACTTTATATTATAAACAAATCAATTTAATTATTCAACAATAATTCACACTTTAATCTACACCATTCATTTCATATTACCTAATAATCACCTAACTTTATATTATAAACAAATCAATTCAATTATTCAACAATAATTCACACTTTAATCTACACCATTCATTTCATATCACCTAATAATCACCTAACTTTATATTATAAACAAATAACTTTATCAATTCAATTATTATGACTAATTGTTATAAATACAGTATAGTTAGCTCTTAGATATCAAGTCAATAAATTAATGAAATACAACTGTTTAAATAACATCATAATAGAGATAACAATAATGTAAAATAAAGCATACGTTACTGTGTAATGACAATTATTGATTCAATAATGTGAATTACTGTGCATATGTTACTGTGACAATTATTAGGTTCAATAATTTTAAAAACAGTGCAACAACAATTATTGACTCAATGATATAAAATACAGTGTAATGACAATTATTAAATCAATAATGCAAAATACTGTGTAACAACAATTATTGAATTGATAATATAAAATATTATGCAGTGACAATTATCGATGAAATGATGCGTAACAGTTACGGTGTCAATTATCAGACCAATAATATGAGACACTATGCAATACCGTGTGTTACTGTAGAGTACCGTGTGCTACAGAAAATACCATAAACTACCGTATGCTACTATTCTTTTATCACCGGTATTTTAACAGTTCCGTTGACTATTTTTATTTAAAAAGGTTACTTCTGTCGTTTTCTATATCCGACAAATATTCCGTTGTGGGGTCCACCAATAATTTATTATTTCGGCGCCGTCGTACGGCACGAATATTCCCCGACCAAACGAATATTCCCCGACAAAGCGAATATTGTCCGACAAAATAAAATTTGCACATAACATCCTTAACTTTCAATTTTGTTAATTTAACCACTTACTGTTTCAAAAAAAATATATATATATGAAGAAAAATTAAATTTTGTATTTCATAAAATTCGGGGTCTTACACCAAGAGCAGCGAAGACGGCCGAGTATTACTGCCTCTTACAGCTCTGGTAGCCAGCCTACCCAAGCATCATACAATCCGACGCCACATAACGCTATAGACTGTGTTAGAGCCATATGCAGAGATCATGCACTTCTGCGTCAACTGCAAGATCATTTGAAAGCGTTGAGCCTTGATTCATTAATGAATGCGGTGGCAACAGCAGCAAGTCAGCCGGACCAGGAGGAGGAGACTGAGCAAGAAGAGGTAATATTATTACTTAATGCACCAAAATTAATCAGTCAATAATATTATCTTGAACGTGTTTCTTTTTTTGTTACAAGAACGTGGCAGTTAGCTAGATCGATGAAGCTTGGCGAGCTACATATCGTTCTTACCTTTTTTATTTTATTCATTCTATTGTGTTACACATGCACGGTTGGATTTTATCATATTGTATATATTTATGTACTAAGATTTGATTAGATGTTGGTTTTATATTTATTTGAAATGTATGTTATTTCATTTGGTTAGAATTTGATATTTGGTTGGAAATCTTAATAAGATCGTTTATATATCTGTTGTGCTGTGTTGGGATGTGTTTGACAGGTAAAGAATTTTTTGGGAATCGAAAAAAACAAAAAAAAACTTTTTTTTTGAAAAGAATAATCAGCGACCGAATTCGGTCGCTAATAACCTGTCGCTACTACCCGGTCGCTGTTCGTCTCAAAATCCGGTCGCTGATAATCATCTTATCGGTCGCTAATATTGGTTGCTGTTTTTTCGGTCGCTATTAACGGCCGCTACACGTGGCGAATGTTGTCATGTGTGATGACTCAGCTTAGAAACTGAGTCGGTCGCCATTTGCGGTCGCTGAAAATTCGGCCGCTATTGTCCATCGCTGGTATGCATGTTAGCGACCAAACTATAGGCGACGGATATCAGCGACCGAATGCGGTTGCTGATGTCCATTAGCGACGGAATTCGATCGCTAATAAGCGGTCGCTGATAGACCATTTTCTTGTAATGACGGACACTAACTTGTTCGCAAACAATTCATGAACATATTCGAACTTAATCAAGTTTACAAACATTTGTATTTAGAACAATTAAACATGCAAGAAATACAATTTGAACTTGAGCATCTCATGAACTTTCGCGAACTAATCAAATCGAACCGAACCGTTCACGAACAAAACTAAACCATTCAGGAACAAAGTCGAACCGAACCACATGGTTCGCAAACATATTCGATCGAGCAATCAAACGTGATACCATGTGAGAACTCAACTCGATAAGTTAATAAAATCGAATTGAACTCGAACCATGTTCGGTTCATTTGTAGGCTTATAAATTAGTGCTTTTATACTATCAAATAGAAATATGCCAACTCTATAATTTGAGAGAAAATCAAGGAGTTTTGATTGTGTTAAAATTATTAAATAGATTTTATCATGGTAAATAATATTATAATATGTTAAAAGAATCAAAACTCCTTAATTTTTTTTCTAAAAATATAAAGTTATCTAATTCCTATTGAATGCTGTAAAAGCATTAGTTTAGTTTATATCAAGCCCGTATAAAATTATTTATCTTAAAAGAGTGTAATTCTTGAACACAAAAAACAAAAAAAAACTTTTAAGAGTAACGTTATATATTGCCATTTTTTTACTTTTTTTTGCCAACCTAAGATTGTGATGTAAATCAATAGATAGAATTAAATAGAATTATAAGGTTGATCAAGTATATCACATATATCGTTAATATATTACTCCCTCCGTCCAAATTTATTAGTTCAATTTTAATTTTTTTTTGATTTGTCTAAATTTGTTTGTCATATTTTCATTTTAATACTATTTTTACCTTATTTTTAATACTATTCTCATTTAACTTAATAAAAAAATATTGAAACTACATGACATACATCGAATAAAGTAGAACTATTATCTTTTATGTTGGAAATACAATCATACTCTTTTTTTCCTCTCTCTCCTTTATTTTATTATTTCAAAAAAAAGATGATAATAAAATAATTAATATGAATAATTTGGGGTTAATTTTTTTTTCTTAATAAGCGTGTAAAACTAAGTAAATTTGGACCGAGGGAGAACCAACAATAATTATGCAAATAATTGATAATTAAAAATTAATATATAAAATTATAAGATATATTATTTTCCAACTTTTAATAGAACATATTT
Organism: Hedera helix; assembly: GCA_947179155.2. Taxonomy (NCBI): domain Eukaryota; kingdom Viridiplantae; phylum Streptophyta; class Magnoliopsida; order Apiales; family Araliaceae; genus Hedera; species Hedera helix. Next base: position 10,496,335 of record OX359274.1, read on the forward strand.
ACACTTTAATGATATTTTTGTCGGATTTTTTGTCCTAGTACGATTGTCCGCATTTGAAAATAATAATACTACAATTTGCATTAATCTTTGCTAGAGATTTAATTAATTATTAGTACCACACTGTGTGCATAATTTACGGTTGAATTTTATGATTATTATAATTTGAGATTGAATAATATTTGGATAAGGAGATGCATTGACAATTTAGGAGATGATAGAGAGAGAGGAGTAGGTTAAAAAAAATAAGAGAGAATAAAATATAATTGTTATTAAAAAAAATAGTAATTATGTGGTTTTTATTAATTATAGATTGTGATTGACAATTGAATAAGTCACACACAAATTTAATTATAAATTTTTATTTTATTATTAAAAAATAAAATTTAATAAAGAATTTCTTATCAAATTTTATTTTTTAACAGGGAAATTTATGGTTTAAAGTTATATGCGTAGACTTATTCCCGAAAATTACCAAAAAAACGGTTACGAAAGCTGGACGCAGATAAAAATTAGAGTATGAAATAATTAGTCAAAATAGGACTCTATTTTGACAAGGAGATTAATGGTTAAACTAGGTATTTGAAATATCAAATGTGGATGGACTTCTTCGACTTATTGATTTTTCTCTCCATCTAACCGGAATTCCTCCGGCTTATAGATCTCAGTCTGAATCTTTATGATCATAGGAATATTCAAACACTTCATAGTACATCTACATGGTATGTCGACTGTGTTCTTTGTTTGTATACCCCTTTTCAATTTTTCAGTATTTTCAAGTTCAGTTATGTGGGTGTTTGATATTTTTTGTGATTTGTTATTCAAATGTGTTTCTTATGCATAATTGAGTAAATCTTAATTCAACTTCATGAATTCATAGAGTTACAAAGCTAAACCAGTGGTGGTGTGATTTTTATCCTTTTAATTTCATCAGTTCATAGAGTTTATATTTTATGGTACATATTATCAACTGCAGTTTTGGTTAACATAGCCCCGATCACTCCAGCAATTAACAATGCGACCAAGATAATAATAGGCTTAAATACTTTTAAACCTTAATTTTTTTCGTTTTAAACCTTAATACCTCTATATTTATATAAATCAAACCTTTTGGCCATCGAATTAAGCATTTCTTACCGAACTAAGTAACATGACTCAAACTAAAACAGTAATTAAATCTTTTAAGGATACGAATATATATATCGTTTATATTGACTGCGATTTTTTCTCATTTTACTCCTTCATCACACATTATGACTATAACTTTTTGTTCTTCTAACGATATTTAAGGTCTTCTATCAATCTGAGAAATGAGGTCTTTTATGGGTATATGTCATTTATATTGGCTTCAAATTTTATTATTGTTTCCTTCATCACACAATAACCGTTTGCCAGTGGCCAAAAAGTTTAATTTATAGAAATTTAAAGACATTAAGGTTTAAGGTCTTAAAGTTGAAAAATTAGAATGTCAGTTGTAAAAAGTGATAAATTTAAAAGTGTATTTAAGCCGATAATAATAATAATCACCTACTAGGCATTGAATTTTATATAGTTCACCCATATTGGGCTCCTTGTATATACTTGAGGGGCCTTTGCATTTAGTAAAAAATAATTTAAAGTTGCATGCTTGAGCATTGGTGTCAGAGCTGAAGTCTTTACTATTTCCCTCATTATTATCACTATTCATATTCATGTGGCCTAATGGTGCACATCTCAAATTTCATTTGATATTTGATATATATTTGGTTAGTATTTGACGTCTCCACGTGAGAGCATATTGGGTTAAAGTTCCACATCAATTCAGTTTGATCTATAAACTCACTATATTACTTGAGAGACCTCTCCACTTAGTACCTATTAGTTTTAAGTTGGATGTTTCAACAACCCAAACTCGGGCGATGTCAAATTACTCTCAATATTCACTCTGAAAGTAAAAGCAGTGGGGCTAATTAGATTTAATTATTATTGGTGGTTGATGAATTGTGTCACATGGCTGGAAGACATTTTTGGTTTACTTACTTTTCTTACTTGATTACATTAGAACTTCGTTATAAATTCATGTGGGTAGGTTTTATATACACAACATTCTTCAGTAAAGTAAAGCCAGGCTCTGCTTTAGGCAATGAATGATGGGAATGATGCAAATACTTCATTGAACAAGCATGAACTACAGAATCACAAGAGAGGTCTTGCTAAATATTGCCATGAGACTTTTAACATGATAACTGTAGCTATTAGCCATTTAGCTGTCACATTTTCAGTCTACAATTTCAAAGTTTGACAACTGTTATGTGTTATTCAGTGGCAAATTATACTTGGGATAGCTATAATGACAGGATTTTTGTCATAAATTTTAATCCATGCCATTTTAAGAGGGATTATATATAAGGGAGGTAGTATTGCATAATACCCTATTAAGGTATTATATTATCATAGGACATGAACGATAATTTGAATATCCCAAATGAGAATTTGACCTAGAAACAGCATAACAGGTAATATGTTATTTTACTGTCCTGTAGACATTCTTCTCAAAAGCCCTCTTCTTTCATTTTGCATAACTTATTGACGACATTGGAGTCTATTTCTAGACCAGGATATAACTCTTAAATTTTTCTTAACTGATTTGAAATTTATGCAGCCTTTACCTTTATTCTATCTGATATGTAGCATCTATGCATTATGCTATTCTATAGTACATGACTACCTTCTTACCATATATTTATGCAGTTTTCTACAGTTCTGAGTGCAGGTTTAAGTAATCCTGTCAAACTATCACTATAGAGTTTTGGGGTGTCAAAGGAAAAAATGAAAGAGAAGGGGAAAGAGTTGACAAGGAAGAAAGACAACAATAAACATAGCGTACCCTTTTTGCCCCAAGAAATCCTGTTTGAGATCTTGAGCTGGTTGACAGTAGACATTTGTTGAGATGTAAATGTGTCTGCAAGCAATGGAATGCTATAATTCAGGATATCGACTTTGTAAAAATGCACATGACACGGAATATAAATTGTTATTGCTACTCCAAGTTTGAAGGTGAGACTCTTAATCTTGATGGGGTTGAAGAAACATTTGCCTATGTTTATACTTGCCATGGGTTGTTACTGGAGAGAAGCATATCCTCTGACAAATATCATATAAGGAACCCTTCAATCAAACAAATGCTTGATCTCCCTGATCCACATAAGAATTCAATGCTCATGATTGTTTACTACAATTATTGCGCTGATACTTATAGAGTCCTTTCGATATACCAAGGCAACAAAGAAATCAAGAATGGTAATTGTGAAGTTCTTGATCTTGTGGGTAGTGATCTTTCATGGAGGCCCCTCAATATCTCCATATTTCATGATTTTGACCGGATGAAGGAGAATTTTTCTTTCTTAGTAATTGGCAACATCTTACACTGCATTAGGTTAGATATGTTTGGATCAAGCAATTTGGAAATCATTTGCCTTGATCTAGAAAACGAGGAGGTTTGTACAAGTGTTAATGTGCCGCGAAGCTTCTTTTCAGTCTGGTGGGATGTGAAGTTTCTGTATTGGGATGGCAAACCCTCACTGGTTTGTCTTATGGGAGAACGACTGATTGTTTGGGTGTTGGAAGACTATAAGATACAGAAATGGGCCGATAGTAAAATCGTTATTTCCTTGCCATTCTTACAAGAAAATGCAAATATGAAGGGCCTTAGTCCTTGGCTAGCTCTAAAGGGGAAAGTATGTTTTCATTTGAATAACGTCGATGCTTATTTTTATCATAGTGAATCAAAATTACTGCAGAAATTGCCTGAAGAAATATCGTATAACAGAGTGACCAACTTTGCAACCCTGGTTACTGTGGAAGGAATGCAACCAGAGAAGAAAGAAAGCAGAAATGAACTCAAAAAGGTGTCCTAGGTTTTTGGCTCAAATTTTCTTTGGGCTCCTCAGACCACAATACTTTGATGAGCTCAAAATAATTATGTGAATTGGTGGTACGGACCTTATAGTTGGTAACGATTTATTATAGTTTTTTTTTGGTTTCTTGACTTCATTAATTAATTTCGCAAGTTATGTGAATTTGAATTATTTGATTTGGTTGTGAGAAAAAATTTAAGTGGAGTACAAACCCTAGAAAGGATGAGCAGGCAGAGCAAAAAATTTAGGGGAGCACTCTGAAGTCTGCTCCATAACATAATTTGTTAAACAAAAAGGGAGGAGTAGATTTATATTATGTATGAATCATTGTTGTGAATGAGACCTAAGGGAGTAGATGCATACCATGCAGAGAGCTAATCTAATCCTTTGGGGTACACTTCTGCCATTTTAGTAGATCATCACTTTTCCATTGAATCATGTGTTTGAAAAGAAGAAATCTTATTTTGATTTTTATTTTCATTTTTATACTCCTACATATTAAGAAATTTCAAACAAATAATTTTGCCCTTTTTATTAATAAGTGATTTAAATTTATTATCAAAATAAAATACGAATCTATTATATATATTAAATTGCAGTACATTAACACCATAACATGACATCTGTCATTCTCAAATTACACCACGTTTATAAGCATTAATTTTCAACCATATGAGACTACCAACCAATACTCCAGTGTTCTAAAATTTTAAACTACTTTATTATGTTGGTTTTTTAAATATAAAATTGAATCCAAATTTGAAGCCCTAACAACTTAATATTATCACCTAATTGAACTATTGCTTTACCCAAAATTTTCAATTCCATTATCACACTACAAATCTAATATTTAAAATTAAATCCAAATTCGGAGCAATAAAGTTGATTCTATAATCTGTTATATATATTAAATTTTAGTACATTAACACCATAACTTGACATCTGTCATTCTCAAATTATACCACGTCTACAAGCATTAATTGTCAACCATGTGAGACTACCAACCAATACTCCAGTGTTCTAAAATTTTAAATTACTTCATTATGTTGGTTTTTTAAATATAAAATTGAATCCAAATTTGAAGCCCTAACAACTTAATATTATCACCTAATTGAACTATTGATTTATCCAAAATTTTCAATTCCATTATCACACTACAAAACTAATATTTAAAATTAAATCCAAATTCGGAGCAGTAAAGTTGATTCTATAATTCCCATAATCAACTTTAAACTGATTCCAAAATTTCTAATATTATAACATAATTGAACAATATTATAACATACTTTCTAATATCAAATTAAAAAATTAAATCCAAATTCGAAGCAGTTTAAATAAAGTCTATTATCTAAATTAAATGTTAATATTCTCCGTAAATTAAATTTCAAAAATTATGTTACCTACAAAAATTAACTTTCACCCAAAAATATTGAAACGATCCAATAAATTCTATTTTCAAATTAAAATCAATCTCAAATTGATCTTATCCAACAAATTACATCAAATTCATGTTATAACCGTCAGGCAAATATTTTTAATTTTTTTACATTTAATATTATACCTTTACACACACAAAAAATTAAATCATTATTAATTTGGTATTGCTTAAATGTTAATCTTCTCCGTAAATATATTGACATATAATATTATCTCACCTAAAAAAATTATCTTTCACCCAAAAATATTGATCTTATCCAATAAATATAAATTCAATTTTCAATATTATCCATTTAAAATCCCATTAATTCTAGCAATCTCAAATTGAAATATATAACTATAACACAATATTATCCAATAATCTCTAGATTTTTTTAACAAAAAATATCTTCAATAAAATCATACAAAATCGCAACATTTAGGCGATACCAAATTAATAAATATATACCACCTCTTTCAGTCCAAATCACGCCACAAAACAATACTCTCCTTCATATATTTTTCGTTTATACAGTAAGCTTATTTTTCGTTGATTATTCTTCTTTTTGTACTTCTACTACATTTTGTTTTTTTTGCCTTACCCATAAATTTGACTGTTTTTGCTCTTTGATTATTTAGATGGCACTTACTAAATACGATTTTGTTGATAACATCAGTCCTGTAAAAGAAACATGGAAAATTAAGGCGCGAATAACTAGACTCTGAAGTATGCCTAGCTTCAACAAAGATGACTACATAAACAACATTGAGATGGTATTATTAGACAAAAAAGGTATACATACATACATGTATACATGAACTTTACAACGAATTTATAATAACTTACCATCTACAACTTCTTCCTTTGTACGATAGCATAATACAAGCCAGTATAAAAAGAACACATTACTAGCTGCAGTGGTTTTAAATTAAAGATCTTTTGTACTAATAAATCAAGACTTTTTAATTATGGGTGTCATGTGTTTGATTCATTATTGCTCCTATTAATTTTTTATGTTGGATTATTAGTAAGCTTTAACATAATGCCGCGTTAGTGTAGTAATTGCAAACTTAAGTGATAATATGAGACCCTTTTTGGATTGAAGAAAAATGGACTTATTTAGGTTATTTGTATATGCTTTGTTTGAGAGGTGTTTGAAACTTTGAAAGTGACTTTGAACATAGGTCATCTTAATTAGCTTTCATTAACTTATAGACTCGTGAAAGTTATTGATGGACGAATTGCTTAAAAAATTTCAATTGTTATGTATGTATATCCGTGTTTTCAATTTTTAAGTGTTTTTATATACTTAATTATCTGTGAGGGAATTTGTTAATGTTATGTGGAATTATGGAGTATTTGATAAATAACCTTTAGCAGATTAATAAAGTCAAAAGAACCATAAAAAAAATTATTCAACAGGAATATTGACTCTGCATTGGAAAGTTGGTGTTATGTATAGATTTTTGTAACGTTGGCAAAGAGTATGAATTATGTCATATACTGGGTTTCAATTCTATATTCCTTTAAAACTTATGTTGTTAGAGTACTCAACCAAATAATCGTCTGTAAAAACAAAGTTTTGAAACATGTCTAATTTAACCTTTACACGCTTGATGTTAAACTCATCTTTGTTCATATTTCTTTAGTATGGTTCGGTTAGTTATTTCAACTCATTGTAATATTAATAGTTTGATTGGGTTGATATATGTGATATCATGGATAAAGTGTGATCCTCTTCATGATATTGGAAACTAATAGTAAATACATGAACTTTACAATGTATTTATAACAACTTACAATCTACAACTTCTTCCTTAGTAGAATGGCAGAATATAAGCCAGTATCAAAAGAACACTTTTAAACAAATTTCAATCACTGGTCAAGGAAAACAAAGTTTTTATTATCACCAACTTTGTTGTCAATCAGAACGACGGCTCTTTCAAAGCCACGAAACATCCATACAAGATTAATTTATTATTTTCCACCTCATTGCGAGAGTCAATTGATGCTTCAATTTATACATATGGATTCCAATTCAGTCCATTTGATCAAATACTATCAAACGTTGTTGATGATTCCTACTTAATTGGTATGTTTTACAATTATTTTGTCTACAGCTTCTCCATACAAATTTTATTATTTAACTATATATTTATACTATTTTTGTTCAGATGTTATTGAAAAACTAACATTAATTGGAGATTTACAACTCAGTACAAACAATGGTAAACAAAGCAAGAGAGTTAATATTGAATTAATTGATAACACGTAAATTTTATATATTGGTAAAAACTACAATTATACAACAAAATTCGTATGATTTGTTTTTTCTAATGTTGTATTTATATACTAGTCAAAATGTATTGAGGTGCACATTGTGGGATGACTTTGCAAACCAAATTTGCTTATTCACTAAAACAAACACCCAAAATACAATTATAATTGTTTTACAATTTGCAAAAATTAAGTTCTAAAAAGGTAAATAATTATAGGTTTTGTAATTAATTTTTCATTTTTAACTTAACATCTATCTCTACATAGATCATCAGTGACATCTAAATTAAAAAATAAGTACAACAACATTGTTAAACTCAATGTTCGGTTCAAGGCTTTTGATAAATACAAACATCACTAAGGTTATTAATTTCAAGAATATGTATATTACATTCTTCTGTTTTTTCTCATACTACTCATTCAAAATTGATTTTTAAACAAAAATCACACTTATGTTGCCTAAATAACAGTCTCTATGTTGAAGAAAATGATTCAATTGCATTAAGTCATCTATCTAGCTAGAGCACATATTCTATTACAGATGAATTCCTTCAAAACTGTAATAGAAAAACTCTTGTTGAGATGCGGGATGCAACACAGGTATGAAACATTATTAGCTTACTTTTGTCATCGCATAAACGATAATTTAAATGTATTTAAATCTTATTTGATTTTCCTAATTTCCTATATACCAATCTAGGAGTCAATATGTGTCGTACTAGCTACCATCCTGTGCATAAAAACCAAATACAATTGGTTCTACAATTCTTGTAAAAAATGTAGAAAAAAAAGTTAAACTTGACAGTGAAAAATATTGGTGTGATAAATGTTGTGACTATGTCAAGTATGTTATACCAAGGTATTGTAATATAGTATTTTTTATGTGATATATTACATAAATAATTTTGACACCAAAACCAATTAAGTAACTACATACTACTAAATTTTAAAACAGATTCAAAGTTCAAGTTAAGGTTATGGATGATACGTCCAACGCATTTTTGTTGTTGTTTGATCGTAAAGCCCAACAAGTAGTAAAAAAACCAGCTTATGAACTGAGGGATCAATTACTAAAGGTAAAATTATAACTTAAGTGTTACTACATCTTTTCTGCATACAACCTTAAAGTTATATAATAACGGATTTTAATTCATATTTATGTCATATATTAAAGGGTGACGACTCTGACTATTTCCCGGATGAACTCAATTCACTGTTGCATAAGAGATTTCTTTTCAAAATATAAATAATGTCTTATAATTTGAAGGCAAATTATACAACATTCACAGTTGTTAGAATGACTGACGATGAAAAAATAATTGAACCTTACACAAGCTTATGTGGTGGAACTCAGGTCTTTTTACCACATGTACTTATTGTCAAATTTATTTGACTTATTATTCTATATTTTCATCATTTTTTATATGCTGTTTTATTCTTGTTCCTATAGTCCATACAGGGGGAATCATTATATGATATATTTGACGTTGATGTTGTCACACCTATAAGCAAAAGGCCTAGACCTTTAATCAGCGATGATGATGTGCAATGATCTTAGTCAACTAATGTTGAAATCTCAACTAACATTTCGCACAAGAAAATCAAAGTTGAGAAGGATGACAACTTGACTGCTTCAAATGAATTTGAACCAGTCCACCATTTTACATAGATATGGTTGTCATTTTTAGCAACAATGATGAACTTTAGCATTATCATGTTTTGGGTAGTTAGTGTGGATGTTTTGGATGAAACTTTCTGGTTTTAATGTTGATCATGGAGTATTTTTAAATCTAAATTGTTTATCTACATTTTCCTTAATTTAATGTTTATACTATAAAAGCATTCATCTTCTGTCGTTTAAATATTAACCAATAATAGCACATAACTCTCACACAAAAAATTTATTACTTTTTTTACACCTAACAAAGTATTTAATATCATGTCATTTCTTCCACTCCCCATCCGCTTTAGGTCGTATAGTGAAGTCCCTCTGCATGCAGCACGTGGCAATCGATCAAACCAACAACAAAAGAATAAAGTAAAGAAAAAAAAATAAAAGAAAAAAAGTCTTAAATATGAATCAAACATATATATTATTTTTGTATTAATATAAGACTTACCATGATATTGATTGAACTAACATCTATCTATATACCATAGGCGATATTTTTTTATGAGACTTATTGTATGAAAAAAGGATCATGAGTATTGAAAACAAATGACATTAATAGCAATATTTAACAATTCAAGAAAGGATCAATTCATTTGGTTAGTAATGCATCCCTATTTTGTGGACTTGATCATCAATTTTATGAGTTCAAAATTTTTAAATCAATGTTGGACTATATATTCTAAAATACGCATCAAACTTAACTGGCAAAATATACTTTACTTATTCATGTATACAATTATTACATTACTCAAAAGCAATATATGCATATGCTAGATTTTGTTTCAAGAGTAGTAATGTTAAAGGAATGGAATGGCCTGGGAATTGAAAGGCAATTCCTTTCATAATGAATTCATTCATGTTTGGTTAGTCACTTGGAATGAGCATTCCATTACTTTAGTTATTCCATTCCCATTTGACTGTGATTTTTCATTCCTTTCTAAATAGGTGCATTTATTAAATCTGGATTGTTTATCTGCATTTTGCATTATTTTATGTTTATGCTATAAAATTGAAATTGATTTCGCATCCTTAATAATAAAAATCTTCATCTTTTGTCGTTTAAAAATTATCTCATAATTGCACATAACTCTCACACAAAATTTTTATGAAAATTTTAAAACATTTACAAATATTTAATATTATGATAAATATAGATCAGTGTTCCGATTTGTGCAATGGCACGAGATTAATAATAACTCAATTGGGAAAACATGTGATAGAAGCAAAAGTAATTTCAGGAAGCAATTTTGGACACAGAGTTTTCATACTTCGCTTGGTCTTAACACTGTCAGACCTTAGATTACCTTTAAAATTCCAAAGAAGACAATTTCCCTTGGTTGTTTTGCTTTTCCATGACAATTAATAAGAGTCAAGGGCAATCTCTCTCACATGTTGGACTGTATCAAGAGTTACAAGCAAAAGTGGATTGAAAATCCTAATTTGTGAGAACGATGGACAAACATACAATACTACAAATAATGTAGTTTTCAAGGAAGTGTTTCACAATTTAATATGGAAAGGTTTGACTTTTTTTAGCTATTATCTTTTCGCTGCTTAGTATTACTGTAAAACCAAATTATTTTGTTCTTAAATCTCTTGAAATTCTTATTATAACCAGTTTTAATCTTTACAAGTAAATCTAAAAGCTGTATTTGCAAAACCATCTCGAACGAACAAAAATTCAATAGTGAAGTAAAAAATAAAACTCGACAAACTCTCAATCCTACCCCCTACTACTTCTTCATATTTTTAAGCATCAACTTTGAATAATAATAAAATTTGGAGTTTTCCTTGAGGTATAAAACTTTGAATAATAATAATAATAATAATAAATTTTTGGAGTTTTCCCAATGGTGTTGGTTGTTGCAAGTTTGAAATGGTAAGTTACGCGGAGTTGCAACATATATGTAAGTGTTGTTGTTGAGTGAACGGACATATTGACTCCACGATAGTAATTACGCCGAAATAGGGAGTTATTTTTTTCCCCTAAAGCACTAATGTCTTATTTTGATTTAATATTAATATGTGGCCTATGTGGCCTAGCAAGGGTTGTTTATTTGATCTTTTGGCTTACTATAAAATATTTTTTGATGAAAATAAATGATTACGTAATTATATACAATGGATCATAATTATACAAGTTATTTTTGTTAAATATTTGTTTGATAAATTTTCAAATTATATATATATATCATTCTCTTATTATATTTTATTTTTTTAAACTCAAGTATAAATTTATAATTAACAAAATAAATAATCTCGCCGCATCGCGCGGGTCTGAAGCTAGTAAATTGTTGAAAATTAAGTCGACTCATAACTTTTTTCTTCCTATTTAAAATAGGACACATCCAAAATAAATTTTCTACTACAAATAGATTCCTTTTTAAAATAACACTCCTGTTAAAAATAGAACTCTTCGTTTTCATAATAACAATTCTTTTGTGGATAGGATTCAAGAAGTAACCCCACATAAATATTTATATTAGGACACTGTTTTGACAAGGAGGGCTTAATGGTTAAATTAGGTTAGGTCATCTTTTACTACTATAAAATTGGAAAGACGAATATTAATGGACTTCCTCCACCTTGCGATCTCACAAGGGAAGAAAGTCGGAGAAATATTGAAACGCCTCATATAGTACGTCTACATGGTTTTCTTTTCTTTTAAACTAGTTTAAATTTCAATTTCTCACAATATTTTCAAGTTCAGTTATGTGGGTATTTAATCTTTTGTGGATTGTTATTAAACTGTGTTTTTTAAGCATAAGTAATTTAACACCTTCTAGTTTCATGACTTCATAGTGTTCCACAGTTGAAGCTGTGGTGTTATGACTTTAATCATTTAAATTCGCTGTTGATAATGAGCAGAGCAAATATATTTTTTAGTGACAGTTTTACGTTTAGTTTAACTATATTGTAAACTTGTAGCGACATTTATTATTATAACAGTATAATTATTGTTTTGATATTATCAACGACCTTTAAATCACGAATTCACAGGGTTTATATTTTCAAATTTAGTTGGTTGGTAACATAGATCGTCGTGTCGGCAATTAACTATGCAGTGAAAGTAATACCCGTTTTTGTTCTACAAAAATTTAGTTGGTTGGTAACAAGACATCGGATTTTATATGTTCCCTTGAGCTTGGGCTAGCTACACCAAATTAATCTCTCTTATTATTTGTAAAATCGTATATCAATATTGCAAATCTCCTCCTTATATTCGGCAATAGAATGTAATTAACCTAATTCAGTAAGAAAGTTAAAGCAGTGGGGTTGTGATTTAATTGTTTCACTTTTAATTGTTGATATTTTGTAATACATATATTGAATTATTATTAATGTTGAATGAACTGTGTCAGTCACATAGATGGAAGACATTGACTGTGAATTGATTGCTTCTATTATTTAACTTGATTAGATTAGAGCCATGGTTAATTATCATTGGAAGTGTGCCCGCAACATTCTTTAGGAAAGCTCTGCTGTAGGCAATGAATCTCTACACATGTTCATATATCTTCTTATTTTCTACAGAGAATGTGGATCATAACAGGGAGACACAATGCACCACTCTTCTTTCCCGACGAAATCATGTTTGAGATCTTGAGTCGGTTGCCAGTAGAGTCTTTGTTGAGATTTAAGTTTGTTTGCAAGCGATGGTACGACATAATTATGGATGATAAATTTGTAGAAATGCACACGAGACGCGACAAAGGTGTGACATATTGCTACTCTAAACGTGAAGGTCAAACTCTTAATCTTGACGGCGTTGAAGAAACATTTAATTGTTTACATGCGGTTGATGGGTTGTTACTCTGGAGAAGCATATCCTCTGACAAGTACTATATAAGGAATCCTTCAACAAAACAAATACTTAATCTCCCTGATCCACATAAGAAGGTTTGGTTAATGCGAATTTTTTATAATTCATCAATTGGTGCGTATAATGTTGTTTCCATATACTTGGGGGAAAAAGGAAAGTCCGAGTATAACTGTGAGGTCCTTGATCTTGGGAATGATGATCCTTCATGGAGACCCCTCAATATCTCCAAATTTCATGATCTAAGGCTAGAAAAGGTGATGATTCGTTTCACAGTATTAGATCTCATCTTATATTGCATGACGTTAGCTAAGGTTGGTTCAAGAAATTCAGAAATCATTTGTTTCGATCTAGAAAAGGAGGTCAGTACTAGCGTAACTGTGCCGCGAAGCTTCTTTTCTGAGTGGCGGGATGTTAAGTTTATAGGTTGGGGTGGCAAGCCGGCCCTGGCATATTTTGTGGAAGGGGAACTACTGAATGTTTGGGTGTTGGAAGATTACAAGAAACAGAAATGGTCCGACTGTAAAATTGTTATTTCCATGCCATTCTTGAAAAATCCGAATTTGAAGGGTCTTTGTCCTGTGGTTGCTCGAGATGGGGTGGTAATTCTTGTTCATGTAAACATGGTCGAATCTTTTAAGTATGTTATTGCATCAAAAGAACTGCAGCAATTTCCTGCAGCAAGCTGGGACATTGTGCGCGTCAAAGCAACCCTGGTTACTCTCAAAGGAATGCAACCAGAGACGAAGACCAGATGCCTAAATGAACTCAAAAAGGTGTAGCTGTCCTGAAGTTTTGGGTTCAAATTTTCTTTTGTTGGGCTTCTCAGACTGCAATCCTTGATGAGTTCAAGACAGTATTTATATATATATATATATATATATATATATATACCTTTAGTTAGTTCAGATTTTTTTTATATTTTTTATGGTTTTTGGTTTTGTGACTTCATTCTATTAGATTTTATGAATTGAATTATTTGGTTTGGTTCTGAAGAAATAGAAAGTACTCCGAGTAAATGATAAACAATTGCATGAAGAGGGAAGGAACGGACCAAAAGGCTAGGCTTGCTTATGGTTGTAATCAAGTCGAATTAAGTAGTAATTGTTCGAGTTGAATCGTTATAAAAGTATCGATTAATTATTTATCAATTTTTTAAAGACTCAATAATTATTACGCATACCCACAATTACCCATGGGTAGCCAAAAGAATAGGAATAAATTTATTCGATCATCTTTTTAAATATTGCTTTTGTACCCCATCGATGATACTCACGAGTTACCCTGATGATTCAGAGTGGGAACCAATTTTAGTAAATAAAAACCTCAAAAATTGATAAGGATTTCAAGCAACTTATTGGCTAAATTACACACCAAAAGTATCCTAGTGGAAGGTACGCTAGTAGTAGAGTTATTTCTTAACCTCAAGTAAACAGTCTACCTCTCAAAAGAAGTAATACTATGAAAGAATTAACTAAGAACTTACATGAATAACCTAATTTTTAAGAGTTTTCCCTAGCTCCTTCTCCAAGTTTTTCTTAAAATAAATTGTATATAAAATACACCGTATATTTAATTTCTTTTTAAAAAAATAAGTTATTCAAAAAAAATAATTGATGAAATATCTATAAAATGATTAACTAGTATTAATTTAAATAACTACAATTAATAAGAGGAACAATGTACTTCTGAATTTAAAATTTAATCGTAGTTACATTATCTTTTAATGGGCTTGATCGAAAATAATTCTAAACCTTAACAAATTATTTTCAATCAAATTTGGGCATATATATATATATATATATATATATATATATATATATATATATATATATATATATATATATATATGACCGATTCATTGACAAAGGGATAAAAATAAAATTATTCTTACAACATATTTCAGCCGTCTAGGCTGAGATTTGATAACTTATATAGCATTCGTCTGCAGTATAATATTCAGGTATCCGTAAGTATTATGCTACGAGCGAGTGATATTGTCTAAAATGCCCCCAACATTAAAATGAACAAATTTACCGTCCACAATATTATACTGCGGACACTAGTTTAATTATAAAATTGCGTTCGTCATTGTTCATAACAATTATTTTGATCTCATCTCGTTTTCACAGTAGCGAATTGGGTAATTATAATTAGAGCTATCAATTTTTCTATTTCTTCTTGCAGATAACATGAATCTGTAACGAGTATATACAGGAGAAATAGAAAATTTATAGCCCTAATTATAAAACTGCATTCGTCATCTAGTTTTGACAGTACCGATCTGGATTGTTTGACTTAATGCTATTAAGTTTTTTTCTTCTTCTTCTTGTTTAGTATTCTTACTGATTCATGTTTGTCAATCATCTTAGATAATATGAATTTGCAAATGTATTATGCAGGAGAAGAACAAAATTTTATAGTTTTAAAAAGACTCATCCGCAGCATAATACTACGAATGAATGTATTTACAATAATGTTACTAATAGTTTAATTAAATGCATGACACTATTGTAAATACTTTCGTCACAATATAATACCGCGGAATAACTTTTTTACAATAATGTCATGCATAATTTAATTAAATGCATGACATTATTTTAAACGACGACGTTTTGAAATTTCATCATCCGCAGTATAATACTACATACGAGATAACTAAAAAAAATTAACCGTCTGCAGATTAATAATTCGGACGAAATCTACTTGAGTAAGTGCAACAGATTTGGGTGAAATTTTTTTGAAGAATCTTTTTAAAAAAATAGTAACATCGTTTTTCATAACGATGTTATTACATTCTTACAGATATTATTCAACAATACTTCACCCAAATTTCTTTCATCCTCCTCGAATGTACACCTCGTCTGCAGTTTAATATTAGTGACGGTAAATTTTTTTTAATTAACTAGATCGATTGTTAAAACAATTAGAATAATGAATAATAAGCAATATTTAAATAATGAAGGACATGAACATGGACAACATTCATGCCTATAAAGAATATATATTTCTTTTCGTTCTGAAACTTTTGAGTATTGAAGATAAGTAAATAACATCTCATATTATTTAAAGTGGACTGGATTACTTATATTCAAAGAGCCAGGAGAATTTTCTCGCCATTAATGAGAAAACGATTATTATCCCAACGTAATCGGTTGAAATTCTCAACAATTGATTGCAACAAAAATCCTAGCACTCGTAGTATAATACTGTGGACGAAGGGCACCCGTCTGCAGTAGAATACTTGCGGACGAAGGAAAAACAAAAGACCAGTCCCTATACTACGGACGGTGAATTTGTTCATTTTAATGTTGAGGACATTTTAGACAATATCATTCATCCACAGTATAATAGTGTCGATATTTGGATATTATACTACGGACGAGAGTCATGTAAGCTGTCAAATCTCAGTTTAGACGACTGAGATCTATTGTAAGAATAATTTTATTTTTATCTCTTTATCAATAGATCGGTCTCCATATATATATATATATATATATATATATATATATATATATATATATATATTATAAAGCCCGCATGGCGCTTTTGATAATTTTGTGTGACATTTGTCTTTTTTCTTTTTTCTCTTTTATTCCTACAAATTTAGATATATTATTATTTTATTTTTTTATTTTAATTTTAATTTTATTTTTTTATTTAATCCTTTAAATTTTATAAAATTTTAATTGTATCCTATATGATTTACACATGAGTGTTAATATATATAAAAGTTCGAATTGACCGAACTCAAAAGCAAACCTAAAAAATTAAATTGGACAAAATTTAATAACTTTAATTTTGAAATTGAGAGGGCGTATAGTAATGAGTTGAGTTTGTTTCGGATTAAAACTGTTTTGCTAAAGCCGAGCAACAATCAGATTTAAGGCCTAAATAATTATAAGCACTGATCGGATTCATACGCGACTCCAAAAGGCGAGACTTTCAATTTTCTGCAAGGTTAGGTAAAAAATTCATGCTTATGCCGTTCTTCAAACCCTAGCATAAATTTTATTGGTAATTCTCTGTAAACCCTACCATAAGTTGTTGCTAATTCTGCGTTTATTGTTTAGCACAAAAAACGAATAAGAAAGAATTATAACATTTTTCATATCTGTGATTTCTTATTATTCATGTTAGTGATTTTTTTCAAATTTTTTTGTTTGTATATTTTTAGTTTGTTTATGATCAGTTTTGTCTAAAAATGGCCATAATTAAAGCTGATTTTTCTAAATAAAAATAATTGCCCTTTCCGTTAATTTTTATGCTCTGTTAATATCATCTCACTTGTTTAATTTATATGAAATTTTTTGGAATTGTTTGCATTTAGTGGTGATATGAGTTAAGGATTCCGGTTATTAAGTTGCAAATTGTTTTGAGTTTGTCCTGATGCTCAAGAGTTAAAGTCGAGTTAAGTTTCTATAATATGTTAATTCCTTCTTTTTCTTTAATTTTGATCAGATACAACTTGCTGCGTTTCAAGTAATTACTAGTTAGTGCTAAAGATGCCAACAACAAGAGAAAAAAAGACTGAAAAAAATGTGGGAGATGACCAATATATAACTGCAAAGATTATGAACAAGAAGATTTTGTTTTCCAATAGTGAACCTTTCATTCCCCATGAAATATATTTCGAGATCTTGGGTTGGTTGACAGTAGCGGATCTGCTGAGATGTAAGTGCGTGTGCAAGAAATGGTTTGCAATGATTCAAGATCGAAAATTTATGGAAATGCATATGAAACGGGCTGAAAGTAGATATCTACATAAAAGTGAAGATGGAACTACAGGTTCAAATGAGATTGACCAAACATTCGAAATATTACATCATTTTGATGGTTTGTTCGTAGAGCTTGGCAGTTCCTCCGAAGAACTCCGTATACGTAACCCTGCAACCAGAAGAATACTTAATCTGCCCTATCCAAATCAGGAACCCTCACAGTTGTTCGTCTCTTACCTTCCTTCCACGGGTTCTTATAAAGTTATCTCAGTATATGATGGTGATCTTGAAGGCAAGAAAGCTAGTTGTGAAGTTTTAGATATTAGCAGTGGAAATCTTCAATGGAAGCCTCTTGAAATCTTTAACTATTGTGAACAAGATAGGATGCAAGAAAAAATTGAGGTCCGAATGTTTGATAGAATCTTTCATTTTACTAGGTTGGTTGAGGATGGATTGGGCGAATCTGAAATAGTTTCAATGGACCTCGATAAAGCAGTCTTTACAAGTTGTAAAGTGCCGAAAAGATTATTATCTAATTGCCAAAGGCTTATGTATTGGAACAAGAATCTTTCACTTGCTAGCATTGTGGATGAGGAATTACATGTTTGGGTGTTGGAGCATTATAAGAAGCAAAAATGGGCTGACAGGAAAATTGTTATTCCCTTGCCATTCCTGAAAAAATATCCAAGTATGAAGGAGTGCCTTGATCCTTGTTTAGTAGAAGGTAGCATAATGTGGTTTTGTGTGAATTATGACAAATTGGTTGGCTATGATTTCAAATCCCAAAAAGTTGTCGATGTTGTTTGTGCTCCGGAGGGAGAGAAATTAGTATGCGCGTACCGCCCCAGCTTGGTTACTCTGAAAGGAATGCAAGCATATGAGAAAGACCATTCAAATGAAGTCAAGCAGTCATCCTAGATTTGTAGGCTCGTTTTTCTTTCCTTCTCATATTACTATCTTGGATTTTCTCACTGTTTATTTCAGCTTTACATGAGATACTTCCTTTTGCAGTTTTTTCATAGTTGTCTTTCAAACTAAAAGATTATCATTATTGGGAATTCCTTATGTTCTCCTTTCAGTGAGCATGCTTTCTTTGAAAGATTAGTCTGCACAATACCATTTTTAATTGATTTGAATTTCTCTCCTTTGGATAAATAATGATTAAATAAAGGAAAAAGTGTTTCTTTTCCTTTATGATAGTTCTCAAGTGGGTGGTGGGGTTCAAGCATTTACTATTTCCTAGTCACCAAAAGGAGGATGATCATGAAATTTAGTAACTTTAACATGATTCCATGTGAAAAACATTTTCATTAAGTTGCATTATGTCGAATAGTTGTTTTCCTATGATAAAGACAGTTCCATATGAAAAACATTTTCATTAAGTTGCATTATGTTGAATATTTATTTTCCTACGATAAGTATGGATTCTCATGATGCTTATAAGAAAAAAAACAAACAAGTACCATTTGAATGTACTCTTGTTTCTTACTGCTTGTGAATACTCCTGCTCTGTAGTTGTGATTATGAGGTTCTTGACTTTGCTCTTAAAGTATGCATGAAATGGATGAGAAACATAGACCTAGTGTTTTAGACCACTTTACTAGATCAAAATATGACCTAGTAATATATTATGATGTTTGCTGAAAGTTGTCTGTATGTGAAACATTTCATGGTCTTACATCTTCACTAATTTTTTTAAAGGGACTAAATATGTATACCTCTGCCCATCTATTTTTTTGTATTTCCATTGAAGTATGAATATTCGTGTGCTTTTTCTTTTCTAATTTTTTCCCATTTCTTGCTTATTCTAAATGGCTTCAAGTAAGCTAAACTTGATCGATCCGTATAAAGAGAGCTGTTTCCCGATATACCTAAGAGTAGCATGATTTTCTTGACGTTTTAATATGTTTCCTGATCCATATAAAAACATCATCATTTTGTAAATTACTACTTGCACAAAAACAAAACTGCTCCACAAGTTTTAAAGAAACATCACCCTGATCTTTGTGCAGAAAACTATCTTATTTCTTTGTGCAGAATACTATATTTTTTCAGCCAGGTTTTTTTCCGAATACTTATCTTTCGCCTCATGATTTTTACCTCGTCTCAGAGGAACTTATTTTTAACTGAATGACATTTTAATCTGACTAAAAACCTTTATAAAAGGATCCTTAGTGACACAAGATTTTGTAGTTGTTTATACATCTTACGATGTTTGTAATTTTCCCAAAATCGCACCTTTGGATGATTTTTAAATTAATTCTTGCAAAATCACATCCAGCAAAGTTTTCATCAATCGAAAGTAAAGCTTACACCATGATACAAGAAGTTTTTTCTAACCAAGCTTGGAAAGAACATCATTGAGTGCAGATACGGTTTCAGCATAGGACTTCTCTGCTTTAGGGGTGCTCTTAGTCTTTGCTGCATAGTCCAACTGGAAAAAGAAGAAAAGAATTGGCTCAAGGACATACAACAATTATAGTTAGCCATACAAGTCCATTTAGCATATAGCGTAGGCACGTCTCAATCTATACTTGCATGAAAAGACTTAAATGAGAAAGTCGAGGGTTCAACTCACGTCGTTGATGACCTGGAAGAGCTTTTCCGTGAGTTCTTTGAGCGATTTCTTTTCGTCTTTTGGTTTAGCAGAAATGATGGTGTTCAGATCAAAGCGAAGATACCCTGCCTTATTACGAAGATCATTTTGGACGTAAGGCCATTCCTTCTTGTCGATGAACTGCTTCACATTAACAATTTCCTTTGCTGACTCCTTTACCCTCTTTGCTGCCTCAGACGGTGGCAGCGGTTGCAGGTAAAAACGCTCCTTCAGAGGTAAATCGGTGTCTCTGGCCTGATCTGAGTTTTCAGTTCCAGCTACAAATCCAAAGATTTGGCAACCAAAATTATCAGAAATATCGAAGTACTAACAGTCGAGTTTTTCAAAGAAATTAAAATATTCTTCACTTTCTAGCACCACCTGAATAGATAGGTGGTTTCCACGTTCTTTGTTGATCCTGGATAGGTGAAGCTTAGCTGCTTAGGTCAATTGGTTATATCTTAATCTGACTTGTGGAGTGTTTAAACATCAAATTTTAAAGGTGTCATCATTTATTAGGTTAAGCATGATGGTAGTTACTCTACCTTATTATAATTAATTTTCTTGGCTAACATTCTTTTCATATACCACCAGATGCATCTAGTCATTTACCTTCTTGTTTGTCACCCTTGTTAAGGTTATGCTCTCATAAGTCATATTTTGCGTGATTAAATATCCAAGTAAATCATGCAATGTAGAAGCAATAGAAGTGTACTAATGTTATGCAGATCAATATACTTTGCTATGTAAGGTGGAAAAATGATCTGCCCCTTTGGTCATTTTATATTCTTTGATTGAAACTTCCATCTTTTATAAGTCTTTTAAATAAACAGATATGTTATTTATCTTGGGGTCCGTTCGGAAATGATTTATTTTTTTTTGACTTAAAGTTAAAATTTTAGTAGATTTGTAAGTTAAAATTTTAGTAGATTTATAAGTAAAAGTATTCGGTATCTCTTTTACTTATAAGTCCGAAATTATACTTATAAATAAAAGTTGTGGATGTGTTCGGCTAATAATGACTTATAAGTTAAAATAAAATATAAAGATTACTAAATTATCCTTTAATAAAATGAACATTAGAAAAATAAAAGAAGGTATTTATGTTATTTTATAGTCGTTGACAACTTAAAAAAAATATAAGTCATTTTTTTAGAACAAAAATACATACTTATTTTCTAACTTATAAGTGAAAAAAAAAGTTTCTCCTGAACAGTTTTTTTGACTTACGTACTTATAAGTTGAATTAATTAACTTATAAATAGCTCGTGAAGAGACACTTGCTGCTTGGAGTGTTACATCTTGGAGTGTTACGTATCATTGGATTCTCGTCTCCTTTCTGTATAATGCACCCTACAGTGACTATGATTACAAAATTATATTTTTACATTTTAAGTTAATTTGCCAACTCTTAATATTTATAATTAAAACATTAATTTTGAAAGTAACATATATGTAACTACTATATAATAATTATAACTTTTTGCACTAAATACATTTATATCGATTTTGAATTTCAAGATTTTATAAATTAACTTAAAAAGTCGGAATGTATCTCTCATTTGAAACGGGAGACTTACGCAATCCACCGGAGGGAGGCGGAGGTGGCCCAACCTTGATGGAAGTTGCAGCAGCTATCACTTCTTTGGCAAACGAGGCAGAGGCCAAGCCAGCGGCAACTAGGCCGAACACAGCACGACGGCTGGTCTCGGTCTCAACTGGCACCTGCTGGGCTCTAATGGCAAACACCGGTCGAGCCATAGAAATTCGGCTGTTGCTGGCTGTGCTCAAGCGGCTTGAGCCATTGAGCTGGAGGCAACCTTCCAAGACAGCCTGAGCGGAACCACGTAGACCAGCCATTGAAGCCATAGCTTGAGCCATCTCTAGACTTTCTTGGTCAGTAGTTTTTTGGTAATTGGGATCCTTTGTAGCAAACAAAGTGAGAGATGGGCAATATATGCGGAATATAACGCTTTGTTTTTCCTAATTTCTGTGATGTAGAGTCAGCATCTTATCTGTTTTTTGGATAATTTAGATGTCCTATATTAGGCATTGACCAATGGTTGTTTGAGTACTTGACAAATAGGATTTCGTATTCTTTATGCCAATAGGGTTTTGACACGTGCTAACATCTCCAATGGTTGTTTGAGTACTTGACAAGTAGGATTTCGTATTCTTTATGCCAATAGGGTTTTGACACGTGCTAACATCTAGTTTTGTTAACATGTTATGCAGTTAGTATTAATTAACATTGTAAACTTTTTATGTAAGTCTGGCAAATGAGCTAGCTAGCTATTCATCCTGAAGTTTGTTTATTTTGAATTTCACATATTTTTAAATTTAAAATTAATATGATTTATTTAGCTTTTAATCGATGTAATATTTAATATTGTAAATTATCTAAATAATATAACTCATATAAATTTTTATTGTTTTTTTAGTTTTTAAAAAAACTACATCAATTTAAAAATAAAAAATGCCTAAATTATTGACTTTAAATAGTCAATTTTTATTTTATATTTTGAAACGGAATAAAATTAGATTTGGAGCAACACAATGTTCTCTTCATTTGAAAATAAGATTTAATTTTTTTAAAATTATTATTTAAAAATTGAATAGAATTACCTCAGACATAACTTTTATGAATAATTATTTCCTATAAAGCTAAAATATATCATTACAAACGATTTGTTTAAAAACGAGTCTAAGTATGTTGTCAAAAAAAACAAACAAACTATTAACACATGTATTGCATCACATACCACATCGATTAGATCGTAGAAATCCTTCCTTATTTATTTACAATCATTACAAACATTATAGAAATTTCAGATCATTACAACATCGAACCAAGTTTTCATCAATCGAAAGAAAAGCTTACACCGTGAAAGTTTCCAGCAGAGAAGTTTTCTCTAACCAAGCTTGGAAAGAACATCATTGAGTGCAGATACGGTTTCAGCATAGTACTTCTCTGCTTCAGGGGTGCTCTTAATCTTTGCTGCGTGGTCCAACTGGAAAAAAGAAGAAGAGAATTGGCTCAAGGACATAAAAAAATTATAGTCAGCCAGATAAGTCCATTTAGCATATAGCGTAGGCACGTCTCAATCTATACTTGCATGAAAAGACTTAAATGAGAGAGTCAAGGGTTCAACTCACATCGCTGATGACCTGGTAGAGCTTTCCAGTGAGTTCTTTGAGCGATTTCTTTTCGTCTTTTGGCTTAGCAGAAATGACGGTGTTCAGATCAAAGCGGAGATACCCTGCCTTATTACGAAGATCATTTTGGACGTAAGGCCATTCCTTCTTGTCGATGAACTGCTTCACATTAACAATTTCCTTTGCTGACTCCTTTGCCCTCTTTGCTGCCTCAGATGGTGGCAGTGGTTGCAGGAAAAAACGCTCCTTCAGAGGTAAATCGGTGTCTGCAGCCTGATCAAAGTTTAGAGTTCCAGCTGCATATCCAAAGATTTGGCAACCAAAATTATCAGAAATATCAAAGTACTAGCACCCAAATTTTTCAAAGAAATTAAAATATTCTTCACTTTCTAGCACCACCTGAATAGACAGGTGGTTTGCACATTCTTTGTTGATCTTAGATAGGGGAAGCTTAGCTGCTTAGGTCAATTGGTTATATCTTAGTGTGACTTGTGAGTGTTTAAACAACAAATTTTAAAGGTGTCACATATTAGGTTAAGCATTATGGTACTCTGCCTTATTACAATTTTCTTGACTAACATTCTTTTCATATACCACCAGATGCAATTAGTCATTTACTTCTTGTTTGTCACCCTTGTTAAGGTTATGCTCTCATAAATCACATTTTGCGTGATTAAAAATATCCAAGTAAATCATGCAACGTAGCAGCAATAGAAGTGTACTAATGTTATGCAGATCAATATCCTTCGCTTTGTAAGGTGACAAAATGATCTGCCCCTTTGGTCATTTTATATTCTTTGATTGATCAAACTTCCATCTTCTAAATGTTAAAGTCTTATAAATAAATAGATATGTTACATGTCTTGGTGCTTGGAATGTTACATATCATTGGATTCTTTTACTATATAATAATTATAACTTTTGTTACTAAACACATTTATATTGATTTTGAATTTCAAGATTTCATAAATTAACTTAAAAAGTCGGAGCGTATCTCTCATTTTGAAACGGGAGACTTACGCAATCCACCGGAGGGAGGCGGAGGTGGCCCAACCTTGATGGAAGTTGCAGCAGCTAGCACTTCTTTGGCAAACGAGGCAGAGGCCAAGCTAGCAGCAACGAGGCCGAGAACAACACGACGGCTGGTCTCGGTCTCAACTGGCACCTGCTGGGCTCTAATGGCAAACACCGGTCGAGCCATGGCAATTCGGATGTTGCTGGCTGTGCTCAAGCGGCTTGAGCCATTGAGCTGGAGGCTACCTTCCAAGACAGCCTGAGCGGAACCACGTAGACCAGCCATTGAAGCCATAGCTTGAACCATCTCTAGACTTTCTTGCTTAGTATTTTTTGGTAATTGGGATCCTTTGTAGCAAAGCGAGAGATGGGCATTATGCTTATATGCGGAATATAACGCTTTGTTTTTTCCTAATTTCTGTTACGTAAAGTCAGCATCTTATCTATGTTTTGGATAATTTGGATGTCCTATTGGCCAATGGCTGTTTGAGTTATTGACAAAGTAGGATTTGGTATTCTCTATGCCAATAGGGTTTTGACACGTACTAACATCTAGGATTTTTTTAACACGTTATGAGTAATAATTACTAGTATCGTGTAATGTCCCTATGCAATTCTGCAAATGAGCTAGCTAAGCTACTCATCTTTCGCCAATCTGACATTTTTTAAAATTTAAAATTAATATAATTTGTTTACTTTTTAATTGATGTAATAATTAATATTGTAAATCATTTAAATAATATAACTCAGTTAAATATTTATTGTTTTTTTAATTTTTAAATAAATCACATCAATTTATAAATTAAAAATGTCTAAATTATTGACTTTAAATAGTCAAATTTTAATTTTATATTTTGAAATAGAATGAAATTAATGTTAACAAAGAAAATTAGATTTGGAGCAACACAATGTTCTCTTCGTTTGAAGATAAGAATTAATTTTCTTAAAATTATTATTTAAAAATATTAAATAGAATTACTTTAGACATAACTTTTATGAATAATTATTTGCTATAAAGCTAAAATATATTATTACAGAAAAATTGTTTAAAAATGAGTCAAGTATGTTGTAAAAAAAAATAAAATGTTATGTGGGTCGAAGTCTCGAAGACATTTAAGCTTAATTTTTGGAATTCCTTTTTCAGCTTTTTCAATTTTAAAAATTAAAAAGCTTGATTTTTTATTTTATTTTTATTTTATAAGAAAAGCGGACATCACATAAAAAGTCCGACTTGACCCCACATAACCCGCCCGTCAGTACTAGCGCCAGATGCCAATTCAAAACAATTCAAATTTCACTTTAGGGCTTCTCCGCGATTCTCCCCCTCTCTCCCCACAACGTTCATTCCCAACATTACCAAACACCAAATTTTACGAAGGGAATTTATGCAATTCGCGGGATCAGAAGACTCAATCTCTGGAAACTGCGTCCAATCGGTTTTTGCTTTTCCTCAGAGAATAAATGGCTTCTCGACATCAGAACAAACCCCCTCCTCGCAGTCCTTCCAGCGTAAGTTCTCTCTCCGTCAAAACAAATGTTTGTATTTGTTATAGGCTGATTTTGATTAGATTTGTAAATAAAAGTATTTGAGGACATGTGAATATATGAATGTGTTTTTGTATGAACATACGTATGAGCTGTATGGCCATTTTTGGTTATGAAATTTAGTTGTTAATAATTTTTTGATAAAGAAATAGTTTTTATTTGTTATATGTAGCGCTCTCTTGTGTTTGCCTTTTTACCACTAATTGGGTTTAATTTTTTCTTCCGATTAGCAGTATGTTTATGTTTTTGTGTATGTATAAACATTTATATAGGTTTTGAGATTTTTTTTTGTTTTGTTTTGAATTTGGGTAATTTTTGGTTTGCTGGGTAAAGTAAACTTTAATATAAACTTATGAATGAGCTCTAGGGTTCTTTTGTTATGTTACTAATTTAGCTATTTTTTCTTTCAATCTGCAGAAAATTAGTGCCCATGATGATGCTCCTTTAGATAAGCGTAGGAAAGTTGCAAGTGGAAGGATGATGGGATCTACAACTGCTAGTCGAGGGCGACAGGCCTTTGCTGTGGTTACTAACCGGCAGGATGCTGTGTTGACTAATCGGCAAGATGCTGTGGTGGGTGGTACTGCTGATTTGGGAGGAACTGAGGGCTCGGAGTGTGGAAATGTTGAGTTCTCAAAGGAGGAAGTTGAGGCATTGTTGAATGAGAAAATTAAAGGAAAGAGGTTTGACTTAAAGGTCTGTTCCATTGCATTCTTTCAATTTTTAATTGATATGAGAAGTTCACCAGGCAAGCTAACTCTTAAAAGTTATTGTTGTTTTCCTTTTCGTTTTAATTGGGTCCCTAACAGTTAACAGCAGTAGATATTACAGCTATTGTCTCAATTCTACATGCCCATTTTGGAGACATTCACTAAACTATTGAGTTGGCTTGTTTCTTTGACCTGATTGTTATATTTGATTTAGTTATTTGAATTTATAGGGAAAAATGGAACAAATGAATGAGCACATAAATAAGCTAAAGCTATGTATAAAGTGGTTTCAAAATGTTGAAGAAGGGCGCATTCAAGAACTGGAAAAGCTAAGGAGTTCCTTAGAATCTACTGAGAGCAGGTTTACAGATGCAGGTTAGATTTTTGCCTCAAGTAATCTTAAAATCTAGTAAAATGAAGGAATGATCTTTTGATGTAATTTGGGTTTCTATGTTTTTAGAGGTGACAATGAAGAACAAGGAGGAGGGATTCAATAAAATTATTGCCGAGTTAAAGATGAATAATGCTTCTTTACACGAGAAGCTGGCAGAGGAAGAATCAATGAAATTGGTTAGATTTCCAGTCATATTACATTTGCTATCTTATGCGTTTTGCTTGTTTCCTTTTTTGTCATTTAATATCTTTGTCAATGTGATTAGGATGCACTAAACTGTCATAAAAGGGAAAAGGAAGCGAGAGATGCTTTGGAAAAGTTGCAAGCCTCTCTGAGTGAAGAGCTTGGAAAGGCTCAGCAGGAGATTTCAGATGTCAATCAGAAGGTAAAATAAATTAGTAGTATAAAGACTAAAGTGTCATCTTGTAGATTCTGCCTCCAATTTGAGATTGCCCATTCAATAAGTATAATGTCTTGATATATCAAAATTTGTAGTTAACATCAGTTAATGCTGATCACAAACGGTTGCAAGAGTACAACAAAAGCCTGCAGCACTACAATAGGCAACTTCAGACAGATGTTGCAACAGCTAATGAGTCAGTTAAACGAGTTGAAAAAGAAAAAGCTGTTATAGTGGAGAGCCTCAGCACTTTAAGAGGCCACTATAACTTGTTGCAGGAGCAATTATCTTCCTCCAGGGTATGTCTTTTGTTGTCTAAATTACAATAATAAAGAACATCGATCTTTTATTATCTGACAAGGCCTTCTCTGGTGTTCTCTAAACTTGTGACTCCGGACTTCTAGATATTTCAAGCATTCAAAAACTGTCATTGGTCATTCAGTGAGAAATAAGTGTATATAGATGGACAACATTAAATTTCATTTTATTGGGGGCAATCCTTTGAATTCAATGTATATGTGTGCAAGCGCTGGTATAAATATGTATATATGAAAGGGGGCTATAGACATAATTTTTTCCTTATGGAAGGCAAAAGTTCTTTACTTACTTTGAACACTTGAAAAACCCCTGCCCTTCGTACAAAGATCTAGGTGGTTATTGCTTATGCAACTTATGATATTATCTATTTTGCAGTGGGTCTCCTAGTCCTTCTATAGTGTTAGTTATCTGCTTGTTTCTTAACCTATCTCCAGAAATGTGACATGAGGTCAACTGAGTTATCACACTTAAGTCTCCCTGAGCTGATGATTGCGCCCCTTTGCTCAATCTCTTAAATTACCTTCTTGAAAATGCTTAAGAATTAGAAGTGCTTGTCTCTAATATAATCAAACAAGATATTTAAGGAATTCAAGTAACCAACTCTTGTAAACATAACAAGACAATAATTTGGCAAGACAGCATACGGAGTTTAGGGGGTTTCATGTATTTTATATCGAAGAAACACAATGTTACTTATATGAGAGACATTAATTTTCCAATTATAGTATGTTCTTTGCCAATCAGGAGCAAAATTAAATAGACGTGCATGTAGATAATTAACTAGTTGAAAGGAATGTGCATAAAGCATTAGGTAAGAAAGAACGAAAGATTAGGGAATTCAAGGGTTTCATGTATTGTATGATAAAGAAACACATCAATTACACTTATAAAAGAGCACTTATATTATTTTTTAATAAGGAGTAAACAAAAACAGATGCTGCTTGTATATAGATAATTAACTAGATGAACGACATGCCCAGAAAGCTTCTTTGGTTCTATACTGTATATTTTCTCGTTAGCTTATTTTTTTAGTTTCTTCTATTACATATCTTTTAAAGCATTTGTATGGTTCTTTGGCTGAAAAGAAACATAACTCGCTTTAGAATTTGTGATTGTTTAAAATAAAATTTTTATATTGTGCATTTATACTTCTTTTTGGAAATACATATAGTACCCTGGACGATTAATTATCTCTCCCTCTCATATTCTCCTCTGGGTACGAAAATTAAAATTTTATTCTTATTCTGTAGTGGGGCGAATATGTGCTGGACCTAGGAAGTCCAGTTCTTACATGTTTTCTGAATGACTTTTTTCCCCTTTCTTGATTCCTATGTGGAGAAAACAGGCTTTAGTTTAGGTTAAATTTGAAATTTTATTTGTTTTATGGTGATTCAACAGGCTCTTCAAGACGAGGCTGTGAAGCAAAGAGAGTCATTGGTAAATGAAGTTGCGATACTTCGAGGAGAATTGCAACAAGCAAGAGAAGATCGTGATCGGCAATTATCAGAAGTGCAGGCTTTAACTGCTGATCTAGCCAAGTACAAAGAAAGTACTGGAAAATCAGTGGCTGAGTTAGATAATTTGACTATAAAGTTAAACGCTTTGGAGGTAGAGCAACGGGTTTCCATAAAGTGAAACACTTTATTTTTTAAAATTAACTTACTTTCCCTCATCGCTGACATTTGACAATGGGTTTCCACTGCAGGAGAGATGCTCTTCTCAAGTAGAGCAAATTCGTGTATTGCAGCATCAGCTAGCTGCAGCAAATGAGAAACTGAGGGTGGCAAAAATTGCTTTTTTATTTTTCAAGTTTTTGTTCTTGTAGTATCCTTTATTTCTTTTTGTGATGTGTGCTTTTATGTGACCCTTTTATAGTCCTCAATGCTTATTATTTGTTTTTTTAGATGACTGATTTATCCACCTCTGAAATAAGGACCGAATTTGAAGAGCAAAAGCGAGTTGTGTGTGAATTACAGGAGCGACTTGGGGATGCAGATTATCAAATTACTGAGGGAGAAAAGTTGAGGAAGAAGCTTCATAATACAATTTTAGTAAGTTTATTTTCCCTTGTTGGTTGGACCATGATTCTTTACTGGTACTAACTATTTCCTGCTGCAGGAACTGAAAGGGAATATTCGTGTATTCTGCAGAGTTCGGCCTTTGTTGCCTGATGATTGTCATGAAACAGAATCTGTTGTCTCTTTTCCTACCTCAGGAGAATCACTTGGTCGAGGCATTGATTTGATACAAAGCGGTACGGGCTCCAGTTATTTATTTTGTTATTAGGGTAAACTGTTTTATTTAATTATCTTTTGGACAAGGTTAACATGCGTGCAAATTGAACTTGAACATCCAAGGTTAAAAGAAACTTTGCTCCCTTCAAGTTACATGTGATGTCCCTTTCATCCACGATGTCTCAATTTGCAAAGTCGCATTGCGTGTAAACATGAAAAGCAGAAAATTTGTTTTTATCAAAATTTAGTAATCTTCGGTTTCATTGTCATCAATGAAGTACTTGCAATTGTCCAGTTTTGCTTAATAATGGCATATTTATAAGCAATTTTTTTTATACATCTATAAATTTTCAACAGGGCAGAGGTATCCTTTCACATTTGATAAGGTATTTTCACATGAGGCCTCTCAGCAGGATGTTTTTGTGGAAATATCACAGGTGGTGCAGAGTGCTCTTGATGGCTACAAGGTGATTATTAGTTAAACGTGTTGAATAATGATGCTATATTATCCAATTAGAACACTTTATCGTAACATGTTACATTGTTATTGTTAGCTACTATATTTGATTTGCATTTTATATCATCAGTTAAATGTTTGTATCTTCTAAGCCGAATACTTCTTTGTATTGGCAGGTGTGCATATTTGCCTATGGTCAGACAGGTTCAGGTAAAACCTATACCATGATGGGTAGACCGGAAGCCCCTCAGCAGAAGGGGCTGATACCGCGTTCACTAGAACAGATATTTCAAACTAGTCAGGCTCTGAAAGCTCAGGGTTGGAGATACAAAATGCAGGTAATTTCCTTGTTTTCATATTTATCTATTGGGATAACAGACGATATTGAGTTCTTAATTGTCTATTCCCACTGTGTTTCAGATACTTGCTTATGTGTTACTAATTAGTGGTATTGATAATCCTTGTGTAATTAATTATGCAGGCATCTATGTTAGAAATTTACAATGAAACTATCCGTGATTTGCTATTAGTGCGATCAAGTGCCTTAGACATCACACGTACAGAAAATGGTGGTCCAGGGAAGCAGTATGCAATTCGGCATGATGCAAATGGAAACACGTATGTTTCTGACCTCACGATTGTTGACGTCTCTAACATAAATGAAGTTTCTGCTCTTCTTCAGCAGGCTGCAAAAAGCAGGTAAATATCCTAGATGTAGAGGCATCTATTTTTCAGTTGAGAAGTGTACTATGTACCTGTTCTCTTTGCACAAATTTTTTCAGCAGGTATTTATTCTCGTTTTGTAATAATATGAAGTTCAAAGTATTTGATTAAATTATGCTGAATTACAAAGAAGTGTCTGCTTGTTTTGTTTGATATACAACTTCATACTTTGAAAAGTCTGAAGTACAGATTACTTAGTTCTATACTCTATTTATCCTACTCCCTGCATTCCGCAAAGAGTTTCATTTGCAAATTTTACAAATTAGGACATTTTTGTTCCATGTTTACCCATAATTTATTGAGTGTTTAGTTTAGTAGTGATGTATGATAACGGAATTGCGATAATTGACTGGAATAACTATCTTGAGGACATTATGTCATTTTATAAGGTATACTATCATAAGAAAAAAATGCAAATCTTTTTCTGGAACAAAAGAATTAAGGGAATTTTCTGCGGGAAGTATGGAGGATATATTTAATATACTTATGTAGTCAAGCTTGGTTTGATGTTCCCATTTTTAAAGTGAAGTAATTGTTTGATACTGAAGCAGTTATCATTTTTCTTTGCCAGGTTTCCCATTTTTAAAGTGAAGTAATTGTTTTATACTGAAGCAGTTATCATTTTTCTTTGCCAGGTTTCCCATTTTTAAAGTGAAGTAATTGTTTTATACTGAAGCAGTTATCATTTTTCTTTGCCAGGTCTGTTGGCAGGACTGATATGAATGAACAATCATCTAGAAGTCACTTTGTTTTCACCTTGAGAATATATGGAGTAAATGAGGTATACTCTTAACCCTCCGCAAGTTTGATATTTAAAATTCTAATAGTCATAAAAATTAAGGACATATGTTGACAATTCTTGATTTATTAGAGCACTGAGCAACAAGTTCAGGGTGTGTTAAATCTCATCGATTTAGCCGGTAGTGAACGACTTGCGCGAAGTGGAGCAATGGGGGACCGGCTTAAGGAAACCCAGGTATATCTTATTAGTTCTTAATTTTTCTAATGCAAATTAATGTGCTAATCTGAGTGCTGTATTAAACAGGCCATCAATAAGAGTTTATCTTGCTTGAGTGATGTTATTTTTGCCTTGGCAAAGAAAGAAGACCATGTGCCGTATAGGAATTCAAAGTTGACATATCTTCTCCAGGTGAATAGGCACTTTGAACTTCTTCCTGTTCAGAGTTTGTGATGAGTAAATTCCAACAAATACTTGCTTTTGCTACAGTTCTCCTTGTGGAGTTACTTTTACTTATACTTGCTAAGTTATTAACCACCAAACCATTATCTGTATTCATCACTCACTTATGGATCAGAATAATGGAACAGAAACCAAGAAATAATAAAAGAAAATCTACAAGGAGTTGCATTTCTCCGAAAAATTCTAATTTCGTGTAAATTGTCATGCAGCCTTGCCTTGGTGGTGACTCAAAAACTTTGATGTTTGTCAATATTTCTCCCGACCCTTCATCTAGCGGAGAGTCTTTGTGCTCGCTCCGATTTGCCGCCAGAGTGAATTCATGTGAGATTGGGATTCCTCGGCGACAAACCGTGCGGCCCTTAGAATCTTCTCGTTTGAGTTATGGATGAAGTTATAGAGGCATTGTTCCGTTGCATCTTGCAACAACCATAGTCTGATTTGAAGTATCTATTAGATGTGAAAAAGGGGTGAAAAGGTTTCTAACAGCTTTGGTTGTACAATGTATTCATTTATTCAGCATCATTGACTGTTTCTCGGTAGCCTCCAGTTCCGTTAACACGCATCCCTACAGTTACAAGAGTAGTCCCTTTTTGGGGATGCTCATCTATCTGTTCTCTTTGGATGTTAAATTGATATAAGTTTGTGATGAGGGAGGTTTACAATACAAGTAGAAAATTTAGAGCAACTTATTACGGTCACAAATTCACTATTGTATGCTACCATTTGTTTATTTGCTCTGCAATATGCAGTTTTACTCTTGTATTCTGTAATACTATGAACACGAATTAGACCAAGCAAATGGACAGTTTCGAGTAGAGATTGGACAAATAGTCATTTATTCCTTTTATTTTAAAAATTGAACTATGACTATTAATCTTAGAATTAAAAAAATATTTAAGATGTGATACTATTTAGTACCTATCCTAACTAGGTATTATAATTCCATCATTTGTGAATAATCATATTTGGGCAAAAATAACCCTAGTCTTTTTAAAATACGCCCTATCTGTCTTTTTTTTTTTTTTTTATCAACATATACCAACACTTTGTTCCCCGGTAAATTGTTCTCTCTCCCCGCTAACTTTTGCTCAATCTCTCTCTCTCTCTGGTAACTTTCACTACTGTTTTGTTAACTTCTCCTTTTCGGAGGGTTAAATGCAAAGTTGGCCATTGAACTATATATAAATTTGGGTATTGATTTTTTTTTTTTTTGGATGCAAATCGAGTTCTTTTCTATCTAAAAAATTAAATATTGAGATTCTGAATGTCACATGTGCGTTGACTTATACACGTGACACTGTGACGTGGCATGCTATTATTATTAAATTTTATTATTATTATTAGTTAATTATTCTTATTTACTATTACTATTATTAATAGTTTATTATTATTATTATTATTATTATTATTATTACTATTATTATTATTATTATTAGCTTACTAATCTTCTTCTTCTTCTAACTATTATTATTATTATTAGTATATCATATGATATATTTGGTGGGTTAAAAAATTTGTTAGGCGCGTAGTGGTCAAGTGGCTAAATGGTTCAATTTTCAAATTTGAGGTTTTGGGCTTAATTCCTGTTAGAACGCCAACTTTGCATTTAACCTCCTTTTTAGTTATTAACAGTGTTATAAAAAGAAAGATATTAAATCACGATCATAACTTAAAATTCAATCAAAAATATATCTAATCAAATTCAAAAGCCTAAATTAAAAAGAAGAAGAAGAAGAAGGTAGTGAATCGGTAAAATCGGTTACCGGGTCATTGAGTTTTGATCAAAAATGATTTTTTTGTTTGAACCAGATCGGAGTGCCGACCGATTCTGATTTTTACTGGTAGAACCGACGGTCCGATCTGGATTTAATAATCTTGATTATTAAAGAGTAATTAATAAATTTCATTTTCAAATATATGAAAGTAATATTTTCATCCTTAATATGTAATTAATTGTTAAAATAATTGCTTACAACAACAATAACTATTTTAGAATTAATAACTTTGTAACAATTATGTTATTTTGGTGGGGATATAATAGTCTAATCGTAACATTATTTTAAATTATCTATATTTAATTCATTTTAAACGAACATGTGATAAAGAATTAAATAGTTTTAAAATTAATAATCTTAAAATTATAATTCATGAACATATAATTTTAAAATTATAATTTTTATAAACAAATATTTTTTTCTTTTGTTTTCTTCCTGTTCTTTGCCATAACGCCCATTCCGGGCGAGTTGGAGAATAACCACCCACGTTAGTCAGAGATCAAAGGGTTATGTGTCGCAGAGCACGAATGAAACCAAATTTGTCCATATTTCTGAAACAACATGTTAAGATGAGAGCCCAGAAAAATAAGTTACTTCAGTTAAAAAAATCAGTTAGTTTATATAACACCAAAACGCATCGTTTTGGGGCACTTATCCTTTATTGTTATAATGCCAGGTGCTGAGTTGTTGGAGGACACGTGAGTTGAGCAGAGTCGGTTAAGCCTTTAGGCTATATAACAGCACCCATGTAATGAGGAAAGCATCGAACAATTGAATGAAATTTTACTTCCAGTATTTTCCTTTCCTGTATTTCCTTTATTTTTCTGCACTTTGTTCAATTTGATAACAGTAGTCATGACAAATTGGTATCAGAGCAGTCAATCCTTGACCTGTGATTCATCATTTCATTCCTCCGCTCCACATCTGTATCATTTCTCCATACCATCACCGCAAACTTACGATTCCTACCTAGCTCAACCACCACCATCGCCAGAACCGCCGCCGCAAGCGCCACCATCCTTGTCCATGGTGGATCCAAACCACCATCAACCTCCTGTACCGCCACCACCTGGACCCATCTGGTTCTCCGACCAATTTCAGTACCACGACCACTCTCCTCCTCCTCCCAATCACGACCAGCAGCAGTGGGCACCACTTTCCCTTCATGATCCATATTCTGCGCCACCTCCTAATTCTGGGCACCACCCGTATCCGCTTTTCCTTGGCAACTCCCGACCATGGGAGATGGTACATGATCCACCTCCGGTAATCTCTACTACTGGTTTTTCAATTCACACATCTCATCTGAATTCTACAACTAATCCTTCATTTCACTTACATCATTCTCAAAATTCAAGTCCATGCACAGATTCTTATAATCATCCAAATGAATCAATTCCCTCTACTTTCACATCTACAGATACACCACCAGTTTATTCATACTCTCCGATTGATTACTTTGGCTACCAAAATTATCCGGTCAACAATTGGGTTACTCTTTCCAATCACTTGAAACCATATGAAATTAAGCCATCCCCAATAATAGTTTCACCTCAATCGTCTGCTTCAATTCTTTTAACACCACAAATTGCTGCACCAACAACACTACAATCCCCTAACTCTAGATTTACTAACAAAATACCGGACTTAAACCATGAGGCCCAGGTGTTTGAAGAAAATCTTGAGAGAAAACTTTTGAATTCAGATTATAACTACAATATTAGTGTGATGAAACACTTTATGAAGCATCAACAATCTAATTCCATTGCCGAGTATGAAGAGGAATTTACAAAAACTAAGTGCTGGGCAGAGACTTTTTATAAGTGTGAGTTCAGTGAACAGTTTGTTGTTCGTCACTTCATTCTTGGTCTCAAGGAGGAAATTCGAGAAGCCCTCATGTTATGGTCACCTACCACTTTGCATGGATCCATCAACTTAGCAAAATTTCAGGAATCTATAATCGAGGACAGATTGGTTGTGGAAGTTTTTGAGGAAAAATTAATTGATGTTACTATCTCGGATGGAAAATTGGCCCGGGCAGCTATACCAAGCGGTGCTTCTACTGGTATTTATGAAGCTCTGGAATTAAGAGATGGAGGTTCACATTACCTTGGAAAAGGTGTTCTAAAGGCTGTGGAGAATGGGAACTCTGGGGATCTTGAGGAATCAGTTGCTTCTATAGTTGCAGACAAAGAAATTGTTGTTGCAGCTGTGCTTTCTGGAAACCGGAGCTTTGAAGGTCGTGATCCACTAACAACAGCTAACTATCTTGCTTCTCTTCCTTTAGTTGTGGCTTATGCATTGGCTAGCACGGTTGATATTGATTTCGAGGAGCTCATTGGTACAGAAAAAATGGAAATTGTCTCAGATTTGATCACTTGTTGTTCAAAAGAGCATAAGAAAATCTATCAACAATGGTTCAATTTCGCCGATTCAGATGGTGATGGCGGTCTAACTGGAAATGATGCCACACAGTTCTTCTCTATGTCGAATTTGTCTCAGGCTGAACTCAAACAGGTTTGGGCAATTGCAGATTCCAAGAAACAAGGTTTTTTAGGATTCCAAGAGTCCATCACTGCAGTGCAGTTGTTATCCTTGGCACAAGCAGGACATGAACCAAGCCCAAATCTCCTAAAAACTACAGTTGACATCAACAATATAAATCCTCCATTGATGGAAGGCTTGGAATCTTTATTAGCAAAGAAGGTTTCAACAACCAATGGTGAATGCAAAACAAATGGAATTACAAAATTGCAACCGTCTCAACCAACTAATCTGTTCACTCCGAAATTTAGTAAGGAGAGGCCCCAGACATTTCTAAATCCAGTTACTCCAATAATTGACGGCTTGAAAAGATTGTACATTGAAAAGTTAAAGCCCTTGGAAGTGGTTTACCATTTCAATGATTTTGCATTTCCCTTATTGACAAATAGCGATTTTGATGCTAAACCCATGGTTATGCTCCTGGGTCAGTACTCAACTGGGAAAACAACATTTCTTAAACATTTGCTCAAATGCAACTACCCAGGAGCTCACATTGGACCAGAGCCAACTACTGATCGTTTTATTGTTATTATGTCTGGACATGATGAGAGGGGTATAACCGGGAACACAATAGTGGTTCATGCTGAGATGCCATTTGGTGGTCTAACAACTTTTGGTGGAGCATTTTTATCAAAATTTGAATGTTCCCAAATGCTACATAATCTGTTGGAACCTATTACATTTACGGATTTTTCCGGGGTTCTATCGGGAGAGAAGCAACGGACACAACAAAGTTATGACTTTACAGGTGTAATATTCTGGGTTACTGCAAAATGTGATCTTGTTCTCCTTCTCTGTGGCCCTCATAAACTTGATATATGTGATGAATTCAAGCGTGTGATTTCATCTCTACGTGGTTATGATGACGAGATACACGCAGTCCTTAACAAAGCAGACCAAGTTAATACACAACAACTTATGAGAGTCTACAGTACCTTATTGTGGTCAGTTGGAAAAGTTTTCAACACTCGGGAGATAGTACTACTAACTGTTGCACTAGAATGTGCCCTTGGTTCATCTGAGTCGCAGCAGGAGTTAGCTATGGTTTTTCCTAATTTAGCTGTTTACTATGAGATTGAGCGTGTATCTTTTGTCAAGAAGAAGGAATCGTGGGATATGAAAACGGAGGAGATGATTGAGGTTGCTGGTAAAAAGAAAGAAGATGGTAATGCATGTTTCAAGGCGGGTAAGTATACAAGGGCTTCAAGGCACTATGAGAAGGCTGCAAAGTACATTGAGTATGATACCTTCTTTGGAGAAGAGGAAAAAAAGCAGGCCAAAGCACTGAAGGTGACTTGCAATCTCAACAATGCAGCTTGCAAGCTGCAATTAAGGGAGTACAAGCAAGCAGAGAAACTATGCACCAAGGTACTGAAAGTAGAGAGTAAGAATGTGAAAGCCCTGTACAGGAGGGCTCAAGCTTATATTAACCTAGGTGATCTGAATTTGGCTGAAATTGACATCAAAAAAGCTCTTGAGCTTGACTCTGCTAACAGGGATGTGAAGCTCGAGTATAAAGTTTTGAAGGAGAAGATAAGGGAGTTCAACAAAAAGGTTGCCAAGTTTTACGGAAATATGTTTACCAAGTTGAACAAGCTGGAGCCTTTTGAGTCCGACAAATCAGCTTCCAAGGAGGCAGAGCCAATGAGTGTTGAGGAATTCAAGGTTATTGTGAAGAAATTTCGTGAAGTTGGTATCAAAGTTCTTGGAGCTGCTGTTCTGAACCACCGTTATGCACATCATCATAATCAAAATGGTGTTTGGAATAACTTTGGTGGCCATTTAAATTGGGATGACCTGGCTGTTGTTACTGATGATCCACATTTTCAAAAAGGGTTCCCAAAAGTAGCTTTCCATTTTATGAGTGATGATGAAGCTTGTTTTAAATTGGCAATTGAGAATGGAAACTATCATAAGGTAATTGTTACAGCCAAGGAAGTTGATAAGAAATTTCGTGCAATTATTAGACAGTATGAAAGAATTAATCCTTGGGGTCAAGGATTGATTGAAGGAGGGAGTATTGTTAAGATGAGAGCCCAGAAAAATAAGTTACTTCAGTTAAAAAAATCAGTTAGTTTATATAACACCAAAACGCATCGTTTTGGGGCACTTATCCTTTATTGTTACAATGCCAGGTGCTGAGTTGTTGGAGGACACGTGAGTTGAGCAGAGTCGGTTAAGCCTTTAGGCTATATAACAGCACCCATGTAATGAGGAAAGCATCGAACAATTGAATGAAATTTTACTTCCAGTATTTTCCTTTCCTGCATTTCCTTTATTTTTTTGCACTTTGTTCAATTTGATAACAGTAGTCATGACACAACACTTAAAATTAATATTCGAATCCCTAATAATCCGAATGCTTTCTGTCGGTGCTTTATTATTATGCGACAATGACACTATATCAGTGCTTTATTATTGTGCTACAAAGACGTAAATTAATATTAATATTGTTGTATTATTTTTACAAACTACTTCAGCATGAATATAGCAGGCTGGGCCTCATTGTCGCTATTGGATGCAATGCAACTATAAGGAAGCTGCAGATTGTTGAGATTTTTATGAATTGAAAAACAAGCATGTGGTTGATTCGGACTTTAAATTGAATGACATGCTTGTCCATGATTTGGGCTTTAAATTGAATGACACGCCTAGTTTGAGTTTAGCCTTAAATTGAATGACTTATATTTTGTTGCTTTGGGCTTTCTTGTTGAAGTAGCATGATGTGAGCCTAGGGAAGGATTTTGGGCTTTTGGATCTCTATGTTCATAAAACCTGCATTCTTTTTTTTTATTTTTATGATGGACAATAGATCAAATTTGTAAATGTGAATCTTATTATCAATTGTGGACTAAATTAAGTGTTGGATGGATTTCATATTCAGCAACACTTATTTTAAGCCCAATTGTGGAATGAACGGTTAATGGTATTTTGGAATGAACTCAAAATATGATCAAGTTGACTCTAATGTCCAAAAACCCCCCCATATACGCAAGGTCCTAAATAGTTGTGGCTTTTTATATGTTCAAATGGCATTGTTTCTCCTTGTACTCCTTTTTATTGTGATGTATGTCTACTAGCCAAGCAAGCTAGACTTCCTTTTCCTAAAACTATCGATGTAAGCACTGACCAGTTTGAATTGTTCCTCTCTAATTTGTGGGGTCCTTGCGAGCATAAAACATACAATCTTTGCTTATGTTAAAAATCACTTTGAAAGTACTGTCAAATTTCTGAGGTCA
Source organism: Hedera helix (assembly GCA_947179155.2). Lineage (NCBI taxonomy): Eukaryota > Viridiplantae > Streptophyta > Magnoliopsida > Apiales > Araliaceae > Hedera > Hedera helix. The sequence continues at coordinate 10,536,438 of OX359274.1, forward strand.
GGTAATGGTACTGAATTTGTTAACAGTAACTTAGCTCCTTTATTGTCTACTCTTGGAATTGTGCATCAAAGTAGCCGTGTTGAGACTCCTCAACATAATTGTTGAAAGAAAACACAGGCACTTATTAGAAGTTAGAAGTTGCCAAGGCTCTTACATTTCAAGCAAACCTACCTATATATTCAATTCTGGGGAGACTGTTTACTTACAGCAACATATATTTTGTTAATAGAATGCCAAACAAATTATTACACAATAAAACTCCATATGAAATGTTGTTCCAAAAATCTCCTTCGTAAGATCATTTAAAAGTCTTTGGCTATCTTTTGTTATGCATCTACACTTGTTCACAACAGAGATGAATTTTCACCAAGAGCGACTAGGTGTCTCCTTCTTGGGTGTCCTTTTTGGACAGAAAGGTTATAAATTGCAACATCTCACTACTATAAAGACATTTGTTTCTGGAAATGTTGTTTTTCATGAAGATATTTATCCTTAAAAACATTTTTCCTTATATCACAGAGGCCAAATCCATTCCCTTGTCAATCCAAGTCATTCTTTTCTTGACGATCTTGATTATAAACCATCACACCAACCAACTCATAATGTTACTTCTGATACATCTATTCCACCAACCAACTCAGTACCTCCTAGTCCTGATAATTTCAATTTTCTCCATTAACTAGAGATGATAGCACTACTGATATATAGTGCTAGTTTTTCTTGTGTTTTCACAAAACTAGTTAGACACAGAGTTCTTCCTACAAAGTAAGAAGGATTATACTGAGCTTCCAAAGAATTTACCTAATATAATTCCTTATACAACTGTAACTCATTGCTTTGCTAAATATCCTTTGTCTTCTGTAGATACCATTTCTAACTTTTTCTCTCGTTATCAGCATTTTATAGCTGCCACTTCTGCAATTATTGAACCTACTTCTTTTATTCAAGCTGTCAAAGATCCTAAATGGTGTGAAAATATGGAAACAGAAATTAATGCTATGGAAGTTAATCATACTTGGATTTTATCTTCTCTTCCACCTAGCAAAAAAACTGTAGGATGCAAGTGGATTTATAAAGTGAAGTACAAGCTCGATGGATCTATGGAATGATATAAGGCTAGGCTAGCTGGTAGCTAAAGGGTTTACTCAGACAGAAGGCTTGGACTATTTTCAGAAATTTGCACCTTGCTAAGATAACTACTATTAGAGTAGTGTTATCAATTGTTGTTATCAAAGAATGGAAATCGACTTAGCTTGATGTCACAAATGCATTCCTCCATGATTACTTAATAGAGGAAGTATATATGGATCTCCCACATGGATTTCATACATCAGTTGCTCCTAATGAGCCTAAACCAGTATGCAAACTGGTAAAGTCTTTATATGGCCTTAAACAAGCATGAAGACAATAGTTTTCCAAGTTTTCATCAGCATTGCTAAAGTTTAGTTTTGTGCAGTCTAAAAGTGATCACTCTTTCTTCACTTTACATCATCATTCACAGCACTTTCTTGTTTATGTGGATGATATTCTTCTTAATGGTACAAATGATGGTTTTCTAAATGAAGTCAAGAAGTTTTTGCACAGTCGATTTAAAATTAAAGATTTGGGAGTCTAAAATATTTCCTAGGCCTTGAAATTGCTTGGTCTGATAAGGGAATCTATCTACATCAGAGGAAATTGCTATGGAAATTCTGAAGGATACTGGTTTTTTTGAGGCAAAATAAAGTTTGATTCCCATTGAACATGTATAATCATAATCTTTCTTCTACTCGGTGAAAAGAGATGACTGATGGTAGTTAATACAGAAGACTAGTAGGAGGACTAATATATCTAACTATTACTAGGCCAGATATTTCTTAGGTTGTGCACATTCTCAATCAATTCTTGGCAGCTCCTAAACTTGAACTCATTGCATTTTCAAGCATTTTGTGATGCAGACTGAGGAACTTGTCCCATGACAGGAAGGTCACTCTCTTGTTTGTGTCATGCCGGGCAACTCTTTGCCATCCTGGAAATGTAAAAAGCAAAACACTATAACTAGATCTTCAGCTGAAACTGAGTAGATCTATGAATAATGCAACTCGTGAAGTTACTTGAATGTTGGCTCTTATTAAAGACTTTAGCATTACAAGTTTAAATTTGTCACTTTCTATTGCACTACAAGAAAATAGTCTATCTGCGACCGCTTATCAGCGACCGCTATCGATTGCTGATAGGTATTAGCGACCGACTGCGGTCACTAATAGTAGTCACAAATTATTTGGTCGCTAAATGGACATCGGTGACCGACTTATCAGCGACTGTCGCCGTTGCTGACATGAGTCAACTTTCAGAGTGACGTGTCGCCATGTGTCAACGACCGCAACGGTCGTTGACACTATTGGTAGCTAATGGTATTAGCGATGGATGGCTGTTGTGGATAGTGCGGTCGCTGAAACGTATTACCGACCGGATGCGGTCGCTGATAATAAATAAAAATAATAATTTGCCTATTTTGTGGATTTCTCAAAAAATTTTTTGTACCTGCTTTATATCCCAACACACAGCAGTTCATATATATAAAGTAACTCCAACACACATGTTAATATCAACTTCATTCAATATATCTAAATATATAATACAATCCATCCGAATTGAAATATAAATAAACCAAAGTAAAATCTATATACAGTGTCATCACAATAAGCATCTATGCATAAGGTCGTTAATAAAAAGAACAATACAAAGATAGAACAAGATAAGGAGAATACAAAAATGTCTTCTCACCCATCATCGTCTAAACATTCCTGTAACAAAATAATAAAGCATGTTAAATATATATAAGTGAATAATTTGATTGTACTAAGTAGTAAGATTATCTCGTCATCATCCTGCTGCTGTAACCACTGCATCTGCTAACTCATCAAGACTCAGAGACTGCAGATGCACGTGCAGTGTACGAAGAAGGTCATGATCTCGACATATCGCTCACAGTTAGCAGCAGTATGTGGCGTTGGCTGACATAATGGTTGAGTAGACTGGCTAGCAGAGTTGCTTGTGCCACTGATAGTCGGTCGCCGTTGTTGTCCTTGGCCTTTGATGTAGTTCTTCTTCACAATCGAAGCTCTCTCCCACAATTCTTGATCTATCGGTGGTCGCGGGATGCCAGCAGCATAACATTCGTCCATTAATGTATTATAAGTCTTCTATTATCAGGTTAAAAATTAAATAGGCTATAAATAAATAATTACGTTAAAGAATGACGTTAAAAATTATAAACAACATATACAAGTTATAAAAACTTATAACTATCTGGACAGCCTCAGATAGACCATCGCCGGTGGTCACGTACACATCCAGCCAATGGATAGGCTAACACTGGGACTTAGCCTCCTACAAATATTACACGGGATCCATACATATGTATATATATTAATCACATGCATACATACTAATAACATGACTACAAACATAAGAAAATAAAGCTTTGCAAAATAGTACCTTGGCAACAACATTTTGCGTCTGTGATATATTGTCGCCCCTATAGGTGTCTTTTGCCTTGTCGCCTTTAGGTGCACTTAAGGCTCTTTTCATGGTAGTAGTCCTGCGTCTCTTAACTTAGTTCTAAACTTTCCACTACTGATAAATGACAACCCATATGGGCGGCGCGCAACATTAGGAGTTGTACTCATACATGTACTACTCTGCCTGCCCATGATGGTCGATTTTAGCATTCTGTAAGGCTTTTTGTCGTTCTTTGTTCAAATTGTATTTTGTTCGCACAACGCACTTTTGCCAGAAAAGTGTTTGTATTACTGATGCCAGCGCGTTGTCCCACACATATATATATATATATATATATATATATATATATATATATATATATATATATATATATATTGTTTTTACAAATAAAAATACAATAATAATATTAAACCAATGATAATATAATTTAACACTACTAATTAATATTAGTTCATTAATTATATTATCTTATAGAATTAAAAAAATACTTGAAACTCTGCCCAAACTACATCCTTGCGAGTGAGAGGTGTGCTCGCCCATGTAATCACTGGCGTAGGCCAGTTCTGTAAACAAAACTGTGAAATGCACTTCACAATTTTGCTATCTACAAAATCACTAAAATATACAACAATTTATATTAAAGACAAGTAATTTTATTTTAATATCTAAAGCAATTTACATTAATAACTACAACAATGCTAAGATCAAATAAGTATATTTTTTTTGTAGTCACAGTTTCTTTATTAGACCTGAACCGATTGTGACTGCACAACGTGCACTTTGTTTTATGTTCATTTTCTTTATAAAACAACATGCAATCGTTTAGACATGTATCGATCTTTTGGTATTCAAGACCCAACTTCTTCACCATTTTTTTACAAACGTAGTAGTTGTCGGGTAATTTTTCACCGTCAGGCAACATACTATTAATGGTCTTTAAGAACGACTCTAAACACTTATAGCTCATGTTGTGATCAACCTTAATGTTAAGTAATCTCGCCACTGCAGACAACGTAGTTTGCTTGGTGCAACCAAGCCACAACGGTTCACTACTCTTATCTAATAACTTAAAGAACACTTTGGCATCAGAATTCATAAGTTGCTCTCTGTCTTGTTCCCAACCAAATTAGGCCCTGCAATATCATGAACCATGTCATTCATATGATGGGTACTGCTGCCTAGATTTTGTACTTGTGTGATGACACTATCTCTTCTCTGCCCATGTGCCCACCAGTATTCTTCATAATTATTCATAAACCCTTTACCAAGTGAATGATAGGCGACTATGTCTCTGTCCATATAATTTACATTCTTACACTTCAAATAAGGGCATCTTATCTTGCTCTGACCATTGACACATTCCGGGTGACTATACGCATAATCCAGAAGTACTTGACAATCAGTTCTAAATTCAGCTGTAGCACTTATCTGGACACTTTTGTCATATCATCCAACTATGGTTTGAATAAAAATTCATGATACTACGATCCTATTTTGACAAGAATTACTGTATTAAACTGTGTCATCTTTATGTATAATTAATGCATGGTTCCTATCTAAATATGTCTCCACCCTTATTATACCGGTCAGGCTTCTATCCCATTCTTGTATGGGATGTTCCACTAATGTCAATGACTCAAACAAATGCATCTGTTGTTCAAAAGAAATTTCGGCAGCATCTCCTATTTGTCTCCAAGTACACGAAATAGACTATAATTTATACAGTCTAAGTATGCACCCGGAGAACAATAGAAGATAAACAAACTAAAATTTCTTTATAACAAACAAATACATTTTCTTTAGTCATTGACACCAGCCTAAGTGGGAGACTCACAAACAAGAACAGTCCCAAAACGGGGACTATTCAAAATTCACTCATAATAAGTGAATTTTGAACGGGTTTCTAAGCTGAGTATATTATATTACTTTAAATTATGTTCATTGACAGAGACCTCAGTTTTAACGGTTTGAGCTCGGGCAATCTCGGACGAAGTGCCCCACATCTCCGTAATTGTAGCAACCACCTCCATCGCCACCACTATACGTTCTACTTCTACCACCTCATTTGTGACCGCCCTGGTAGCATTCATTTGTAATATGCACAATCTCACCATATTTGTAACAAGCATTTCCACAGCTACCTCCTCCGTAGCCGCCACCGCCACTACCATATCCACCACCGCCATCATACCCTTTATGAAAAGGAAATCAGATTAATTAGTGGATTAAAAAAGATAACTGAATTTATTGGAAGAATTTTCACATGAAGACTAATTAGGGAGACGCCTGTATACGGTGGTGGTGGCAGTGGTGGCGACGACGGCGACTATAGATGAGGTGGTTGTAAAAACGTTTGTTACAAGTGTAGTGAGACTGAACATATTGTAAATGAATGATACTAGGGCGGTTGCGGAGGTGGTGGCGGTTGAAGGTATAATGGTGGCGGGTGGAGTTGGTTGCTATAACTGCGGGTATGAGGGGCACTTCGCCCAAGATTGCCCGAGCTCAAACGGTTAGAATGAGGTCATTGTTAGACCTCCTTGCTCGAGCTCAAACCGTTAATTTGAATGAGTTTCTAAGTTGAGCATATGATATTATATTATTTTATATAATGTTATATTATATTATTTTTATTTTAGTGTTTTTTTTCTTTCTTTTTAATTAAATTAAATTAAATTACATTAGATTAGATTATTTTATTTTATTTTAAATTAAATATTTTTTATTTTAAATTATTTCAATGGTTCGAGTCTGTTTATATTCGTCTCGTGAACTAAACAGATACAAAGCTACAACCCAACACAAGTGTAACAACTTAGGTGAAGAATCAAAAGCATAATATATTCCCTTACCTATTTTATTGCACTATTGACACTATATCTAATGCCCATATGTTAATTACCACAAAGAAGCAAAACCCAATCAAGAATACAATATACAACATCAATTAAACTTCACAAAACTAAATCTATTGTAGTTTGTACTTATTAAAGACCTTTAATTGTAGACGTCGTAAAGTACAATAAACATGAAAAGCCAAGCATGGACATTAACAAGACATCACCAAAGAGAGTGCTATGTTCTTCAGCTATATACATAACTAAACAAACATATACTTTCTCAGTCCCAAAAAATCACTTAACAAAAATTCATGGCTGGTATAATCTAACAAACACACACATATATTTTCTCAGCCCCAAAATAAGAGTCTTATTTAATTATTCACCAAAAATACATAAATCCATTATAATCTAACAAATATACATTGTACAGAAACCCATTATACATATTCTTAACATTCATCATAAACATGTTAAAGGTTCCCAACAAGCATTCTTAAAAATGAATGTAAATCATTGATTGATAAATATAATTGTGGTGTGCAATTACTAGCATCAACATAAACACACATTGCCATGTGATTAACAAATATGAAAGTAAAAAAAAAAACTTACTGCAATCTGCGGCGACTGCGCGAGGTGGCTATGGCGGCGAAAGAAAGGTGGCGACGTCGAGTGGCAGCACAGGGGGCTCTTCCTTTTCTCTTTCTCCTTTTATTCCTATTTTCTTTCTTTTTTGCGTCTGATGCCTTTCTGTGTCTGATGTATCTTAAATACATTAGCGACTGCTATCAACGATCGACGTCGATCGCTGAAATGATCAGACTAACTATCATTAGCGACCGCTTTCAGTGACCGAATGCGGTTGCTGATACGATTGACGTGGCAGTGTTAGTGACTGCCCTGCTGTTCGCTGATAGTGTCCCATCCAAGAAAGATTACGTGCCAACATTCGTGCCAAATTTTTAATTTTTAGGCGACAAAATTGTAATAGTGACCAAATTAAATGGCGGTCGCTAAAGTTGGTAGTTAAAAAGCCAATTAGTGACCAATTTGTGTAATCGCTGCTAGCATATTTCTTGTAGTGTTGTGACAATACTTCCGTAATACATATTACAAAAAATCTTATCTTACATGATAGGACAAAACATATATAGATTGTCTGTCATCTCATTAGGTACAAAATTTATGCTGAACAGATTCTATCGTTACATATTTCTATAACACATCAACCAATAAACATTCTTCTTAAACTTCTTACAATATTTCAATTGAAATTTCTACTGTGCAAGTTCGGAGTATGTACTAAATCTCTTTAGTCCTGCCACTTTGAGGGAGGATATTAAGCAGACAGATGACAAAGCTATTAATATTGTCAAGATAAGCTCTCAACCTAGAGAAGTAGGGGAAGTAAGAATTCGCATTTGTTACCGCATCGCCACTGCATCCGTAATATCCGTATGCTACAATGTATATACACATTGTGGTTTCTAAAATTAGTATCTGCACATATGTTGTTAGGATTGACTCATACTTTTGTGAGTCTGACTAATGACCACTACGACAAAGTAATCGGGGGACAAACAAAAAGTATAATTGGGCTTGAGAAGTTATTAGTAGCTCAATCTTGGGTAAATATATTGGGCTTGAGCCTATATTATAATAGTTAGGATTTTTTAGTTATTATAAAATATTATTTAGTGTGTAGATCATTGTAGAGTGTGTGAGATATCTAATGAATACACTAAACAAGTAGGACTTAGCCAAATTAGTGAATCTAAGTATATCGCATATTCTTATTTTCAGTTCTTCTCTATTTTTTTTGTGAGATAGTTGTGTAATTGATATTAAATTCTAACATATGTGGATGCAGATGCAGATATAAGGAGTATCCGCATATCCGCATCGCACCACATCACACCACATGTATTCACACGTATATAATTTATTTTTATATGTATATATATAGGTATGTCAACCAATTATAGAATACAATATAATGAAAAACAATGTTGTTTTACTTATAATATATATACATAGTTATAAACTCTAAAATCTAAATATAACTTTCTTGTTAGTTTCTAAACATAATACCAAAAACTACATTATGTGAATAAATTGCAAATATTTTAGATATCCTAAAATATAGATTTAGGTGCTAGCTACCTCACATGAATTAGAATAATACACAATATGAACACTCCTGTCTATTGCTAAGCTAGACATTATTTGCTTTGTCTTTGTGGTTTATATATTAATTAATTGATTAATTATCAAATAAACTATTAGCAAATCACGTCCTTGTAACATATATGTGATTTGAATTTCAATAACCTGAGTTTTATTGTCAAAACTTTCTTTTTCACCATTTTTTCGAAACTTTTCCTTTAGAGTTCTCGTAACTTAAGAGCTAATATCACATTTTGTTAATTTCTTAATTATCGGATTTTACTAGTCGACTAAAGTTGTGTAATATTTTATTATACATGGTAATTGTGATTTGTGATGAATTATCAAACTTATTTATTGTTGTCCTCTTTTAACAATAGTTACAATCATTGTTGAGGTACCGCGTGATAGTAAAGTCTCACATCGAAACTTAAGGAGAAAAATTGGGGACATAAATGCTTTAATGGACCATAGACATAATAGGTTAATCTTTTGGGTCAAGATGTGATTTCAGATGAATATATGTCGAAGGGAGCTTGATGTGGATGGGGAGATAAGGAGGAAATTATTGTGTGATCTTAAAGTCACGCATTAAGGATGGGATTGTTCGCATGATAGTAAAGTCCCACATCTAAACATAAGGAGAAAAATTGAGGATATATATACTCTAATGGATCATAGACCTAATAAGTTAATCTTTTGGGTTAAGATATGGTTTTATATGAGTATGTATGGGTTGAATATTCCCAACAATCATGTCATTGTATTTTTATTTTTTATCTTGATGCATTAAATTTTGATAATTATTTATTTATGAAAATTTAAAATTTCTTGTATTTGTAACCACATCTGCATTGCATTCTCATACACTATGCAGTGCGGTACCATTTTTAAATATAATACATAAATACATGATCATAAGACAATTAATTTTCTTTTAAAATGTTTAATTCGGTTATTTGGGTATTCAAATAGTATAATTTTGATAGCCGGAACTGAACCCGAACCCGAATACCGAATATTAAACGGTTATAACAGAATAATTGAAATAATTCGGTTAGAAAAATTTGATTTAATTTAATAATTCAATTTAGCCCATTTTCTTAGTAAAAACTACGTAACATATTAAATTTTATGTCCTTAAGCATGTGTTTTGAATGTTCACCGTTAATTTTAAACTTTTAATTTCATGATTTGAAACCAAATTGAGAGCATCAAGAACTATTCGTTTGTGAGAGCTGGTGCAAATATATGTAACTAATTATTTCAATGATGCACCCAATCTGGGTAACTATTTACGAGGCAATCTTTTATATACTCCATTAGTCCACTTCGATGAAGCCAATAAACGAAATGAACATTTTAATGGATCATAAAATAAACAGAAATATTTATATTGAAGACAATCCAATAAAAAGCGGAATTATTCTACATTAACCACACATGTTCAAACCGACATAGATAGATTAGGCACATCTCTTTGTCTAAACTCTTCTTGGGAGGTTGTCTCTGCGTTTTACTTATATTTATATACAAATCACTCCTAAAAATTTTAGTATCCTAATGTAGGAGAATCCGAGTCCGATGTTGGTGAGTGGTTGGATAACACATTGAGGGCATTGAATTACTTGGAGTTAGATCAGTGTAAGCATGACAAGCGTTGATGTCTTTGGATGAGTTCGACTTGCTTCGGGAGTTCGGACGATATCTTTGGATTGGCTTTGGGCAGATATGTTTGACTTCAGATCACTTTGTTAAGAGTTTGATTTTAGATATCTTTTTGAGTCTGAAGTCAACTATCTTGACTTTGGGCATTCTTATTCTCCTTGGTTTATTCTCCATAGTTTACTTTTTTTTTATGGTAATATTTTATTTCTTTTAGCATGAGGGTCTGAGTCATTTTCATAGTAATGATTTTTGTAAATCTTTTCTATTATTAGGTTGTATAGTGTATTCACGTGGTGTGGTTAAAGGACCTGCCATGTGGTATTATTTTAGTAGTTTGTCAGAGTTTGTTAAATAACATACTTTTTAGGGTGTCAAGAATTATCACGTAGCTGTAGGGTTTGTTTCTTACTACTCCAGAATACTTTAGCTATAAGGCCCGACTAGTGAGCTAAAGAAAATGAGCTTTTGTGTTTATAATATTGAATTGAGCACTAGAGAGTTTCCCTGTATTTCTTTTTGGCCAATCTCTTGCTTTTTTTGCATGTGAATTTTTCTGTTTACCTAGCCCACATGATAATTGTTATCCCACTCGGCGTCAATTTAGTATCAAATCATCAACATCTTCCTAGGGTTATTTTTCATCAGTTTCAATGGCTAATGGTCGTGGCTGTCATGGACAGGTTCCGGCTGAGAAAGTCCTGCACTATGATTGTAACGTTTAGGATGTGATGATTGAGGATTTATAGAGACATGTTGTAGAGTTAACCCCGGGCGTCTAGGCGTGCAAAGTCTCTGTAACCGCGATGATGAGGATTACGATTCTAAGTCCAATTAAAAAAAATCCTTTTCATAATAAGGATCACTCTATTATGATATGAGTTTCAAGGTAGAGCTATCGGAGTTTTATGGTACGTTACAGGCAAAGGGATTCATCGATTGAGTGAATGAAGTTGAGCGTATTTTTGAATATAAATCGGATCAAGGTGAAACCGACTGCCATTAAACTTAAGGGCAGAGCATCTGTTTAGTGGGAGCAGTAGAAGCGCTCACGGAAAAGGCAGGGCAAAGCTAAAATCACAGATTGGGAGAAGATGAAGAAAAAGATACAGAGTCACTTTGTTTCCTTTGGCTATACTCAATCCCTGTTTAAGCGACTGCACTTATTGAGGCAAGGAACCAGGTCCGTTGAGTTTTACCAATTAATAGCCCGAAATGACTTATCGGAGATGGAGAAGTAGTTGGTGGCCAGATATTTGGGAGAATTATGACAGCCACTGCAAGATGTTCTCAGTTTTCATTCATTATAGACTTTTTCTGAAGCATACCAGCATTTTCGTGATGTGGAACAACAACAAAGTAGGAGTCTGGTGTTAAGAAACAATCCAAACAGTAGGCATACACAAACCTAATAAAATCGTCCTGCACTGCAACAACCACAAGGTTATTCCTGTTATATTATTAGGTGTTTTAGATGTGGCGAGAAAGGGCATAGGGTGACTGAGTGAAGGAAGCTTGCCAATCAGAGGGGAAAAAACCTCCTGATTGAGGAAGACGTGGAAGGAGAAAAAGTGGAGGCTGGATGTAAGGACCAAGAATTTCAAGTTACATTATAAATAAAATTAAAAATTTACTTTCTAATTAATTACATTATGGTGTGAATTAATTTAAACCCTAACAAGGTGGTTTGATTTTATTTGATAATATTTGGATATTGACTTAATTTAATTAAAGGAAGTCCGATGAAGGGTTATTAATTATCGGACTAACTTAAGATTATATTTTTAATATCAAGGGATTGATATGTTATTAAACCCTAATTAAATATTCAATTAATATTGAATATGACAAGTCTAATTGGATTATATAAATTTAATTTAATTTGATTATTAAAATGTTCCTATAATTATTTAAACAAGCCCAAATAATTAATTAAGTGAGGGACTTGTGAAATTTGCTTTGTGGATTGCTATTTAATTAAACTAGACCAATTTATTAGGAAGTGAGTGAATTATTTTGGTAGCCCAATATTAATGAATTATTATGCATTCTAATGGCCCAAATGAATTAAATGGAAAATCCAATTTTTGGTCCAATCGTCAAAGCTTTTAGAAGGCATGAATTTACCAATTTGACAATAAAAATAAAGCTAAAATGGGGCATTAAAAGGGGCATGGCCGGTGGAATGAGGGGGGGGGGGGGGGGAGTACTATGGACTCCAAAAATTTATTGCATTTGGTTTACTTAAGCTAGTGTGTGGAACACTCAACAAATTGTTAGCATTTTTGGAAAAAAAAAATTGAAGTCCAATGTGTAGATATATAGGTTATATGTATATATTTCTACTACTATAAATATGAACCTTAGCTCACTTGGGTGAAAGTTTGCTAGAGAGCTCTTTTATTGTGAGTTAGTAAGGAGTGAGTTAACTCGGTGAGTTAAAGAAAAAGAAAGTGAGTTAGTGATTTTCTTTAGTGAGTCACTACCGAGTCAAGCTAGAATACTTCAATGGGTGTTCTTGGATGTCATCTAAATCCATCATTTATTTTGGAAGGGAGAGAAAAGTAGCTCACAAGTCAAAAAGGTATAAAAATCCCTTAAAAACCCTAATCTTGGTTTTCTTTTAATTTTTATGGTAGAAATGTTATCTTTGAGCTCTTTGTACTTAGAATCATGCTAGACATGTTTATATAGGATTCCATGTGATTTAAATGTGTAGTGGTATGGATTAATGTAGAAAAATATAGCAAAATACTTGAAAACATTTTTACCGACGAACAAAACGTAGTTTGTTCGAATAAATGACACATTTTGAAATCTACAAAATATTTTTGTGATTTTTTATTTTCTGGCAATATATGAGTAAGTTAAGAACAAAATCTCTTTGGAATCATGTGAAAATGATTTAAAATGAGCAAGATATGAATTTTCTACCAAAACACCCCACTGATTTCGGGTCTGTGCATAACAGTCCGATTTGAGACCATTTTCAGTGACCAAAACAAATCAAAATTGGCATTTTAATGATGGAATCATGTATTTCAGGAAGATATGATTCCATCGATACCTAATAGAGTTTAATCAGACTTGTAGATTTCATTTTATTCAAGTTCTTGTGAGAGACCCCAAACTTGAGAGAAAAAAAAACAATATGCCTTTTTTTTTTTTTAAAAACCAATCGGTTCGTTTTTTTTCTTGGTTTTTTTGATTTCTTGGGTGGGGCCGGTTCGGGTCCTTGTAGGCCGATTCCAGGTTTGGTTCCAAAATAGAAAATGTTTATAATTTAATAAAGAATATTATAAAAATTTTAAATGTAAAAATTTATATCATTTGACATTTATTAGAATTAATGGTTGATTAAACCTTACTAAATTAATAATAATAATAGGAAAATTATTATTAATTGCTAATAAATGATAATTGAACTCTTTACATATTATTTAATTAATATAAAAAAATATGTAAGGAAAATTATGTAATTAATTATCATTTAGCTAATAATTAGTATACATTAAAGTTAAGAAATTAATTAATTATTATTTAATTAATATTAAATAATAAGTAAAGTTAATCAATTAATTAATTAATTATTTATTATTAAATAATAATTAAAGGATATTAAAGTTAATAAACTAATTATTTATTATTTAATTAATATTAAATAATAAGTAAAGTTAAATAAATAAATAATTATTATTTAATTAACATTAAATAATAATTAAAGAGGACTAAAGTTAATAAACTAATTACTTATTATTTAATTAAGAATAAATAATAAGTAAAGATAATTAATTATTTAATTATTATTTAATTAACATTAAATAATAATTAAAGAGGATTAAAGTTAATAAACTAATTACTTATTATTTAATTAAGATTAAATAATAAGTAAAGATAATTAATTAATTATTATTTAATTAACATTAAATAATAATTAAAGAGGATTAATTTTAATAAAATAAATTTTTTTATTTAATTAAGATTAAATAATAAGTAAGGATAATTAATTATTATTTATTTAACATTAAATAATAATAAAAGGAAATTAAAGTTAATAAACTAAATTATTTATTATTTAATTAATATTTAATAATAATTAAAGTCAAATAAATTAATACTTTAATTATTTGTTATTTAATTAACTTTAAATAATAAATAAACATAATTAGTTATTATTTATTGTTGAATAATGACTAAAGGTAATTAATTAATTACTCTTTAACTGATATTAAAAGGTAATTAAATGAAAATAGAGTTAATAAAACAAAAAATAATTAAACAATTATAATAAATTGTTGAAGGGTTTAGTAAGTGTTGAACACTTAAGAAAAATAATAGTGATTAATTAAATCATTAACATAAGATCAATTAAGTGTCTTATACAAGTAATGATAGTATATAAAATTATATGTGTTATGTGATTGATTATTTGCTAGATAAATAACATTGGTAAGTGTTTAAAGTACATGATTATATGTTGTACTAATTGAGAGGCCAATGTTAATAATGTTAGGTCATTAAGAGGAGTTTAAATTAAGCGGATTAGCCGTAAGTCGACGGACAGATAAGTTCTTTAATGTTATTCAAATTTATATTGAGCAAGTTCCCTAACTCAAACTCGAGTTATATTTTAGATTATGTTCTAAGTGGTTTAATTCTTGTAAAGTTACTCTACATCCATATGATCATTGTCATTCACACATAGTGCATGTTGAATTCAAGTTCTATTATCGAACTGTAAATCATTTAAAGTTCTTTTATACATAAACTGTTTAAAAAGTAGTATATGTCAATTGTTTAGGCTAGACCTTTCAATATACCTTATTATAAAGCTATCCAAACCTATTGTTGGGTGGATACTTGTACTGAGATGAACAACCCATAATGGGGAAGAACCTAAGTATCAGAAAAATGATACATACAGAATAAATGTTATGCATTTACATATGGTACGCGAGGCTGATCCGCTCAAGTACAGTCTGAAAATGTAACTTAAGAGGGTCAATCAAGTGACTGATTCCTCAAAGCAGACATTCAGGGTCTTTTGACCACTCAACATTTAAATAATCAATTTTCGTTCATTAAATTGTGCGTTGATTAGATCAAATTCATATTATTGAATCTTTCAGTTATTATTCTTACTCATGACATATTTTATATTAAATTCAAACTTGTTGGAAAAACTAGTTGCTCACCCTTACTATGTCATGATATTATTGCAGCTAAGCCTGAAGGTTCGAATAAAGATAAGGGCAAAGGAAAGATGAATCATAGTTAAACTAGATAGCTGATTGCTTGTTTTAAAGTATTATTTTGACATTTTTAGATGTAACACAAACACTGATATCTTTTTGTCGGTTGCGATGTATATATTTTTGTAAAGGTTGTAGACCTTGAGATTAGAAAGTCATTGTAATAGACAACCTATGTTTATTGAAATTCCGCATTAGTATTAAATGTTGTTTAACAGTGATTGTTGTATTATTACGTAATCACCAAATTCGAGGTAATAGTATTTGAATTTGGAGGTGTTACACTAGAGGACCTATATATGATAAATGAGACGAAAAGGATGTGTTGTATGGTGATGGGCGGGAGACTCAAGATTAATACACTGTGTGATCTAATTTATTTTTATTGTTCAATTTATATTTTGAGTATTGAATATTTTTTTGTTTTTATTTATATGATTGATTCATTTAATTGTTAGGAGGCCAACTAGTTTATTATTCGTATTAATCTATTACTAAATTAAATATCAAATTCGTAATTGTTTAGTCACTTTAATTTATGAAGCAACTAAGATTAATAATTGTTTTGCAGAACACAAGATTATTATATCTTAGAAAGAATATTCATTTAAATTAAATGTAACCCATTATGCTTATGTTGTTTAGTTTAACGATCTCTCTATTTCTTAGAGCTGTTACTAGGTTAAATGTTTAGCGTTTGTTTGAGGTTATTTAATAGTAAGGGTTATTTAGATCGCTTGTTTATACTTAACTATAAATATGGAGAGATAGAAAATTATTCAAACGGGAGTAATTATTCCACGTTGAATATTTAAAATATTAATTGATTTATACTTGCATTAATGATCAGTTGTAAATTCTTGATGGTAGATGTTAACTTAAACCAATATTTTTTCTTCTGATTTATTTCATTAAAATTACTTGCATATTTGTTTATTTTAGTTGACGTTATTTAAATTATTTATTTATTTTAAAACCTCTAATTTTGGTTTACAAAACATAAAATTAAATTAATCATTCTCTGTGGGATCGACTCTTACTTGCACTACTACATAAATATTTTTCCAAATGTCGGGGAATGATTTTATTTATTTTTTGTGTTTTTGTGATCTTTATTTTTTTTTTAATTTTTTGTAGTTATTTTTCCTAGTTTAGTTTTGTGTTTTTAATTGTTTATGACCATAACCCGATCTACTAATCAAGGTGATTTGCAGTTTGATCTAGAGATAGAAAAAACTTTGCGCAGATTAAGGAAAGAAGGTCGGACAAATCTTGAAGAAACAGACATCATGGCGGAAATAGAACATCAAGGGAACTTGCGGCCCCCAATTTGAACCAACAACCTTTATGCATAACTTTTTCTAATTTAGATATTAATATGTCATTTGAATTAAAGTTTGGTCTAATACATTTATTTCCCACTTTTCATGGCTTTGCAGGTGAAGACCCTTACAAACATTTAAAGAAATTTCATGTGATATGCATGAGCATGAAACCTCCCGAAATTGCTGAAAAGCAAATTAAATTAAGAGCTTTTCCATTTTTTTTGAAAGATTTGGCAAATGATTGGATCTACTATGTACCATCCGGAAGTATCACCACACGGGAAGAGATGAAGAGATTATTTTTGAAGAAATATTTTCCTGCTTCAAGGGTAGCCAACATAAGAAAATAAATTTGTGGAATAAGGCAGAACCATAGAGAATCCTTACACGAGTATTATGAATAATTCAAGAAATTGTGTGCAAGTTGTCCCCATAATTAAATTAGCAAGTAACTCCTCATGCAATATTTCTATGAAGGACTTCTATCTACTGATAGAAGCATAATTGATGTTGCTAGTAGATGAGCTTTGGTGGATAAAACTCCCGAAGCTATAAGGAGCTTGATTGCAAATATGGCGGCTAATTCTTAATAATTTGGCACTAAACTTGATTTTTCATCCAAAAATGTCAACAAGGTAGATATTTATTCTATTGAACAAAAAAAATAATAGTCTAACCTCTCTTGTTCGTCAATTGGCTGTAGGTAATACAAAACAAGTGAAAGCTTGTGGATTTGTGCTGTAGTAAGAAATCTAACAGATATGTGCCCAACACTTCAAGAGGAGTCCTATGAACAAGTGAATGCAGTAGGTGGTTTTCCTGGTCAACCACAAAGGATATATGATCCTTATTCAAACACATATAATTTAGGGTGGAGAGATCATCCTAATTTCAGCTATAAAAATCAACAAGGGAATCAATCTGCAACTCAAAATTTTCCAAGCTACCCACAGTAAAAGCAGCTATATCCTAACAAACAACAGCCGAGCCAATCATCTAATTCTAATATGTCTTTAGAGGATATGTATTGTAACGCCCCCAAAATCCCCGCACTCGCTACGACGGACTTTGTGCGTTAACTCCATACATCTATTGACTTAACCAATGATCCAATAATTATATTGGTTGAATTAGTCTATTACAGACTATAAAATTCTTTTACTTCGTCCCTGGATCTTAACTTAGTTTTGATCTCATCCTTTCTACAAGTATCAATTTGTAGTTCATCCATATAAATGGATAACACCATATATAACGGTCCGATTTTAACCTTAAGATTTAAATATTCTATAACTTTACATATCCAAGATTCACGGCATTAAATCATTAGGCCGGTTCTTGGGAACAGAGAATCTCGTGATGAATGTTTGCATCTTCATTCGTTATAAATATTTGCATCTTTATTCGTGACAAATGTTTGTATCTTTGTCTAGTGTAAAATTCTCTTTCCGTACAGAACATACCCAACTAGTTAAAATCTCACTCAAAACATGTTTGGTTATAGTGACATATCTTTATATCAATATTCTTACTTATCTGACATTCAGAATAGTAATAACAAGTTTGTGCTTGGGTCCGAAGAACTTAATGATGAATTTGACCATTTCACATCGATTAGTCATGTCTCAGATGTTTACAGTACTCACAAATATTATTTATCATCCTCATTCTGATAAGTAGTTTATTATCAATACTGTATTAACGTTTTACTATCTATATGAAGTTAAGAGTATTGGCATAACATGATCAATCTATATTACCAATACTCTCATTCAGATTAATAGATTTTTAACAATTATAAGTTATTTCAAAGTAAAGACATAACAACATTCTTAATAAATAATATCATTCATATAATATTCGGTTACATAATTTATTTGTTCATATTACAAAAGTCATCAAGACTTAATATAAATACAAGTAAATAAAATAATAAACCCAATCTACTCTTCTTCTTTCTTTCATGATCTTCTTAACATTCTTCTTTAACTGCAAATAAATTTTATTCTTAAGAATGAGCATGACGGCTCAACAAGTCTAACAAATAACACGTACACAGTTTATGCTTACATATAAACTTTAACATGCTTTTACGTATCATATATCTCAGTTCAATATCACAATTAACTTTCATTTCAACAATTTATATCACGTTGTCACACAAAGCGTATAAATTATGTTCATAACTAGTTAACATAACAAATAATAGTTAGAAGACTTGCAAACATCAGTTGAAGGCTTCACATAACATCTATCACATAATAAATAAGAGATATAATACTTGTACATAACAATTTGAATAAGCTTTAGAAGACTTGCCTTAAAAACTAATTTTAGGGTTTTCCGGTATAAATCGTTAAACGCCTACATAAAGGGTTACGCGTACCCGAATAATAGTTTATCAAAATTTACTTCTTAATAAGTCTTAGAATAACTTATATTAACTATTTTCATAGGTGTTATAATCCCTATGTTCCTCTAGCTCAAAAACATATTTTTAAGCCCTTGGACCAGAGACCCCCTTTAATTTTTCAGCTTCGACCTCTTTTACGATAAAAGCCATAACTTTATCATACGATGACTTTAAAATTTTAGAAATTTGCAAAAACAGTCAGTGAGCACACTTGAATCAAAATCTTTTAGGTTAACCATGTGAAACATGGTACCACTATTTTTAATTACTTAAGATATTATGTTATAAGACTCAATAACACTTCATAACATAAAAATAATAAAATCATAAATCTTCTTATGTACGATTTATGACTTTTACTCAAGAACACGAAGAAATGAAGAAATGCTCAAGAACACATGAAGAACACGGAGAACGACAATCGTACATGACTACGACTCATGTTATTGAGCTTTATTAACATTAAAGATGAAAGAAAATCAAACATTATAACGACTAGATATTGTACCTTATGTAATTGCAAGCTTTAACTATTTCATAGCAATCAACTCTCAAGAACTCACTCTTATATTGAGTATAACTTTGATACTTGAATTTAAACTTTGAAAATGATAAATTTAATGAATGAACTAGCTTGTTATTTATAGAAAAAGCAAGGTTTCATTAATCACACTTTTACCCCAGCTTATTATATTTTGCACCATTGCATATTATTAGAATATTCTTTTAGGGCTTGCATCATCATTGCATCCCACTTCTTTTGATTGGTCGATTCATTTTCACATGGATTTAGTTCCAAACAAATCGTGCTAGTTTTTTCCCAGTTAGTGTAATTGTGCTAGTTTTCCTAATTTGGTTACACTAACTTAGTTACACATAACTTAGTTTTATTTTAACTAATTATCTTCAACGTAGTTCATTCTTAAGTCTTTCGATTTAATTGACCTTTGCTGATTAAAAGTTTGACATTACTGTGTTTTGTTCCGTATGAACACTATTCTGTAAAGTGAAAAGTCTAAAAGACTTGACACATTTTTTGGTAAATAGTATTTTTGGGGACCATTTCTTAAAAAATGGTTAGAAGATTAAAAAGTCAAAAAAAATATTTTTTGTCCTGTCCATATTTCGTCCTATTCTCAACACGTTTTTCGAGATTTTTTATTATTATTACGCATCTATGCTTCATACAAACACTATATCCCATGACGGAAAGTTCAAAAATAGAAAGCGTTTCCGTTTGAAGGGAGTTTTACGTTTTATTTTTGAAAAAATATTAGTGGCTCCCTGATATAGATTTCCCGTATAAATACTATATCGTGAAATGTAAAAAGTTAAAACGTCGTAAAGAACAATAAAAAGTCAAGATGACAAATGTTTTCTCGTAAATCGTTTCATTTTCGTCTTTTGCCCCAAAAAATTCTATTGGTTCCTTGACATCTAAACTTCATATTAACACGATGTTGTGAAATGTAAGAAGTCCTACAGATGAATGAAACAGTCAAACGAATAAAAAATATTTTCTCGTGAATAGTGTTTTACACATTTTATGAGCAAAAACTTTTATTGACTATTACGTGTTTTCAAAGCGTGGCGTGGGAAGGATGAATTTGGAAATAGAATGTCAATTTAATGTACACATATTTCCCGAGAGCCTAGGTTATTTCCTAGGGTGTAGAACCCAGGGTTTAGATTTTAGGTTTTAACTCTTTTTTTAATTTAGGTTTTTGCCTTAAATTGTCTTCTCAATTTTATTAAGTGTTAATGTTAACTATGTGAACCAAAACACAAAATACTACACATAGAATAATCACATAACACATTTAAAAGCTCAATTCAAGTTTTACTAATCACGTAACATATAATTTAGGTTAAAAGTTTTAACTTACAATCGTATGCGATCACATTTTTGAATTGTATATATTCTTTAAGATAACTCAAGATATATTCGAGCAATCGTTCTCTAGGTTTTTAATTGACAACCTTAAGTAGATCTTGTGAGGTCATATTTGAAATATTTAGGATATTACATGTTTAAACAACTTACCACTAACACTTTGCAATTTCAAGAGGAAACTTTACAATTTCGACATGACACGAAGGCAAATAATCAAGAAATAAGGGTGAGTATTCAAAGTTTAGAAATGCAAATAGGAAAAATGACAACTGCAATCAGTCGATTGGAGTCACAAAGTTCTGGAAAATTACCTTATCAAACGGTGGTGAATCCAAAAGAGAATGCAAGTGCAATCACTTTGAGAAGCGGTAAAAAGATCAAAACTTCGAAAAAGACAGAGTCTGCACCACAAGGGGAAAACAAAGCAAACGCAGACAATACAAATGCAGACGACAGTAAATAGGACAACAGTGTTTTAAGTGACAATTGTACCCCTATGCATAAATTTTCACCTCTCTGATTATAAACCGGTACCCATTTTTTCTCTTGCTTTAACAGAAAAAAGAAAATATGAGAAAAATTCAGACTTATATGAAACTTTTCGTAAATACAAGGTAAATATTCTATTGTTAGATACTATTAAACAAGTACTTCACTTTGATAGATTTATGAAAGAATTATGTACACACAAGGGGAAACAAGTATTTAAAAGATATGAAAAGGTAAAAGTAGGAAAGAATGTGTCTGTCGTAATTCAAAGAAAACTCCCTATTAAATGCCAAGATCTAGGAATGTTTACTATCTCTTATAAAATATGTGACACTAGATTTGAAAAGACTATGTTAGACTCAGGAGCGTCCATTAATGTCATGCCATATTCTATATATGCTTCTTTGAAACTTGAACCTTTGAATAAAACTAGTACTGTGATTCAGTTGACTGATAGATCTAACGCTTATCCTAAAGGTGTAGTAGATGATGTTCATGTGCAAGTAAATAATTTGATTTTTTATACTGATTTTTAAGTGCTTGATAAGGAGAATGGTGATCAAAATGCTCCTATTTTGTTAGGAAGACCCTTCTTAAAGACATCTAAGACTAAAATAGATATTCATAGTGGTACACTTATAATGGAATTTGATGACGAGATTGTGAAGTTTAATATTTATGATGCCATGCAATATCCTAATAATGATAATCATGTTTATTCTATTGATGTGATTGACTCATTAGCACATGAGGTTTTTGAACTTGATGGAAAAGATGAGTTAGAAATAACAATCAGTAAGAATCTTGAGGAGGAAGCAGAGTTAGCCTTAACTATCGAATTGAAGGATGTTGTTGCAACATTAAATGATTCTTCGAAGGCAGGTAATGATTATTATATTGAGTTATCAGTTTTTAACGAGAAATTTTTACCATCTGTTTTGCAGGCACCCATTCCAAAATTGAAGCTTTTCCAGATCATCTCAAATATGTGTTCCTTGGAGAAAGAAAAACACTACCAGTGATCATCTCCAATAAACTTAGTACATCATAAGAAGAACAACTCGTGTGAGTTCAAAGGAGCATAAGAAGGCCATTGGTTGGACGATTGCTGACATTAAAGAAATAAGCCCGTCTACATGCATGCATCGTATATTACTTGAAAAAGGAGTGAAACCTACCCGTCAACCACAAAGAAGACTAAATTCGCCCATGATGCATGTTGTGAAGAAAGAAATTCAAAAGTTTTTTGAAGTTGGCATGATTTATCCTATTTCAGATAGCAGTTGGGTTAGCCCAGTTCAAGTGGTTCTTAAAAAGACAGGAATAATTGTGGTAAAAAATCAAAATGATGAGTTAATTCCCATCCGTGTTCAAAATGGGTTCCGGGTTTGTATAGACTATAGAAAATTAAATGCTGTAATCTGAAAGGACCACTTTTCTTTACCTTTTATTGATCAAATGCTTGAACGATTAGCTAGTCATTCTTTCTATTATTTTCTTGATGGTTATTCAAGTTATTTTCAAATTGCAATTGCTTCGGAGGATCAAGAAAAGACGACGTTTACATGCCCATTTAGAACTTTTGCATATCGCCACATGCCTTTTGGACTTTGCAATGCCCCAGCTATTTTTCAAAGGTGTTACGGTTAGTATATTTTCATATTATATTGAGCATATCATGGAAATTTTTATGGACGATTTCAATGTTCATGGAGATTCTTTTGATAATTATTTGCATAACCTTACACTTATTCTTCAAAGATGCATAGAAACTAACCTTGTGTTAAATTCTGAAAAATGTCATTTTATGGTTGAACAAGGTATGGTTTTGGGTTATGTTATTTCATCTAAGGGGATAGAAGTAGATAGAGCAAAAATTAATATTATTTAGTCTTTACCTTATCCCACTAGTGTGCGGGCAGTTCGTTCTTTTCTTGGACATACATGTTTTTATCGGAGATTCATAAAGGACTTTTCCAAGATAGCATCGCCCCTATGCAAGTTGCTACAAAAGGATGCGAATTTCAATTTTGATGAGGAATGTAGAAAATTGTTTGATAAGTTGAAGGAATTGACTTCTACTTCAATTATTCAACCTCAAGATTGGAACATGCCTTTCGAGATTATGCACGATGCTAGTGAGTATGCAGTATGAGCTGTTTTGGGTCAAAGAGTTGGAAAAGCATCCCATGCTATTTATTATACTTTGAGGACTTTGAACGATGCCCAGAGAAATTATTCTACCACTGAAAAAGAATTTTTAGCTGTTATTTTTGCTTTAGAAAAATTTTGATCTTATTTGCTTGGTACTAAAGTCATTGTTTACTCTGATCATGCAGCTCTTCGTTATTTGATGACAAAGAAAGAGGCAAAACCAAGGTTGATAAGATGGATACTTTTCTTAAGTGAATTCGATTGGAGATCAAAGATAAAAAAGGAATGAAAAATAATGTTGTAGATCATTTAAGTCGTTTGGTTAATGTAAAGGATGAGCTTCATCTACAAGAAATGTTTCCAGAGGAACAATTATTCTCGGCATATAAAAAATTACCTTGGTATGCTAATATTGTCAATTATTTGGTTACTAACATTTTGACTCCTGATTTGTCTAAAGCTCAAAGGGATAAATTCAAGAATGATGCAAAGTACTAGGTGTGGGATGATCCCTACTTATGGAAACATTGTGTAGACCAAGTGATTAAAAGGTGCGTTCCTGAAAATGAAATTGATTCTATTATCACCCTTTGTCATTCATATGCTTGTGGAGGCCACTTTGGATCTAAGAGAACAGCTAGAAAAGTGTTTGACTATGATTTTTATTGGTCATCTCTATTCCAAGATTCGTATTTATTCTGCAAGTCGTGTTATAATTGTCAAAAGACAGGTAATATATCCTAACAAAACGAGATGTTGCAAACTCCCATACTATTTTATGAAATTTTTGACGTTTGGGGCAATGATTTCATGGGATTGTTTCCTGTATCTTTCGGTTATGTTTATATTTTGCTTGTTGTCGATTATGTTTCGAAATGGGAGGAAGCTAAAGCCACTAGGACTGACGATTCTAAAGTGGTTGCAGATTTTCTTTGTACTAATATATTTTCTAGATTTGGAGTTCCTAGAGCTCTAATAAGTGATCGATGCACTCATTTTTGCAATCGTACTATGGAAGCTTTGTCGAAAAAATATCATGTAACTTATAAGGTGTCAACTGCATATCATCCGCAAACTAGTTGCCAGGCAAAAGTGTCAAATAGAGAAATCAAATCCATTCTTGAAAAGACAGTCAATCCGAGCAGAAAAGATTGGAGTTTTGAGATTCGATGATGTTTTTTGGGTGTATAGGACGACTTATAAGACGTCTATTGGTATGTCACCTTACAGATTGGTATTTGGGAAACCATGTCACTTACTTGTTGAGCTAGAACACAAAGTTTATTGGGCTTTTAAGAATTTTAATATGAAGATAAGTGAAAGTGGAGAGCATAGGAAGTTGCAATTATAAGAGTTAGAGAAAATTCGCAATGATGCTTATGTGAGTGCAATAATTTACAAAGAGATGACAAAGGCTTTTAAGTTAACATCCACCAACAAGAATTTATAATTGATCATTGATACAAGAATAAATTAATTAATATTTTAAATATTTAATGTGGAATAATTACTCTCATTCGAATATTTTTTCTATCTATCATTATTTATAGTTAAGTAAAAATAAGCGATCTAAATAACCCTTACTATTAAATAACCTCAGACAAGCGCTAAAGATTTAACCTAGTAGCAGCTTTAAGAAATAGAGAGATCGTTAAACTAAACAACACATGCACAAGCGGTTGCATTTAATTTAGATGAATATTCTTCCTAAGATATAATAATCTTTTATTCTGTAAAACAATTATTAATCTTAGTTGCTTCATAAATTAAAGTGGCCAAAAAATTACGGATTTAATATTTAATTTAGCAGTAGATTAATGCGAATAAGAAACTAGTGGCCTTCTAGCAATTAAACAAATCAATCATATAAATAAATACTCAAAATATAAATTGAACAATAAAAATAAATTAGATCTCATAGTATATTAATGTTGATGGCTTTAGTTACTTAAACCAAGAAAAATAATCTAGCTACACATAGCCATAAAAAGTACTAAAGAATAATAGAGATAAATTACTAGCAAAAAATATACTTTCAATTGTATCTCAAGCCCTCTATTTATAGGCTACATAATCTTCCTAACCCTAATATGACTTATTATTTTCAAACCCTAATAGGAATTAAAATACAAAATATAAAATATAAAATTCCTATTTTCTTTTTCCTTTTCCAAATTTGCTATTGGATTATTTACTAATTCCTTTTAATTTAATTAACAGATGGAACCCACACGGAAGCTTTGCAACCAAAATTAAATCCACGCCTGCTGAAGATATAGCTAATAGTGGTAGGACCCATTAAGAAAAAAATGCATAAAACAAGCTGCCAAATGTCCGAAAAAACATGAATCGGATAAAAGAGTGGGACCCAGTATGAAAAGCTTGAAACCAGCTGCCAGATAATACCGCGCATGGCGCGTTTCTTTCTTTCTTCCTTTAAATACTCGATCGTGCATGGCGCGGATGCCATACTACTACTGAAGACCGAACGACGTCGTTCTTTCTCGCTGCTGATATTACGGTTCTGCCACTGGTAAGCCAAGTTCTCCTTAATTACAGAATTGCCACCAACTTTAATTAATTCCTACAAAATTAAATATAAAAATAATAAAAATAATAAAAACACATACAAGTAAATAAATTACCTAAAACACTAAAAATACTTAAAAGCTAACAAATAATTAAGCATAAAAATACCTAATAAATAGATATAAAACCTACTTATCACTCTGGTCATTTGCAAGAGTTTACTGACTCCTAAAAGTGATTCAGGAGATGATTGGTTGAGGACCAATATATTTCATATAACTTGCACAGTGGCATTTAAAGTCTGCAGGTTGATCATTGACAGTGGCAACTGTAAGGATGTTGTATCTGAAGAGGCTATCCAAAAGTTACAGTTGAGGACGAATTTTTATCCCAAGTTGTACAAACTATCATGGCTGAATAAAGGCGGTGATGTAATTAACTATGGATAAAAATAATTTAGTGTTTTTTTCAATTGGCAGAAAATACTTTGATAGTGCTTGAAGTGATATGGTGTCGATGGATGCGTGCCATGTATTGTTAGGTAGGCCTTGGCAATATGACCGAACTGTAGTTCATAATGGATGGAAGAATACTTATTCCCTTAGTATAAAAGGGAAGAAGATTGTATTAGTAACTTGGTGGGAATAAGTCAGTTCTACTCAAGTAGCCGGTAATACTAACCTATTGTCCATGTCTAGATTCTTAATTGAGATTGGGCATGAGGGTGTGGTATATTCTTCGCTTCCTTGTAAGAATAGGACAGTAGATGGGGACACAAAAACGCCAGTCGATGTGCAGAAGTTAACGTTGGAGTTTTTTGACCTGATGCCCTAAGAGCTTCTTCCTGGACTACCGTACGCCTATGAAGGACATCCAACATCAAATAGATCTTATTCCTAGATCGAGCTTACTTAATTGGCCAGCATTGTTGTAAGACCCCGAATTTATGAAATACAAAATTTAATTTTTCTTCATATATATTTTTCCTGAAACAGTAAATGGTTAAATTGACAAAATTGAAAGTTAAGGATGTTATGTGTAAATTTTATTTTGTCGGACAATATTCGTTTTGTCGGGGAATATTCGGGCCGTACGACGGCGCCGAAATAACTAATTATTGGTGGAGCCCACAACGGAATAATTGTCAGATATAGAAAACGACAGAAGTAACCTTTTTAAATAAAAATAGTCAACGGTGTTAACTGTTAAAATACCGGTGATAAAAGAATAGTAGCATACGGTAATTTATGGTATTTTATTGTAGCACACGGTATTGCACAGTGTCTCATATTATTGACACCGTAACTGTTACGCATCATTTCATCAATAATTGTCACTGCATAATATTTTATATTATCAATTCAATTATTGTTGCTACACAGTATTTTGCATTATTGATTCAATAATTGTCATTACACTGTATTTCATATCATCGAGTCAATAATTGTTGGTGCACTGTAGTTTAAAATTATTGAATCTAATAATTGTCACAGTAGCAAATATACTGTAATTTATATTATTAAATTAATAAAAATATGTAACGTGTTTCTTACATTATTATGGTAACATTATTTTATATGTTGGACTCACAGGAAGAATAAATAAATAAATAAAAAAAAAAAAAATTAATTTTACTATTTGAAATAGTAACGTGAATAGTGACGTGAATAGTGACGTGAATAGTAAAAAACATGTGGGACCCATTGTGGGGCCCACATGAAGTATGAAAAATGTGAGTATTTCCTGGGTTGGTGAGGTGCAGCTGCTGAAAAATTTTTCAGCACTGGCGTGCTCACCTACCATGCGCATAGTAACTTATTTTCTCCTATAAATAGCTTACTCAACTGAATAGAAAAATCACACCTAAAACATAAAATTTTTCTATAAGAATTTTATGAGTTTTCTCTGAGAATAGTAAGGTTATTTTGAGAGTTTGAAAGCCAAAAGGAGTGCAGGAATTTTTCAAGTAAGTCTTTTATTAAAGAGTAGTAATTTTATAAATTCCTATTTTGCACGGTATTCACAAATCTTCCTTTAGAAGACTCTTCTTTGAGAAGATTCATTTTTAAAAGCTTTCTTTGGAAGATTTATTTTGGAATATTATTTTTAAAACTATTTTAAAGTTGGTATTTTATACTACAAAAATTATGTTAAATATATATAATTTTGATAGTTCATAATATATAAGTTATCATACACTTTGAAGTTTACATGTTGTAATTACTAATTTTATTATAAATATATAGGTTGATCAACCTCATTTAAATCAATATCCAGTCACGTGTTAAGGTAAGGAATATCATTCTTTTCACACTCTTAAATTTACTACGGTGAGGAATATTATCTTCTTTCATATTCTAACTTACTACGGTAAGGGGTATCATTCTTTTCACACTCTTAAACTTACTACGGTAAGGGATGTCATTTTATTTCATACTCTTAAACTTACTACTGTAAGGAATATCATTCTTTTCACACTCTTAAATTTATTACGGTAAGGGGTATCACTCTTTTCATCATCATAAATGGATATTATTTTCTTTCTTACTTGAAGGGATTATCATTCTTTGATTCTCGAAAATAATATCGTTTCTTTCTTGTGCCATTTATTTCCATGTATTAAATTGTGGGAATAACCTTACGGCGCGGTTTACCGCCTGTTGGTGAATAACCTTTTGTATTCATTCCTTATTAATCTTTGAGAATAACCTTACGGTGCGGATTATCGCCTGTTTGGTGAATAACTCTTCGTGTTCAAATTCTATTAAATTGTGGGAATAACCTTACGGTGCGGATTACGCCTGTTTGGTGAATAACTATTCGTATTCAAATTGATGGGAATAACCTTACGGTGCGGATTATCGCCTGTTGGTGAATAACCCTTTTTATTTGTCTCGTGTGGAAATAATTTGTCTACACGAATTATCACATGACACTTTTATTCCATATTCGTAAGTGATATCATTTTCCTTTATACTCATAAGGGATACCATCTTTTTCATCTTCCATTATTCAAACTTACTATGGTAAGGGATATTAATTCCCTTCACCTTTTGTTAATCAAACCTGCTACGGTAAGGGATATTATTTTCTTCCATACACCTAAATCGAAACTTATTATGGAACTATTGCTTCTATAATTCCTGAAAATATTATATGTTCCATAATAGTTGAATTTCATTAGTTCAACTGAACCTTCCTATTTTCTGAACATTTCTATTGAACTGTAATCGTTATTCTGAACTGTGGATCTTGAATATCATTTTTAAATTTCACTCCACATCATGTTGGCAATTTGGACATTATTTGAATCTGCACAAAGTAAACTTCCGATACTTATTGTTTATCCTGTTCTTCTGTTCATCATTTGTATCACTGTTATTTGTATTAATCATCAAGAATCAAGCTGTTGTGAATATCTGTGGCCGGGGGCACAGATGTGATATAATTGTTGAACAGATGATAGGTTAAAGGCGATATACTAGGTTAAAGGCGATACATCTGTTCGGTGTCTTTTATGGCACGTGGTGAATGTTCTCTTTGGCCCGTAGTGCAAAGATGAACTGTTGGTTGGTATGATTATGACCAAAGGCTGAATCTGGTATAATCATGACCGTTGGTGCTTTATTGAATATCTTTGGCCCGTAGTGCAAAGATGAACTGTTGATTTGCATGATTATGACCAGGAACTGTGAATTTTTATTATCATGACTAATGGTATTTCAGATGATAAAAGTTGATGATATTTTTACTAAAAAGAGAAGCGAGTGGACATTATGGTCTGCATTATTCTTCTAATAGATTGCTCATTCCGCTGCTATTATTGATCTGAACATTGTTTAAGAATTTAACTACAGTTTTTGATATAAACCTTGTAGTCTATTGTATTCTATCAAAAACTCAACTGTTGAAGGCTAATGATAATTTATTCGTCATTATCTTAGTCATGATTTTTCTTACTGGGCTATTTGAGCTCACCCTTTCTTTTGTTCCATTGTTTTTCAACAGGAGATGAAAACGTAACGGGGTCTAGCCGGGGGATGGAGTGAGAGTCCGAGGAATAGCTATCATAGTCTTCACGTGTTGTAAAATAGTGTGACAATAATAGTGAAGACTTAGTTGTGTATTATTATTATACACTGTATTGTTGTACGTTGTATTTCATTGTAATAATCTTGTTGTAGTCTTTTGACGACTCAAGTTTGGGCTGTGTGGGCCTAGACTTGGGGGCGTCACAGTTGGCATCAGAGCTTAGGGATATGGTCTTTAATGGAGATCTGGGGTAGAACTAGGAGGGGAGAGACGAATATAATCAGTCACTAGTGTGTCCCACCTAAATTAGATTTTATTATCTAATGAGTTGATTTGAATATAGGGACATGAAGTGATGAGTCAGTTTATTTGAACTAACATCTATTTTGTGACCACAGTTAAGTATGGCATCTGGAAATCAGGAGGTTAACCACGGAGTACCCGAAGTGAATGTAGAGGCCACAAACAATTCTTCTACAAACTCAGAGTTGAATAATTTGCCTAAAGCAAAAATTATTTGTATCCGATCTAAAGAAGAAAAAGGTGAAAGTTCTACCGTCGTTCTTCCAAATTCGTTCTTTAAAGAATATCCGGAACTTGCGGAAATTGTTGCCTTTAATTTGCTCGACAGTTGGAAACATATCATCACCTGGTTATGCTCGATAACAAAGGATCAGAATATATGGACGTTTCATATAAGTCTTTGGGATTTATGGTGTTCGAGCTATGATTTTCAAGATTATTTAAAAATGATGTATCTATACTTTTGGGCGTTACAATTTAGAGGAATTCAGGTTAAGTTAGTCACTATCGTGGAAACTGTAGTCTATCGAAAATACTATTTTAATGGAAATCATTGGTACGCTACTACTGATGAAGTTGAAGAATCTGAGAAATAGTTCGTTAGAGAACTATTTCGTGGTATCCCCATGGTTGAAATACGTGAAGATCCTGATGAAGTATATGGGACTCGATTTGATGATGACAGCCTTGATGATCAAGAAATCGAATGAGGTGATGACCGGTAAGCTATTCATCAATTCTCGAGAAGTCTATGCCATGTTAGATATTGGCTCTATCCACTCTTTTATCTCACCTATATGTACTCAACGTTTAAATTTGCCTATTGAAAACTTAAATCTTGTCTTATCAGTTGAAATCTCATTGGGAGAAATACCTATTACATTTACTATCTATAAATCTTGCCTAGTTTAAATCAACAACCTCACATTACCTGTTGACCTTATTTCTTTGGAGATGCACGAATTTGATGTGATTTTAGGAATTGATTGGTTGACTACCCATCATGCTAAAATTGATTGTTTTCATAAGATTATTAGTTTTCATATTCCTAATCAACCTGTCATGCAAATTCAAGCAACTAAACCATTGAAATCTATAACTGTTATTTCTAGCCATAAAGCCATTCGTTTATTGAAAAACGGATGTCAAGCCTTTTTAGCTCATGTCACTGATTTGAACAAAAATACGTCAAACTTGAATGATATTCCCATTGTTAATGAGTTTCCTGACGTTTTTCCTGAAGAACTTCCTGGTTTATCCCCAAACCGAGAAATTGAATTCTATATCGATCTTGAACCCGATACTAAACCATTTTCCAAAGCTCAATACCAAATGGCTCCCATAGAACGCCAAGAGATGAAAGTTTGATTATTAGATATCGGTATCATTCGAGCGAGGAATGCGAGAAGAGTTTTCAAGAACTCAAGAGGAGACTTGTTTCAGCTCCTGTTCTGACCATTCCATCAGGATCAGGAGAATTCGTCATATATAGCGATGCTTCAGGCAAAGGTCTAGGTTGTGTCCTTATGCAACATGGAAATGTTATAGCTTATGCCTCTCGACAACTCAAAGATTATGAGAAAAATTACCCTACTCATGATCTAGAGTTGGCAGCAGTCGTTTTCGCGTTGAAGATCTGGAGACACTACTTGTACGGAGAGAAAGTGGATATCTATACGGATCATAAAAGTCTCAAGTATTTCTTCACCCAGAAGGAACTCAACATGCGACAACGACGTTGGCTTGAGCTGTTGAAGGATTATGATCACACAATCCAGTATCACCCGGGAAAGGCGAACGTTGTAGCTGACGCTTTGAGCAGAAAATCTTATGCGAGTACAAGTGCACTGCTGACAACACAAAAGTGTATTTTGTACGACTTGCAAAAGATGGAGATACAGCTAAAGACACCAGGGACCCACTCGAAGATTGCTCACGTGCGAGTAGAACCAGCTTTAATCGATAAAATTAAAGCTGCTCAAGCTACCGATCCGGAACTGATAAACATGATAAAGAAAGTACAAGAAGGTACCATTCCCGAAGCAAGAATCGACGAGAAAGGAATACTTCGAGTCAACTCTCGACTCTGTGTTCCTAACGATCCTGAATTAAAGCATAAAATCATGATGGAGGCACACAACACGCCATTTGCAATCCACCCAGGAGGTACCAAGATGTATCGAGATCTTCGACATACATTTTGGTGGAACAATATGAAAAGGGAGATTGCAGAGTTTATCTCAAGGTGCTTAACTTGTCAACGTGTCAAGGCAGAGCATCAAGTACCTAAGGGTCCTTTACAACCACTTGAGGTTCCCGAATGGATGTGGGAACACATCAATATGGATTTCGTGACGGGTCTTCCCAAAGTTTCTCAAGGCTTAGATGCAATTTGGGTCATCGTAGATAGATTGACCAAATCCGCTCATTTCTTGCCTATACGAGAAAACTTTTCACTTGAACGTCTTGCCGGTATGTACATAAATGAGATCGTGAGATTGCATGGCATGCCAGTTTCCATAGTTTCTGATCGAGATCCTAGATTCACTTCACGCTTTTGGATCAGTCTACAAAAAGCTATGGGCACTGAACTACGTTTTAGTTCTGCATACCATCCTCAAACGGACGGACAATCGGAAAGGACGATCCAGACCCTCGAAGATCTTTTGAGACTTTGCGTACTCGACTTCAAAGGAAGTCGGGATAAGTACTTGTCATTGGTGGAATTTTCCTACAACAATAGTTACCAAGCAAGTATAGGCATGGCTCCATTCGAGGCTTTATATAGACGCAAGTGTCGCTCTCCAGTATGTTGGAATGAGGTAGGAGAAGCAAAACTGTTGGGACCTGAGTTGGTACGTTTGACAACAGAAAAGATCCAAATGATCCGACAATGAATACAGACCGCACAAGAACGACAAAAGAATTACGCTGATCTTCGGAGAGACGAAAGTTTCAACGTCGGAGATCATGTATTCTTACGTGTTTCTCCATGGAAAGGGGTAACGAGATTCGGAAAAAGAGGAAAGCTTAACCCTCGATTTATTGGCCCATTTGAAATCCTCGATCGAGTAGGATCCGTAGCCTACAGACTAGCCCTACCACCAAGTATGTCTCGCATCCATAACGTTTTTCACATATCTATGTTACGTAAATATGTGAAGGACCCAAACCACGTCATTGAGTTAGAACCAGACGTTATAGCAGAAGATTTAACGTATGAGGAGGTACCTGTTAAGATCCTAGATAAGAAGGAGCAGATCTTACGCTCAAAGGTTATACCTCAAGTTAAGGTTTTATGGAGGAACCAAGATATTGGGGAAATGACCTGGGAGCTAGAATCTGAGATGAAGTCTAGGTATCCATACCTCTTCGAAATGCCAGGTACGTCAATTTCGGGGACGAAATTTCATAAGGAGGGGAGGTTGTAAGACCCCGAATTTATGAAATACAAAATTTAATTTTTCTTCATATATATTTTTCCTGAAACAGTAAATGGTTAAATTGACAAAATTGAAAGTTAAGGATGTTATGTGTAAATTTTATTTTGTCGGACAATATTCGTTTTGTCGGGGAATATTCGGGCCGTACGACGGCGCCGAAATAACTAATTATTGGTGGTGTAATATCCCGGATATTTAAATGAATTAGAAATAAAATATTTAATATTTAATAAAGGTTGGAGTTTGATAACCTAGTAGTGATAGATAAATAGAGGTCCAAATTAAATTTATCGGACTAACTTAGATATGGTGATATCAAAATTTTTTTTTTTTAGTTAGCAAGTACAGTGATAATTCAATGAACTTGGCTAATAGCAAGTCTAATTAGATTAAGATAATTTAATTAGCGGAGTTATGTAATTATGCGACGTGGTTGCGTGTAAATTAAATATGTATTTATATGAATATATATATATGTGTGCATATTTAGTAACATAATTTAATGATTAATTAAATTGTGATAATTAGATAGATTAATATTAAATTAATCTGAATTGAATTAAAAGGTTAATTGTGGAATTAATTTAGTTATTATATTGATTATACTCATTAATCAATATTTATGTAAATTATTGATAAATTATTTGTGAGGAATAATTATGTAAATTATAAATTATATAAAGTAGTTGAATTAATTAAGGGAGATTAATAATTGTATATATGTACAACATTTAATTTCACATATATGTACATATATATAAAGGGATTAAATTAATTAAGTAATTTTAAATAGTAATTGAATATATTAAATGAATATATTCTATAATTAAATAAATCATTGTAAATGATTTATGAGAGTGAGAAATTTAATTATACAATTATTTGTGTAATATTAATTAAATAATTAAATAAATTATTTAAATAAGAAATTGAGTAAATATATTATTATTTTAATGTATTTTCGGGTAAATGGAATTATTTCCATAATTGATGAGAAATGAATTATTTAACGTAAATATATTAAATAATTTAATTTATGGCCTAAATAATATATATTAAATTATATATTGTATTTATTTTAATTTCATAATTTATTGTGAAATTGTTTTCGAGGTAAGGTAATGTGTATAAATAATATATATAGATTATATATATTATCATTAGCGAACACACTCTAAAGTTTTAATATCAAAATAATTGGCAAGTTGTCATTAATTAAATATTCAATTAAATTGAATATAATGAGTGAATTAAATTTTATAAATTAATTAATATGATAATTAATTAATGTAAATAATGTAAAATATTATTAATAATATTATTAGTCCATTTAGTAATTTAATACTTATGGGTTATAATATTTAATTATTTATTCAATCTAATTATTTATTTAATCATGGATTGAATAATTAATGTGTAAATTATTAAATTAGCCCAACATGGGTCAATTAGTAGCCCAAGTGGAGAATAATATAATTTGACAATTTAGTAGCCCAAACAATTTAATAGAAGCCCAATTGGTATTTTAAATTAAAGCCCAATGATTGGCCCACTTGAAAAATACTTAATAAAACTATTAATTCTTAAAAGATGAAAAGTGACATTCTTTTTGGGACAATGATCATGGATGGTTGCCGGCAAGTGGGAGAGAAAGAGAGTGAAATGTGTGATTGTTATTTTATTATTTAATTATTTATTAATTAGGTTGCTTGTTTTAATTTTTTGGTGAGTCTTTTCCCACAAAATCCTCACCAACTAAGGCATGGGTTGGCTTTCTTGTGTAAGCATCCAATAGCTAGCTTGTGTTGGTCAAATTTCATAGATATAAGATATATATCTATACATTATGGAAGACTTAAGTCATTAGAGAGAGAGAATTGTTAGTCATTTATTCTTCTTTCACTTTTCAAATTAGAGAGAAAATTATTTGAGAGCAAGGATATGGAAGGAGAAGGAATTCTTGGTTCATGCCATCCTCCTTCACAACCCATTTTGAAAGAAAAATGAAGATAGCCATTAAAATGAGGTAATGGTTATTTTAAATGAAGTTTGTTTATTTATTTATGTATTAAATAAATTATCATGTGAGTATAAACATGTTAATGTAGTTAATAATATGTGATAGTAATATTTATGTCATGCTTGAGTTTAATATGCTTGGTTTGTATTTTGGTATATTTTATATGCTAAAATATGTATTTAATAGTGTGTAAATAAGTTTTGGAATTTATGTCCAAAAATATTTTTATAAAATTTAGATTTAATGTCATAATATAATAGAACATTAAATCATGAGAAAAACAAAGTTTGAATCACTCAAAATGGAGTTATACATAAAAAGTTATGATTGGTGGTAGTTTATGTGATGTAAAAATTTTTATAAAATTTTTTTATATTAAATCATGAAAAAAATTAAATTTTCATGTTATAAATTGTTGTTAAGTTATTGGTAATTTTTTTGGATTTTTATTGAGGAGTTAAAGTTTATTTGAAGGTATAAATTTTATTAAGATGTGTATTAAAAAGCACTGTTCACCTTCTGCGAGTGGAAAAAAAAAAAGGGCTGGCCGCGCAATGCGCGCCAGCCAATTTTCTGAAAAAACGCGGAGCCAAACGACGCCGTTTGGCGTAAGAAAATTTTACTCCGCGCGCAATGCGCGGAGGCCAATTCCTGTTCTCACAAAACGGCACCGTTTTGGTCCGTTTATTTGGTACGCGCGCCATGCGCGGTAATAAATTTCCGACGAAATTACCAGATTGCCCCTCCGGTCTTTTTCTGCGTAATTACGAAATTGCCCTCGTATCAGTTTTTCGACTTAATTACAGAATTGCCATTCTGGATAATTTTAATTAATTTAAATGTTTAAAAATTAATTTAAAATTATAACAAAAATAATAATAATACAAAAATGATATTTAGGTATATAATATTATATTTTTCAAATATAATAAGTATTTAGGATTAATATTTAAATGTTGTAAATATTAATCTAGTTATTTTAATATTATATTTTTTTCAAATATAATAAGTATTTAGGATTAATATTTAAATGTTGTAAATATTAATCTAGTTAATTTAATATTATATTTTCAAATATAATAAGTATTTAGGATTAATATTTAAATGTTGTAAATATTAATCTAGTTAGTTAATATTATATTTTTTAAATATAATAGGTATTTAGGATTAATATTTAAAAGTTGTAAATATTAATCTAGTTAGTTTAATATTATATTTTTTTCAAATATAATAAGTATTTAGGATTTATATTTAAATGTTGTAAATATTAATCTAGTTATTTTAATATTATATTTTTTTCAAATATAATAAGTATTTAGGATTAATATTTAAATGTTGTAAATATTAATCTAGTTAATTTAATATTATATTTTCAAATATAATAAGTATTTAGGATTAATATTTAAATGTTGTAAATATTAATCTAGTTAGTTAATATTATATTTTTTAAATATAATAGGTATTTAGGATTAATATTTAAAAGTTGTAAATATTAATCTAGTTAGTTTAATATTATATTTTTTTCAAATATAATAAGTATTTAGGATTTATATTTAAATGTTGTAAATATTAATCTAGTTAGTTTAATATTATATTTTTCAAATATAATAAGTATTTAGGATTAATATTTAAATGTTGTAAATATTAATCTAGTTAATATTATATCTTCTGAATTTATGATTAAACTAATTATTATTTAATTAATATTAAATAATAAACAAGGATGAATAATTAATTAATTATTATTTAATTACTATTAAATAATAATTAAAGACAACTAGGATTGATTATTTAATTATTTATTATTTGATTAACTTTAAATAATAAATAAATTTAGTAGTTATTATTTATTATTAAATAATAACTAATGATATTTGAGTATTTACTATATAATTTTATTATTTATTATTTAATTAACTTTAAATAATAAATGAATCTAGTTAATTAGTTATTATTTATTATTAAATAATAACTAAAGATATTTGATTATTTTTAATATAATATAATTATTTATTATTTGATTAATTTTAAATAATAAATAAATCTTGTAAGTTATTATTTATTATTAAATAATAACTAAAGGTAGTTAATTACTTACTATTTAATTAATGATAAATAGTAATTAAATGAAATTAGATTTAATGGAATAAAGAAAATGTCTTTTAACTCTTTTGTTTAAACAATTATAATAAATTGTTTAATAGTTTAATAAGTGTGCAACACTTAAAGAAAAATATTTTCTAACTTATTAAATTATTAACCTAATATGATTGAGGGTCTATAAGGTTAATAATATTGTTTTAACTGATGTAAATTATGTGTTAGTACTTATGTGATAGATAAGTTCCTTAATAAGCGTATAGTTGTGCAAATACGCCGTATTAATTATTAGACCAACTTTATTGATGTTAGGTCTTTCCAAGCCAGTTAGTTAAAGCTAGACATTTATTGTAGCTGAGCAGACAGGCAAGTTTCCTAAACCCTACTCAATTTATATTCGAGCAGGATATATTATTTTATTGTTCAAGTTCCTAACTCAAATTCAAGTTATTACGTTTCAAGCATGCTATGGTTTAATTCTGTATAATTATTCCACATCCTTAAATTGTTGATTCGCACATAGTGCTTGTTGCATGTGTTCATCAGGTATGAAAGGCTGATCACCTTCATTACCATAAGGTTCAGTTAAAATTGTTCATGGTCATTATTGACACTCAACATTACTTGATTCAGTCATTCAATTATTGAAATTATGATTCGTACTCTTTCACAATTATTATATTGTTGAAAATCCGAAAGCTTGTTCTTTCTTTCAATCATGATATATCGTTATCGTATTTAAACTTGCTGAGCAAAGTCGTTGCTCACTCTTGCTATATCATGATAACAAATTTCAGAATAATACGAATGTCCAAGGAGAGACGGAGACAGAAGCAACAGACAAGATTATAGTGTTATGCATTATAACTAAATTGTTATATGATGTAAGTAATTTTTGTAAACCTTTTTATGAATCTAAAGGTATATATGTAAGTTAAGGTTAGAAACCTTGGGAAATGTTGTAGAATAAACAATTTATGTTTATATATTCCGCATTAGTTATAGAACATGTATGAAGATGATGTATAGTGATGAACCAGGTCCAGGGTTAAAGGAACCCGGATTTGGGGTCGTCACAGGTTGGTATCAAAGCTGATAGGTTATAGTTCTTAGGTAGCAGTACCTTAGGCTATAATCATGGAAAGATAATGAAGACAGTGAAAGGATAAACTCAGATAGAGTTTAGAAGTGAACATATACAGTTCATAAAGGAGGAAATAAATCTATATAGATACATAGATATATGAAAAGATTCAAAGAAGAATCTTCAATGAGTGTAATCCAAATAAATGGAATAAGAATCAGGGAACACTTGATTCAAGAATTTCAAAAGAGAAGGATCGTACAGTAAAATGATCAGAGATGAATGATAAGATGATAGAATTAAATGATCCTAGAATAAAGGAGAAATAGTACAGTAAAATCAATTGTGTTATAAGATCACGATGATCATAGTAAAATCATGGAATGACAAATGGTCTGTAAAATGATTAAGAGGTTGTGTTGATAGCATGGTGCTATAACAATGAAGATACTGTGAAATAGTAATAAGTGGACTCTTGAAGTGTTGAGTGTGATAAGGTATGAATTGACAAAATTCATATCAAGTTAAGAGAAGTTAGAGGTTTGTGGGTTTTTAATCGATGACTCATATTAGTGGCTGAGTTGTACGATTCTTTGTATGGGCAGGGAATTTGTGCTTGGTTTTAGAGCCACTTAGCTTCCTATATTAATATAGTAGTTGAGTTGAACAGTTCTTTGTATGGGCAGGGGATTTGTTCGTGGTTTAACGACCGCTTAACTTTCTATATTGATTAGTGGCCGAGTTGACCAATTTCTTGTATGGGCAGGAGATTGTGTTTGGTTTGACAACTACTTAGCTTCCTATAATGATAATCGATTTGAACCCGGTGTCACGCTATTCGATATATATATGGTGAGAAGGTGATTCTTTTCTCATAATATATTGGGTAGGTAGAGAATATTAACATAAGTACGTGTTTTTAAAACTCATATTGATGGTAAGTTCGTGACTCATAATCGTATGGTGGAACCCCTCAGCGAATGGACGATGTTGGTCTGACTAGGATAAGTTCCTTAACCCATATGATTGTGGTAAGTTCCTGAACCCCTAATGTGTGGTAAGTTTGATGAACAGTGAGTATGGGTAGCGTTAAGTAGCAAGATTAAAGCTATACTAGATATAGTTATTAAGTTGGAAAAGAATGTGGAGGAAAAATTTGAGGTGTTTTGAGGTTTTAGGATATTCCAAATCTTCTAGTTATGCTAGACTTTGAAATTCTTAAAAATCGTGCCAAATTCGCACTTTTGTGTTTTTGAAAAGACAAATGTATTTTTGAAATCATTAATGCATTTAGTGCAGAGATGATAACCGATGGAGTCATCAATGCAGAGTAACCTAGTGTTGGATGTATTTTTAAGCCCACTATGGTATGATGTAATATGACAAAGTCAAAATGATTTTTAGTATTTTGAAACGTTTAAAGAAGAGTCTATGCTAATTGTTTCGGCTAGACAAATTGATTTGAAAATATCAAAATGTATTTATAAAATCATCACACGCCATTAAAGCCATGGTGCAGAGATGAAAAGACGGAATCCTCAACGCACTGTTGCAACGGTGCGGTATCATGAAGTCCTATAAATGAATTTTTGTTATTTTAACTAATCTGAAATGATTTTTGAGTCGTAATATACGAACAGTTCAATGATGTGAGTCTATGTCATTTATTTTGACTGGACACTTTTTGGTCAGAAATGACTCGAGTTTTATTTTCCAATCCAACTTATGCTGGAGCGGAATTTTGTAGTAAGTCTGAGGTGAACAACCCCGTAATGGGGGATATGTCAGAGCCATGAATAAAGAACCCGCGAGGGGGCGCCCAACAGTGGTGGCATGCTGATATGGGTTGGTAAATCCAAAGAGTTCGACCCCGTAAGAAGTCGTTGTGCACAACGCAGAAGTACAATAGGCTGATCACCTAGCGTACACCTATGGAATGTTTTCAGTCTTTGTGATTGATAAACACTCTGTTTATAAGTATTTACAGAGATAAATACTACTTATTCGGAATTCAGTTAATTCCATGTTCACAGTCTTGATGACTCCTCAGCATAGTATGAAAGTTTTAATGAATATTTTGATTTTCAATTTATTCTTCTGTAAGATATTGATTTTCAATTTATTCTTCTGCAAGATATTCCATTGTTCTGGAATTATGAGTTTAGAAATATGAACTTCCTAGAAAAGGGTGGTCATAGAATTTGATGAGTAAAGAGTTATACTCAGAGATGAAAATTGGTAGAAATGTGTATGAGATAATTTCGGGGACGAAATTTTTAGAAGAAGGGGTGAATGTAATATCCCGGATA
The DNA here is from genome assembly GCA_947179155.2 of Hedera helix. NCBI lineage: Eukaryota > Viridiplantae > Streptophyta > Magnoliopsida > Apiales > Araliaceae > Hedera > Hedera helix. The sequence goes on from OX359274.1 coordinate 10,577,963, forward strand.
TTTAAATGAATTAGAAATAAAATATTTAATATTTAATAAAGGTTGGAGTTTGATAACCTAGTAGTGATAGATAAATAGAGGTCCAAATTAAATTTATCGGACTAACTTAGATATGGTGATATCAAAATTTTTTTTTTTTAGTTAGCAAGTACAGTGATAATTCAATGAACTTGGCTAATAGCAAGTCTAATTAGATTAAGATAATTTAATTAGCGGAGTTATGTAATTATGCGACGTGGTTGCGTGTAAATTAAATATGTATTTATATGAATATATATATATGTGTGCATATTTAGTAACATAATTTAATGATTAATTAAATTGTGATAATTAGATAGATTAATATTAAATTAATCTGAATTGAATTAAAAGGTTAATTGTGGAATTAATTTAGTTATTATATTGATTATACTCATTAATCAATATTTATGTAAATTATTGATAAATTATTTGTGAGGAATAATTATGTAAATTATAAATTATATAAAGTAGTTGAATTAATTAAGGGAGATTAATAATTGTATATATGTACAACATTTAATTTCACATATATGTACATATATATAAAGGGATTAAATTAATTAAGTAATTTTAAATAGTAATTGAATATATTAAATGAATATATTCTATAATTAAATAAATCATTGTAAATGATTTATGAGAGTGAGAAATTTAATTATACAATTATTTGTGTAATATTAATTAAATAATTAAATAAATTATTTAAATAAGAAATTGAGTAAATATATTATTATTTTAATGTATTTTCGGGTAAATGGAATTATTTCCATAATTGATGAGAAATGAATTATTTAACGTAAATATATTAAATAATTTAATTTATGGCCTAAATAATATATATTAAATTATATATTGTATTTATTTTAATTTCATAATTTATTGTGAAATTGTTTTCGAGGTAAGGTAATGTGTATAAATAATATATATAGATTATATATATTATCATTAGCGAACACACTCTAAAGTTTTAATATCAAAATAATTGGCAAGTTGTCATTAATTAAATATTCAATTAAATTGAATATAATGAGTGAATTAAATTTTATAAATTAATTAATATGATAATTAATTAATGTAAATAATGTAAAATATTATTAATAATATTATTAGTCCATTTAGTAATTTAATACTTATGGGTTATAATATTTAATTATTTATTCAATCTAATTATTTATTTAATCATGGATTGAATAATTAATGTGTAAATTATTAAATTAGCCCAACATGGGTCAATTAGTAGCCCAAGTGGAGAATAATATAATTTGACAATTTAGTAGCCCAAACAATTTAATAGAAGCCCAATTGGTATTTTAAATTAAAGCCCAATGATTGGCCCACTTGAAAAATACTTAATAAAACTATTAATTCTTAAAAGATGAAAAGTGACATTCTTTTTGGGACAATGATCATGGATGGTTGCCGGCAAGTGGGAGAGAAAGAGAGTGAAATGTGTGATTGTTATTTTATTATTTAATTATTTATTAATTAGGTTGCTTGTTTTAATTTTTTGGTGAGTCTTTTCCCACAAAATCCTCACCAACTAAGGCATGGGTTGGCTTTCTTGTGTAAGCATCCAATAGCTAGCTTGTGTTGGTCAAATTTCATAGATATAAGATATATATCTATACATTATGGAAGACTTAAGTCATTAGAGAGAGAGAATTGTTAGTCATTTATTCTTCTTTCACTTTTCAAATTAGAGAGAAAATTATTTGAGAGCAAGGATATGGAAGGAGAAGGAATTCTTGGTTCATGCCATCCTCCTTCACAACCCATTTTGAAAGAAAAATGAAGATAGCCATTAAAATGAGGTAATGGTTATTTTAAATGAAGTTTGTTTATTTATTTATGTATTAAATAAATTATCATGTGAGTATAAACATGTTAATGTAGTTAATAATATGTGATAGTAATATTTATGTCATGCTTGAGTTTAATATGCTTGGTTTGTATTTTGGTATATTTTATATGCTAAAATATGTATTTAATAGTGTGTAAATAAGTTTTGGAATTTATGTCCAAAAATATTTTTATAAAATTTAGATTTAATGTCATAATATAATAGAACATTAAATCATGAGAAAAACAAAGTTTGAATCACTCAAAATGGAGTTATACATAAAAAGTTATGATTGGTGGTAGTTTATGTGATGTAAAAATTTTTATAAAATTTTTTTATATTAAATCATGAAAAAAATTAAATTTTCATGTTATAAATTGTTGTTAAGTTATTGGTAATTTTTTTGGATTTTTATTGAGGAGTTAAAGTTTATTTGAAGGTATAAATTTTATTAAGATGTGTATTAAAAAGCACTGTTCACCTTCTGCGAGTGGAAAAAAAAAAAGGGCTGGCCGCGCAATGCGCGCCAGCCAATTTTCTGAAAAAACGCGGAGCCAAACGACGCCGTTTGGCGTAAGAAAATTTTACTCCGCGCGCAATGCGCGGAGGCCAATTCCTGTTCTCACAAAACGGCACCGTTTTGGTCCGTTTATTTGGTACGCGCGCCATGCGCGGTAATAAATTTCCGACGAAATTACCAGATTGCCCCTCCGGTCTTTTTCTGCGTAATTACGAAATTGCCCTCGTATCAGTTTTTCGACTTAATTACAGAATTGCCATTCTGGATAATTTTAATTAATTTAAATGTTTAAAAATTAATTTAAAATTATAACAAAAATAATAATAATACAAAAATGATATTTAGGTATATAATATTATATTTTTCAAATATAATAAGTATTTAGGATTAATATTTAAATGTTGTAAATATTAATCTAGTTATTTTAATATTATATTTTTTTCAAATATAATAAGTATTTAGGATTAATATTTAAATGTTGTAAATATTAATCTAGTTAATTTAATATTATATTTTCAAATATAATAAGTATTTAGGATTAATATTTAAATGTTGTAAATATTAATCTAGTTAGTTAATATTATATTTTTTAAATATAATAGGTATTTAGGATTAATATTTAAAAGTTGTAAATATTAATCTAGTTAGTTTAATATTATATTTTTTTCAAATATAATAAGTATTTAGGATTTATATTTAAATGTTGTAAATATTAATCTAGTTATTTTAATATTATATTTTTTTCAAATATAATAAGTATTTAGGATTAATATTTAAATGTTGTAAATATTAATCTAGTTAATTTAATATTATATTTTCAAATATAATAAGTATTTAGGATTAATATTTAAATGTTGTAAATATTAATCTAGTTAGTTAATATTATATTTTTTAAATATAATAGGTATTTAGGATTAATATTTAAAAGTTGTAAATATTAATCTAGTTAGTTTAATATTATATTTTTTTCAAATATAATAAGTATTTAGGATTTATATTTAAATGTTGTAAATATTAATCTAGTTAGTTTAATATTATATTTTTCAAATATAATAAGTATTTAGGATTAATATTTAAATGTTGTAAATATTAATCTAGTTAATATTATATCTTCTGAATTTATGATTAAACTAATTATTATTTAATTAATATTAAATAATAAACAAGGATGAATAATTAATTAATTATTATTTAATTACTATTAAATAATAATTAAAGACAACTAGGATTGATTATTTAATTATTTATTATTTGATTAACTTTAAATAATAAATAAATTTAGTAGTTATTATTTATTATTAAATAATAACTAATGATATTTGAGTATTTACTATATAATTTTATTATTTATTATTTAATTAACTTTAAATAATAAATGAATCTAGTTAATTAGTTATTATTTATTATTAAATAATAACTAAAGATATTTGATTATTTTTAATATAATATAATTATTTATTATTTGATTAATTTTAAATAATAAATAAATCTTGTAAGTTATTATTTATTATTAAATAATAACTAAAGGTAGTTAATTACTTACTATTTAATTAATGATAAATAGTAATTAAATGAAATTAGATTTAATGGAATAAAGAAAATGTCTTTTAACTCTTTTGTTTAAACAATTATAATAAATTGTTTAATAGTTTAATAAGTGTGCAACACTTAAAGAAAAATATTTTCTAACTTATTAAATTATTAACCTAATATGATTGAGGGTCTATAAGGTTAATAATATTGTTTTAACTGATGTAAATTATGTGTTAGTACTTATGTGATAGATAAGTTCCTTAATAAGCGTATAGTTGTGCAAATACGCCGTATTAATTATTAGACCAACTTTATTGATGTTAGGTCTTTCCAAGCCAGTTAGTTAAAGCTAGACATTTATTGTAGCTGAGCAGACAGGCAAGTTTCCTAAACCCTACTCAATTTATATTCGAGCAGGATATATTATTTTATTGTTCAAGTTCCTAACTCAAATTCAAGTTATTACGTTTCAAGCATGCTATGGTTTAATTCTGTATAATTATTCCACATCTTTAAATTGTTGATTCGCACATAGTGCTTGTTGCATGTGTTCATCAGGTATGAAAGGCTGATCACCTTCATTACCATAAGGTTCAGTTAAAATTGTTCATGGTCATTATTGACACTCAACATTACTTGATTCAGTCATTCAATTATTGAAATTATGATTCGTACTCTTTCACAATTATTATATTGTTGAAAATCCGAAAGCTTGTTCTTTCTTTCAATCATGATATATCGTTATCGTATTTAAACTTGCTGAGCAAAGTCGTTGCTCACTCTTGCTATATCATGATAACAAATTTCAGAATAATACGAATGTCCAAGGAGAGACGGAGACAGAAGCAACAGACAAGATTATAGTGTTATGCATTATAACTAAATTGTTATATGATGTAAGTAATTTTTGTAAACCTTTTTATGAATCTAAAGGTATATATGTAAGTTAAGGTTAGAAACCTTGGGAAATGTTGTAGAATAAACAATTTATGTTTATATATTCCGCATTAGTTATAGAACATGTATGAAGATGATGTATAGTGATGAACCAGGTCCAGGGTTAAAGGAACCCGGATTTGGGGTCGTCACAGGTGGAGCCCACAACGGAATAATTGTCGGATATAGAAAACGACAGAAGTAACCTTTTTAAATAAAAATAGTCAACGGTGTTAACTGTTAAAATACCGGTGATAAAAGAATAGTAGCATACGGTAATTTATGGTATTTTATTGTAGCACACGGTATTGCACAGTGTCTCATATTATTGACACCGTAACTGTTACGCATCATTTCATCAATAATTGTCACTGCATAATATTTTATATTATCAATTCAATTATTGTTGCTACACAGTATTTTGCATTATTGATTCAATAATTGTCATTACACTGTATTTTATATCATCGAGTCAATAATTGTTGGTGCACTGTAGTTTAAAATTATTGAATCTAATAATTGTCACAGTAGCAAATATACTGTAATTTATATTATTAAATTAATAAAAATATGTAACGTGTTTCTTACATTATTATGGTAACATTATTTTATATGTTGGACTCACAGGAAGAATAAATAAATAAAAAATAAAAAAAAAAAAATTTAATTTTACTATTTGAAATAGTAACGTGAATAGTGACGTGAATAGTAAAAAACATGTGGGACCCATTGTGGGGCCCACATGAAGTATGAAAAATGTGAGTATTTCCTGGGTTGGTGAGGTGCGGCTGCTGAAAAATTTTTCAGCACTGGCGTGCTCACCTACCATGCGCATAGTAACTTATTTTCTCCTATAAATAGCTTACTCAACTGAATAGAAAAATCACACCTAAAACATAAAATTTTTCTATAAGAATTTTATGAGTTTTCTCTGAGAATAGTAAGGTTATTTTGAGAGTTTGAAAGCCAAAAGGAGTGCAGGAATTTTTCAAGTAAGTCTTTTATTAAAGAGTAGTAATTTTATAAATTCCTATTTTGCACGGTATTCACAAATCTTCCTTTAGAAGACTCTTCTTTGAGAAGATTCATTTTTAAAAGCTTTCTTTGGAAGATTTATTTTGGAATATTATTTTTAAAACTATTTTAAAGTTGGTATTTTATACTACAAAAATTATGTTAAATATATATAATTTTGATAGTTCATAATATATAAGTTATCATACACTTTGAAGTTTACATGTTGTAATTACTAATTTTATTATAAATATATAGGTTGATCAACCTCATTTAAATCAATATCCAGTCACGTGTTAAGGTAAGGAATATCATTCTTTTCACACTCTTAAATTTACTACGGTGAGGAATATTATCTTCTTTCATATTCTAACTTACTACGGTAAGGGGTATCATTCTTTTCACACTCTTAAACTTACTACGGTAAGGGATGTCATTTTATTTCATACTCTTAAACTTACTACTGTAAGGAATATCATTCTTTTCACACTCTTAAATTTATTACGGTAAGGGGTATCACTCTTTTCATCATCATAAATGGATATTATTTTCTTTCTTACTTGAAGGGATTATCATTCTTTGATTCTCGAAAATAATATCGTTTCTTTCTTGTGCCATTTATTTCCATGTATTAAATTGTGGGAATAACCTTACGGCGCGGTTTACCGCCTGTTGGTGAATAACCTTTTGTATTCATTCCTTATTAATCTTTGAGAATAACCTTACGGTGCGGATTATCGCCTGTTTGGTGAATAACTCTTCGTGTTCAAATTCTATTAAATTGTGGGAATAACCTTACGGTGCGGATTACGCCTGTTTGGTGAATAACTATTCGTATTCAAATTGATGGGAATAACCTTACGGTGCGGATTATCGCCTGTTGGTGAATAACCCTTTTTATTTGTCTCGTGTGGAAATAATTTGTCTACACGAATTATCACATGACACTTTTATTCCATATTCGTAAGTGATATCATTTTCCTTTATACTCATAAGGGATACCATCTTTTTCATCTTCCATTATTCAAACTTACTATGGTAAGGGATATTAATTCCCTTCACCTTTTGTTAATCAAACCTGCTACGGTAAGGGATATTATTTTCTTCCATACACCTAAATCGAAACTTATTATGGAACTATTGCTTCTATAATTCCTGAAAATATTATATGTTCCATAATAGTTGAATTTCATTAGTTCAACTGAACCTTCCTATTTTCTGAACATTTCTATTGAACTGTAATCGTTATTCTGAACTGTGGATCTTGAATATCATTTTTAAATTTCACTCCACATCATGTTGGCAATTTGGACATTATTTGAATCTGCACAAAGTAAACTTCCGATACTTATTGTTTATCCTGTTCTTCTGTTCATCATTTGTATCACTGTTATTTGTATTAATCATCAAGAATCAAGCTGTTGTGAATATCTGTGGCCGGGGGCACAGATGTGATATAATTGTTGAACAGATGATAGGTTAAAGGCGATATACTAGGTTAAAGGCGATACATCTGTTCGGTGTCTTTTATGGCACGTGGTGAATGTTCTCTTTGGCCCGTAGTGCAAAGATGAACTGTTGGTTGGTATGATTATGACCAAAGGCTGAATCTGGTATAATCATGACCGTTGGTGCTTTATTGAATATCTTTGGCCCGTAGTGCAAAGATGAACTGTTGATTTGCATGATTATGAGCATGAACTGTGAATTTTTATTATCATGACTAATGGTATTTCAGATGATAAAAGTTGATGATATTTTTACTAAAAAGAGAAGCGAGTGGACATTATGGTCTGCATTATTCTTCTAATAGATTGCTCATTCCGCTGCTATTATTGATCTGAACATTGTTTAAGAATTTAACTACAGTTTTTGATATAAACCTTGTAGTCTATTGTATTCTATCAAGAACTCAACTGTTGAAGGCTAATGATAATTTATTCGTCATTATCTTAGTCATGATTTTTCTTACTGGGCTATTTGAGCTCACCCTTTCTTTTGTTCCATTGTTTTTCCACAGGAGATGAAAACGTAACGGGGTCTAGCCGGGGGATGGAGTGAGAGTCCGAGGAATAGCTATCATAGTCTTCACGTGTTGTAAAATAGTGTGACAATAATAGTGAAGACTTAGTTGTGTATTATTATTATACACTGTATTGTTGTACGTTGTATTTCATTGTAATAATCTTGTTGTAGTCTTTTGACGACTCAAGTTTGGGCTGTGTGGGCCTAGACTTGGGGGCGTCACAATTGTAATATCCCAGTTGTTTCACAAGATTTTTAAATAAGATCTTGAGGTTAGAAATAAAGGTTGGAGTTTAAAACCTAGATTTGGAGGGGGGGGGGGGAAATGGTGTAGAAAGGAGTAAACATTTGACCCTAATATTGGTGTTAGGATTGAAATGGGAGTGAATATAGGTTTTTATATTTTAAAACATAAATTTGATTATTATGTATACTTGGAGGTATGTAAATAATAAGGTAATATAATACCTTTAAAGGTCGATGAATTTATTTGACTGAAAGAGATTATGTAAGAAGTTTTAATATGATGTATGTGAAAATTTATCAAAGAGATAAATTTCAATTTGAGATATATTTTTAAATTAACGTGAAGGTGTATATGTATAGATACGTATATACTTGAAAGTGCGCCAATTATATTTTAGCCGAGCGTGGTAAATGATTAACGGAATTAATCATCGATAATAATGAAAAGCTTAATATATTAATTAAGCAAGCGTCTGAAAGTTAAACTTGAATGGTAAATTTAAGTTAGCACAAGTTAGTAAATTGGGAAGAGACAAGTTGTGTATTATGGTGGCAATTAAGTTTAAACCCAACCTAGTGACCAAGTGTTGAAAATTTAATATAGTCCAAAATGGATTAAAATTATGGCGAGTCAAATTGATATATATGGCAAGTCATATGAATATAGTGAACAAGCCTAAGCATTTAATAATGGTAAGACTTGTATGTGTGGCCAAGTTAGTAAGGTGGTAGTCTAAGGTTAAGAATGAACCCTGCGTGATTGTGGTTACGTGGAATAGCGGTGTGAAGAGAATTTGGAAACGCAGACTACACCGTTGAGTTCAGAACGTCGAATTTGACAAGGAGAGATAGTAACCACAATTTGGTGTTGGGGGTTGACTTTTGGTCAAAGTCAACCGTTTGACTTGTAAAGTTGAAAAGTCAAATATTGAGTTTGGAGAAGAATTTTGGGAAACGAACTTCACCGTTGCGACGGGAACGTCAAAATTAGTAAGTACGGACTGTAAACACGATATGTGTTCCAGTTGACTTTTTGGTCAAAGTTGACCGTTTGATTTTTTAGGGTAAAAGGTCAAACTTGAAGTTTGAAAGTGAATTTGAAGAAACGGATGTTACCATGACATCGGGAATGTCCAAATTAGTAGGAATTGACTGTAATATTGAAAATTTAGTTTTTCGGGTCAGCCAGTCAAAGAGCGGGTCAAATCATTAAAAGTGGGACCCAAAAGATAATTAAACTTACAGATTTTAGTGAAGGCCAGCTAGAATTGCTGAGATTTAATGAGGTGGACTTATTTGAGTCAATCAGCTCTTATCTTATCTTATTGTAATCTCTCTCAACCAATCAAAACTCACTTTATCTCTTATCCTAGCTTAGATTATATCATGTAATATATGACTACACCCATTTCATGTAAGGAGAGAAATTAGCAAGTTAAGAGTGAGAGAGAGAGACTCACGGATAAGAAGAAGAGGAGGAGAAGAAGGAAGAAATGAAAGAAAAAGGAAAGCTATGGAAGGTAATATTCTAAACCCAAGTTAATCTTTGATTCTCTTGGGTAAATGTTGGTGTTAATAAAATTAATGGTTTTAGATTATGATTAACTTTGTGGATAATGGTCTAACCAAGAATTTTCATGAATCTATTAGATGATTCACAGATTAAATTAAAAGAAAGGAAGTTGAAAAACGAAATTCGCAGAAAATAGATTTTGTGGCTGTCGGTTGATGATTTTTTTAAAATTGAATATGTGGAGTTAGAGAGTGGGTAAGATATCAAATTAAAGCTACGGAAGTAAGCTACACGTAGAAATTTTTAGATCTCAGAAATTTTGTTTGGTTTGTTCGTAGTGACTGCTTGAATCAGTTTGGGTCGGACCGAAATACAGCTGCCCAGAAACTGTAGCGATTTTTGTTCATTGTAAAAATCATATAAAATCATGTGTTTGGAATTTGAAGTTGGTATAAACTACAAAGTTGTAGATATGGAAGTTATCTAAAAGTACCCAAAATATTTAACGATTTTATGGTGTATAGAATTTTTGAATGAATTAATGTTGTGTGACAGTCCTGGTGATTTCATTCTCTGGACAGGTTGTGTAAAACGTTAGATCTATGTTGTTTGGTACATGGGATGAAGTTAAGGTCTGAATAAGATTTAAAGTAAACTTCATAAGGTTTAATTTGATATAAAATTGATCAAAAACGGACTTGTAACGAAGAAGTTATGTTTTTCTAACAATTACCCTGCTGTCGGAGAACACTCCCTGACAGTCGGTTGTTTGGACGCCGAAGGCCGAAGCGGTTCGGGCGCCGAAGGCCGAAGCGGTTCGGGCGCCGAAGGCACAAACAGTTTGGGCGCCGAAGCGCTGAGTCCTTGGGGAAATCCAGCGCCAAGGTACTGGTGTGCTGACCTGCTGATGTGTTGGGTCGGGAAGTGAATGTTCGGGAGTTAAATAGTACTTTATTATGAAAATTATTATTTTAGAATTAAATTATTATTAAATGATTAATAATAATGATAGATAACTAAATTATGATCTAAAAAGTTATAATAATGGTGATTTGTTAAACTATTATAAAAGAAATGGTAAGTTATTATGTGATTAAATAATAATCGTGCATGGTTCATTATTAATAGAAAATTAATAAAATAAATGTATAATTAAAATGTTATTGATTAATAACATTTGTATCATAGTTAGATAATATTACGAGGATAACAATATCATTGGGTAGTTAAAATATTGTCCAATGAAGATAATATTGATAGGTAACCTATGTATGTTTGGATAGGGATTGCCCATTAATTAATTATGGTTAAATGAAGATTTAATCGTAATTAAAGGGAGTTAGAATAAACCTTAAATGATACATAAGGTGAATGAAGAATATTTAAGGAAATTAATTATTGTTTAAATAAAATAATAATTTTCAATGATTAATTATTTATTATTTAATTGTTATTAAATAATGAATAAAAGGAAGTTAAGGGTAATTATTTATTTTAAATAAACAAGGGTGGTTAATTATTTAATTATTATTTAAGGGGTATTAAATAATAATTAAAGGGAGATAAAGGAGATTATCATTTGTTATTTAATGGATATTAAATAATAAGTGGGGGTAATTAATTAAGAAATGATTGTGAAATTGTATTCAATAATCATTAAAGGAATTGAGGATAGTTGTAATGTCCTAGAATTTCCACGACTTTATTAATTAAATTATTAATTTAATTTCTAACGAGTTAGTTTTACGAGATTATTTAAATCTTTTTATGTGATTAATTAATTACGTAATTAAATGATTATGTAATTAATTACTAGAATTAATTAAAGGGAGTTACTAATATGTTATTAAATTAGTAAACAAACCCTAAAGTTTTAATATCAAAATAATTGATAAGTTTCCTATTAATTAAATATTTAATTAAATTGAATATAATGAGTTAATTAAATATAATAAATTAATTAATATGATTATTAATTAATGTAAATAATGTAAAATATTAATAATAATATTTATTAGTCCATTTAGTAATTTAATACTAATGGGTTAGTGTATTTAATTATTTATTCAATCTAATTATTTATTTAATCATGGATTGAATAATTAATGTGTAAATTATTAAATTAGCCCAACATGGATCAATTAGTAGCCCAAGTGAAGAATAATAAAACTTGACAAACTAGTAGCCCAAACAAATTAAATGAAGCCCAAAAGAAATTGAAATAAAGTCCAATACTTGAACCCACTTGGAAAATACATTATGTAACTATTATTTATTAAATAAGTAATTCATGGGACAACCTTTTTGGGACTTAAAGGATGTCATCAACCGTGTATATGGAGAGAAGGAGAGTGAAATGTTTTGTTTTTATTTACTTTCACTTATTTAAATATTAGGTTGCTTGTTTTGATTTTTGGGAAAGTCTTTTCCCACAAAATCCTCACCAACTAAGTCATGGGCTAACTTTCTTGTGCAAGTATCCAAGTAGGAGCATCATGACTTATAGATATAATTTTTGTATCTAAGAATTTTGCAAGTATACTTGAAATTGGTAAATATTGCCCTTCATTATTTTTTCTCCAAGTCCAAAAGAGAGAGTTTGAGAAAAGCTTTAGTGAGAGCATAATATTTGAGAGACTAAGGAGGAAGAATGAGAAGTTAGTTTTGTTCATGCCATTCACAACCTATTTTGGAAGAAAAAGGAAGATAGCCATTAAAACAAGGTAATGGTTATTTTAAATGTAGTTTGTTTTTAAATTAAATAAAACAATATGTGAGTATAAACATGTTAATATAGTTAATAATGTGTAGTGGTAATATTTATGTCATGCTTGAGTTAATATGCTTGGTTTGTATTTTGGTATCATTTATATGTTAAAAACATGTGTTTAATAGTGTGTAAACAAGTTTTGGAATTTATGTCCAAAAATATTTTTATAAAACTTATGTTTGATGTTCTAATATTATAGAACATTAAATCATGAGAAAAACAAAGTTTGAATAACTCAAAATGGAATTATATACAAAAAGTTATGATTTGTGGTAGTTTATGTGATGTAAAATTTTTTATAAAAAAAATATGATATTAAATCATGAAAAATTAATTTTTTCATGTTATAAATTAATATAAGGTGATTGGTAATTTTTTTGGATTTTTTTTGAGGAGTTAAAGATTTATTGAATGTATAATTTTATTTAAAGTATGCACTGTTCACATTCTGCCGGAAATAAAAAAAAAGGGCTGGCCGCGCAATGCGTGGCAGCGGTTTTCGGGAAAAAACGCGGAGCCAAAACGGCGTCGTTTGGCAGAAAGGAAATTTACTCCGCGCGTTATGCACGGAAGCCGTTCAACGGTTATCCAAAACGGCACTGTTTTGGGCCGATAATTTTGTGACGCGCGCCATGCGCGGTAGGAAAATTTTCGCGAAATTACCAGACTGCCCCTCCGTATTTTTCTTGGCGAATTTACTTTTCTGCCCTCGGATCAGTTTTCAACTTATTTACGGAAATGCCATTCGGGTTAAATTTAATTAATTTAAATATTTGAAAACTAATTTAAAATTATAACAAAAATAATAATAATACAAAAATGATATTGAGGATGATATTTTTCATTAAGTTTAATATTTAAATATTTTAAATATTAATCTAGTTAGCTAAATCATGGTTAAGTTAAATAAATTTATTATTTTAAATGTTAATAATAAATAAAGGTGATAAATTAGCAATTATTATTTAATTTCTATTAAATAATAATTAAAGAGAGATAAAATTTATAAATTAATTATTTATTATTTAAATATTATTAAATAATAAATAAGGATAATTAAGTAATTAATTATTATTTAATTAGCATTAAATAACGATTAATGGAAATTAAGTTATTAGATTAATAATTTATTATTTAATTTAAATAATAAATAAGAATGATTTGATTATTATTTAACCTTAAATAATAATTAAAATTAATTAAATAATTAATTATTATTTAATTGACATTAAATAATAATTAAAGAGGATTAAGATTAGTAAACTATTATTTAATTTCCTTAAATTAAATAATAAGTAAGGTTAATTACTTAGTTAATTATTGGTTGATTAATGTTAAATTAAAGAAGGTTAAAATTAAGTCAATAATTATTTATTATGTAATTATTATTAAATAATAAGTAAGTACAATTAGTTATTATTTATTTTAAATAATAACTAGAGTTAATTAATTAATTTATATTTAATCAAGATTAAAAAGTAATTAAATAGAGATTGAGTTAATAAAATAAATTGAATTTAATTATGATTTAATTAAACAATTGTAATAAGTTGTTTAAGGGTTTAATAAGTGTCTAACGCTTAAGAAAAATATTTTCTAACTTATTAAATTATTAACCTAAAATGATTGAGGGTCTATAAGGTTAATAATATTGTTTTGACTAATGTAAATTATGTGTTAGTACTTATGTGTGGTAAATAAGTTCATTAGTGAGCGTATAGTTATGCAAATACGCCATACTAATTATTAGACCAACTTTATTAATGTTAGGTCTTTCAAAGCAAGTTAGTTAAAGCTAGACATTTATTGTAGCTGAACAGACATGCAAGTTCTCTAACCCTACTCATTTATTGTTGAACAAGTTTCTATACTTGTATTTATGGTCAAAGCTTGAAGTGGTTTAATTATTTAAAATTATCCCACATCCATATTGTTTATAAAATCGCACTTAGTGCACTTGAAGCTTATTAGTTTTTGATTCATGAACTGTATTAAAATGTCAAAAGCTAATAGTTCAGCTAGACATTACGTTTATAAATTCAATACTTGAATACTTTTAAAAGCTTATTCAAACCATTGCTGGGTGCAGATTTATTATATTAAGTCTGAGAATTGAACAACCCTAAATTAGGGGATTTTGTGTCGGGAAACCGACTTTGGGCGCCAGTGACTAAATGTAATGCATATACAGCGGGTTGAATAGGCTGATCCCCTTGAAAACCAAACAACTCAAAGGGTCAGAGGAAACTCTATTATACCTTCGTTAGTTCAGGGTCCTTAGTGACCACTCAGCATTTTAAGATTCAAATATTCTGTTTATTAAAATTTGAATCCTGTTTCATTCACAATTGTTATATCTATTGTTGAACCATTGATGACATTTCCCATTCATTCATGATATATTAAATCTCTATGATTGTTCTAAACTCGCTGAGCAAACTAGTTGCTCATTCTTGCTATATCATGAACCATTTTTCAGATAGACCCGATTGCTCCAAGAAGGATAAGGGAAAAGGAAAGGCCAAAGCTTAAGTAGCTTATGCATGCTAATCAGATATTTAAATATGTGTTTACTATTGATAAACCTTTTGTAATTCCTTATGATAGGAACTGTTTTATGTTAAGGTTGATAGACCCTGGTATTGTAACCTTTTGAAGGGAACCAATATGTATTATTCCGCGATATTTAAATGCAATGTATGTATTTAATTGTTAGTAATGTGTTGAATAGTGAGAACCAAACTCGAGGTTATAGAACCCGGATTTGGGGTCGTCACAATAGTTAATTAATTAATTAATTATTATTTAAATGATATTAAATAATAATTAAAGTGAATTAAGGTTAATGAAATAATTGTTATGAATTGAGTTATTTATTTATTTATTTAATATTAAATAAATAATGTGAATGAATAAGATAATTGTTATGTAATGCTAAATAACAATTTAGAAGCAATTGAGTTAATTATTTATTTAATAAATAATGTTAAGGAATTAAAGAAATAATTGTTTATATGAAGATAAATAAACAGGTAAAGTTAAGTGAGTAAATTATTTATGTAATTAATATTAAATAAATAATGAGAATGAATTAAGGTTAATAAAGTGAGTAAACAATTTACGTGTAATTGATGGAGTCTATAATTATTATTATAATATCCCAGATATTTACAAGATTTGTAAATAAGATTTTAAATATAAATTAAAGGTTATGGTTTAAAACCTAGAGTTGTAGAAGTGAGATGTGTGAAAAATGGGTGAACATTTTTTTTTAATATAATGTATTTGTTAGAAATTAAATGTGGAAATATTTTAATGATGCATGTAGATAATTTATTAAGAAAATAAATTTAATTGAAAAGTGAAGGTGGTTATATTAATATATATACACCTAATGTGTGTTTGTTAGCCCAATAAGAAGATGGGTAGATTAAATACTCAATTAAACTAATAATTTAATTAGTTTGAAATGTGAAGTAAGAAGGGAAGTCATGAAATATAATTAACTAGGTTAATTATATTAGTTAAGAGTTAAAGTTATAGAAAAACTAGAATGATTGTCTAGAATGACAATATTATGAAGTTAATTAATTAAGTAATTAACTTAATTATTAAGTTGTTATATAGAGTCCATTAATGGATTTAATACAAGACCAATATGAGAATACTTGCATGAAGATGGGTAATTAAATAATAAACCCAAATATTATAGTCCAAGAGGTAATTAATATAAGTCCAATTAAATTATGTTGGCAAGTATTGTATATAATGTGGTGGTAATCCAATTAAATTAATTACCTAGCCAAAGTTATAAAGATGTGTGAGTTGTGTTGGGTAGCTCAAATAATTAAATAAGGGAGCCCAATGCAAAATAAACTAGTAGCCCAAATATTTAGTCTAAATTTAAAAGTCAAATATTGGTCAACATGTTGGGAGAATAAATTCAAGTATTGTTAAGTGTAGAGAATTAACTAATGTAGGGTTAATTGAATAACCCTAGTTGGTAGACAAGAGAGAGTATTAACCAAACATTGGTTAATTGCTAGGTGAATGAATGTGATTATGAGAATTAACTATGGATGAGTTAATTGAGTAACCCTAGGTAGTAAATAAATTAAAGATTTAACTATGCATGGGTTAGTTGTAGGAAGAATATTATAGATACAATTATGTATGTATATAAATCACCAATATAGAATTGGTAGGTAACCATGAGTTGGATGTTGTAGAGAATTAACCATACCTTGGTTAATTGAGGAAATGATAAAATAAGTATATCTATTTTTATGATGAGTTTAGACCATGGTTGGGTGTGTGGACCAACCTATGTCATTTTAATGTAGAGAGTTAACCACATTGTGGTTAGTTGTTGTGAGATATATAAATATGTATATATAAATAAGATGAGCCTTAACTAAGGTTGAGTATTGTGTGACCAAGGTTAAATGTTGGTGAGTTTGGTGATTGAGTGTTATATACTCAATTGGTTACTTGTTTTGCCAGTTTGGAAAATTGCAAGTAACATGTCACACCATGGTCAATCAAGCTAGTCATTCCAAATGATCATTCATGCAATAGTAAGCTCAATTAAGCCCTAATTTCACCAACATTGGTGAATTAGAAAAGTTAATGAGTTATTAGTGGAGGGCTATAAATAAGACATCCCACACTTGTGCTATGTTTGTAGTCTTTTTACTAGAAAAGCTAGAGATAAAGAAAATAGAGAAAAACTCTAGAGAAAAAGAAAGTTAGATCTTGTGAGCATTGATGGTTGGATGATCTTGGAGCAAGGTTTAAAGATGGAGGTCTCATCAAGAGGAAGCTATCTATGTAAGAAGATTGATCATCCAAGCCTTTTCAAAGTTCTAACAAAGAGGATAATCAACAAAAGGTATAAAATATTCTAGCTTGGTATTGTTCTTCGGGTACTATGTAATTTCTTTGGTAGAAAACTAATTTTCAAAATCTAAAAAGGTAGAAGCATGCTAGATTGATATATCTAGGGTTACATGAGTTTAATATGAATTTTTGGGTGTATTTATGTGGAAAGATTTCATCAAAATCATCAAATAAGTTTTTACCGACGAAAACCAAGTAACCAAAATCATGGCAGTCACTCCCGAAATTTCTGGGCATGATCCGTAAGTCGGATTCATGATCCGTAAATTCCTGGTGTTAGATGCATGGGATATGAAGATTCTCCAAGTGGAATCACTTCGATCCGATTTAAAATGAGCAAGTTATGATTTTTCAACCAAAACACACCCACTGTTTTAGGGTTGTGCACAACAGTCCGGTTTGAAGCCAATTTCTGTGACCAAAACAAATCCAAATTTGATGTTTGATAACAGAAAAATGTAGTTCGGGAAGTTACGAATCCATCGATACCAAATAGGCCTCAATCGGACTTGTGGATTTCATTTTATTCAAGTTCCCGTCGGAGACCCCAAGTCTGGAAAACTCAGAAAGTGATCTGCTTATTTTTTTTAAAAAAACCGGTCGGTTCGGTTTTTTTCGGTTTTTCATGATTTCTAGGTAGGGCCGGTTCGGGCATTTTTAGGCCGATTCTTGGGTTGGTTCCAAAATAGAAAATACTTATAATTTTATAAAGAAAATTATCAAAATTTAAAATCCGAATTTTTTTGTAATTTGGTATTTATTAGAATTAATGGTGGATTAAAGCTTACTAAATTGCTAATAAGTATGGGAAAATTATTTTTAATTTCAGAAAAATAATATTTGACCTATTGGCATGCTAGTTAAGTGTTATAAAATAAAATTTGAAATTATTGGAGTGATTCACTATATATTAGCTATTTATTAGTGTATAAATAGGCTAATAATCTAATTAAATATTATTTAATAAATATTAAATAATATATAAAGTTATGTAATTAATTAATTATGATTTAATGAATATTAAATAATAATTAAATGATGTTAAGATGAATAAGTTAGTTATTTATTATTTAATTGCACTTAAATAATAAGTAAAGTTAAATAAATAATTAATTATTATTTAAATTAATATTAAATAATAATTAAAGAATATTAAAGTTAGAAAGCTAATTATTTATTTTTTTAATTAATATTAAATAATAAGTACGGTTAATTAAGTAATTAATTATTATTTAATTAATATTAAATAATAATTAAAGGATAATTAAGGTTAATAAACTAATTATTTATTATTTAATTAATATTAAATAATGAGTTTGGATAATTAGTTAATGAATTATTATTTAATTCATATTAAATAATAATTAAATGGTAATTAAGTGGAATAAATTATTACTTAATCGAAAGAAGATTATTAAGTATTTAAAATATATTGATAATATTATTGACTAACTATTAAATGATAATAGTTAAGAATTAAATCATTATTCAATAATTAATAATGATATGTAATTAATTTAAAATATTATTAAAGGATTAATAATATTATTTAGCATTTAATTAACTATTAAATAATAATAGCTAAGAGTTAAATCATTATTAAATAAATAATAATGATAAATAAAGATTTAGAATATTATTAAAGAATTAATAATATTGTTTAACAAGTAATTAACTATTGGGTAATAATAGTTAAGTGTTGAATCGTTATTAAATAATTACTAATGATACGTGATGATTTCAAATATTATTAAATGATTGATAATATTGATGAACAATTAAATTATTATTAAAATGATTGATAATAATGAGAAGTCAATTAAAATATTATTAAAGGGTAATAATATTAGCAAGCAATTAAATTATTATTAAAAGATTAATAATAATGATTAAGGTAAACTATTATTAAAAATAAATTAATAATAGTAATGATTATTTAAAGTGTTATTTAACAATTAAATAACATTATAAGTTATTACTAATTGATAGTAAAATTTAAAATATTATCCAAGGTGGGTAATATTATGATAAATATCGAGATAAATGACGTGATTAAGTTAAACCAAGGGTATGGTCCATTAGTGATTAATTGGTGGATCGACCTAAATAAATATAGGGTCCAAGTTTTAATGCAGTGACAATAATAAATGTCAGAATTGCATATTTTCGAACAAAAGATTTATGGTGTTTAATATGAAACACTGAGTCAAGTCAAAGAGAGACTAAAATATGAAATTAACCTTATTAAATAAAGGGGATGATAAGAAGAAATAAATATCTTTAAAATAAGATTTAGTATTGAGTCAAACTTTGACTGATATTGTGCACCGTTGATCTCACATACCGTGTAGGTGGTGCAAGGAACGTGAAAGATTAACGTAAGCTGGTTATACAAGTCCAGGCAAGTTTTTCAGAACGTGTTGTATTATGTGCATGAATTATAAGTTTGTTATTAAACTGAGATGTGCTCATACGTGGTTATGTGCAAAGATGTTTTAATGTGCCTTTCTGCAATAAGTTGATTTGAACTGTTGATATGCGGTAGTTGATTTAAGACAATTGTTCTACATTGAACTATATGTCATGATAGAGGTTAGACATGAAGCATAGATTAAAAGCGAGGCATGATATGCATGAGCAGTATGTCATAAACTGAAATGCATGAAAAACATGATGTTAGTATAAATTGTAAATTTTATGTGAAGCATGTAATGTGTTATGTGTAGCTGTTAAACTTGCTGAGCCGTCGTGCTCACTCTTGCCTAAACCAACCATTTCAGATAAGGCTAGTTACCTAAAGTTCTCGATAAAGAACAAGGAACAGGAAAATATATTACTTCCATTGAAGATCTAAATATCTATTGTAGATATCAGTCCGAATTGGACAGGTAAATAATTCTGTAGCATAAGACTTAGTTTGTATGTTATATGAGTATTAAATACTCAAATTGATTGTAATAGAATGTCGTATCATGTATGATATTGAGACATACTAGGAATGTATAAAGATTTCGATTCTGGAATAGAAAGAGATGTTGTAAAATTGTAAATAAATGATTATTTAACAATTATAATATTGTTGTAATTCATGAATAATAAGAAAAATGTTGTACTCGTGTTGAACCGAGTTCGAGGTTCGGGGGACCCGGATTCGCGGTCGTCACAATTATCAAGGTTGTAAATTATCATTAAAGGATTGATAATTGATGGTATGTAGTTAAATATTATTAATGGATTAATAATATTGATAATTGAGTGAATATTATTAAGGGCTTAATAATATTAGTAACCAATTAAGGTGTTGTTCGGTACTTGAGTATCGTTGGTAATTTAGTGACGTATTATTAATGTATAATAATACTGACCGGCAATTAAAATATTATCCAAGGAGGATAATATTGTCTCATAAATTTTGAGTTAATAAATAGAAACTGCTGTGTGGTAAAGTCAATTCTTTTGTAAATGTTAGCTAAGTTCTTATGCGCCTTACTAATTGCTAGACAAGTGTATTTGGTCTTCCGGAGGCAGTTATTGGATTTGTTGAGCGTTAGTTATGGAACGCAGACTTCAGACTGGTAGCGTAAGTCAATGCGCATATCAGGCAAGTTTAGCAGTGTTAGGCGTTACTTTCAGTAATATGTGTTATCCCTACAAGTTTTTTAGTGCTATGTGTTAATTGCATAAAGTAGACCTGGCAAAAGTGGCCCAGGCCCGCGGGTCGGGCCGGCCCGCCCGTTTTTGGGCGGGCGTTGGGCTGAAGAAAAATAACACTTAAAAAACTGGGCCGTTTTGGCCCGACCCAAAAACGGCCCGGCCCGACCCGGATAATTTTTTTTTTATTTTTATTGTTCATTATTGATAAAAAAAAATAAAATATTAGCTTAAAAAATGAATCAAATAACAAATTATGAAAAATATAAGAATAAATTCTAATATGTAATCTTAAATAATAATATATATGACTATAAAATTACTATAAATCACAAGATTAGTTATATTTTAATATATATGATTATAAAATTATTGATTATTTTATTTACTAATACTATTAAATGATTATGTATAAATTATATGTTATAATTGTAAATAATTAGAGTTAGTATTTATTTTAAATTATGTATTATAGTTGTAAATATATATATATTTTAAAAAAAAAATTAATTTTTTAAAAAAAAAAAAAAAAAAAACTCAAAAAGCCCGCGGGCCGGCCCGGCCCGTACGGGCCACGGGCTCAACATTTTCAGCCCGGCAAAACCTGGGCCGTTTTGGCCCGGCCCAGAAATGGCCCGGCCCGGCCCGGCCCGCCCAATTGCCAGGTCTAGCATAAAGTATTCTGTGTGCACTTATTTTATGTGCTACCTGATTGTTAAATGTGTCTGTGAACAGCCATATGTTGTTAATAGTTGATATATAATTGATGTTATGAGTTGGAATGTGTTATATGAGATATATAACTTGGAAATATTGACATGCATGGTAAGCATGATTTAAATGCAAAGCATGATAAGCATGGTGCCTATATAAATGCAAAGCATGGAGCATAAAGCATGAATTAAATATGACCTATGTGTTACGTGTTAGCTGTTAGACTTGCTGAGCCGTCGTGCTCATTCTTGCTATTATAAACATTTTCAGTAAGGGGCGAAGAGTTTGAAGATCCTGGTAATCGCAAAGAAGATGTACGGAGTTTATTTTATTAATAAAGGTTGGCACTAGAACTGCTTAAAGTTTAAGTTGTATTTGTTGGGAATAATTACCGTAAGGTATCATTCCAGATTTTAAAGCCTTGTAATAATAGTGAAAGGCGGTTGTATTCGAGACGAGTGTTCATGTTTTGTAAATTCGTGTAATTAAAAGCAGTTAGTAAATAGTCATAACGACTGATGGTTAGATTGCGGGTGTTATTTGCTCACAATGGGAGTAATACTCTAGGTTATGAAAATATAAATGATCTGAGTTGTAAAATTTATGTAAAGATTGCGATTCTGAGGCAAAGTTTAGGTAAATATTATAAAATTTAAATTTACCGAGTTTTTAACAGCATGCTTTTATGTAATGTTATGTATAATAAGGAGAAGGTTGTTCGTGTAATGACTTAAACTCAGGATTGATGTTACTTTTGATGGACCAGATCCGGGGTTATTGGAGACGAATTTTGGGGCTGTCACAAGCATACGACTCAGCCCTAAGGAGTCCAAAGAGCGGATACCACAAAATCAGAATAAGACATGGAGATGAGTGAAAAATGGCATTTAAGATGCAACATGGATTGTATGAGTGGATGGTTACTCCTTTTGTGCTTTCCAATGCTCGCAACACATTCATGAGATTTATGCATCAGGTTTTGTGACCTTTTATAGGGATATTTATGGTTGTCTACTTTGATGATATTCCTATCTATAGCCCGAACTGGGAGTCACACCATGAACATCTCTGAACTGCTTTTTGATGTATTGAGAAATAAGCGTCTGTTCATCAATTAGAGGAAAAGTTCTTACTTCACAACTTTGGTAACTTTTATTAGCTTTGTTATTTCTACCGACGGTGTTCATGTCGATTAGTCGAAGATAGATGCCATTTTGGCGTGGCCCACACTAAAGACTTTACATGATGTCAGGAGCATGAATTCCAGTGGTCTAAAGCGGCCGAAGCTAGTTTCCAACTGATTAAGCAGAAGATGACAAAAGCACCAGTATTAACACTCCCTGACTTTGAGAAACTGTTTGAGGTGAATTATGATGCATGATCGGGGATTGGCATTGGAGGTTCTTTGAGTCAGGCAGGTCGGCTAGTAGCATTCTTTAGTGAAAAGCTGTCTGGATCAAAGAAGAGCTATTCTAACTATGGTCTTGAGTTTTATGCCATAGTTCAGTCTTTGAAACATTGGCATCATTATATGATATAGCGGGAGTTAATTCTTGTAACTAATTATGAGGCCTTGAAGTACATCAACGGTCAACACAAGCTGAGCCGAAGACATGCCAAATGGGTGGCGTACTTGCAGGAGTTCACTTTTGCACTGAGGCATAAAGTAGGAAGTTTGAATCGTATTGTCGATGCACTAAGCCGACGTGCTTTACTCTTTAACACCATGAATAACAAAATTGCAGGTTTTGAGGCCTTTACTAACATGTATGCAGTAGATCCTTACTTCAGGAAGATAGTTCGGGAGGTGAATGAATGTCAGTGACATGACTATATTTTTCATAATGGCTATTTGTTTCGTAGATTACAGTTGTGCATCCCAGATTGTTCTCTTCGGCAATAAATCATTAGTGAACTTCACAATGAAGGCCACTTTAAACGAGATAAGACGTTGGTCTTAGTTTCTGCTGATTACTATTGGCCTAAGATATCCAGTGATGTAGCTTATTACGTAGAACATTGTTATGTGTGTCAGAAATCCAAGGGAGTTCTTAATAATGTAGGATTATACACCCCCTTACATGTTCTTGAAACCCCTTGGTGTGATGTTACCATGGATTTTGTGTTGGGCCTACCCCGAACCTAGCGAGCAAAGGATTCTAATTTGGTTGCGGTTAACCCGTTCTCTAAGATGGCTTATTTTGAAAGTCATTGGAAGAAAATGGATGCTAATCGGATAACCCGTCTTTATTTTCCGGAGGTAGTAGTACGTTTACATGGTGTTCCGAAGTGAACTACTTTTGATCGTGATACTAAGTTCATGAGTCATTTCTGGAAGAGTTTATGGGAGAAACTCGAGACTTAGCTTCTATTCTAAGGGTCGGGCATGTGAACCCTAAAGCGGTTGAGATGACAGAACATCTGCGAGGTATCCATGACCAGGTGCACTGATTTATTCAAGAGAACAGTGCCAAGTATAAGGATATGGTTGACAGTCGTCGTTGTCAGGTACTGTTTGAAGTCAGTGATTTGGCGTAGGCAATATTAACTTTCATCGATTTCTTGTTAGTGAGTATAACAATTTTAAGGGACAGAAGATTGGACCTTGTGAGATTCTGCAGAAAATTAATGATAATGCTTATCGGCTGTGCATTCCAAGCCATCTGCGGACTTCAGACGTCTTTAATGTCAAACATTTGAGTCCTTATTTTGGGGAGCCCGAAGACAACATTAATTATAAACTTAAGGACAATTTCTTTTCAACCCGGGCTGATTGATGGAGGAGAATCTGAGTTCGATGTTGGTGAGTGGTCAGATAACACATTGAGGGCATTGAATTACCTAGAGTTAGGGGATCGGCGTAAGCATGGCAATCGTTGATGTCTTCGGATGAGTTTAGCTTTCTTCGGGAGTTCGGATGATATCTTCGAATCGACTTAGGGCAGATATGTTTGAATTCAAATCACTTTGTTAGGAGTTAAATTTTTGATATCTTTTTTAGTCTAACTTTGGGCACTTTTGACTTCGAGCGTTCATATTCTCCTTGGTTTATTCTCCGTAGTTTACTTTCTTTTATGGTAATATTTTATTTCTTTTAGCATGAGGGTCTGAGTCATTTTCATAATAATGATTTTTGTAAATCTTTTTTGTTATTGCGTCGCATGGTGTATTCACGTGGTGTGGTTAAAGGACCTGCTACGTGGCATTATTTTAGTAGTTTGTCAGAGTTTGTTAAGCAGCATACTTTTTAGGGTGTCAAGAATTGTCACATGGCTGTATGGTTTGTTTCTTGCTGCTCAAGAATACTTTAGCTATAAAGGTCAGCTTGTGGGCTAAAGAAAAGGGGCTTTTGTTTTGATAATATCGAATTGAGCACTAGAGAGTTTCTCTATGTTTCTTTTGGGCAAATCTCTTGCTTTCTTTGCCTGCGAATTTTTCTGTTTACCTAGCCCGCAGGATAATTGCTATCCCGTCCGGCGTCAATTTGGTATCAGAGTATTAATATCTTCCTAGGGTTATTTTTCATCAATTTCAATGGCTGGTGGTTGTGGCTGTTGTGGACAGATTTCGGGTGAGGAAGTCCCACACCATGATTGTAACATTCAGGCCGTGATGATTGATGATTTATAAAGACAAGTTGTAGAGTTAACCCGACGTCTAGGCGCGCAAAATCTCGATAATCGTGATGAGGATGATTACGATTTTGAGTCAAGTTTTGAAAACCGTTATTGCAATAGGGATCAATTCTGGAAACAACGTGACCGTCTTCCAGATCTATATTATTAAAGAGTAATTTTACATGCACAAATAATACACAAACAAATAAATAGTATAAAAAAAATAGGAAGTGGGACTCACTTATCATTAGGAATTTATTATAAAGTTTTATTAGAGGAACTTTAAAAGGACATAAAATTTAACCACAAACCTAAGAACAAAGAGACCATGCATGTCAACTCTAAGATAAGTATTGTGCATGGTTTTCATTACTTATGTGTAATTGAGGGCCGGGCTAGGCTTACAGATTACACAGCAACAAGCTGTTTCAAATTAATTGGGGTTACATAGTTTTGGGAACCAGTGAAAATGAAATCAACAAAGATGCCGACAGCTTTTTGTGTGGGATGATGTTGATCCCAAAATAGGTGATCACTTCTATTTTTGCAGTAATTTGAGATTGGTAGGCAAGGTAGCTCAGCTCGTAGTTTTCCCAACCCACAACAAGCCGATCTAACATCAGAAAACCCTGGAAAATGATATTTAATTCAAAACCAAATTATATCATCACTTCAATATATAATTTCATTTGAGCTAGTTAATTAATTTAATTATGTGATCTAAATATTTGTTAGGATAAAATTAGGAGTAAAAACGGTATTAATTAATTACTAAGCAAAATGGCTACTAAGTACGTACCGTAAGTGGCTGGTTGTTGAATGAATTCTTGGAAGAGAATATAGGTATCAAAATAAGAGTAATGCATGTCTTTGAGCTCTAACTTTGTTAACATGCACTTCAGTCCCTCATTGTATTTAGCTGACCACTTATTTATAACTTCTTGGCATTCACTATTATTGTTCAGAATCCTCATTTCCGGACAACACCCTATCGCTCCAATTCCAGCTATCATTAACTTACGTGCGCCAAGATTATATAGCCGCTACATCATTATAAAAGCTAAAATTAAAATAAATAAATTAATGTGTAAAAACCATCCTACATAATGTGGTAATAAATTAAAAAGCTGTTATCAAGAGCTCAACAGTCCTTACAAAAACATATCACGAGACATGCTTTGTGAGTTATACCTCGTTCATATACATATAACTATACTTTTTTACTTTTGGTACAACTTGAAATAGGCGGAACAAAACTACTATTTTTTTTTAATTTTATTTGTTAGAGATTGCTGAACTCTCTTTTTCTCATAAAAAAATAAAAAAAAAATAAAAACCCGTTTAGCATTGACTTATAAATAACATTTTAATATATGTAACGGATTGTTTTACCATCAACAATCCTTTGAAGTTAGAGATCATGGAGTCAACATATTGTTGTCTGGTGTTGGGGTCGGACTGGGGTGAGAAGTGGACAAAGATGTCGTTGCTTCCGATAACAATGGTAAATATAGATTTAGATAAATGGTTTTGTGCACCATCTGGTCCTAGTTGTTGCACCACTGATTCATGCACCCTAGTGTAGTACCCAAATTGCTCCTCCAAAGATATCGCCAACCCCTGCCATGCATTATCACAAATTAAGAACTAGCTAGGGTCAATGAAATTGAATTAGTTAGTCCGGTAGTTGATAATAATCAAGCGGGGATAATTAATTCAGTTGGGAGATATCCATGCAACAGATAATATATACTTACCTTGGGATGAAATCTGCTGTTACTAAACTCTGTTCCATGAAACAGTGTTTAGTAACAGCAGATTTGAGCTCTAACTTACCTTATAGCTGCACGCATGCAATTGTGGTGTTTAAGCAACATATACGACGACGAAAAAGCAATAATCATATTTTATTTTAGCTTAAAAATAGGCACAATTCACAAGTTGTGGGGGAGCTGATTTCAAATTATATATCGTTGCAATCATTTAATGAATTTTCTTCATTCCCAGAAATTTTCTCAAACAAACTCACGGAAAACCATGATATTACTAATTAATTTGATCGTCACAATAATAAAACTACGATAATTATTTTTATTTATTTAATGGTGGTTCCTAAATCCGCCCCCCCCCCCAACACACACACATGCGGATTCAGAGATTCAAATATGGAGACTAGTTCTAAGTACAAATATATTAAATTAAAATATATAAATAGCACAATCATATATAAAATAAGTTTTTGTGTGTCATGCACTTAACATAATGCAGTTTTAATTGATAACTTAATGAAATGTCAAAAAGTTACTAATAAAAATGATAAAATGGCAAAATTGTTAATATTAAAATAATATAGGACACACAAAAAATTGTGTCTTCGATTACACTCGCTTTAATTACCCTTTAAAATAATAGACAATATTCAAAATTAGTATAGCGATCACCAAAAATAAACATGCAATTTAAAAGTTATAACATCATAAAAAGTGATGGCAAGATAAATCCATTAAAAAATTTAAATCTATAATTTATTTATTATTTAATAAACAACTGGATGGAAATTGGAAACAACCTGATTGGCCTATACAGCATGAAGTTCAATAAGACTCGACAATCTTTTGTACAAATTAGGCAACTGTTTACTTGTTCAGCACCATGGAGCATCTCAATTTAATAATTTTACAAAATATTAGACTTATAGATCTTTTATTTTCTAAACTTACAAATAGCACTCTTACGTATACATTTTAAAAAAAAAAAAATATCCTTGGGGGTGGGGCCCCCACAGTCCCTTGTATGGGGTGACACTTCTATATATATATATATATATATATATATATATATATATATATATATATATATATATATATATATATTATGAGACGTCGGTACGGAGTTGCGTCAACTGTGAATATAGACTAGACTAAGGGACGGACTTCATCTCATCTATTCTCTTCACTTATACCTTACACTTCCGTCGAGTCTAACGAGGCTTAGGTGCGGAGCCTTCCATTGTGGACCGAGACTATGCAAAAGTAGAACACCATAGACTCTTCATTGACTTTCTCATATGATTTTGCTACGCACAATAAGAACTCGGAAGGGATTGGATTTCACCTATGATCGGATCAGTGGGCAACCATAGTTTACTTTTTTCATGGTGTTGTTGACGTTGTTGAAAGCGAAATTTTAAGTACGCCTCGCTTTTCGGAGCTACTCTCAGTTCACACTATGGTGTAGGAGGTACTGTGAAGATCTAGGAGTATGAGCAGTACGAGCTGAAAGGCTCCCATACTGTTTGGAGGACAGGAGGCATAGATGCCAAACAAACCTGACCCCTATCTATCGTCGTAGAAGTTGTTCCTAGGAAAGATTGTGGTTCTCGGGTATCCAATCAATTAATCCTCCAAATCGGGGAAACTTAAGCGAAAATAAGTAAAATCCAGTAAGAGATGCTGACAACAATCATTTTCAGCCATTTTTATGCTTTTTGATAAAAAAAAAATATACGGTATAAACGCAAATCTTTCAAGAACTTTTAGTTAATTTGTCTTAACACGAATCTCATTCCATGGTGGGGCAGATAAGACGTATCCAGAAATACACGTTGCGTGTTAAAAAAAAATGCACAAAGCACAAATATAAATGAGTGATTGTAAAGTTTTACTGACAAAGTTATTTATTAAATTTCATTTATCCTATCATCCTATTTTCTTTCCTCAATTTTCTCTCATTAGTTTTACTCCACATTCAATACAGTTTATCTTCATAAATCCAAAATTCACCTCTCTTCTCTTCCTGATAGATAATTAACTATTGGGTGTTTACATAAAAAGTAACCTTCAACATATTCTTCCGAAATTCAATAATCACCCTCTCCTCTCTTTTTAATAGATAATTAACTTTACTTTTGTGTTTACATTAAAAGTAACCGTCAACATTTTCTTTCAATTTCGTGTGTGATTTAATGTAAAAAGATAAGAGATATCCATGCAACAGATAATATATACCTTATAGCTGCATGCATGCTATTGTGGTGTTTAAGCAACATATACGAATAAGCAATAATCATATCTTATTTTAGCTTAAAAATAGGCACAATTCACAAGTTGTTGGGGGAGCTGATTTCAAATTATATATCGTTGCAATCATTTAATGAATTTTCTTCTCTCCCAGAAATTTTCTCAAACAAACTCAGGAAAACCATGATATTAATAAATAATTTGATTGTCACAATAATGAGACTATGATAATTATATCTATTTATTTAATGGTGGTTCAAAATTAAAAATCCAAAAATCAGACCCCAGAAATAAAAGATTGAATGCCTTTTCCTCTCTTAATGTTTGGTAATATTCAATCCACTAACTTTCTTTTGTAGTTTAGAGACTAATAAATTGCCTAAAATAGAAAATTTTCTGGCTTTGAATTTAGTATCGATGACTTCCATGACCTGTTGAGGTACCGCGTAATAGTAAAATTTCACGTCGAATCATAATGAGAAAAATTGAGAATTTATATACTCTAATGGACCGTAGACCTAATAGACTAACCTTTTGAGTTAAAATGTGATTTTAGATAATTATATATATAGACAGAATATTCTCAACCTTAAAAAAGGTGGGTGTGGAATTTAAACTAATGAAACAAGGAAAAAAAAGAGAGAGAGAAAGAAGGAGCAAGAGCTAGTATATTAATTAAGTAATTGATTAATGAAATAATATTGTTAATTCCCTTACGGAGTTTGTGCTGTTTAAGAGTCCAGCACCAGCGGAGGCAAAACTAACACCGGTGAGGAAGACACTACAATTGCTGGATTCAGACACCACGGAGAGATAAGGTGGTGGAGTCGATAAGCCCACTTTCTCAGCTGCAAGTCAATGGTATGATACACCAAGTTGACTGGATTTAGTACCCCAATCATACTAGGGAAACTAAAACAACAATAAATAATAATAATAATAATAAAAAATAAAATCTTGGATATGCTATCTAAATTAAGTTTACCTAGAAAATCTGCAGAATTTTTGCCATTACTACATCTTCCGGTCGGTTTTCCGTTACAAAAGTCGATGCCATTGTGACGAAAATTTGCTTTAAGAGTGGTATTAATGTAATTATTGTTGCCTACATCTACGAGGGAGTCACCAAATACGTACATGGCAGGAACGGTTTGAGCTGCTTCAGAGGTGGTAGTGGTAGTAAAACGAAATACGATGAAAAATGAGAAAAATAAGAAATGGGAAATATCTGCCATTCTGGTAGTTGTTCTTGGATAATATATAACTAAGAACCAGGGTTTGTGAAATTGGTTTGAATAGGCTTGGGTATATATAGAGTGAGAAAAGGTAAAAGGAATAGTGAAAATTAACACGCACACATATTCTTTCCGTCTTCAAATTGATGTTTTTAAATGCAAAATATTTAATTCATAAAAAATATTTAAAAATATACAAATTAAATATAAAATAAGTTTAAAAACTATTTTACCCTCGAACGTATATCAAATTAAGGTTCACTAAATTTAAAAGAGACAATACGCATAGAGTCCACTATAGACAAAATAGGTATTCATTTTATACTTTCTTTTCTCCTTTAATTTTCTTAATTTATGTAAAATTTGTACTTTGAATATCCATTTGAGGATGGAGGGAGTATATATATATATATATATATATATATATATATGGTATGTACATCAACGTAAATTTTCTACTCTATTTACATTTTTTTTTTTGATTAGATGTTTAATACTATATTTAAAAATTTATGTGCAGCTTAAAATCATGGTATTTTGTGACATTGGTATTGTTCACTGGATATCTAAAGAATACTGAAATTGCTATGAATGCACTTTCCATTTGGTAACTAATTACTAGCCGGTCTTACATTCCCTCTTCCATCTATCAGCTTATATGGAGTGTTCATTCATGTCCTAGTTGGCTAAACTGTTGTTGGATACTTCTGGAATCTTAGAATAAGTAATTTTATATTTGGTACAAATGTTATTTTGAAAAGTGTCTAATATATTTTAGTGGGAATATTTAGTATGTGAAAGAGTTCTAATTATATTACGAAAAGAGGATTTGTGGGTATTGTATAAATAAAGTCTTATATTTAGTTGATCAAACATAATACAATCAAATATTATATAATATTCTACGAGTTTTAAAAAATGTGAGTGAGTTTTGAGTTTATGTGAGGGATATATTTATTTGCAATTTTTTTATACTTCGTAAGTTGTGTTATTGCAGGAAGAATTTTGCAGATTTTATTCCATATAAAATTTTTTGATGTAGAGATTATAATGTTGTGTAATCCCAAGTTTTATAGGGTATAAAATTAGAGAAGATTATTGTAAGCTAACACATTGTTATTTATATATTGGAAATTCGAAATTTGACATGTGATTTTAAAAAAAAAAATTCACATTAAATATTATTGTGTTGTTTTTTATTTTATTTTATTACTTGATTTGCCTCAACTTATATTCTCAACAATTGTATCAAAATAAAATTTTAACTTAAAATAGAAAAAGAATTGTGAAATTAATGGTACTACGAAAAGAAATTAATGAATTTCATAGAATTTTGTTAGCTATATATGTTTTAACAGAAACTCATCAGCATTGTTGGAACTCAATTACTAGACAGAATGAATATTCTTGTTCCCCATTCTCCAGCAAGTATTAACCAATTTTTAAATATTCTTTATGGCCAATGCTAGATTTCCAAATCTCCTATATCCTTTCTAAAGCAATACTTTCATGTAAGGTATATTGGAATTGTAGGATTATCCTGCGTATACACACGCGCGCGTTAGAGCGTATACATATAGGGATGAAGCAACATTTAATGTTTTAGGGTCAATTGATCCCACTAAAAAAAAAAAATTACTTTATAATATAAGGTAAATTCTAATTTTTTTAAGAATTATAGATAAATTGACCCCACTCAAATTTTATAAATTCTCCACTATACGGGACTAAATTGAAAATTTATAACTTAGTCAATCAAATTTTAACCACATATGTCGCATATTCCCTCAATATATATATTTCTTTCTATAATATTTTTAAATTAAATAATAATCTAATTTATATTATTTTTTAAAATAATTAATGAATTAATTAATTATGAACATTTGTGATTGAAAGTCTATTATGAGTCAATATAGTGTGTGTGTATATATATATATATATATATGACCCGAAAATATTCCAGGCTTCGTTACTGTATATATATATATACTAGGAATAACTTGTGTCTGAAGGTACGGTACAACTAATATAACAATTGAGTACTGTATCTAATATTTCTAGATTGAAAAATCTAAAATTATTGTGGACTCTCAGTTCCATAATAGAACCGAGAATCCAACCATTAATACAAAAAATTAATACTCAATCCAGTCATAGTTTTTTTTTAGACAAACATTAGTGTGCTACTCATTCTCAACTTAAAATTAGTTCTTGACAGGTTTGAGCAATTAATTGATTGATGATAGCGGACTCAAATTTGTGTAATATAGTATTTTCGAGTATCCCACACACCTTTCTTTTATTGACAAAACAGAATGAGAAGTTTGGCAGCATTTATTTGCCTCTAGTATCTCTAACTATCGATTAATATGATCCATGAATAATATTTCCTGTAGAAAAAATAGTAGTACTGCAAGCCATTTGGTGGGATCCAATGAGGGGGAAAAAGATGTAGAAATTCAAAAGAAAGGCTTTTGCATATATACACAAAAGTATAAAATAAGCCCTTTAAGTTCAAACAAAAAAGTATTATCGTAACACTAACTAAATCGTATCACTATAACATTTTTTTCTCTATATTTTTTCTTGAAATTGGATAAAAGATTCTCATACCATGAGTCAGAGCCTACTACAATAGTTGCTCTCGATATAGCCGGCAAAAACACCAAAGTGATGACACGTAATTGTCCGTGCCTGAAGACATGACTTAAATTAAAATGCAAAAAATACTCTATTACCTAAAGACTTTTTGTAACCTAAAATAACTTACAAATCAATTAGAATGAATCTGAACCATCCATGTGATTTCTTGCCCAAATCAATTTACATGTGAAAACATAACAATCGCAATACCCGAAAAATAAAAAAATTGCGTCAATGCTAAAATGGCGACTCATGTTGTTTACGTGCAATTTTTTTTTTTTATAATAATAATAATAATAATAATAATAATAATAATAATAATAATAATAATAATTATTATTATTATTATTATTATTATTATTATTATTATTATTGTTATTATTATTACTATTATAATTATAATTATAATTATTATTACTATTATTATATTAATTATTATTATTATTATTATTATTATTATTATTATTATTATTATTATTATTATTATTATAGTGTAGTGGTGAATTTGATTTGGGCGAAAAATATGAGTAAATAGATTTTTGAAAAAAAAGATGTTGAATTGGAGGGGAAAATGAGAGATAGATTAGTGACCGTTAGATGTTGAAGCCTCAAATGATTTTAGACTGTTGGATGTTGAAGCGTAATTTGATTTGAGGCCGTTAGATATTGAAATTTTGAGATTTGAACCGCTCTGTTTTATATTATAAATATATATCTCCAAGGTTCATCGTCATAATGTGTATCGATGGTGATATTGATGTAAAAGCGCAGCGAAAAAACAATATTATTTTTCTTCGTGCTGAACAAAGACTTGCCATGCTGCAATCCCATTTTACATGCTTGTCTTAAAGTTTTATATTTATGCTTGTGATTCTTTCTTACTATTTGATGCATTTGCCTAGTTATGATCTTTAATAAGTTGTCACAATGCTAAAGCAACTACACACCCATTCTCCAGAAGTTTCCAATGTGAACAGAACACTTGGTTTACGTTTATCTTTTTGGTGGGATATATGTGGCCAAGCATGGTCTGGATTCTCATGGAAGGAATCTATATATGGGGATTTGTCAGATTATCCTTCGCCTCAGCTGTCAAAGTATATCTGTATATGTACACAATTACTGCTATTTTATTTTTAAAAAATTGATATTTTTATAAATAAAATTTAATATTTTTACAATTTTTTTTTTATATATGTGAGTGTGGGATTCGTCTATTATTATTCATCCAGGGGAGAACTTATGAAATTATCATTTTTACTTATAAAAATATTAATTATCTATTTTTATTTTGAACTTTTACTAATTTAACCAATTGATGAATAATCGACTGTGGTCTAACGTTTTAGATACGGTTTTAGATTGTCTTGTAGCTGGTTATAATACCTGCAAAAACTATATCTTAGTAAGTAACATTAGCTAATTTGTTGGAATTTGTTCTTTTCAGACAAATTGTATTTTTTTTTTATAATTTTATTCTCAATCAAATTCGCATACGATAAATAAATTTAATTTAAAATAGAAAAAGAAAAATCCCTTCCATTCAATTGAATTGTGAAAGCACGTAGCCGAGAGCTAAGCTTCTGTCCATTAGCTCTCTCTCTCTCTCTCTCTCTCTCTTGTTATCATAGCAAACAAATTATTCATTATATTTTTATTATACAAACTATTCACGTGAATAACAATAAGGTTTACGTTTATGTGATCTATGATAGTTGTCTTTAATTTATGGCGACAACGTACATTCTTGGAAATAAAAGGATAATAATATTTTTAACACAATAATAGATATTTTTAATGTAACATCAGTAACAATAAGGTTTACGTTTATGTAATCTACGATAGTTGTCTTAAATTTATGCGGCGACAACATTCTTGGAAATAAAAACATAATAATATTTTTAACACTAATAGATATTTTTAATGTAACATCAGTCTTATATATACACATAATATAAACTCTTAATATTAATTGTATAAATTATGCTAAACCATCACTTATTATACCAAAATTTTATGCCATAGAAAAGATCCTGCCAGAGGACCACTAAATGACGATTATCATGTGTAGAAAAGCATAGACTAGTATAAAAATTTTTATCATCGAATATGTTAAAATAAAATATATAAATTGTTAGAATCATAGCTTCATAGAATCAAAATTATAGTAGAAAATATGATACGGGTGATTTTTGTCTTTGAGATTTTTGTCTTTGAAGTCTTTATCGGCCCCACCATAATTAATTTGCTAAGAATTATAGACGATATATACCTCCATGATATATGTTAAGTCTTTGGTGAGTTATTCGTGATAACAATTCATAGAATAACTTCAATAGAACACTGAAACAGTGCTTTGTAGTAGTTATTTGTTTGTAGGACGAATAACTAAAAGAAGAAAAAGATTTTGATGGTGCAAAAATTATTATATAAAAAAAATGTACATATGTGAGACTTCTCTCAACCTACATATATGTAATATATCTATATCTACAGACTACACATATAGAGACATACATATATCTACGATAGTTTCAACATTAAACTATTATTTATTCTTATTTTAATTATACTTATTACTACTAATGATGTAATTAAGTTACATATTAGTAATAAATTTATAATTAAATGAAATTTTAAAAGTCTCACAAGTATATCTCTTGTTCCAAAATAAAATAAGACTACACCTTATGATCACCATAAAGCAACTAGTAGTCATATTTTATTCAAATGAAACAAATAAAATTTAATTTTTATAAACAATTTGCACCTTATCAATTGTCTCACTCACTCTAGACTTGATAACCATTCATCAAATGATTCATACTTGAATCAAATGAATAATTACTCCCTTATATTCACATAGAAAAGTAAATTACACTTTATATGAACTTAAATTAAGTCTCTTCATGAAGACATGACAATAATGACTCTTCATACATTTTATTTGCCTCGTGTAACACACTATGCAATGTTTTAACGCATATTTATCTGGTAGTTCTAGAGACTTAATCAATGCACACGCATCTTCAAATTGCTTTTTGGATAGTTTACTTTGCATACTATTTGACTATCTTTCCATTAGGTGATTGATTAAGCTATAATCCATGACGCTTACAAATTTCTTTTATATCCAACCGCGCTGTATTATTATCTTTTGTCTTGCACTTAACACCCATCACGGTGTTAAATACATTGTCGAACACATTCTTCTCAATATGCATCACATTTAGATTATAATAAATCAAGTTTGTAGACCAATAAGACAGTTCCCAAAATATACTTTTCCGAACCCAATTATGAGAATTACCAAACCTATTAATTATTTCTGAGGCAGCACTTTGACCGAATGGGATTATCGGTAATCTCATCTCACAGTCACGCATCTCCATCCCAGACAGTCGTGGTACCAGAATATCATTATCTACTTTTTCTTTTTTGAAATTTTCTCTATTTCTCCGAAAAGGATGATCTACCGACAAGAAACGATGATGATAGTCAAACCTGCAGGGCTTACGACCATGTGATAGGTTGAAAGACTTTGTATGCTCCATACAATATGGACAAGATATCTTTCCATGTGTACTCCACCCAGATAACATATAAAAAGCAGGAAAGTCACTTATAATCCACATAACAACTGCCTTGAGGTTGAAATTTATTTTTATAAAAAATCCCATGTTTGTACTCCATCCTCCCACAATACATTCAACTCATCTATAAGAAGTCTCAAGTAAATATCTAGATTCTTTCAAGGATTATTGGGACCAGGAATTATAAGTGAAATAAACAAGTATTGTTGTTTCATACACTTCTAAGGAGGCAAGTTGTACAGAGTCACAATCATAGACCAGCAAGAGTACAAAGCAGTTGAATGGCCGAAAAGGTTCAAACCATCGGTGGATAATCCAAGCCTCATATTCTTGGTTTCAATACAAACCAAGGATGTGCTAAGTTGAAGTCTTTTCAAGCCTTCCCATCTGTAGGATGATTAAGTTACCCATCTTTAAATGGAGATCTCGCATGCTAAGTCATATATGTTTAGCGGTTCTTGAAGATATATACAATCTTTTTAGCCGATGTGTAATTGGAAAATACCTTAAAATCTTTAAAGGTATATTTGTCTTTTTCATAGTCACACCCTTTTTATTTGGCCTAAAACAACTAGGGCTATACACCGCGCACTTTGTCTTCTGTTCATTTTTCTTATAAAATAACATAAAATTGTTCCGACATGCATTGATCTTTTGGTATCCAAGACCCAACTTCTTCACAATTTTCTTATAAAAGTAATAGTTATCAGACAATTTTTCACCATCAGGTAGCATACTCTTAATAGCCTTTAAGAGCGACTCAAAACACTCATGGATCATGTTGTGATTAGCGTTGATGTTAAGTAACATCGCTATTGTAGACAACGTAGTTTGCTTGGTGCAACCGGGCCACAACGGTTCGCTACTCTCTTCTAATAACTTAAAAAATGCTTTGACATTAGAATTCATAAGTTTCTCTCTGTTTTGTTGTGATGCCCCGAATTTACGGGTTCTTGCAACCTCGTGTTTGGTGCTCACAATCGACCACAAACATAACATCTATCTACCCATTCATATGCGAAAATTTAAATGTTATATTAATTTAACCATTCTTACATTCATCCCAGGTCTCTACAACCTTAAAACAAAACATATAGTTCATAAGGTCTACAACATAAGTAAACGAAATTAAATACAAATAAGCTAATCTTGGGCTTTGCCTTTCCCTTTATCTTTCTTACTTCCTTCTGAAACCTCGGGCTTAGCTGCAATTGATAATATAAGTAAAGGTGAGCAACTAGTTTGCTCAGCAAGTTTAAAATATACAATAATGGATAAGCTTCTCAATGCCTTCAACAATTGGACAATAACATTCTCATCAATAACGATAAATAACTGAGTTTAACATGTCAAGTGGTTATAAAGAACCATGAATAATTGTGAGATATGAACAGTAATTTTATGAAATATTTAACATTTGTATGAATGAAAAATATTCACAACAAGTACTTAAGGTGATCAGTCTCTTCTACTTTACGGATATGCATATCGTTTAGTTTTTTACATCAGATTAACCGATAAAAATTCTATATATTAGGGTTTTATTCACTTCAAATTTATATTATGATTCCGTACCACAACAATATCGTTCGGATTAGCTTCAAAGAATTTATTTAAACTTAATAATTTCTGACAACATCGGTCCAGCAGGATCAAATGGATTAAACCCTCATGCGATAATCTAGTTCAAATGTAAAAGAACTTTAAGTGTGAACAATGACATACGTACAATAAATATATACCAATAAAGAGTTTAGGATATGACACTTGCCTAATATGTTGATTAAACTTAATTGTTCTACCTCGTTACCGATTTGACCTACATATATTATAACATCGATCTGCTAATCAAGTATAGTCATAAATCATCACACTTGAAAGTCTCAAGTGTCACACGATCTAGTTATCATATTCAAGTCGCCTAATTCGTATCTTATCACATATAACCACATAGTACATGTCGTTTCACTCATCGCAAATGCATGACTCACAATATAGAATATTTACTCATGTAAGTTGACTACATTAATTGTTTTATAAATCTTCGCGTATAACACAATAGGCTTCATGACGCTTCCTTCTTGGTATATATAATAAACCATCATTTTGAACATTTCAATATAATAATAAATCATAGTTGGAAACTTACTAAATTTAATTTCAGAGATAAGAAAAAAATTCAAAATTTCCCAAGCGGCGCGCCCGTGCCATGGATTGGCGTGACCACCCCAGTCATACCGAAACCCTGAATTAATGCCGGCGCGATCACCCCCAAAAATACTAAGGTCGCAGCGCAGTTGCGCTATTAGACCAGAATTCACACAATAGGTTTCTTAAAACGACATTACTTGAAACTCATAATGAACGTAATGGGTCCTAAATATTGTCTTTGGCACATCCTCATTTCTTACCTTCAATTAATGGTAACTAGTTTTTAAGTCTATTTTGGAGAAATACCTTGCTCCCTTCAGTTGATCAAACAAATCGTCTATCCTTGGTAACGGATATCTATTCTTGATTGTGACTTTGTTCAACTCTCTATAGTCGATACAAAGTCTCATTGATCTATCTTTCTTCTTAACAAATAGAACCGATGCTCCCCACGGAGACACACTCGGCTGAATGTACCTCTTATCTAATAACTCCTGCAATTGAACCATTAGTTCCTTCATTTCTACAGGCGCCATATAATACAGAGCCTTTGATATTGGTGCTGTTCCCGGTATTAAATCTATAACAAACTCAATCTCTTGGTCTGATGGCAGACCTAGTAGTTCTCCCGGAAAAACATCCGCAAACTCATTTACTACAAGTATTTACCCATTTCTTTCACCTCTTTTTAGGTATCCATTATATGGCATAGATAATCTACACTTCATTTTCTTAATAGTCTCTTGGCCTGCATCATCGTCAGACTACATGATTGTCTCTGCGATTTACTACTATAAAATACTATCTTTGACTTCTTTGGAGTCAACAGGTTTTCACACTTTTTCTGATAGTCTATAACTGCACCATGGTTGAATAACAAATCCATTCTTAGGATTACATCAAATTCTCCTATCCTTATCGGAATTAAATCCACTAAAATCTTGTGTTCCTTTATATTCACGCAAAAAATTCTATGCACATATATAACATGAATTATCTCTTTGTTTGCTACTTCAATATTCAATGGGGATTCGAGTTTCTTTTGGGGTAGTTTTAATCATTGCACAAATTCATCAAATATGAAAGAACAAGTAGCACACAAATCAAACAATACATATGCATTAATATCGTTGACTAGGATGATACTTGACACCACATCTCTGGACGTCACCGCATCCTGAACCGTCATGTTGAATGTCCTCATTGTAGGTCGATTAGGCTGCGTTGGTCCTCCTATTGTCAACTTGCTGTTATTTCCCATATTTCCATCGTTCCCTCTAGATCCTTTCTTTGAATAATTCTTGACTACGTGATCTGTAGCACCATATATGAAACATCATTGGTTCTTCCTCGGTTTGGGACAGTTGGGTGAAATGTGCTATTCCATCCCACAATTATAATAGACTTTCTTCTCCTTCATGCAAACACCTTGATGGATCTTGTCGCAATTTCCACATACTATACTCTTCTTCTTTCCACCCCTTGATTGTTCCCGGTATTGTTGTTGTTGTTCCGCTTCTTTTTTCCAGAGTTACTTCCCCCACTGCTACCTTCGTTGTTCGCACCATCGCTCTTCTTTCCCTTTTTCTCTTGGTTAAACTTTATCAAGGCTTCACTTTCACCTTTAGCTATTATCGCTTTCTCCAATAATGTTGTGAATGAGTTGATCTAGAAAATAGAAACTCTGCTATATATCCAAGGCTTCAATCCTAACTCGAACCTTCTTGACTTGTGTTCTTCGGTTTCCATCTGGTGTGGAGCAAATCTCGCTAGTTCGTTGAACTTGGCGGCATATTTAGCTACCTTCATGTTTCCTTGTTTGAGCTCTAAAAACTTGACTTTCATCCTTACTTGCAGGCTAGTCGAAAAGTAGTTTTTGAAAAATAGCTCCTAGAAATGATCCCATGGTACCATTCCTTCTCCCACTCGATTCTTGTTAGCTTTCCACCAGTAGTTAGCTTCCCCCTTCCTCATAAAGGTAGCGAAAGCTATTTTCTGTTCTTTACCTATACATGCAACCACGAAGACTTTCTCCATTTTTCCACCCAAGTTTGGGCTTCAATCGGATTCGTGGTTCCTTTGAATTTTGGTGGTCCAACAACCTTGAATTCCTTAAAACTAGCTTGTGGATTCACTACCATAGTTGGGTTGGTTATAAGTGGTTCTCTCCATTAGATTGATCCTACTAGGAGATCTACAAAATGTTGCATTGGGTCAAATGGACCTCTCTCATTATTTACCGACTCTTCTTGGTGTGCTGGCATTCTCCTTCGCGACGGCATTTTCTATTAATTAAAACTTTGTATTATTATTTTAGTATTTATCTTCAAGCATTTAAACATTTAAATATTTAAACATCTCAAGGAACATTTTAATAAAGCTCGTTTATATTCATATGCTAACAAGTAGTGCATTACACTTTACATATCATAGCATATTGCTATAAACGTTCATTATCCCTCTAACTCGAACAAAAGACGAGATTTACATAAATATAACCTCTACTATCACAAAATTTTGGGGACAATCTAAACATCCCTCAACTATACAAAAGTTGGGATTACATTAATATATAGACATAAACTACTACATACATACAGACAGACCAACTATCCAAGCATGCCACATTGAATGGCGTTATCGTATTCCTAACGACTAATGTGATCCACCAACTACCGACTCATAGTGTGACTAGTTTGTCCTTCCTCAGCCGGGTGCCTATGCACCCTATTTATCCATCTCCTAACAGCCGTGCTGAATGCATAGCTCATAGAAACCATTCTAGCCTTCTTGACTCAAACCACCCCCTCTAGTTGATCTACTCGCCTGACAGATTTGCTCCATACCTCTTCAATCCTGATCTTATTTGCAATCTCTAAGTCAAACTCGGCCTTCATGGCCTCATTCTCTATCTGTAATTTAGCTCTCTTTTGCTCGACTTCTTGGCACGTCTCACTCATCTCAGTAATTCCTGCCACCAAGTGATGTACTAGTGACTTATACTGACCCACCATGTTTTGATAATTATGGTTCTCTTCCTGCAGCTCACGAACTCTATCCCCTAATTCTGTGTTCTTATCGATCAACTGATATGCCAATGTCTTGTATTGCTCTTCCATATCTTAGTATGTCTGATTCTCCTTTTCCAAGTGCCTTACCCTGTCCCTCAGCTCAAGGTTTCCGTCTGCCAATTTCTTTACCTAATGATCCTCAGTTGACAGCTCTTCCGGGGAAGTATAGTACTGCACCCCTCCTCGGCTTCAATTAGAAACTCACCAATAACTGCTGGTTCCTCCTCAGCTTTATCTAGAAACTCACCCATAATAGTTGGCTCCTCCTCGGCTACGGGCTCCTCATTGGTTTCAGCTACGTGATCCTCCTCGAGATCTATCTCAGGCCCAATCTCTACGTGTTGTTCTCTATCTATATGGATATCTATGAACACCTCCTCCACAGTCCTACCAGTGTTTCCAACTTCTCGCATCCTACAACCATCAAACATAATTAAATTAGTATCTCGCAGAAATTATTTTATTCTATCACAAAAGTCATAAGTTAAGGTTTTTATTTTTTTATAAAGTCAACCTCTCACTGAATCTCCACAATTCAGTTCCTAGCTCGATATGAGTTTTACTATCTTCTTAAGGTTATACCCCTAAGGTTTTCCCCCCAATCTAAGGTTTATAACCTATAACTCTGAAACTAACCTGTGACGTCGCCAATTTCCAGGTTCTTGCAACATCGGGTTTGGTGATCACGATCCACCACAAACATAACATCTATTTACTCGTTCATCCACGAAAATTTAGATGTTACATTAATTTAACCATTCTTACATTCATCCCAGGTCTCTACAACCTTAAAACAAAACATACAGTTCATAAGGTCTATAACATAAGTAAACAAAATTAAATACAAATAAGCTAATATTTGGCTTTGCGTTTCCTTTTATCTTTTTTACTTCTTTTTGAAACCTCGGGCTTAGCTGCAATTGATAATATAAGTAAGGGTGAGCAACTAGTTTGCTTAGCAAGTTTAAAATATACAATAATGGATAAGCTTCTTAATGCCTTCAACAATTGGACAAGAATTCTGAAGTAAATGAATAATAACATTCTCAACAATAACGATAAATAACTGAGTTTAACATGTCAAGTGGTTATAAAGAACCGTGAATAATTGTGAGATATAAACAGTATAATTCTACGGAATATTTAACATTTGCATGAATGAAAAATATTCTCAATACGTACTTAAGGTGATCAGCCTCTCGTGCTTTACGGATATGCATATCGTTTAGTTTTCTACATCGGATTAACCGATAAAAATTTCATATATTAGGATTTTATTCACTTTAGTTTTACATTATGATTCCGCACCACAACAATATCGTTCGAATTAGCTTCAAAGAATTTATTTGAACTCAATAATTTCTGGCAACATTAGTTCAATCGAATCAAATGGATTAGACCCTCATGCGATAATATAGTTCAAATGTAAAAGAACTTTAAGTGTGAACAATGACATACGTACAACAAATATATACCAATAAAGAATTTAGGATAGGATACTTGCCTGATATGTTGATTAAACTTAACTGTTTTACCTCGTTACTGATTTGACCTACATATATCATAACATTGATCTGCTAATCAGGTATAGTCATAAATCATCACACTAGAAAATATTAAGTGTCATACGATCTAGTTATCATATACAAGTCATCTAATTCGTATCTTA
The DNA here is from genome assembly GCA_947179155.2 of Hedera helix. NCBI lineage: Eukaryota > Viridiplantae > Streptophyta > Magnoliopsida > Apiales > Araliaceae > Hedera > Hedera helix. The sequence goes on from OX359274.1 coordinate 10,621,646, forward strand.
TCACATATAACCACATAGTACATATCGTTTCACTCATCGTAAATGCATGACTCACAATATAAAATATTTGCTCATGTAAGTTGACTACATTAATCGTTTTATAAATCTTCGCGTATAACACAATGGGCTTCATGACGCTTCCTTCTTAGTATATATAATAAACCATCATTTTGAACATATCAATATAATAATACATCATAGTTGGAAACTTACTAAATTTAATTTCAGAGATAAAAAAAAATTCAAAATTTCCCACGCGACGCGCTCGCTTTATGGATTGGCACGGCCACCTCAGTCATACCAAAACCCTGAATTAATGCCAGCGTGGTTGCCCCCAAAAATACTAAGGCCGCGGCGCGGCGCGGCCGCGTTATCAGACCAGAATTCACACAACATGTTTCTTTTACTTTCAGTTTTTCCAGACTTTGAGCATACATGATTCTTAGTTCTTCAAGACACAATTTACACTCATGTAATGTATGTTCACTTTAGTTACAACCAACTTATATTCAAAAGCACTTGTGAGAGCAAGGTTTTCAATGCATTTCTTTATGTGTTCAATGTAGTTTCAAGATCTTTCCAACTTAAACTAATCTAATTTCATCACACGTAGACATACCCTTTTATTTAAAAGATAGTATACATGTTGGCTTGACACTTAACAACATTTCACACATTTTTCATATCCCACGATAGCTTATATAACTTCATATTTACCTAGCTCATGAAATACAAGAGTACAATGCCAAACCTTCTTAAGTTTCTCATGATTTAGAACTCATATACTAGCAGTTTTGTTCACAAACTTTATACATAATTTACCTTAACTTGAAACATATATCACCCCCTTTTATTTAGTTCGTAAAATATGCTTCAAGTCTTGGTTTTAATCATCGTATCATGTTCAGTTCTCATAACCCACACATATGTAAATTCCTTGAGTTTGAAAACCACACCTTAACCCATAAAACATAGCAAATCTCTTCTTTTAGGAATTTTGACAAATATTTAGTATGCATCCTTCAGGTATAAACTTGTTATAACCATCTAAGCACATAAATCACATAACCTCCATTCACATTACTCATGTTTATATCACCAGGTCCTTCATGACCCTCCGTATACAACAAGACTCCCACAAGCAAATAACCCATTAATCACTTATGTGAACATACAAAAACTTGAGAATAATGGAGTTTAATGGAACATACCTTTACTAGCTTGTGTGAACATAACAAGAAAATGACCCAACTGAACATACCTTTACTAGCTTAACTTGATACTTGGTTGTTGATGGTTAATGGAAGTTTGGAATGCTTCCTTCTTCTTCTCTTTGTTCAGTCATAACTCTCTTTCTCTTTCTGTGTTATTCTCTTTTACCTAGCAATTGGTGAAGTTTTGGAATGACATAGGGCTGAGTATTATAGCTGAGATTTCCCCTGGTTCTATCAGTCAAGGACCTCTGGTTTTCCCCTTATACTGCCTCCTAGGGCTACCGATCAGACCTCTATTATAGCTTCTAGAGAGTTACGACATTGCTCTCTATTGCCCGGTCCCCTAATTTCTAGTTCCAGACACTCATTTTATCCTAATTTGAGAGTGATGTTTGGTGTTCTAGCCACAAGTCGAGTCATACATTTAATAATACATTGGCTTACTGAGTGAATTTGGACCATTAAGAGTCTCTCACCTGAAAATGGCTAATGCATTTGGGCTTTAATCTAATAACAACCTTCAAGCCAAAATTGTGTCACACACAATATAACTTTGGGCTAGTTATTAATATCTTATCCTTGCTAATTCAATTGTCCCAAAATACATAACCCAAAATGTTAATTAATTATTTGGGTCTCAAAAATAATACCCCAATACACTTGTTAACTTATTAATATATCACCCTAGCCTTTAAAGATTCATATTTAAGTTATTATTTTAATAACCCAAATTTAATTCATCACTCATGTAATTTCTTAAATAATTAATTACACATCATTTCTAATTAATTGCATGTTGGCTTTCCTTTTTATTTTCAATTTAAGTATACATTATAATAACGTATATTTTCATCTCATCACATAATAATAAAAAAATTAATTCACATAATGTTATTAAAAAAAACATATTATACAAATTTCTTGGTCATTACATTTGTTCCCAAACAAAATTCGGCCCTACAATATCATGAACCATGTCATGCGTACGATTCGTACTACTGTCTGAATTCTGTACCTGTATGATGCCACCATCTCTTTTCTACCCATGTACCCACCAACATTCTTCATAATTATTTATGAACCCCTTAACAAGCAAATGATAGGCAACCATTTCTCTGTTCAAATAATTTACATTCTTACACTTCAAACAAGGGCATCCTATCTTTTCTTAAGTATCGACACATTCTTCGTGACTATACGCGTAATCTAGAAACGCTTCGCAACCAGTTCTAAATTCGATTTTAGCACTTATCTGGTCATTTGACTTTCGTCGCATCATCCAACTATAGTCTGAATAAAAATTCATTATAGTATGGTACTTATTTTGACAAGAATTATTGTATTAAACTGTGTCATCTATAGGTATAATGCATGGTTCCTATCTACATATGTCTTACACCGATCAGACTTCTATCTCATACAAGTATGCGATGTCTCGGTAATGTCAACGACTTAAACAAATGCATCTGTTGTTCAGGAAAAAAAATTGACAGCATATCTGATCGGTCTCAAAGTATTTGAAACAAATTATGATTTATACAGTCTAAGTATACATCCGGAGAACAATAGATGATAAACGAACCAATATTTATTTAGAACAAACAGATACATGTGTTTAAGTCATTGACACAGGCCTAAGTGAGAGTAGAACATACAAGAACAGTCTCAAATTGAGGACTATTCAAAATTCACTCCTAATTAGTGGATCTTCAACGGGTTTCTAAGGAGAGAATATTATATTATATTATATTATTTTGTATTATATCATATTATATATTTTTTGTTTTACTTTTTTTTTATTTTTTCTTTCATCGTAATTATATTTTATTATATAATATTATTGTAAATTATATTATATTATTTTATTATATTTTATATTACATTATCTGATTTGATTTGATTTTAATTTATTATATTATTTTGAATTATTTTTATTTTATTTTATTTTATTTTAGAAGTACAAAACTAAATCAAATATAATTATTTTGCACATCCTTGGCAGTACTCGTCAAACCAAGTTTTCACCTAATTCATTATTAACTACAAAAAATCACCTCAATTCTAAAGTTTTTGCTTTCTCACAAAGAAAAAACTTGAGCTTGCAGTTAAAGGGTCAACATTCAACATTAAAAAAACACTAACTCACATACGATCTTAACAAAAGTAAACAACTTTTCAGTTTAAGGAGTACATTAGAATCACAATAATAATCATCATTATACTACTTTTTTTGAGTCATGGTATATATCATGTTGAATCGGCATTAGAGCAATTTAAGCTACCAACACATGTTGATCATAGAATATTTTAATTCACAACTATTGCAAACTAAGTAGAATTTCTAACAAGTTCAACCAAAAGTTACTAATGATAACAAACAAAAACCGATAATAATCTATACATTACTTCTTTTTAAAATTATAAATACTTGCTTATTTTTTCCCCTTAATTTAGCAATACCCTCATAGCAAGCACATAAAAATCCTTCAATAAGCTATACATTAAAAATACTTTTATTCACATATTTCGTGGTGGCGACAGGTTGCGGGGAGGGACGTGGCTAGGCAGCTGCTTCTTCTTCCTTTCTTCAGCTGCGCAGTTGCTGCTCTCCTTTTTCTGTGACCACTACCTCGAATTTAGTGCTCACGCAATAATATAAACAATCACTGCTAAACAACATTTAATACTAATGCGAAAAATAAATGAACATATGTTGTCTATTACAATGACTTTCTAGACCCAAGGTCTACAACATTTACCAAAATATACATCACAACTACGAAGTAATATCAGTGTTTGCGTTACAATCTTATAAGTCTTAAACAAAATATAAATAGACTAACAACTATCTAGATAATTAAGATTTCGCTTTTTCTTTGCCTTTATCTTTACCCGATCCTTCAGGTTTAGCTGCAAAATATTTTATGACATAGCAAGTACGAGCAACTAGCTTGCTCAACAATTTAAATGAATAACAATAATTATGTCATAAATGAATAAGAATATCAACTGAATGATTTAATACAAGGAGTTCAACAATGACCAATAGAATCAATGCACAAAATAAAGAAGTGACAATTGATTATTTAATTGCTGAGTGGTCAAATGGACCATGAACCACTATTGAGGAAAGCAGTCACTTGATTAACCCTCTTAGGTTACTAAGTCAGAATTGTACTTGAGGGGATCAGCCTCTCGTACCACATGTATATGCATAACATTTATTCTGTGTGTATCGTTTGTTCGATACTTAGGTTATTCCCCATTATGGGTTGTTCTTCTCAGTCGAAGAATACGTACCACTATGATTTGGATAGCTTTCAAAATAAATTTCACATAGGTCTAGCCGAACAAATGACGTAGACTTCTTCTTTAGTCAATTTATAATTCGAGAATGGAATATGAATTCAAATAATATATACGATTTGTAATAATATTATTGTGGAATAACTTGCGATGTAATATAAGCTTACGATTTAAGAATTAGCACAATAACATTGAGTAGAGTTAGAAAACTTGCTCAATACAAATTTGAGTAAGGTTAAAGAACTTGCATGCCTGTCAACTTACGGCTAATTCGCTTAATTTAAACTTCTCTTGAAGACCCAATATTAATAACGTTGGCCTATCAATTAGTACAGCATATAATCGTGCACTTTAAACACTTACCTATACTATTTATCTAGCAAACAATCAATCACATAACACATATAATTTTATATACTATCATTAATCGTATAAGACACTTAATTGATCTTATGTTAATGATTTAATTAATCAATATTATTTTTCTTAAGTGTTAAACACTTATTAAACCCTTAAACAATTTACTATAATTGTTTAATTAAATTATTTTTATTTTATTAACTCTATCTTCATTTAATTACTATTTAATATTAGTTAAAGAGTAATTAATTAATTACCTTTAGTCATTATTTAACAATAGATAATAACTAATTATGTTTATTTATTATTTAAAGTTAATTAAATAATAAATAATTAAAGTATTAATCTTATTTGCCTTTAATTATTATTTAATGTTAATTAAATAATAATTAATTATCCTCACTTATTATTTAATAATAAATAATTTTTTTAGTAACTTTATTTTCTTTTAATTATTATTTAATGTTAATTAAATAATTAATTAATTAATTAATTATCCTTACTTATTATTTAATCTTAAATAAATAATAAATAATTAGTTTATTAACTTTAATTTTCTTTAATTATTATTTAATATTAATTAAATAATAATAAATTAATTGATTAACTTTACTTATTATTTAATATTAATTAAATAATAAAAATTAATTTATTAACTTTAAGGTATACTAATTATTAGCTAAATGATAATTAATTACCCAATTTTCTTTACATAATATTTTATATTAATTAAATAATATGTAAAGAGTTCAATTATCATTTATTAGTAATTAATAATAATTTTTCTGTTATTATTATTATTATTAATTTAGTAAGATTTAATGAACCATTAATTCTAATAAATGCCAAATGACATAAAAAAAATTATTTTTAATTTTTATAATATTTTTTATTAAATTAGAAACATTTTCTCTTTTGGAACCAAACCCGGAACCGGCCCAAAAAAACCCAAACCGGACCCCACAATCTAAAAAAAACTGGACCGTCCGATTTTTTTTAAAAAAACTGGCAAAATGTTCTAATCATTTTCCGATTTTGCCTCATTCACTAAAACTTGAATAAAATGAAATCTGTAAGTCTGATTGACCTCAAATTGGACTTTTTGGAATTGTATCTTTCCGAACTACAAGATTCTATCATCAAAAAGTAAATTTGGACAGAATTTGATTACTGAAAATGGCCATAAAGTGGACTATTTTGCATAGCCCTTCGACAGTGAGGTTATTTGGTTCAAAAATTCATATCTTGCTCATTTTAAATCATTTTCACATGATTACAAAGATATTTTGTTCTTAACTTACCCATATATTCTCAAAAAATATAAAATCCCAAAAATAATTTGTAGATTTCAAAATATGCAATTTATTCGTACAACCTATGTTTTGTTCGTCGGTAAAAATATTTTCAAGCATTTTGCTATATTTGTCTACATAAACTCATACCACTACACATTTAAACCACATGACATCCTATATAAGCATGCATAGCATGATTCTTAGCACAAAGATCTCAAAGATAACATTTCTACCATAAAAATTAAATGAAAACCAAGATTAGGATTTTTAAGGGATTTTTATACCTTTTGCTTTTGATGGCTTGTTTTCTTTGCTTTTCAAAGTAGGTAATAAGTTGTGAAGACATCCAAGAACACCCCTTTGATGAAAATGACTTGACTCACTTGACTCAATGGTGACTCAGTACACAACTCACTTTCTTTTTCTTTAACTCACCTAGTTAACTCACAAAAACTCACTAGCACACTATATAAAAAATACTTGTAATATTTTGTAAACTCTCTACCAAATGAGCTAACTTCTACTTATAGTAGTATAAATCTATACATATAACATATATGTGTATAGATTGGACTTCAACCTTTTTACAAAATTTGTCAGCCAAAAAGTTGAGTCTTCCACACACTAATTCAAGTAACAAATTGAATAAAAATTTAAATTCCATAGTACTCCCTCCATACCACCAGTCATGCTCTCTAATTTTTCCCATTTTTAATTTATTTTTATAGCCAAATTGGTAAATAATGGATCTTCTAGAAGCTTTGACAATTGGACCAAACATTGGGCTTGCAATTTAATTCATTTGGATCATCTATGATCATAATAATCCGACAATATTGGGCTACCAAAATAACTCACCCACTTCTTAATAAATTGGGCTAGTTTAATTAAATAGCAACCCAAAAAGCAAATTTCACAAGTCCCTCACTTAATTAATTGTTTGGGCTTGTTTAAATAATTATAGGAACACTTTAATAATCAAATTTAATTTAATTTATATAATCCAATTAGACTTGTCATATTCAATATTAATTGAATATTTAATTAGGGTTCAATAACATATCAATCCCTTGATATTAAAAATACAACCTTAGGTTAGACCGACAATTAATAATCCTTCATCGGACTTTCTTTAATTAAATTAATTTAATAGTCAAATATAAATCAAACCATCTTGTTAGGGTTTAAATTAATTCACACCATAACGTAATTAATTAGAAATTAAATTTCTAATTTTATTTATAATGCAACTTAAAATTCTTGGTCCTTAACTTTTGTATGTTTCTTATGTCGATCACGCATGAGGTTTATTAGGGCAACAATAGCGACTGAATCGGTCGCTGGGTTTTTTTTATGCACCGACACTTTTTGCTACGACTTTAGCGATGGGGAGTTTGGTTGTTGATACATTAGCGACGAACTTAGCAACAGAATGTCGGTCGCTATTATTGGCGCCAACTTTCCTGAATTTTTTGGTGCGGCAGATCGAACCTGCGACAAGAGTAGCAACCTAAATTGGTCGCTATTACTTTTAGTGACAAAAGATTAAGTTGGTCGTTATTATCGATCGCCATAGACTGTATTAGCGATGGATTTTACGGTCGCTGATACTTTTGGTCGCTAATGAGCTTTTTTCTTTTAATGAATCTCATAAACTCCATATAAAAAACAATTTTATTATCACAATATAATGAACTAAGAAATTTTGGAAGTCGCCACAATTTGATGTTTCAACAACAAATTTCGATTCCATTTACTTTCTACATCATATAAAACAATAGTATTACTTGATATTCCAAGTAATTTATACACTTCACTAGGAGTAAAAATATATATTCATATGCTTGTGAAAATATAATAATACGTTTGAAAATATAAGAGTACGTTCACCCACTTGTAAGTATTTTCTTACTTATCAAGTTCACAACCATTATATATGGTTTCAAGATTAGCAATATGTATTTAATGTAATTTTCACTAAAATAATATAGTGAAATAGGAGGCACTGAATTAGGTGACAATACATGTTTTAAAACAACACTATAATCCATTAAACTTTCCCAATACAATAATAACATTTGATCTATATAGTGAAATGGGAAATAATCATTTGTTTTTTACTAATCTAAGAAAAATACCCTAAATTGGATGAAAATTCACCTACTTATAAATTTATAATTTCCCTCACTAAAATATAAGTAACATTTATGTGATTTTTTAAAACATTGAAAAATTTAACATAAACCAATTTTAAACCACTAGTGTACTTTCTAAGTTAAAAATTGCAGGTAATATCTGATTTCGTATATTGCATAACCAATTTTAAACCACCAGTGTACTTTCTAAGTTTAAAATTGTAGGTAATGTCTGATTTTGTATATTGCATATCATGCACAAAAATCTTACTAGCACTTGTGCACTCCAATTTTGCAGTAGCTATATTAGAATTAACTTTCACTGTACCACTACTATTAAAGAATTACTAAATTCTTCAATCTCAAGGTTATCAAACTTAGCTCACAGTCACTCAATACAATTAAATTGGTTTAGTTGAAATCCCACTATATTTTCACATGATACTAAGATATCATTTATTTTATTCAAGTCTTTCAACATAAAGACAAAAAATAGATGTATCTTAGTCTCGTTTACGTTGACAATACTATGTACAAATGATCAACATATCATTAATGTCAACAAAAACTATCACATCATAGGTTATAAAATTGTATTCTTAATGTAAACACAAATAATTTTATATCCAATGAATAGGAAAAAAGTGAAATATTAATTCTAAGTTTAGACCATAAGTACATAACTATTTCACACCTTAGTGTCTCAACCAATTGAAAAGAACAAACCATCATATTCATTCACAATATGCTCCCTCAATCAAATTTCTTAAAAATTTGAGTTGAAGTAATATCATCACCGGTGCTAAAATGTTAAAATAGTTTATACTCACTTGTCTAAAACTTTTGTTATTATTTTTACTTTGAAAGTAAAATAGTCACTCGTATTTAATCATTTATTTCTATACAATGAATTTAAAATCTCAATATAAATTTGTTCATACCCAAGTATTATTGCATAATATGTAATCCATATAAATATTTTTAGCTCATTTTCAATTTCACTATTGAACTCGATCATTATAAATATTTTGGATTATATTTAGGCTAATAAAATAGGTATATTTCAACAATTATTATATTGATTTCTTTCACCAAATCATTATTGTTCCTTTTAGGAACAGTAGTTATTTGGAACACTAAGTTCTATAACTTCAATTTATAACTTAACAGGACCTTTGAGAATTAATTAAGTAAAATAAGTTCACATTTTAATATTATTCAAAACTTTGTACTTCAAAAACCTTAATTTCATAGGATTACATAATCAAATTGAATCTCACAATAAAAAAAATTCATATGTCTTACTATTTCTAGCATAAATAAAATTATGCTCCAATTTATGAAGGTTTAAGATGATATAGTTTATTTCTCAAAATAAAAAACTTAAAGAATAAGAAGAAGAAAAAGGTGGTCTATAATAACATATAAAATATAACTAGTGACTGTTAATACATATATAATTATTTCTATAATAATAATATGTGCACTATTTAATTAAATATACATAACAGTTATGCGCTAATTGAGAAAAAAAAACAATATGCGAATGCAATTTAAAGACTAATCTTAGTGTATAATATATCATTAGTACAAAGTTATTGTACACACTATTATTCAATTGGGATGATTTAAGATGTAGAAGTTGTCAACAGGCAACATTAATTGACCATAGTCCATAGGCGTGCTTTATTTTGTTATTGTTCGTCCATTGACTTCACCAAAGAATGTGGATTTAAAAGAGATAGTCTACTTACTATTAACGATTTTCTTGAATTTTTGTCGCATGGTCAGGCGCTCGTAAACGCACTTAAATTTAAGTGAGTGACGTAGTCGGAGTTTTTAGTAAATAAATTTGGGATTGGTTCATACTTCTACGGGTTTGACTAATGACCACTACGTCAGGGTGGTTGGGGGTCTCGCTCACCGGTGAGCGAGCATCTGCCCAGCTCACCGGTGAGCTGGCGGGGGTTGCAAGGTGGCAGCGCCTCCTGGAAGCCAGGCGTAATGGTGTAATTGGGCTTGAGAATTTATTAGTGGTCCAGTCTTTGGTTTACTAATGTATTGGGCTTGAGCCCATGTCATAGCAGCTAGGGTTTTCTAGTTACTATAAAAGTAATTGTTTGGTGTGTGAATCATTGTAGAGTTTGTGAGGCATTTATTGAATACAAGCAGTACTAGCCAAATTGGTGAACTTGGGTATATCGCGTGTTCTTACTTTTTCGTTCTTCATCTAATATTCTATATGATTGTGTTATTATTCCATCTTAAATTCTAACACTTGGTATCAGAGCTTCGGTTTGAGGGATCTGGGATTTGCGAATTTAAGATGTCGAATACAGGGTCATCACAAATCGAGATTGATAAGTTCAACGGGAAGAGTTTTGAACTCTAGAAATTGAAGATGGAGGATCTTTTTGTGGATAGGGATTTCTGGATAGTAATTGAAGATCCAAAGCCAACTGTTACCGTTCAGAAGGAGGGGACGTCTTCGACTGAAATGGAGTTGAAGGAGAAAATCGTTGCATGAGAGAAGTTGGATTGAAAGGCTCGTGACCTAATTCGACTATGTCTTGCTGATAACGTCCTGGTTAATGTTTCTGGCGAGAAGACTGCGAAGGATCTTTGGACGAAATTGGAATCCCTATATCAAAGTAAGTCCTTAGTTAATAAACTGTTTCTTAGAAAGAAACTGTATAAACTTCGGATGAATGGTGGAAGTTTGTTTTCTGCACACCTACATGAATTTAATACCTTGATTAGTCAGTTATCATCAATTAGTTGTGATATCAGTGATGATGATAAAGCTATTACCTTACTCTATTCATTGCCTAATTCGTGGGATAATTTGATTATTTCGATTGGTAGTGGTACTACAGAATTGTCTTTTGAGGGGGTTGTTTCAACTTTATTGTTAGAAGATATGAGACGACAGAGTATGGAAATTTCAACCAAGGAGGCTCTGTTTGTTAGAGGGCGAAATCAAGATAGAAATTGAAAAAGGTCTCGAAACAAGTCATAGTCGAGAGGAAAATCTAAGAGTACAGATAGGTAAAAAATTAAATGTTGGAAGTGTAATAATTTTGGGCATATGAAGAAGGACTGCAAGAACAAAGGTGGTAAATCTGTGAATGAGAAAGATTATTTGGGTAATAAAGATGAAGCCACTGGAGACTTGTATATAGCAGCAACAGCTTGCGTAGCCCAAACGGATGATGATGTCTGGTTCATTGATACACGAGCTTCGTATCACATGACACCTCACAGGGATTGGTTCTATCAATATGAAACTTTCAGCGGAGGTAATGTCATGATGGGCAATGACACGTCAGTAAAGATTGTTGGTCATGGGAAGGTGAAATTCATAATGCATGATGGTACTATCAAGACACTTCCAGGGGTTATGCATATTCCTGATCTTAGCATGAAATTGATATTTGTTAGCTCGATGACAGATGGAGGAGTTAACTTCAGCTGTGATAAGGAATTATGTAAGATGACCCGTGGCTCGATAGTAATTGCACGTGGAATAAGAAGTGGTACTTTATACAAGCTGCTGAGAAGTACCATAAAGGGGCAGTTTGATGGTTCCTTTGTTTCCTAGAAGGAAGAGAGTGCTGAGAACAGTTCGTCCATGTTGTGGCATCAAAGACTGGGGCATATTAGTGATAAGGGACTAACCACTATAGCATTAAAGCAGCTAGTGGAAGGGGTTCCAAATTGCTCCATAGGATTTAGATTTTGTGACCATTGCTTGTACGAAAAGTATAATAGAGTCAAGTTTAAATCCACTGCCACTAGAGCGACTGAAGTGCTAGATTTAATACACAGCGATTTGTTTGGGGAAACTCCTGAAGAATCTCTTGGAAAATCAAGGTACTATATTTCGTTTGTAGATGATTTTTCAAGATATGCTTGGGTCTATTTTATTAGAAGAAAATCTGAAGCACTTGACAAATTTCGAGAATTTAAGGCACTGGTTGAGAATTAATTCAACAGGAAGATAAAGGTTCTTCGAACTGATAATGGTAGAGAGTATTTTCCAGTTAATCAGTTTTGTACTGAGCAGGGGATTGTCAGACAGAATACAATTCGGATGATACCTCAACAGAATGGTGTGACTGAGAGATTAAATCGAACGCTTATGGAGAAAGCGAGGTGTATGGAAAGTTGGGTAGGCTTGGAGCCCGAATTCTGGGCTGAGGCAGTTGCTACAACATGTTACTTGAAGAATCGGACACCTACATCTGCATTAAAGGATCAAACTCCTTTTGAGGTACTATTTAGAAGAAAGCCCAATATGTCTTATGTTCGAGTATTTGGTTGTGATGCGTATATGCATGTGCCAAAGGAGAAAAGGAACAAGCTTGACTTCAAGTCTGAGAAGTGCAAGTTCATTGGCTACAAGGAAGGTGTCAAGGGGTGCAAGTTATGGAATCCAGAGACTAGAACAGTAGTATACAGCAGGGATGTGGTCTTTAGAGAAATACCGAATGAGCCAGTTGTGGATAAGTCTTCTTAAGAACCTGATCGTGTGCAGATTGATGTGAGCATGGGAAAGAAGGTGGAGGTTGAAAATTCACAATTGGCTACAGATTTTGCAGATGATGAACTAGTTTAGGCTAAACGTGACGAGGAATATGGTGATGATTCTGTTATTGAAGAAGAGGCTAAGACTATGGATGAGGAAGAAACTGAACCTTCATTGAGGAGGTCCATATGGGTTCGAAGACGACCTAGCAGGTATTCACCTAGTGTATATCATGCTTTACATGTCACTAATGATGAACCATGCATAGTTAAAGAGGCGAGGGCCTCGGGAGAGTCAAATCAGTGGGAGTCTGCTATGAATGAGGAAATGCAGTCATTTGATAAGAATCAAACATGGAGTCTTGTTAAATTGCCTAAGGATCGAAAGGCAATTGGGTGCAAATTGGTGTTCAAAAAGAAGACAAATGCGGAGGGAAAGGTAGAAAAGTACAAAGCATGACTGGTGGCAAAAGGGTATTCTCAAATAGATGGAATTGACTATGATGAGATATTTTCTCTAGTAATAAAGTTGACATCCATCCGAAAAATTTTATCTACAACAACTGTTTATGATCTAGAGGTTGAACAACTAGAAGTCAAAACAACGTTTCTTCATGGTGACTTAGAGGAGGAGATTTACATGAAGCAACCAGATGGTTTTGAGATCAAAAGCAAAGAGGATTTGGTATGCAAATTGAAGAAGTCCTTGTATGGGCTTAAGCAATCTCCTAGAATGTGGTATCAAAAGTTTGATTCTTACGTCTTATAGCTTGGATTCACGCGGTGTCAGGCTGATCATTGCATTTATGTGAAAATGTTGGGTGACAATTTTGTTATTCTAACCTTGTATGTTGATGATAGGTTATTAATTGGAAATAACAAGAAAATGATCAAGTCTGTGAAAGGGTTGTTGGCATAACAGTTTGATATAAAGGATCTTGGGCCAACAAACTTCATATTGGGTATGCATATACATAGGGATCGTATGAATCGAAAATTGGTTTTAGGGCAAAAGAAATACATTGAAGGGGTGTTGAAGAAATTCAACATGATGGACTGCAAACCGGTTGGAACCCCTATGGCTACTGGAACAAAATTGTCAGCAGATCAGTGTCCTAAGACCAATGAGGAAAAAGATGATATGACTCACATTCCATATACAAGTGCGGTTGAAAGCTTGATGTATGCAATGGTTTATACGAGGCCAGATATTGTTCAAGCAGTGGGAGTATTGAGCAAGTACATGTCTAATCCCGGGAAAGAGCATTGGACTGCCATCAAAAGAGTTTTCAGGTATCTTTGCGGTACTTTTGATTTTGCATTACATTTTGGGGGTAAGAGAGATGAGGGGAACTTTGAGGTGGTAGGATCAGTGGATGTAGATTGGGGTGGAGATGTTGATAGCAGGAAATCAACGAGTGGTTATGTATTCAACTTGTTTGGTGGTCCTGTAAGTTGGATGAGCAAGAAGCAGAGTGTTGTTGCGCTTTCGTCTACTGAGGCAGAATACATGACGCTTACTCATGCAGGTAAGGAAGCAATATGGATTCGCAGGTTGTGTGCCGAGCTTGGTTTTAAGCAAAAGGCAGTGAATTTAAAGTGTGATAGTTAGAGTGCTATTCACTTAGCGAAGAATCCTGCATTTCACTCACGGTCAAAGCATATTGATATTCAGTATCACTTTATTAGAGAGAAGGTTGATGAGAAATTGATTTTCTTGGTGAAAGTTGACATAACAGAGAACATCGCAGATTTTTTGACTAAAGCAGTTACTTTGACAAAGTTTGAGTGGTGTACATCTAAGATGGGTATCAGGAATTATTCACTAAGGGGGAGAATGTTGGGATTGGTTCATACTTTTGTGGGTTTGACTAATGGCCAGTACGACAGGGTGGTTGGGGGTCTCACTCACCGGTGAGCGAGCGACTGCCCAGCTCGCCGGTGAGCTGACGGGGGTTGCAAGGGGGCAGCGCCCCCTAGAAGCCAAGCGCAATGGTGTAATTGAGCTTAAGAATTTATTAGTGGTCCAGTCTTTGGTTTACTAATGTATTGAGCTTGAGCCCCATGTTATAGCAGCTAGAGTTTTCTAGTTACTATAAAAGCAATTGTTTGGTGTGTGAATCATTGTAAAGCGTGTGAGACATTTATTGAATATATCAGACAAGCAGGCACTACTACAAAATAGTAAATAGATAACAGTTAAAAAACGTTGTAATTTTCTCCCAGAAACGTCGAGGTTAAGGGTGTCATCTATTTGACCTATTTTATACAACGTTTTTAAAACGTTGTAGTTGGCCCATAATACAACGTTTTTTACTCAAAAACGTTGTACATTGTCTTTGAATAAATACTCAGATGCTTGAAAACGTTGTAGATGGTATCATTCCACAACATTTTCTGGTATAAAATGTTGTAGTTTGATACATCACACAACCTTTAGACTAATTTATACAACGTTTATAAGATGTCATCTATTGTAGTACGTTTAGATAACGTTGTACCTGCAATGTTGTACTTGTAGAACTGCTAATATTAATGCAATGACATATAGGTAACAATACTCTAAATTCTCATTTAAAGCTAAAATGTATCAACCATTCTCAGTTTCAAAATACATCTAATAAAACCATACGTTTACAGTTTCAAATTACTACATCCACAAAATACATATACACATCCTGTAGCTAGATTTCAAGTACTAGCGAAAGGATAAAACATCCTATAAACTAATTACATATACATAAAGCAGCAGCAGGGCAAAGGATAAAACATCCTATAAACTAATTATATCATTCTGTAGCTACTACACATCCTGTAGCTAGATTTCAAGTACTAGCGAAATTCAATCTCATGGCCGCTAAAGTCTCAAAGTCTGCTACATTTCCTTCGAATGGTTTCCTCCTGCAAGACATAGTCTGCCATCAGTTTTCTTATTACAGACCTGCTCCCAATCCAGTTAACAGATGAGTGAAAACATTATCAGTGAACCCTGGGATCTTCAAAATTGTCTGCAACAAAAATATAATAGAGTTATAAGAGTTCAAATTATGGTTAACCGAGGTATAATATTCATTGACCCGCTTAGTTCTATCACTGTCATTCAATCTCATAGTGCCTTATCCAGAAGACTTCATAAAAGAGAGAAATTAACATTCATATGCATTATCAACTTAAACAATATCAGTCTTAAACCAAGAAATCAAATACATGTAACTATCTTAGGATAACGACAAAAATTGCAAATAGTACAGAAGAAAACACATGATACTCAGTCTAAATTCTAAAATTTTCTAAGAACATCCTTTATGTTTCGAATTGAATTTACATGGTACTTTTTGATATATCAGAAGGATGTGCTACAGAGTAATGCTATATTAAAACTGTCAATCTCTATCCGTGTTTACTTGATCTCATTAGAAAAATTAAGACCATTTGATTTGGCCCAGGGAACTTCTTAAGATCTGAGATTTTATAAAATTAGACACCATCATAACTACAACAAACACTTCACCCAGATTGCATGCCTTGCATCTATACCTAATACCAATTAAAATTAGTTCTGCTAACTACATAGCCATACCTTTAATGAAAAGCTGCAACTTCTTCCTTGAAGTGTGAAAGTTGATCCTTAATGCTCATCTTCAAACGAACCACCTTGTCTCTCACATGCTCACTTACTGTTTGCTTCCTCCTCGCCAACAGCCACATCCAAACAGCGAATAATTCGCACCACTAAGCAAATTAGATTCCAAGTCCACACCAACTACGGAATCCAAATTAGAATCTATAGCTCCAACATATAATGTCTATATTACACAAAAACGAACAAGTTATTGGTAAAATAATCTAAATATGTCTGTAAAGTATTTAATTCAACAAGGCCCTACTCAATCAACATCTTGGAGCCAGCTACGAAAATACAGATTGTTATAAACCCAGTAAACAAATAATTGTGTATGTTACAGCAGATGGTCGACTAGTGATTTAACATTCCATGAGGCAGCGAAAAAGTACTTGACCAACAAATAAATATGCAAGTGGTAGGAAGGAAACAAGGGAGGGCCCTAATAAAGAAGATTCAAGCAAATTTTAGGTTTGATGTATAAGTATAAACAAAGAACAGATTCGCAGATAAATAGCATGTGGAAACTAACACGCAAAGCATGTACGGGAAGACAACATGCTCAGTTGGAGAAATAATGACATCTGTTAAAGTTGGCTATAAAATATTGTAATGAGTTTAACTACATACAGTAATTACCCATTAGAACTCTGACAAAGTAGATGAAGAATAATAAAAGAATCACATGACTATATAAATATTAGAGTACATTAATAATAAAGATGATGTCAACACCGTATGAGTATAATCAATACCACGACCAACTAGTGATTTGAGGGAAAGAAAAAATTGATATGGAAGGCATGATTAGTCACAGAAAGGAAAACCCATAACCTACAAGTAAAAGGAGTGAGGATGAGCCAAAAAGCACAATAGCAAAAATAATATCAAGTGTTTGCAATATACAAGAACAAAGGAAGGAATTTTGGGTGTATCAGATTATTGGGTTTTATAATGGAGACAAACTAGTTAAATTGTGACACGAAAAAGTGATAATGTATGCTAATAAAAGAAAGAGAGAGAGATTCCCACTTGAAAGATGTGGTGGAGCAGTTAGATAATGAAGATAGCTAGGCGGAGCAGAAGGCTAAAGAAAAAGACGAACCGGAGTTCATCTCGATGATTTTGATGGACATTATCAAGATCTTGACCGTTCATCCCTTCAATCGCATCCTTCATCGCCTTCTCATCCCTGAAGGTAACGAATCCGAATCCCCTAGATCTTCCAGTTTCGCGATCATTAATGATCTGCACATCAAACAACAAATTTCCATCAGATCTGACCAGATCTACACCAAACAAACAGTATACACAAACAAATATTGAGAGAAAGCCTCCTCTAGTGATTGATCAGTGGTAGCCCTAGAGACGTATAAAGAGAGAAGCAGACGTCGGAGGAGGAGGATAGTTACATAGATGGCTTTTGAGCGAGAATATCTAGATTGAGCGAGAAGGGAGAGAGCTAAGTCAAGGATGAGTGAGGTAAATGACTTCGATGGAAAATGAGAGAGAGTTGTTTCACTTGTGAGAATGAGTGAGTTCCGTGTTTTAATTTTAAGTTTTCACTTCCGCGCTATTTTTTTAAGCTCCGTGTTTTTTAAATAGATAACGTTTTTTTTTAAAAAACGTTATAACTGTAAAACCAAATATTACTCCTTATAAATACATAACGTTTTTGCATATGTATCTATAACGTTTTTTCAAAAAACGTCATGAAAAAAAACACTACAACGTTTTTTATAAAAACCTTGTTGTTTAAGTATTATCTTTTTAATGTTTTGTAGTAGTGAGGACTAGCCAAATTGATGAACCTGGGTATATCGCGTGTTTTTACTTTTTCGTTTTTTATCTAATATTCTGTATGATTGTGTTATTATTCCATCTTAAATTCTAACAATAAATTTTAGTGGTTGGGAAGAAATTTGGATCATATCTTTTTCCTTTATACACTTTATTATTCTCTTCGTAAACAAGATCAGTAAAAGTAGCTAAAAGAGAAAATAATATACACTAAAAAAAAAAGGAATAATACATAATGATTACAAAATTTAGATGCTTATTTTTTTTTAATCAAATTGAGTTTTAAATGTGTAATTAAGCAGTAATGTTATGATAACTATAAATAATATAAATAGTTGCAATTGTTATAACAATTGGTCTACTAGAAATATTAACTAATTATTATTTAACACATCATTTTATTTATTTTTCTGTAATCATATTTTATCACATTAGCGTCACTCGTATAATGAGATATTGTGTGTGCATATGCTTTATACCGACTTTTTGATTCTCTCCCAACAGATTCTGTCTACATTGAAATTGTTAAAAAATATCTTTAGCAATATACTTTTGTTATCAAACTAAATCTCCACTACGTGACATGCTGTTTCATTATTAGTTATCTCGGAAGGGTCATTTCTTTTCGTATGTTTTTCACCATTCCTCTTCTTCTTTGTTTGTTTTTATCAAATGGCAGAACTTCTATTTATGAGAATCAGTTACAAGAGTCGTGGAATATGATATGATACAGACTATAATAAACTGGCTTAGCTTCAACCGGCTATCAGTGATTGAATTAGGTCGCTACTACGCCATTGGCGACCCCGACAGTCGTTGATGGTCCATAATCTGGTTGATGGACCAGTGACTGCTTTCAGTGACCAACATGTCAGTGACAACTCGTAGTGACCGACCCAATCGGTGATTCGAGTCAGCCTTATTCACTGACGAACTGAGGACATGGCAATGACGTGCCAGCAACTGTTTTAGCTACTTGCACGGTTGCTGGTTATTTTTAATTATATTAACTGTTATTTTACACATACTGGAAACTAAAGTTAAAAAGAAAGCTACACAACCCTATTCTTCTTCGAATCTTTGGGTAGAGAAACAGGAACACAAAAATGAAATACTAATATAAGGAAAACCATATTATAGAGTAAAAGATTATTTTCAAAATGTCAAAAAGGATAAGAGTTTCTTTGGATAGAGTGGTGTTAAACACTTTTTATTGCAAATTTTTGAAAAAGTGATGATTATTATAAAACTAAATGATAAGAATTAATTGCAAACGAGTTTCAAAATTTCATATATCTGACACTAACACTTTGTTTTTGAATTTTAAAATGGACAGGAAAAAAAAAAGGAAATGGACGGAAAATTTAAGTATTCTATTCAATTATTGTGTTTTTGAGTTTTTTAACAAATGGAAAAGAAAAGAAATGGATAGAAAATTTGGCCACTTTTATTACCAAAGTTTTCCATCCAAAGTTGACAAGATTTGGACGGAAAAGAAAAATGAAATAAGTAATATTCTCACAATTCTCATATAATTCTTAACTTTAAATATAATGACTTTTTAATTATAACTCATATCCTCATCTACAAGCAAAAATAGAAATACTCTTAATTCACCATTCTTTCTTGTGTATGCCTCTCTCTTCCTTTGGATTATATTACAGAAAATTGGAAATAAAATGGTTCTCTCCTCTCCTATTTTAGTTGGAATAAAAAATTAATTCCGTCAATCTACAACTCAGAAATCAACAAAAAATAGCAAAATTCAACCATCATTTCTTACCGATCAAGTAAAAACTATTAATTCGTATGAAACTAATTTGGTGTAGTATAGAAAGATGATTTCGTCAGGCTAACACTCAAAAATCATCACTTTTTATGAAAAAATGAAGAAATCGAGACTTAATTAATAGAACGTAAAAACAGTTTACAAATAACATATTGCGTATCATTTTTATTTCATCAAAATACTTTTTGAGTTTTTTTATCTTATATATGTATGATGTTATATTAATAGAAGGGTAAATTTGTAAAAGTAATTTTTCTTTCTTTTAATTAGAACTTAGAAACACAAGAAAAGAATTTTTTAAGTTTTCTATTTTTTTCTATTAAAAACTCAGAAACAACACAAAATAAAAATTTTAATTTTTAATTTTTTTCGTTTCTGTTCAAATTTTAGTTTTTTATTATTTTCTTTTTCGTTCAAAACTCAGAAACAGAGTGTAAATAAATTTTAAATGACTAAGTTTAAGATTTCTAAAAAGTATTTTGCACCCAAAAGTTTTGTTGGTAAGGGCTCCTGCATGTGAATTAAAGCGTCTTTTGTCCACCTTACCTACACTAGTTGGTGACCACGGGCCTCTTCTTAAAATAACATTAGGTGATAATAAAAATAAACTAAACGCTGGTATTTGGATTCGTTAAGGGAGTTAAAGGCATTTGGGCCATTCTCAACGTAAGATTAGGCTTTCGTTCTGTAACGGTTACAAATTACAATAGTTTGCATGACAACAAGATTGGGCTTAATAATTTTGGGGGATTCATCAACAATATTTCAGCAGTACAACTCTTTCAGGATGGTGAGAATGTCGAGTAGCTCACAAGTTATGTAGGTACAAATATGCATCTGATATACATCTACCATCCCGTAATTAATTTTAATTTTTTGAAGTCAACTTGATACGTTTTTAAATTAATATTTAATATGACTTAATTCAATTTTAACAATGAAAAACTGTAAACTAGTCAAAAAATAAAATAAAATATATTAACTAAAAAATTTATTATTTTTAAACGTTAAATGAATCACATCAATTGTACATTTGAAACTATCTAACTCTTGTCATTGACTGCTCCTGCTGAAATCATTTATTGTTTCTTTTTCTATGTATAGTTTCACTTTCATCATGGAAATAATTAAATTGTAGAGAAACATTTGCTAATTTTACAGTCCTTCACCAACGACCGCCCTTGATCTTGCTTAGCTGTTTCCGTATTTGATAAACCTAGATTTAATGTCTTTTAGATATTATAAAATACTTTTGTTCTAAGTAATAAAATTATTATTGACTTTTAAACTCAAAATTATACTATTCATTCAAATTTATCAAACAATTATAAATCATATAATTAGAAGTATTTTTTATACAGTTTATAATCTATATTATAAAGAGAGAAGGGTCTTTGATCTCTTGGTGTCCACATTTTATAATCTCAATTATATCATCCCTTTTTAAATGTTTTTTTTAATATAATTTTATGGTTATTAACATAATTTAATGCACCCTTATTTTTCTCACGAGTTCTCCCACTTTCTACTCTCATTTATCCACTTATCTATTTTGTTTTATCTTTCTCTCTTCTATCCCAAGTTTCTTCCATCACTTACTTTTTTATTTTACTACTTTTATTTATTAATAATAATAAATAATTAATACACACAAAATGTGTGCCTAAGAGACTAGTATATTTAAAGCGGCTCTCCTAAGTGGCTAACGTAGTTGGTGAAGTTGTGTTACATATTAGAATAAAAATAAATTTAGTTGCTTCTTTTCTCTCTCCAACTTCTATTCGCATTTATTTACTGCTTTTTATCCCTGTTTTCTCTCGAATATATCATCCATATTTTTTAAATTTTATTCAAATATTTTAATTTTTTTTCTTAATTGCACACACCACGTAGATTAGTATATTATAAAGCGGGAGAGAGAGAGAGTTGTAAGTTAGTTTAGCGTGTAAACAAATTAAATAGTGACACGTTTTTATTTTCTCATTTTATCCTACAAACTTTGTTTACATTGATCCTTTACCCCTTTATTTACTTTTTCATAATTTTCTCTCATATTATCTCACCTACTTTTTAAAATTAGATTTTCTCACTTTTAACACATATAATGTGTGCCATATAGATATTAAAAAAACAGTAATGATTTTATATTTCGAAATAAATGATGTATTACAAATGATAACACCTAACTAGTTACTTATAATTGAGAGATACATGCAGATGCAGAGTTTTATTTGAAACTTCAGTTTTTCCCGCTATTCCGTTCTACGCGTTTTGTTGTAAATTAGTAAACGCTGAAAGATATGGAAATGGTCAAGACAAAAATCTTGGCAAAATAAAAGGCTTTTTTCCGTAAAGGAAAAAAGCAATTGATTTCGTAGAATGTCGAGAGGGTCAAAAGTTAACCACTGCCTAATTCCCCGTCCATCTTTTCAACTTAACCTCACCTATTTCAATCAATCAGGCATCTTTTTTAACATAACTTAATTTAGAAGTATGAACTATCCAAGTCACGGGTCAACCATAGGAATGGCCAACGCGCATCTATGGAGTACTAGTCCTTGCTTGGCACGCATAATGTCTATGCAAGTAAAAAAATTGCAAGTTAATTAATAGGGTGATAATTTAAGAATGAGAGAGAAAGTAGGAGATAAAAAACTGTAATATCTTTTTTAAACTATAAACGTTAAAAGTTAATTACTTTTCTCCCTCTCTCTTTGTAATATATATATATATATATATATATATATATATATATATATATATATGTGTGTGTGTGTGTGTGTGTGTGTGTGTGTGTGTGTGTGTGTGTGTGAAGGTATTATGTAAGGTATGTGTTAGTCAGCAGAAACTACTTAATACAAAGATATAATTTTATCCTCAGAGTTAAGTTTTTTCACTTAAGAATAAGTTTTTCATTTTAGGATTTTATGAAAAAGAAAAATATTAATTATAAATTTTATGTAATACTAAGTCGTCGTTTTATTAAGTAACCTTGACTAAGACACACATACATATATATATATATATATTTGGAAGAGAGTTCTGTTTCTTTTGTTAATTTTTTTGACCAAAGATTAAGATTTGTTATTACATGTTGGGCATAATTTTCTTAATTAATTCTTTTAACAAGAAGTTTTAAAAACTAACATTTTTAGTAAGAAAAAAACAATCTAATTATTTGTCTGAATGCCTCAATTACAAATCTTAATGTGAACCCACAACCATTATCATTAAAGTATTTACTAAGTAAATTCTCAAGTCTTAGAAAACGTTTTTGGAGTTTAGAACCTAAAAGTTCTACCTACAAAAAATAATAAGAAGATGTTATAGTATGATATACATTGTTGGTATTTTTTTTCTAATATTTTAAACTTTTAAATGTGTTGGTTACTTAACTAAGTATCAGAATTTTGAGTGTGCAAAGTCTTGAGTTTAATTGTTTTTTACACTTCTCTATAAAATTGCATTTGAGGGGAGTATTAACATGATATATATTATTGGATATATATTATTAGTGTCTTTTTCTAATAGCTTAAACTTTTAAATGAGTTGATAACTTAAAATGAAATCGGTTCATTTAAGAGGCGAGAGGAATTATGATATCCATCCTTCATCTGAGCTCCTTCTTGATTTTCCAACATAATATGCAATAATTATCTTCTTATACGTCTAATTACTTTGGTCTTTTTCTAATTTCCAATTAAGTCTCTCAAGTCGAGAGTAAATCATAGGTTCATAGGTCTTTTTGCTACCCTCCTTTTTATTGTCCACCTTCATTTTATGTTCATAGGTCTTTCAAGTCGTGATGCACTGTTCACGTCAATTTCTTGAATAAGTAGAAATTTAATTTTCAACATCATGCAATTTAATTTGTATACTTTTCAAAGTAATAAAGCAAACCCCTTGTCACACTTCAACTTTAAGTTCATCATTTTTCTTCACCATTTCATTTCTTCTAGCCATATATTGAGATTAGCTAGAAAACCACTTCATGCCACAAATAATGGTGATGGGATCTGGTGTTTTTCTTTTGTTCGTCTCTCAAATTCTCCTATATCTCATTGCTTTAACAATTTCCCAGCCTATTTTTCCAGGCTATTGGTGCACAAATATAGGCAACGAAACAAGTAGCAATATTTACAGATCAAATCTCAACACTCTATTCTCCTCCATCCCCACTAATATAAGCCAACAAGGTTTCTTCATCTCCTCTGCTGGCCAAAACTCCAATCAAGTCTATGCGATCGCTCTTTGTAGAGGCGACCTTAACCCGGATTTGTGTCGTAGTTGTTTAAACGACTCAACAAGTAAACTGAGAGAGCTATGTCCCACACACAAAGAGGCAATTGGGTGGTACGATAATTGTATGTTAAGGTACTCGAATCGCTCTACTATATTCCAAGACATGGACACTCGGCCTGCTGTCATGATTCGCAGTTCAGCCAATTTCTCGGACGTCAGCCAGACCAATCAACTACTGAGAAGCTTGTTGGATGGCATGCGAGTGGAAGCTTCTAGAGGTGGATCTCTACGGAAGTTTGCTACTAACAATACGGAAGCCCCGGCCTTTCAGACCATTTATGCACTTGTGCAGTGTACGCCTAATTTATCTGAGGAGCGATGCAGCGGTTGCTTAGAAAGTGCTAGTAGAGATATCCCGCAAGATGGTTATGCGAAAAATTACGCTACAATTTTCTATCCTAGCTGTATACTTAAGTATGATCTAAACCGTTTTTATGATGAAACTGTGGTCTTTGCGCCTCCACCGCAGCCAGTTCTGCCTCTGTCTCCACCACCAGAAGGTAAAAATTACAGTTCTGCTATATCTTGCCATAAAACATTTAGATTTTTGTTGCAAATAGATACAAAAATATGTACACCGTGTAAATAAATGCGGATACACGAGTAACTTGTGGATGTGTGTACTCATAACAAAAATCATAACTTTTTTTGTGGTAAAATATATGGTTTTCCGTAAAATTGTTTTATTCTATTTTAGAATATTGATTTTAACGAGGATTGGTTTGTTTACCTCCAAAGCTAGCTCCCCTAACTGCCGTGATGTCCATGAACTTCAATTCACTTTCTTCATCATTAATTTCGTCAAAATAAAATAAAAAATTCTTTCAAGATTTAAAATTTTCATAATTACCTAGTCCACGGTGGTGGTTTGTGGCGGCGAGTGATGAGAGGTGGTGGGGTCGACAGGTGATCATGGGCGGTGGCAATGGCAAGTTGCGGCGGGTGTTGGCGGGGGTTGATGGAAGCGGTGGTCAGCGGCGGGACAGTGGTAGGTCGACACAAAATTTTGTTTATAGTGTGCTCCTAATTTGCCAATAGTTTTTGTTTTGAAAATGTGAGTCTTTTTCTTTCTATTGTTATTATTTAATTTTTTTGGACATTTTTTTTATTATTGACAATATAAAATATGATACAACATTCTCAAGCTTGTAATAAAAAATAATTATAAATTTATAGGCTATCACTATTAAACAACTTATTATTTTTATGGTTAACATAAAACCAAAATACTCCTGATATATATTGCGAAAGTTACGGTCAAATTCTAAATACCGTGTATATGCATACTTGGATAGATAAGAACTAAAAATAACCTCATTCTAATTTATTTTATCTCATCACATAGACTTGCACGTTAATCGCAATCTAACTTTTTCACTTATTTGTCAGCATATATATTATTTTCTAAACCAAAATATATCTTCAGTATTTCACAAAACTTTTCATGGAAGTTTTTGTGAACGGAAGAAGTATTATATACATAATGTAGGCTTATCTGTATTTTCTTTCAGGCAAAGATGTCAAAGGTGGCAAGGATGATAACTCAACCCAAACGGTAGTTATAATCGTTGTTGCAACTGTCGTTTCTGTGACACTTGTGCTTATTATTAGCGTATGGATCATCATAAGAAAAAAGAAGTGGAGGAAGCCGAAAGATAAGGAATTTGACAGTAAGTTTATTAAATGGCTTATCTATAATTTCACATCACAGATAATAATAGTAAATATGATATGATATAAGTTGGCCAATATTTTAGATTGTAGTAGTAGTTCTGTTTCTGCAAATGTAACAAAGCATGCACCTAAAGATTATTTAATGTGTTAAAGTAGTATATCTATTGAAATTTATGTGGTTTTTATTTTTTAAAGATGTGGACGAAATTAGCAGTGCAGAATCCTTGCAATACAGTTTTGGTACCATAGAAGTTGCAACAAATTACTTCTCGGATAGTAATAAGCTTGGACAAGGTGGATTTGGAGCCGTCTATAAGGTAATCAAAACGGACCCGGATAGGATAAAGTTATCACACCACATACCACCATAAAATTTAATAGTTTCTTGTTGCATTTGTAATTATAGCAAATATTACATTTATGTTGGCTCACAAACAAGGCGCTAGCTAGTGTTAAAATGCAAAAGTGCCATAACAAATGCTGCAAAAATCAATAGATCTAACTTCATAGTGGTATCTGGTGTGACATTTTCACTCATCTGAATCCAATAAAAATATTCACATGCTACAGTTTTTAATCCTTAGTTCTTAACTTGCTTAACACTTAATAGTATTTTTCATTTAGGGTAAGCTTCAAAATGGACGAGATATAGCTGTCAAGAGGCTCTCTAGAGGTTCCTTACAAGGTGAATTGGAATTCAAAAATGAGGTTTTGTTAGTGGCAAAACTTCAGCACAGAAATTTGGTTAGACTACTTGGTTTCTGCTTGGAAGGCACAGAAAGGCTTCTCATCTACGAGTTTCTTCCTAATACAAGTCTTGATCACTTCATATTTGGTATGCTTGGTCCATCTTATAATCTTCACAGATTGATCTATTTTGTTGAAGATGTACTCATATACATACATGCATTCAACATATATACATCATAAAACTGATACTTTTCTGTATTTAAAGTTTATTGGGGTACCTGTGATTTATTTCAAAGTTTTGATGAAGTTTATGGGTTATAATTTTTTGTTGTAGATCTAGCTAAGCGCGCATATTTAGATTGGGATAGGCGCTATAAAATTATAGGAGGTGTTGCTCGAGGACTTCTCTACCTTCACGAAGATTCTAGGTTTCGAATTATTCATCGTGATATGAAAGCCAGCAATGTTCTGCTAGATGAAGAAATGAATCCAAAAATTTCAGATTTTGGCATGGCAAGATTGTTCACCATGGATGAAACCCGAGGAAGTACAAGTAGAATCGTGGGAACCTAGTAAGTGTAACTGGCATATTTTATATAGATTTGGGTTTTTATGAAATTGTCACACCCATTTGTTATAAGTAATGCAACAAAAAGTTATTTAAACTTTAAATTGGTCAGAGATATGAGACAATTTCATAGCCTGGATCCATTTTAATCGATATACCAATGATAATTTCTTACTTTTATTTATAAGTGGATATATATTCTTAACTATCGCATAGGTAGCATCACAAAACTATTTTACATGAAAATGAAAAAATATGGGCTTGGTTTCAAGTATTAAATTTAATTTAGCACAATCCTTGATTTAGCACTAATAATGAAAATTTAAATTTTGCAGTGGATATATGGCGCCAGAGTACGCAATACATGGCCAATTCTCAATTAAATCTGATGTCTTTAGTTTTGATGTATTAGTTCTAGAAATAGTAAGTGGTCAAAAGAACAATTCTTTCCAAAATGGAGCGAATGCAGAGGACCTCACAGGCTATGTAAGCACAAAAATGCATATGACATACTCGATCCCTTCATTTCAAATTAAAATATAAGACTTTTAAAAATTAATTTGACATATTTTTTTAAATACATAATTCATGTATATTCTTTTAATTTTAGTAAATATGACAATGTATATTGTAAAACTATCTTAATAGTACTACTAATTATATATATATATATATATATATATATATATATATATATATATATATATATATATATATATATATATATATATAATTTCCTAATTGTTAATATAACAAATTGGAACGTAGGAAGCATATATATTATATATACACTTTCTAGCGAGATTGATTCTAAGTTTCTAACACCTATTGCGCATGATTCAAATTTTGAAGGCTTGGAAAAATTGGCGCAGTGGAACTTCTTCAAATTTGATTGATCCTACATTGAGGACCGGTTCAATTTCGATGCCGGATATAACGAGATGTATTCATATTGGGTTGTTATGTGTACAAGAAAATGTAGCTGCTAGACCAACCATGGCCGCAGTTGTTCTCATGCTCAATAGTTATTCTCTTAGTCTCGCAGTACCTTCAAAGCCTGCATTTTTCATGCACAGTTACACGGATAATTCTGAGGCAACATAATCGAATTAATCTACCCCAGACTCTATAAATGAGGCTTCATTAACCGACTTGTATCAGCTTTAGTGTTTGAGTAGCTAGGCAATTTAATACTGTAACAATGTATTTAATTTTATTTCATTATTTATTTTCTTGCTGGATTCATGTATTACTTTATTTTCTAAGAGAAACTTTTCCACCAGTATACACACACGAAAAACCTATATCAGGAATTTCTCTTATGAAATACAAACGTAATTATTACAGGCTATTTTCACGTTTGGTCTTCAAACTTTTTTTTCCCGCATATTTGGCAAGCCAACTTTTTATATTTTTTTGATCCTAGTCAAATTAGATCAAATCGGATAAAATTCCTAAAATTTTAACAGATTGTATACATGTTTATTTTAAGACAAACACATTTTCTGGGATATATTATCTCATCATAATAAAACCCAACTAAAAATTATTAAAATAATAATAATATAAACTGTCTAAAGAGTAATACTAATATAGAATTTTTTGGTTCGTATTGTTAACAAGTGGTATCAATTATGAATTTAAAAGTATTTAAAATTAATTTTTAACAGTCAATAAATGATTTTATAATTTAGAATGGAGAAAAGAGTTAAATCATTTAAATTTGTTTGGAAAATAATTGAATATCGTATTTATCTGTAAAAGCGTAGTCAAATAGGAGAGACACCAAAAGGGTAGTAATAGTTTGAATTACTTGCGGATACTTGGCATCACCAATTTTCCCTGTGTATTCGACGCGCTGATTAGTTCGACTCAGATTTGCCATTACCCCAGAGGTCTTTTCTACTTTCTTGCATGGATGGGACCAAGCCCTAATTGAAAATTCACTCGTAATGATTGATGAATCTAGATAGTGTTCAATTGGGTGCAAGGGACGATCTGATACTTGGTGCGGGATAACAATTATCATGAGGGTTAGGTAAACAGTAAAATTTATAGGTGAAGAAAACAAAAGATTGACCCAAAAGAAACATAGATAATCTCTCTGCTCAATTCAGTATTATCAAAATGAAAAAGCTCCATTTCCTTTAACGCACAAGCCGAGTTATATAGCTAAAACATTCTTGGTCAACACGAAACAAGTCTTTATAGCCACTTATCAAACTCTATAACAAACTATGATAAATCCCTAAAAATATATCATGAAGCTGGTCCTATAATCACACCACGTTCCTTATAACTATATTATGTGAATACTGACAACTCCTAAAATTATGCCACCTAATAACATAAAAGATTTCCAAAATTCATTACTATAAAAGAAAAACAAAATAACTATGGTAAATAAATCGAAGGAACATAAACCACAAAAATTAAATAAAGGGAAATAAACCAATAAAAACACCCGAGGCCAGACTCAGAAAGATGCCCGAAGCTGACTCATAAAAGAGACCCCGAAGGCATAACAATCTGAAGACCATTTCCAAAAGAGGTCTGACCTCGAACTTTTAAAGACATCTCCCACAGCTGAATTCTTGAAGAGATTTCCAGAAGCTGAACTCCCGAAGTCAGCTGAACTTATCTCAAGGCATCCTGAAGACGTACGTCATTGCTTGCGCCGATCTGTCCATTCTATGGATTACAATGCCATCGATGTGCTTAGCTTCTTCAGTTTTGGATCCTCCTGCATCAGTCATCCAGAGTTAGAAAGAACTCGTCCTCGAGTTCACAACATTGTCATCGGACTCCACAAAATAAGGACTCAAATGTCTTACATTGAAGACGCCTGAAGCCTGCAAATAAATTCCTACAATACCCAAACTGCTGGTTTGAAACTCCCAAAACTGTCGAACTAAGCTGTTGGAAACTGTAAAGTATGTTTCTATTCTAGGCTTGTTACAAATTCCGAATGCTGGGGTTTTAATTTCCCTAGATGACCAAGTGATCTTCCATTCCATAGCTTGCAGCCATCCTATTTCTTTGAAACGAATCCATGCCATTTTCCATTTCAAAACCAAGCTAATCTTCTCCATGATGCCTTTAAAACTACCAACATATTTTTGGATTACTGTTGTAAGCCTCGAATTGCCATGCTCTTTATCTTGGATAAGTATTGTACTTGCCTTGCTATCCTTAGACTCGTCATCCTCCTTGTCACCCGTGACAATAACATCAACAATAGTAAGTAGATTTAATGATATATGAGTGCCCTATGTCACTGAAAAGGTCGTTGGATCTTAAGTTGAAATTAGAGCAAAAGATACCTTGACAGATTTCTTTTCAGCTTCCCTGTTAATAAAAAAAAGGCCTCAATTCCAACATTTAGTAACGTAAAACTGTTCAATTTGACCTGATTAGAGTTGAGACTCTCATGGCTATATGGAGAATGAAATTCAATGGGTTCTGTATGGCTAACCCCAGGCACATAGTATTCAATCTCATCTTAATGGCCATACCATGATACAGGTTCATCAAGATTGATGGCAACTGGAGCATAAGTCTAGTACGTATGTGGCACAACTTCATAGTATTACGGTGGAAGGCTTACTAATAGCTGACTGGAATCAGGTGTATAAAAATTAACTTCTGGGACTTTTGCTGTAGCTTACAAGGATTTCTGTGGCTTAGCTAGTGGTGGGGAAATCCATTCATCATCTGTTGGAGGTTGAACACCGAGACCTTTAGATATATATGCTTTTTGTCCTGCAGATAGATTTTACCAAATGGGTTACCTCGCCAGTGTATCATAATATTAAGAATCTCGGGTATTACCAGTGGTGTAACTAAAAAGAATGGTATCTTCAAGTTCCATCGTGACATCCTTATCGACAACTTTCCCAGAATGGTCCACAACCATAGGAGTTAACTCATCGGGTACTTCCTTCGTTGTAGTCTCAACCACGTTCATATCATTAAAAATATTGATGCTCAATCAATCATTCCCCAAGTCGCCTTGGAGAGTCAGTAGACTCTTGTGATTGACCAGAGTCTCATTGCCATCTCCATACAACACATCTTCCTCTTCATAATCATCATACACATGCTCTCCGACTTCTTCTTCCATGTCTTCTGCGTCATACATAGGTCCTTCAACCTTCTCAACTTGTCTTAACGAATGATGTTGCTTAAACAATGTTTGAGGGTTGCCGAAAGGAAGAAAATGTTCCTTCATCTTCATTTTTGTCCAATCCATAACTTTAGCCTTGCCTTGCCTTTTCTGCGTTTGATTCAACTGTTCCCACCAAGTAGATGCTTTGCCTTTGAGTTTGATGGCAACTAGTTTTATCTTGAAGCGATCTGGGACCTCCATAATTTCAAAGAGACGTGGTCGGTTGTCGGAACCTCCAAATTAAATCTAGTTTTACTATCACAAAGAAAAATAATATTTCGTAGTATGATGGTGAAACCAAGTCGAACCCAAAGGAAATTCTTCTAACTTTCCTACAAGACACCGAAAACAAAAAGATGGGGAATTGATTTAAAAATTAAAATAGCAAAATTCTGAAAATTAAAAGGTAAATCAATATTTCGATAACTCAGTTCAAGGGCTATACATCCATTCCTATGAATTGGTTGATCATAGAAGTTAAATAAATATTCTTTCAATCCAAGCAAATAAACTCAATTTCCTTTAAAGCTTAGGGATATTGGGAAAATTAACAGTAAATTAATTAGACAAAACTGCTAATCAATTTCTTATCACCAAAGAATTCAACTTTGAAACGCAATTTTCATTCAATTGGTAATAGCCTGAAGAGCTGAGTACTGGAAAACTTTTATTTCAAGCAACCATTCAATAGCTTGAATAATCTCACTTGATTTATTCCTCCTTAATAAATTAAAATGAAAGATGGAACAATCTAATTAATTTATTTACTTCTTGTTCTTGTCCCTCACAACAATTACGGATTGAAAGAAACTAGAAAGCATAAATGCTATCGCAAACCAATTCAACTAGCATGAATAGAAATCAGTAGCATAGAAATTAGAACCAGGATGAATAAATACTTGAGATTGAAAGAATTACAATCGTGGCTTTACTTCTCACAACCAATTATGGAGGGACTCTTCCTCTTGAACTGAACTAAAGGATCAGCTGCGCATCCTCAATGAATTGCCACTAGTAAAAGTAAGAAAAAGGAGAAAAAGAATGTCCTCCCCTGATATGTTTCTCCTCTATTTATTATATATCCCCTAACAAATTGATGATAAGATATATATATATATATATATATATATATGCTATAAAATAGGAGATTAAGTCCTGTAGATTAAAACTACTCCACTCCCATCAGATTAGGAACCAAATCTCGCCCTCCAGCTCACATTAGAGTTTCCGTGTTGAATACGATCTCTTTTGGCCTTGGACTCTTCATGAAAGTTGTATCCCTGAATATGTAGATGAATTTGGGATTTTGAATCACCTGATTTCGATATCTGAAGCTCCTGATAAGTCCATTTGAATGTTGCCTATGCTGACAGAAAATCCTACCGCGAACCGGATTCAGAACCGATTTTGCAACTACCTTTAGAGGCTCAACCGAACTCGGATTTTTGCCCATAATACCTTCCTGGAAAGCTTGATATGTGTACTTTAAATTTGATGCAGATCATAATTCACTTTTGGAACTCCAACGTAATGAAAAACTTGAAACACGCAACAAAGGTCCGAAACATACAATGCAGAATTTCTTATCTTTTAGCAATTAACTCATAAAGTCCCTGTAGGTGTGCCAAACCCATAAAATAAGTTTAAAAGGCTCAAATAAGTTTAAAACACATTAAAAGCATAGTGTAAAAGGGATAGAAATATATATATTTTTTGCACTTATCAAGACGCTATAATTCATTCACCCAATCGATGAATCCCTCAGCCTATAACGTACCCAAAAACATCGATAGTTCCACCTTAAAACTCAGATCTCGATGACGATCATCTCGGCCTCATCGTTCCCAAAATTGATCCCTATTGTGATAAGGATTATCAAAACTGAACTCATAATCATATTAATTTTCATCACAATTAAGATATGAGACTTCCTCAATCAGAACCTGCCCACGATGACCTAGATCTTGCGTCCTCAGGCACTGGGTTAACTCTGTAATTGTAATATCCCAGATATTTACGAGGTTAAAAAATGGAATCAAACACGATTAAAGGTAAATGTTTAAAACCTAGATTGGAGGAAAGAAGTGTGTAGATGAATAATTAAACATTTAACTTAATTTATGTGTTAGGAATTAAATATGAGTAATCATGAGTTATGAGAATTAAAACCTAGAGTCGGTTAATATGAATACTGTGTGGTATACTAAGATCTAGGTATATATATGACATGTAATTACAAAATCACTAATCCTGAATACGGAAAGGAATATGAGTGAGAAACTTTCCATAAAAATGGAAAGTTTTCATAAAAGTAAATCCTAAAAAAATGAGCGATGACCATTTTGTCCTAGATTATTTTGTAATGACTTTGATGTCTTAATAATCACCTAGAGACCATTTTTCCTTTGGTTGGTGAGGTGTAATGACAAGTTTGCTCTTGGGGTAAAATTTGAGGTAATTGGCCCAAACCCTAACTCATGAAATGGTTAGGGCCAAATCGGTGTAGGTTGTATTAGTTGGCCTAATCTAAATTAACTAGAGGCTCAATAGAAAGTGTAGAGAAGTCTAATAATAGAATTGATACATGCATAATGTTTAAATACTAACAAGGTTTGTAGAGAATTATTGTGGCATAAGCTATTAAGGTAGTAAGCCCAATAAAATATAAGTGTTGTAGCCAATATGTTGGAAACTTGTAGGAATACTTGCAAGAGATGTAAGTATTGATAATATAGATTAATGAATTAAATTAAACAAGCCCAAACAATTTGAATTGATGAGCCCAAATGGAATTAATTAGAGAGTCCAACTGGTAGCCCAAATGAATGCAAATGTTGGTGAAATACCTATATGTATTAGTGTGTTATTAAGGGGAAAAGGGGAGAGAGTGCCTGCTATGGAGAGGGGACCACTTTGGGGTGCAAGTCTCCAAGCTTCCCTAAATTACTCCTAGCAATATTAAACCCTTAAATCCTTTCTATGCAAAGTCCCTTCCCTTAATTGGTGGATCTTGTTTGTAGAGATTGTAAGAGTATTTGTGATATTGTAGAGATACATATCATATATGTATAAGTTTTTAGATGATAGAATGTGCCTATAAATAGAACCTTAGTTCATTAGTGCAAGAGTTTTGGCATTGTAGTTTTTTTGTCTACACCAAGTGTAGAGATAGCTTTGTAAATTAAAGAATTTGAGAATTAAACTCTAAGAGAGCTAAATAAGAGAGAAAACGATGAGGTTGTCTAGCCATTCCTAACCAAACTCTAGTAAGAAGAAGTAGCTTTAAAGGTTAAAAGTATTCTAAACTTAAAAGCTCTAGTATTAATCTTTGGTTTTATGAATTTAGTAGTTGTTTTGTTTACGGTTTTTTCAAGGAAAGCCTTTTTATGGCTAAATGTTTCAAGATCTATGAGGTTTGGGACTAGATCTAAATATATGATAAGGATGTATTTTGGTAAAATGTGATTTGATCATATTTTATGCAAGAAAAACTAAGATAATCCTAGTTCTGGTTCTCGGTTTTTTTAGTAAACAATGTATTTTGTTGGTGTGTTTTATAGATCCATGGATGTATACCCTAGATTTACAAGTTTGGTAGACAAACTATTTTTGTATAAGTAAAGAAGAGCTTATATTGGGTTCAAAGAGATCTCGTAAGAAAACTTTGTATTTTATTGAAAACCCTAGTTGTAATCTTATGTTTTCAAAAAAACCACCTTGTATGGTTGAATGTGTCAAGATCTATAAGTGTTTGTCATAGATCTAAGATTTTGATAGTCCTATAATGAAAAATGAATGGTAATCGATTTTTAAAAAGTAGGTAAAACCTAGTTTTATAAATGGTTGTGTAAGCCATGTGGTTTATATGATGTAAGTCATTTATATGATCCATAAAGGTAGACCTGGCAAAATAGGCCCGGGCCGGGCTGACCCAAAAAAATTGGGCTATGGGCTCCCATTTTTCAGCCAAAAAAAAAATTGGGCGTTTTGGCCCGGCCCGTGGCCCAAATTTTTTTTTTTTCCTTATTTTTATTATTTGATATTGATGACAAAAGAAATATTAACTTAAAAAATGAATCAAATAGAGAATTATGAAGAATATAAGAGTAAATTTTAACATGTGATATTGAATAATAATACAAAAAAAATTATGAATATTATATATATATATATATATATATTACCTTTAGTCTTTCTTTTACTATCTTATCTTTAATATTAATATTATATACATTTATCAATTAATTAATCACAAGATTAGTTACATTTTAATATATATGACTATAAAATTATTGATTATTTTATTTACTAATACCATTAAATGATTATGTATAAATTATGTGTTATAATTGTAAATAATTAGAGTTAATATTTATTTTAAATTATGTATTGTAGTTGTAAATATATATATATTTTTAAAAAAAATTATATTTTTAAAAAATATTTATAAAAAAAAAAAAAAAAACTTAAAATGCCCGCGGGCCACGGGTCGCAAGTTTTTAGCCCGGCAAATTCCGGGCCTTTTCAGCCCCGCCCAAAAATGGCCCGGCCCGGCCCGGCCCGTTTGCCAGGTATACATAAAGGGTATGTTATTGTGGGATGTTATGTATTATAAGGTTAGTAAGTCATGTAGCATGATAAACTAGCCAAATAATGCATAAGTGTTAAGGTGGTGGCCATTAAAGCAAGAAAGCATATAATTAGTTTGCATTCTGTGCTTATGAGCGATTTTTAGTAAATTTAAAGGTTTGATCTGAAGAGAAGTTATAGATGAAGAAGTTACGGATGCGTGAGCGCTTGAATCATCCCAAAAGGTTAAGAAATGATAAAGTTATGGCTATTGGAGTGCCTGAGGGTAAAGTAATCCATGAATTAGGGTTTTTGAATTTTGGTCGAGTGCCGCAACGGTCAAACCTCCTACCCAAAGTATGTTTTTGCATTTCGGGTCGAGCCGGGTCAATCCAGGTTGTGTTTTCTTTAAAAATTTAAGTTGAAATAAGTATAAAATGAATATGTATGTATAATAAACCAATGTGTATATAGTCTATTAATGACTAATTAGTAAACAAATGTTTAAAATAAAGAATAAGGTTAAAACAATTAAATTTTTAATTGTTTGTATTGTTTGAAGATTTTTAAATATTATTGAAGGGTTAATAATATTAGTAAGTGATTAAAATATTATTAAATTATTAATAATATTAGTGAAGGATTAAAATGTTATTAAATGATTAATAATATTAGTGAATGATTAAAATATTAGTAAATGATTAATACTATTAGTGAATGATTAAAGTATTATTAAATGGTTAATAATATTAGTAAGTGATTAAAATTTTATTAGATGGTTAATAATATTAGTAAGGGATTAAAATGTTATTTATTAAATGATTAATGATATTAATATGGGATTAAAATGTTATTAAATAATTAATAACATTAGTAAGTGATTAAAATGTTATTAAATATTTAATAATATTAGTAAATGATTAAAATATTATTAAATGATTAATAATATTAGTAAGTGATTAAAATGTTATTAAATTATTAATAACATTAGTAAATGATTAAAATGTTATTAAATATTTAATAATATTAGTAAATGATTAAAATATTATTAAATGGCTAATAATATGAGTAAGTGATTAAAATATTATTAATTGATCAATAATATTAGTAAGTGATTAAAATATTATTAAATGATTAATAATATTAGTAAATAATTAAAATGTTATTACATGGTTAATAATATTTGTATGTGGTTAATATATTATCAAAAATTGATAATATGACGTGTTTGATACGTTATTAAATGTATGAAACATTAAGTTGTGTAAAAGAAAAAAATTAAATTAAATTAAATTAAGGTAAAGAGTCAATTAGTGGCTAATTATTAGGCCAACTTATTAAATATAGGTCGTACAAAGAACGTGCAGTGATGACATAAGCAGGATGAACGCATCAGATAAGTTTTTTGATACTATGTGATATTTTTAAGAACTTGTTATGTGCATTGTTATGCTACAATGTGATATTACATTGTTATATAAAGCTATATGGATGTTATATGTGTTATATGGAATCAATGAATATGATTTTTTTGAAGTACGTGAAAAACATGAAGTACAATTACATGAGAAGTATGTATAAACTATGAAGTATGATTTAAATGCGGTATATAAGAACTGAGAATCATGTATAAAATGTCATACATGAATTTATTGCTAAGCATGCATGATGCATGAACTAAGTGTTGTGTGATAACTGTTAGACTTGCTGAGCCGTCATGCTCACTCTTACTTTAAAACTAATGTTTCAGTTAGGTATGAGATAGCCAAGATTTTCGGTAAAGAGAAAGGAATGAGCAAAGCATAACGAATCTGTCAAAAGTGACTTATATTTTTATAAGACCCCTTTTGGGGTAAACAGTGTTGTAAATGGTAAAGATAAGAAATCCTGGAAATGATACAATGATATTTAATTTTGATAGATGTTTGTACTTAAAACAAGTCTTGATTGTCAAGTATAGAAGAATTGTATAAATACAATTAAGTGTTGAATTGTGAGTCGCTAGTTACTCATGACCTTATCATTGTACAAATTATAATATGATCTTGTGATTTAAGAAAAGATGTAAAGATTGCGATTCTTAGGTAGAGGATCAAAGGGAATAAAAATGTCGTAAAAAAGTTAAATTTATTGAGTTTTTAATAGTATAGTATTATATTATGTTGTAGCAAGTACGGGGATTCTCGGGACGTTATAGTAACTTATCTCTATAAATCCTCAATCATCATGTCTTGAACGTTACGATCACGGTACGTGACTTTCTCAACCAGAATCTGTCCATGACGGTCACAACCACCAGCCATTGAACTAATGAAATTTAACCCAAGGTGATGCTTAATGCTCTGATACCAATAGACATTAGGTGCGGGATAATGATTATCCTACGGGCTAGGTAAACAGATAAATTCACGAGCAAAAAAAATAAGAGATCGACTTAATAGAAACATAGAGATCCTCTCTAGAGCTAAATTCAATATTATCATAATCAAAAAGCTCCTTAGCTTTCCTTTAACCCACAAGCCGGGTTATATAGCTAAAATATTATTGGGCAACACGAAACAAGTCGTTATAGCCAAGTAGTAAACTCTATAACA